>CM033473.1:206314787-206914787 GCA_019447015.1 Hymenochirus boettgeri | reverse complement strand
TATAGGAATTGCTGAATGGGTTGGACTGGATGGACCTATGCCGTTATTCAACCTCAAATAAAAACTCTAGTTATTTGAAAACTCTATTTTTTTTTCTTTTAAATATGCATTTACACTTATAAGTGTGTCAGTGCCTACTGTTGGAAAAATGTATTCTTATGCATAGACTAACTTACACATTGGTGGTCAGGTTTATCTTGAAGAACGTGCGTTGTGCATTTGAATTTAGTGACTGTTTTAGACTGGGCCAAGCACATTTATTAGACTTTGAAATTGTCTGGTTCTATTGCAGTAGAATGTGATCCAGACTTCCTAACAAGCAAAGTTCTTTTGTGAGTCATAAAAAGTCTTTCATCAGACACCGCTTGTGTGCATTCAGCAGAATGAAATGGATTTAGAGGAATTAGAAGAAAGTGTAGTTTGTGTGTTTTCATTACAGTACATGCAAAAAAAGAACTACCTCCTTTTTGGTTTATCTGCACAAATAAAGGTTTTACCCCTATCTGTTAATATTGGGGACTGGACATCCCCTCTCTATTTTTTGTTGATGCTTTCTACCTTGTAAGTAAGTCGACGGTCGATCGCGCCGCATCCTCTGCGCTTCTGGATGACGTCACTACTCTGAGTAGTGAAGTCATCCAGAAGCGCAGAGGATATGGAGCGAGCGGCTGCCGGATTACTTCAAGGTGTACTTCGCAGAATTTTTTCCCAGCCAAGTGGCATAAAAAAGTAGCCGGGTGGGGAAATATGGGGACCCATGCAGGTTTTTGCTGCACCACCCTTTCGTGGAATGGAAATTTTGCAAGAGTTAGTTTACCCGTCCTAACATTACCTTTTGCAAATGTTAGAAAGGGGTCTTGACTGGGCAGTTTTGTCTGGCCTTGGTGCTGGGCGCACGCCTATTAACCCTACTTCTACATTCTTTAGTAAATCACAACAATGTTCTCTCCAGAATTTTTTTCTAGCCGGATGGCATGAATAGCTGGGTGGGCCATCTGGCTAAAATATTCTAGGGAGAACACTGCTTGAGTATAAATTGAGGTTCGGTTTTCAGGCTGTTTTTAAAGCCTGAAAACCTTTGTTTATACTAGAGTATATACAGTAATAAAAACTCATAAACTATTAGTCTAGAAGTGGGTGTACAAATTTACTTTAGGTGGTGAATTAAATTTCAAAATCTTATAATAGTATTATAAAATTATAACAAGTTGGGCAAGGTCTATGCATTTTCAAACAAGTCTATCATAGGTACAATAGAGAAAGCTGGTGTAAAATAAACTTTGCAGAGGAGCCTTTTAGAAAAGAATATACCCTGTCTGCAACTAGAAATGCCTAATGAATGTTTTTTATTTCAGCCTTTGCCCTTTACATCCAGACCTCTATATTGTGCTAGTATGTTAAATCTGGTTTTGTGCTTTACTGGGTTCAGAAGAAAAGAAGAACTGGTAAGCATTTTAAATACTTATTTTAAAGAATTTTATTTCTATGGTTTTTACATCGTATTAAACAGATCTGTTTTGAGACAAAATTCTTTTAGTGTGATGGAATGCAACATGAATGTTTTTTTATGTACATTTTAGCTTTGCTGCACTGCAGTTTGGTTTAAAATGGCATTAACAAGTAATTTTAGGTGCTTGTCTGAATGATAGGAAATTGAAAAGGACAGTGAAATGTTATTTCTTTGATACTTTTGTTTAAAACATGGTATTCAGCTCCCAAACATATTTTTGTGGTCATTTTGTTTTATTGGTGCCAAATTACCTGTTTGGTCTTTTTAACCTGCATATTTTTCAATTCAATCATCCTGCTTATTTTAAACTTTTGATATACTGTAGGGCATGCGCCCCCTATATTCTGACTTAAAAAATCGATCACAACTCTACGTACAGCACCTCTCTGTTCTGGTCTGGCTCCCCTTCCTCCTGGAACTACAAGCAGGGAGCCGGACCGGCAGCTGCGGCTGTGATTGGCTGAGAGGCAGCCAATCACAGCCGTGGCTACCATCAATGCAGAACAGCGCTGGAACAAAGTGCTGTAAGTCGATTTTTAAAGTCAAAATATAGCGGTTGGGAGAGGAATAGCAGCCAGGGAGGGATCAGGAGGGGGGGGAAAGGGCTCCACGGCGCATGCCAGCAGCAACTGAGAGGACACAACAGAGGCAGAGACATTTTGGATAGGAAGAAAGCTCCTATCTTAGAGTTTCCTGGACTTTGAAGAGGCATTACAGAAGAACCATAAGGAGCAGTGATGGATTTTTTTAATTGTACAGTGGGGCCAGTAGTTGGTGAATTTTTAGTTTGGGGGGTGGACATGCTAGCATAAACCCCATTTACCCTGTCATATAGCCCAAACACTGCTGATTAATCACTTGATGTATCACTTGCTTTTAGCAGGGGGGGATACAAAGTAACTGGAGAATTACACTGACTTTAACAAAGCTCAGTGGGTGGAGGCAGTTACTGCAGAAATTTCTGTACTGAAAGGTTTTTGTAACTGTTGCCATTTTTTATAAGAGGGGATAACCGGTATGTGATATAATCCTAGTCAAGGAAGTAACTGCATACGGACACCGTGCTCATTCTTCCTCCATTCAAGGAGACAAACTTTATTAACAACATAGCAGACAAAGCACATGTTACATAACATTGAATCTGCAGCTGTATG
Source organism: Hymenochirus boettgeri (assembly GCA_019447015.1). NCBI lineage: Eukaryota > Metazoa > Chordata > Amphibia > Anura > Pipidae > Hymenochirus > Hymenochirus boettgeri. Next base: position 206,912,123 of record CM033473.1, on the reverse strand, counting down.
ATAGCACACATATAAACATCTTAAAGGACATGTACACCTTAATTTTTTTTTTAAGTTCCTCCTCATGGATAATGGCATCTACAGCTCTGCCACAACAAAATCGCCTGGCTCATCCTGCTTCCTTGGCTTCCAAAAGTAAGCTTCGCACCACATGCACGCGACGGGACGTCAATGCACGCATCATCGCAACCACGCGTGTGTAATGTAATTGCGCCGCGACCAAACACGGCGCAGTGCAATTACGTTAAGTGGTGCATGTGTGACGTAATCGCGCCATGTTTGTGGCACAATGACTTTACATACATGCACGGTCACACTAACGCGTGCGCATGGACGTCGCGTGTGTTGGGCAACCGGAACTTACCTTTGGAGGCCGAGGAAGCAGGATGAGCCATGAGATCTTGTCTGGGCAGAGCTGCAGATGCCATAATCCATGAGGAGGAAGCCAGGGCGTGTTAAGGGCGTGATTGCATACCTGGCTGTGATATACTAATTGGGATTTTCCAGGGTACATAATAGCCACAGATTCTTGTACAAGTCATTCTGAATTGAGAAAGCCAGTCGGATGACTAGCGAAACGTCTTCAAGAACTACATTTCAAGTCCAGTTGATCTAATTGAATACAACAGATATACCATGACCTGGATGAATGAGAACCTTCACAAGCCTATTTTAACCAACTTAAGCTTTAAAGCAACAGCTTACCAATAACCTATTTTTTTTTTTTTTTTTTTTTTTTTTTCTTATCCTTTTACAGTAACTCTTTTTACATGTCCTTTTTAACTTCTAAATCTGTTATAAAATGGCAGATAATTTTAGGCTGGAATTGTTTGCTGCTATTAACCTTTTAGGTCAATAAATTCATTACTGAAAGTTTTTGGCAAAATTATTTTGTGACCTGTCTTTAATCTGTTTCTGTAGCTATAGTAAGTATTTTGAGGTGGAATTGTTTGCAAATGTTAAAGGGCATGACCACCACACACAAACTTTGGGTTTGGCGGGGGAATAATTAATTACAATACCAGTTTTTCCCAATGCACCATAATTATCCACTAGATATCATTCTTTGAACTCTTGTGCTGCTCTCTACAAACTTCTTTCTGCCTTTTGTGAGTTCTAAGTTAGCCAACGATTTACGATTCGCAAGCTGAGACTTCACCATCATGGTCTTGTCCGGCAAGGGAGTTCAAAGTAAGATATCTGGACTCGGGAGCACTGGGGTAAAAGGGATGAATGAGAAGCCATTGAACGTCTGTTTTGGCCGATAATCGCACGTGTGGCTACTCTGTCTGGCGTCGTAGGGGGTTGATCCAACCAGCTTACCTAAGAATGCCTAGCCAAGTGTCCACACGTTCTGTTATTGGGCAATATGCAAATACAAGCCTCATTGGCTGGGACACTTAAAAAGTGAGGGGGCAGTACCCAGACAGGACCAAAGCCGATTGGTTATCCTCATAATTCTTGGTCGAATGTTAATTCAGAGATAATGCATTTTAGTCTGCTGCCTGGATAAAACAATCAAGTATAATTTCTAACCTTTTAGTGTTCAATGCATTTTTATTGGTTTTGAAATTTTGTCTCATAATATATACATATTTGTTGTCTTTCACAAATATTGACTTGTATTAACAATAATAAATCAATTAATATTCAGAATTAAACTAAATTTTTTCATACATTGTATGATAAAACAATATTTAAATAATAAATAAAATTGGCATGCATTGCTTTGTTTCTTTGTTCTTATTTTCTGGTTTTCTTACTTTTCCATATTACACCGCTACTTATCTTTTATACATATTTTTGCTTTTAACTGTTTAGTCTCTCTTCATCTGGTTAGAGAGGTAAATTTATAGAGTATTCACTGGTGGTCCAAGGTGTCCAAACTCTGGTAAATATTTGAAGTGTATCTTGGAGCACATGGAAAATTCTTTCGTTTTATCATTATAATGTTGATTCTGCTAATTATCTTTGTTAATTCTAATGTTTGTTTTCTCCATTGTGCTCCAATATGTATTTTGGCTGCTAACATAATATATTGTATTAGTTTATTGCTTTGCCTGTCAAATTCTGGAATGTTTTGTCCCAGTAGAGCCACCAATGGGGATGGTTCAATTTGTTTGTAAAATATTTTAGATATGAGCTTGAACACCTCTTTCCATATTTTTTGTATTTGTCTGCATTTCCACCAAACATGAAAAATATCTATCTGGTTACAATTTCTAAAACACAATGGGGATATTGCTGGAAATATTTTTGCTAATAATACAGGTACCCTATATGTTCTATACATAACCTTTAAGGATGTTTCCCTCAATGCTACATTTAAACTTCCTTTATTTAGATTTTCGTAAGTTTCACTCCATTGTTCTGGGGTGATCCTTACCTTCAGATCAGCCTCCCACGCAGCCTGAAAATTGTAGTTATCTGTTTTTGTTTTCATATTGCCAGAGGTATATTAATGATAAAGTGTTTCTAGTGAATGTTTGTTTGAGACAAAAGTTCTCAATTTGTGAGGGCGGGTTTTTTCTTCTCTGGTTTTCATTATTTTGTTTATGTATGTTATTTGTATATATTGAAAGTGATATCTAGGAGGTATTGCAAATTTGTTCTTTAGTAGGTTGATGTCTATTCCTGTGCCGTTGTTATGAAAATGTATCAGTTTGTAGATACCTATATCTGTCCACCACCTATATCCTTTGTCGTGGTATGCTGCTATGAAAGTTGGGTCTTGTGTGATATTGGGCATTAGTGAAGGTTTTGAGATCCAGTTGTATTTGTTTTTGGTGTTATGCCATAGTGTCAATGTGATCTGTGTACATGGGCTGATTGTGAGTGTATTTGTTCTGGGGTTATGAGATGTTTATGCTATTGAATCTAGTGTTTGGGGATTTGCTAAATCTGATTCCAATTCCAACCATCTTGGTTTGTTTGTTGTTTTGTGCCATGTGACTAGGTGAGTTAGTTGGGCCGCTAAGTAATATTTGTATAGATTTGGGACCCCCATTACTCCTTGTGATTTTGGTTTGTATAAGATATTTTTGGCTATTCTAGCTTGTTTGTTCTGCCAGATGAATTTTATGATTTGATTTTGTATGGGTTGTAGCCATACTTTTGTGATCTTTATTGGTAGACATCTGAATAAATAGAGCAAACGGGGTAGGATATTCATTTTGAAGGTATTGATTTTTCCTATCCATGATATTTGTAATTTGTTCCATTTTATTAAGTCTGATTTTATTTTAGTTAGTATAGGTGGAAGGTTGTGTTGGTATATTGTTTCGTATGTGGGTGTTATTTGGACTCCTAGGTATTTCAATCCCTCATCTTTCCATTTCAGATTGAAATTGAGGGTAATTAGTTGCTTTTGGTATCCTGTTAAATTAATTCCCATAATTTCTGTTTTATCTTGATGGATTTTGAGGCCTGTGATTGAGATTTTCTGCATGAGGTTGAATAGGTTTGGGAGTGCTATAAATGGGGATGTGAGGGTTAGTGCTATGTCATTAGCAAACATACTGATTTTGTATTCTTTATCTGCGATTGTGATACCTTGTATGGTGGTGTTGGTGCGTATTGCTTGGGCTATTTCCATTGCTAGAACAAATAGCAATGGTGATAGGGGGTATCCTTGCCTGGTACCCCTTTCTATGTTTATTAATTTGGAATTTGTGGTTGGTAGTTTCAGTATGGCTTTTGGGTTATTGTAGTAAACTTCTATTATGTGTAGAAATGTTTGTGGGAATTGAAATGCCAGTAGCGTTTTTCATATATTGCCAGTTTAAACTGTCAAAGGCTTTTTCTATGTCTAGGGTTGTTATGCAGCTTTGTGTGTTTTTTTTAATTTAAGTAGGCTATTATGTTATATAATCTCCTAGTATTGTCTGATGCTTATCTTCCCTGGATGAAGCCCACTTGATCGTTGTGTATTAAATGTGGCATGTATGGGTTCAGTCTTGTTGCTAATATTTTGGTTAGAATTTTGATGTCCTGGTTGATGAGGGATATGGGTCTGTAATTTTGTGGTTCTGTAGTTGGTTTGCCTGGTTTTGGTAGAAGTGTAATGTGTGCTGTATTCATTTTTGGTGGCATATGTTCTCCTTTCAAGAAGCAATTGAACATATTTGTTAGATGTGGTGTTAGTTGGGTTTCGAATTTTTTATAGTATATTCCTGAAAATCCATCTGGACCTGGTGCCTTGTGTGCCTTTAATTGAATTTCTAACCTTAGTTAACCTTTCCAGTAAGACTGTAAAGGTGGCCATACACTGGAAACGTATCTTATGTAACGTTTCGACAATCAACTGATCTTTTTGTTAATATTACAATTGTAATATTGATGGAAATTACACACAAACATAATCCGGCTGGGGAGCCTCAGCAGATAAAACTTAATCTTGGATTGGGTCTTTAATTGGTGTAATGTCAAGTGTATGGCCAGCTTAAATTATAGCTTTGTGTTTGGTTCAATAAGAACATCTATATTAAAAAAAAAAAAAAAAAAAAGAGCTGTTTAGTATTCTGTTTGCTAAGAGTGACCATACACAACGATATTCAGCGAATCCCATCCAATCCCCTTGATAGTTCACAATGCTGATGAACTACCTATCTTCCAAACTGAAAATTTTCGTTGGATTTTTGTCTCCCTTTACTACAGTATGTGGAGCCAATAACATTGTTGCCTTGTATGTGGGCAACGGACAATCATTGCATATAATGTACTTTAGGATTAAAGGACAACTACACTGTAAAAAATTAACTTTAAAATGTAAAGTACCTTCCAATATTGTTTGATTGAGGAGCAACAGCATGATAAAAAAAGTGCTTTTTGGACATCTAGTTGTCAACTGCCAGTTTAGTGTCTGTGGTTTTCCTGTATTAAAGATGGGTCCATCCCAAGTACATTTCATTTTTATTTTTCATTTTCAACTGCAGCTTTCATTGCTGATTTCTAATTTTGCCTTATTTACTTAAGGTGAAGCTGGTTAATTTAGTTCATCATATGGGAGGAACAATAAGGAAAGACTTCAGCTCGAAGGTTACTCATCTTATTGCCAATTCAACCCATGGAGACAAATTTAGGGTTTGTATTGTTTTATATTTGCCTTTGCAAGCAAGTCATATTTCAATAATTATATGGAATGATAGGGCTTTAATTGCTCTGTGTAACTGGTCACTTTTCGTAACATTTATATTTGCAATAGAAGTCAACATTTCATTGTAATGTCTTTTCAGTAGCAACCAGACGGATAATTGGATATATGGATATTGGTAACTTTACATGTAAATGCGACCTTTATCCCCTAATTCTCATCCTGCAGCAAAAAACAGAGTGGAATTACTTGGTCTTGAATGATATATTTATTGTATGCTAAAAGTACTTAGTCAAGCATACGTTTTCAGCTTTTGGCTATACTTTTGAGTCTTAACTATTTAGCTAGACAGCCATACATGCTCTATTTATAAGATGGTTTTAATTATTTTTTTCTGGGATTCTGCATTGTAACATTCGTAGTGAACTAATAAAGAGCCACTTGTGCAGTTACTGACCACTATACTTTCCCTGGATACCCCTACCGAATCTTAGGGAATAGTGATTAGTGCAATCTGTGAAATCACTGCACCTGGCACTGCAGAGGGAAGCTGTGGTGGGGTGATGTGAGTTTATATTTGCTGGTAGTACAAACCAATGCAAATAACACAATGTGTTTATTTCTCTTTAGGTTGCAGTAAGTCTGGGAACTCCCATAATGCGGGCTGAGTGGATTATACAAGCTTGGGAAAGAAGAAATGAACTGTAAGTGCCACAACCACCTTCTTGCGGTTTAATGCAAGCTTTATGGTAATTCATTGTATGGAAAGAAACGTCCAAAGTGTAACTCCCAATCAAAACTGCTCAATGTGGCTTCCAAGGTATTCTATCTATAGGGTATCTCCAGTGCCTAAAATGAAAAAAAAATAATTATTCACTTTTAATTGAAGAACTGGGGATAAATAGACAATATCTTTCTGTTCTTCAATTAATACATCCTAAGCCAGGAATGAAGCCTTAAACTTATCACACTTTTCCAGTGCTTCCTCTGACATCATCCACACTCCCTTCCACTAGGCACACACCGCAGGTGCTATTTCTTTAATTTTATTAAAAAAAACACAGAAGCTGAACAAAGGTTAGATCTTTTTCCTTTTTAAAGGGACTAGGTTTCTTAATTTTAAAGGGCATGTCCACCTCCAAAACTAAAATTTAACCCACTACTGGCCCCACTGTATAGTGTGTAGTCCTTGTGGTTCTCCTGCAGTGCCTGTTCAAAGTTGCAAAAAGTAAAGAGTAAATGTCTGTCCGGTCCCTGCTTCTTCCTTATCCTCCAGGAGGTTTCTGTCATGCGCGGAGGAGCCCTTACCCTCCCTCCAGGTCTGTTATGGCTGCTTCAATCACTACCAATTAAAAGGTATTTTCTGTGTGTCTGGTACCCCAGCCCACCCCCAACTGCTGATTTTATATTTCTAAAAAAAAAAAAGCCCCAGAAATATACTTGGTTGTCCGTTCCTTCGGCTGTATGTATAGTCTGCAGCCGTTTCTGTGATTAGCCAAACATTTTTTTTTTTTCTTTTTTTGGTTTGATTTAAAGTACACCATCCCCCAACCCTCCCCTTACATTTTTTTCATAATTCCTCTTTTGCTTGCAGCAGCATGGAAAATGTGTGCTAGCTCCTGGGGTGTGTCTTCCCCTGTGCTGGGAGTGCTGTCACTCAATGTGCATCATCGTTGCAGACACACCCACTTGTCTAGTAAAGCTATCCTTTCTTCCCTGTCTCTGTAAGTTCATTTTTACAGCTGATCAGTAGAGGAAAAGTTAAAAACCCTTTTTCCACAATACTGTAACAAAGGCAGGGGGATTTCTGTTGTTTTTTTTTTTTTTAATAAAGATTTTTTTTGTGTCTAACTCTTGAGAGGGGTGGTTGAAAAAGTGATCTAAGATTAATTTTTTTAGGGGATGCGGAGAATATGAGGGAGAAAATAATTGGATTTCTTCTAAACTACTGCACTAAGATACAAGATCCTTACATCCCAGGTGACTTAACAGTGGAGATTCCCTGTAATTCTATGCTGATAAAAACATTGCATGCGATTTCGTTGCATTTGCGCATACATTTTCTCAATAGAAACAGAAAAATGCATGCGATTGTGATAAAGAAATGCGGAACGCAAATCGCATTGCACCCAAAAATCACCTGGGATGTAAGGATCTTGTATCTTAGTGCAGTAATTTTCGGTGCGTTGCCGTGATTTCAATGCTCGGGGGGGGGGGGGGGAACAGGTTTTTAGCTATTTACTATATCAGCTGTGTGTCTGACTCATTCGGCAGCTTAAATATTAATAACTATAGAATAGTTTCCTGAAACGCGATAGACATATTGACCCAGAACTCTCGCCTATTTGTATTAAATATTGATAAATAAAAGCTGATTTTAAAGGGCATGTCCACCCCCAAAATTATAATTTAACCCACTTCTGGCCCCACTCTGTAGTGTAGAAAAATCCTTACCTTACATCCCAGCTCCAAATGGTTGCCCTGCAATGCCCCTCCAAAGTCCAGAAAACTGGCCACCAGGAGCTTAGCAGAGGGGGAAATTGTTTCCGCCTGAGAGGTTTGTGGCATGCTCTGAGCAGCCCTCTCTCCCTCCCGTTTTGGTCTCCCTACCCCTAGTGTAAATCCCTTTTAATATGTTATAGGTATTGCTCCCCAGCCCCAACTGCATTAATATTATTTGCAGAAAGGCCGTTCTGAACTGCCAGCAGCCGCGTCCGTGATTGGCTGCCTCTCAGCAAATCATGGACACAGCTGCCGGTCCTGCCCCCTGCTTGCAGTTCCATGCAAGCAGAGGGCCGGGCAGTGCGGTGGAGGATAGAGAGAAGTTACTAAACTATCGGGGGAGTTTCTGCAAATAATATTAATGCGGTTGGGGCTGGGGGAGCAATACCTATAACATATTAAAAGTTTATTTAAAGGGTGGACATGCCCTTTAACTGAATATTTGGACTCCTTGTATAAAGCGGTGTGGCCCAAAACAGTAACTATTTAACAGATATGTATTCTGTTTACATACTATACTTTTTCGGAATTTTATGCAGATTGTTGAGGCTTTTTCTGAAATTAACATTGGTAATAAAATTGTCCGCAGCTTCATGGCTAATTTCCCCTGGCTGCCCCACTCCATTTTCTATCATAGTACATATAAGATATAGCTTCTGATAAGTTAGTCATGGGACCAATTATAATAGAGAGTTTAGTGGCCAAATATCAGGTGCACCAATTATTGAAACGTGATTGGAATTTAAGAAAAAAAGAATGGTGTTAAGAGGGCACACTGATTAGAAGGGATGTGCATTCAGCTATAATGCAAAAATCTACATTTTATTAGATAAGTTCACTAAACAAAATCAATAAATAGTATACCACATAAATCAACACCCCTAGTGAAAGATTTAAACCTCAATACATATGGTACCCACTATCAGCCCTATTACAGTATACTGCACTCCAATCCTAATATAAATAGCTAGTGAACTCGACATTAATAGTGCTTAACAGTAGAAGTGAGAACCACCATCCTACAACACCAAAACAGTTCTACCATGATTCACTAGGAGGGGGAAAGTTGGTTGGAGGCCATTAAAAGCTGTACTGGGTATGTATAAAAGATTTTTAATCTTTCACTAGGGGGGATTTATGTGGTATTTGTTTAGTGAGCTTATCTAATAAAAACAATGTAAGATAAGCAGATTCATGTTAGCAGACTGGGGAAGGAGCATTGAAGTTGTCAACTGCTCCCCGCTCGTTTATTGCAGAACAGGAGTTAGGAGGACTATATTCTCCCACTTTAATGCCAATGCCTAGCAAATATAAATTTTGGTTTTAAAAGTGAAACTTTCACTATAAATTGGATTTAAAGGGGAACTGTGGTCTCCAAACAAGTCGAGTTTACATAAAAGGCCAGTTTCCTACCTTTCAAAATGAGCCATCAACCACCTCTCTACGTGCTCCACAGCCCAAGATATACAGAAATGACTGACCAGAAAGTTAATGGGCTGACTTGTGACATTCCTGAGGCTTCTCCTGCACAGTGCTGCCGGCGAGCACAGCCTCACTCCCTCAGTGTGTGAGGGAGACAGGAAGTCCCTCCTCCTCTCTGCTGTGTGAAGTCCTGACAGAGAAGGTAGGGAAGGGGGTCTGAGTAACCCATGGCACCCGCGAGTGGGCAGGGCCAAATGGGGCTGTAAGATAATGGACCATGGGGGGCCTGCAACTGAAGGGACCATGGGGTCCATGAGGGGGAGGGACCAGGGGGGCTGCAAAGGGGAGGAGGAGACACAGGACAGAATTACCGTTTCAGAGCAGGAAGTGCAGGGGACCTGGTGATGCTGCTGCCATATCACACACACAAATGTAAATATCTTCAAAACTATGCAAAATAAACAATGGAAATAAATTGCAAAAATTCTCAGGGGAGCAATTCCTATCAATTTACCTCAATTTACTTAAAGTAATTTTTTACTTTAAAAATCACTGCGATCTCCTCCACAATTCATCAGGGTCTGATGAAGCCGCGAGATGACGGCGAAACGTACGTCGGTTGGTTGACGTTAATGCTGAGATATTGGACCAAACAATTGTGGAGGAGATCGCAGTGAACCTAATTAAGTTACAACTCAAACGGACCTACTACCTAGCCAATTCACTTACCAACACGGACACTCCTGGACAGAGAGAGATCATTCGGGTGAAGAGGCTGCAGGATGCTATAGTACAAGACGGTCAAGTGGCAAGTATATTGGCTGTGTTGAGCAATATGTACATAGCGATTTGTGGAAACGAAGAGTTATACTGCATGCCTAGTTAAGTCCCGATTAGGGACTCCACCCTAAAATCGTTTTTTTTATATATGACCCCCCCTGGGCTCCCAGCCCCAACCGCATTATTATTTTTTTTTTTAGATAGCCCCCAAACTCTACTTACTCCCCTCTTTCCGCGCCGCGCTCCCGGCCCTCTGCTGGGAGGAAATGCAAGCAGAGGGGCGGGACCGGCAGCCGCGTCTGTGATTGGTGAGCGGCAGCCCATCACAGACGCGGCTGCCGGCAGCTCACTTCCGCGTAGGAAAGCGGGAGAGGAAGTAAAAGATTGGGGAGTTTTTAAAAATAAAATATGCGGTTGGGGCTGGGAGACATGGGGGAATACAGTATAAAAGGGGTTTTATGCTAGGGGGAGGGTTAGCACAACGGGAGGGAGAGGGAGAGGGAGGGGGGAGAAGGGATGCAATACGCATGGCAAAGATCTCCGGGAGGCCAGGTAGCAGGCAGTGTCCTATATGGACCTGCTAGCCTCCTGGTGGGCATTTTTTGGGACTTTGGGGGGGGACTACAGGAGAACCCTATGGAGCTGGGATGTGAGGTAAGGATTAAACTACACTACATGGTGGGGCCAGTAGTTGGGGGGATTATAGTTTTGGGGGTGGACATGCCCTTTAAGGGTAAATTATAGAGTTGTATATTGTAATCGGTTGAAAACTTTGAGGGTGACTTAACATGTCCTTTAAACTACTAATCATGGTCCCTAAGCATGTTTAAGATGCGCTACCTGTAAATGAATGATTAGCAGCTAATCATCTAGGAAACTTTATCAAGTTTGAGCTACATAAAAAAATGTATCTGTTCTATTTGTTCAGTTTCTGTTTCATGCAATATAAATACTCCTTAACAGTGGATATGGTTACAGTTGCTATTTGCACTTGTGTATCTATTTTTTGGTCTTTTTCACACACACACACCCACACCCCCCTTGGCCCATTTCTGCTTGATAAATATAAATGTTTTCCCTTGAACCTGCTATATACATTTTGGGAATACAGGGCAGTCTTTAAATTTCTTAAATGTGATTTCTTGCATTTCAAATCTTAATAAAACTTATTTGCTTTACTTGTTAGAGATTTCAGTGCAACAAATGAAGAGTTTAAAAATGAATTTAAGGTTCCCCCATTCCAAGATTGCATATTGAGTTTTCTCGGATTTTCTGAGGAAGACAGAATAAATATGGAAGAAATGACTATAATGCAAGGTAAAGAAAATATTTCAGCTACAATACATTTGCAGTGTATTGCACTACAATTTTCTCAGTCCTTCCCATCTTTGTTCTTAAAATGCATTTGCATCCCCCTTTTGCATTTACAAAGTTATCCTTTGCATGTGTTTAATATAACAGCATGTAAAATGTATGTCCCTCTACAGAGAGGGGAGAGGAAGTGTCTGCAAGATCCATCACAGTTCCTTAGTGTACTCTTGGTGATCTGGCAGGATGGATCACTAAATGACAATGACAGGAGCCACAATACACATTAGATTGTTTGCCAACCTAGCCAATCTGTCAGCTGACTATTATCAGTGTGTATAGGGCATAACAGTTGATCCAGGAGATGGTAAAGCATATCCAATATATCCCAATGATTTTTTTTCTTGAGACACCCAGCTCTCCGTTTTATTCTTCTCACTGTAATGAACCCTTACCACACTTAAAGAATCTAATCTAATCTTAAAGGTCTGGTTCAACTCTTCTTAAGTCTTGTACATGCTTGGAGGAGGTGGCTTGCAGGTTGTGGGGGCCTGCCGCTAAAGTTGAAGGGTGGGTGGGACAATGAACTTGCCCTTTAGAAAATGTACACAACACTATTTTTTGTTATTGTAGGTTTATATAGCGCCAACATCCTATGTAGCGCTTTACAGTTGCATTAATATACATGAGGAAAACATACATGTTACATGAAAGGGTAGTGCATACAATACAAAGTGCAAATAATTCAAGTGCTGGTCCAGCAGCATTGATTGTGGTAAGTTACAGCATTACTGTGGTACAATAGGAAGGAGGGCCCTGCCCAAAATTGCTTACAGTCTATAGGAGATGGGGATGAAACATAAACCCCATCAAATAGTAATAAGAATTGGACTCAAACATATTACTGAAGTTCCAAATTTTTTGTTGTAGGAGGGAAGTTTTTATCTGTTGGAGATGAAAAATGCACTCATCTTGTTGTTGAAGAGAACTCTGTGAAAGAGTTACTGTTTGAACCGCCTAAAAAACTCTTTGTGGTGAAACAGGAAGTACGTAGCACTTATGTCCTGTGTAATGTGCAAATCCTATAACCTTATTTCTATTGTTGAATACTGATTGATTTGTTTTTTTTTCTCTCCCATTGTAAAAGTGGTTTTGGGGTAGTATACAAATGGATGCCCGAGCTGGCGAAACAATGTATCTATTCGAAAAGGTAATTTTCTTTTTAAAAGTTGACATTTTCTCATGCATGCTAAACTATATACTTAATGATTTTCTTTTCTTTTTTTCTTTTGTAGCATGAAAGTCCAGCTCTAAAGAAATCGGTATCCATGCTTTCCTTAAGCACTCCAAATAGTTTACGGAAGAAGCGTCGCTTAAAAGACACTCTTGCACAGATTACAAGAGAAACTGATCTCACACCTTTTCCACCTCGTAAACGTCAATCGGCTGAGCATTCCCTTTCTATTGGATCACTGCTTGATATTTCAAACACACCTGAATCCACAAAGTCTTTTTCAGGTGCAAATACTACTTCTAGTTTGCAAACACTGCCAATATGTTTTGTATAATTGTAAATACAATTGTGTATTTTTGTGACTTGTGCAGGGAACAAATAGCAGTTACAGTCTGAGGCAAAATAGACCAACTCTCCTAAAAGTTGTAGATTTAATCACACCGGAAGGAATAAATGTAAAGTGAAGATAGCATAACACAGCAAGCTGTGTCCCCCACACATTAAATGTCTACTGAAGTAGTAAATGTGGACTTTTTGTGTCTTAAGGAATCAGTGGTTTAAATGACAGCTTTCTTTAATGTCTAAATTAAATGCAAGTTTTCACTTAACAAGCCTTTTTGTAAATGGATAGATGACGTGCAACAAAAAGAAAAGAGCTGTCTGAGATGCATTGGTGATGTGATTTTTAATCCAAAAAGAGGTTTATCCAGATGGCACAACTTTTAAAAATGTTTAAGATTTTAATACCGAATGTGACACTTCCTTTCTAAAGTCCCTTAATTTTAAGCATTTATTGTGACATTCACCTTCAGCTTTAGCTCCAGTAATTTATTGTTTATAGTTGTCATGTGTTCGGTATTTAGATAAGTTAATTTAGCCTCATGTTCAGTAACCTTCCTCACATTCTTATGTGCTAAATATATTCTCTTTTTTTAGTAGATACTCCAAAAATTTGTACAAAATCTTCAAAAGTCTCCAACCTCTTACCCCAGAAGCAATCTGCAAGATGGCAGGTTGCTATGGAGCTCTATCAGACTGAGAGCAACTATGTTGATATTCTAACTACAATTGTACAGGTAACTAGTATTCTATTTATGTATTGTCCAAGTCTGAAAATCTCATTTAATTACATCAATCTTAATTCATGTTTTATAGCTCTTTCAAGTTCCACTGGAAAAAGAGGGACAACTAGGAGGACCAATCCTTGCTCAAGAAGAAATCAAAACTATTTTTGGCAGTATCCCAGATATTCTTGATGTCCATACTAAAATAAAGGTGATTTTTGAATATTAAAGGGTATCTCCACTGGTGAAATCGACTTTGGGGGTTTCATTGAAGAACAGGTAAGTAAAGGAGCATTCTTATCTCCTGTTCTTCAATTAAACCTGCGGTCCTGTATGCGCATACAATACAAATTCAGTCACAACCTGTCATAAGAACAAAGGTGGAGCACGAGACCAGGTAAGTTTCCCAGCTTCGTTCCTGGCTCCTCCAGGTTTAAATAAAGAATTGGAGATAGACATTGTTCCTTTACCTACCTGTTCTTGAAAACTGAAATCCCAAAGTCTATTTCACAGGTGGAGATACCCTTTAAAATACTGTATGTCAGGAAAATGTGTAGAGTGACTTGGTAAGAATGGGTTAACTAGTAGTATTGGTTCTTGAAAAGGACCAATAAACATTCCATTCCAACCTGGAACAGTCCTATTGTTTATATTACGATTAGTCAAGCATGGAACCAGGTCTCCTTTTCTAGACAATGTGGAGCCGAACCGTGCATCTGGAATTCTCTTCAGCTAGGGGTCTGGTGGGTACTAAGAGGTCATTTTAAGGACAAGTCATACATGTAAAATAATTGTATTTCGGTATTGGAATGTGTAAGACAGAAACCAATGTTACATTTGTAAATATAATAATATGCCCATTAATAGGATACCCAACATGGAGACCTTATTCCCTTGCCAAGGTGAGATATTAATATCTGGGGAAATATGGATTACACACAGGTCATGTTTGGTAGTGGAGGAATTGATAATTAATAAAGGAGAGGAACATGTGATCAATATCCCAATACAAAGTACATATCTACATTTATATGGAGTCTGCCTAAATGAGGGGGAATGAGTGCTTTTGGCTAGTCGTAAATCTGGACATTCCTGGACACTCCCACCTCATGTGGAGGGCGTAGTTCAACAAATAGTTTAAAAGTCCATGTAGTCCAAAATAATGTTGTTCATACTTGGGGACATGCTAAAAACGTGTGTATGGACCCAGTGTTTCATCCTGCCCCAGGACACAGGACTTCTTCTAGTGAGTAGGGTCTGTGAATATTTTATCCTTTTTATTTTATATAACTGTTGTACTTATTGTATGTCATTTTATTGTAACACCATTTTATTTTATTTTTGTATTATATGCACTGTCCACCTTTTGGAATATTAAATCTAAAATTTAATAAGTTTTGTCTTTGATGCTCTAAAAGAACTCAGTTAGCCTCTGATAAGTTTATATGTGTTTGAATGGAGTGTGCAGTGTAAATGCTAATTAACTCTGAAGTGAGGGACTGATGCTAATTAACCAGTTAGTTGCTGGAGTGAATGGTGTGGTGTTAACCATTTAGCTGCCAGGACAGGGGTGTGCATAGTCAGTGAGAGTCAAGAGTGTGTTTTTGGGGCGTCTTTAAGGCCGTAACTTAAAGTGGTGGCAGCGAATACCGATTAATTAGTCAGATCACGTGCCCAGCGAACTGGCGTTCGTGACACTGTATAAATAACTTGTAAGTTTCAAGCCAATAAAAAGGATTTATATGGCAAGTCAACCCTCACCACAAACTTGTAGCACTAAATCATATAGTGGACATGTATCAATAGTTTATCAAAAATCTACATTTGGCAGCGATCTGGCTCCTTGGATCTGTCCAGTCCTGTTTTAATGTATATAACACATTAAGTGGGTGTTAAGTTTATACACCTTGTTTAATTTAATATTTGTTCATGAATTCTGAAAAAATATTTGGAACATTGTCTAGCTGGAACAGTTTGTGGGTAAATCTGCAGTGTCTAGGGAAAACCTACCATCTCCTTGCAGATGTGTCCAAGGGAGAATTGAACCCAAGAACAGTGCCACACAGCATCTAGTACTAACCACTGTTCCACCATGCTTAAAGGATAACTGTATTGCCTCAATACATTTTTTTTTTTAAACTGCTTTCAAAAGAGTAAAGGTATGCAGCCCTCCCCATACGTTTTTTTTCCTGATTTCGAGCTTCTCTCTGCCTTCAATTAGCCATGCTGTGAAGGGGGTGTAACAATTGTCTGCCTGTAAGTTTGTTTGACTGGCGGAGGAGGAGAGGTTTTAACAGACCTTCCCATCAGCCAGTGACAAGTGATATGTTAATCATGGCCCTGGGCCATCTAGGAGGCGGGCTTTTACCACTCATCTTTGCGGTGTGATATCTAAGGGAAGGCAGCACGGTTGTAAATGAGAGTAAGATTTCGGCTGCTGGAACTGTGGACATGTAATAGGGGAGATGGTTTTTTTTTTTGGGTATTGTTGTCCTTTAATATTTCATTTTAAAACCTCTTTAAATATATGTATGTTTAACTTTCAGGGTGATCTGGAAAAACTTATGATTGATTGGACAGAGTGCAAAAGTATTGGAGATGTTTTTCTTACCTATGTAAGTTGTTTTAAATGCTAATTCTATAAAAATATTACTTAATTTGTGATTGAAATTATTAGCACTTGTGCGAAATAAAACAAATTTATTTCATCAATAAGAACTTCACTGTAGCATAAGCTCTTGTGCCTAAAATGCTTTCTATGCAATAGGCACAAATTCTAGTACATACACAACATCTGTACATTTAGTACAGATTTAAATTGTGTTTTACAGCTTAAAAATTAATATTGTTTATAATGTGAATGTTGTGTTCTCAGTCTAAAGATCTGGTGAAAATATACCCTCCATTTGTCAATTTCTTTGAAATGAGCAAGGAAACCATTATTACATGCGAAAAGCAGAAGCCAAGGTTTCACGCTTTTCTAAAGGTAAGTGTATTCTAAACCAGCATTTTTAAAATTGTTTTAGAAAAACTATTTTTGCTTTAACCTATTTTTAGGTCATAAAGTATAATAAATGCCTTCTCTCATGCTTACATCTTGGGAAAACAGATGATAATAAAATATTTACATTGGTGTACATGAACATTGAATTGTGGAACTAATCGTTTTCAATAGCAGGCCTATTTCCAAATGCAGCACATATTAAAAGGTTATTTGATTATTAGAAAACCCTTTTTAATTATGTTGGCACAGCTATAAAAACTATACTAAACCATAGATAGCCGCATGGTGGTTTAGCCATTCAAGTCTTTACAGTAGATTACTGTTTGAACTTCACTACTTTGCTCCAAGTGACAGATTTCAGCTGAAAACAATTCATAATGATGCATAATGGAGGTTACACATGGGTCAATTTATTATGATTCTTTTTAAAAAATGTGCCAGTGTATGCGGGCCTTTGGACTAATTGACTATGTGATGCATCTGCAATTGTAGATTTGATTACAGGCTCAAGTGCCTAGAATGAAATCTTCTGAAACTTGATAGGCTACTGCAAGGAGACCAGCCTAGGCAGAGTTGCATAAATAAAGGCTTTGTTCATTTGCCCATTTCAATCTTTTTATTAACCATTTTGAGATCTTATTTTTCCTTTTGCAAATTGGATATGCCTTCATACAGGGTTATTTATTTTTGCCATTCACTGGATCAATTGGCGTCAAAGGTATGATCATTAGGTTTAGCTAGACGGACATGTGTCTTTATTTAGCCTCATTCGCATGTTATTATTGTGGATTTATATAGCGCCAACATCTTGCGTATCGCTTTACACTTAAATGTATACATTTACATCACGCCCTGCCCCGAAGAGCTTACAATCTAAGCTCATTTATTTGACGCATATAACCTAACAATATTTCTTTGATTGTGGAGGAAACCGAAGTGCCCAGAGGAAACCCATGCACAGGGAGAACACACAAACTCCTTGCAGATGTGTCCAAGGGTGGATTTGAATTACTAAAGGGGCCCATACACACACCAATACCAACTGCATGATCTGTATTGGTCAGATAAAAATTTTCTAATCTGTCTGATAGGGAAGAAATTTGTATGACTAATTATATAAGTTTTGTGCGACAAGCCATAAAAGGTCCAGCGATTGGGATTGGTGCAGGCGTGGACCCTTTTACTCTGTATGTTTTTGAGCAACCAAGATCCCACCAGCAGTCGTACAATATTATGCAGGTTTCACGTGGAAATCCTCTCAAAAAGGATGACGCAAGGTGGTGTTTAGTGATTCGTATTTGCCCGGTAAAGTATCATTAGCCTACACCATCGTGCAGTCACATACTGTTGTATGGGCTTCTTTAAATGTTTGGTTCCAGCATATCATTTAATACGTTTGCATTTTAATGTCTTTGTTATTATTGGTGCTGCAACCACAGCTTTTTTTTTTTTACCAGGCAATGGAATAATAATAATAATATATAATAATATTGCAAATCAATCTCTCAACTGAAGTGGAAAGGTTCTATGAAAGTTTGCGCTATTTGTTCTATATTTACAGGGCGATGCACCAGATGCATCGCTCATGATTTGGAGTTTAAGTCACTCTAACCGATGTTATATTGCCGATAGCGGTGCTAGGTGCATCCCCCTGATAATGTTTTTATTCTTCTTCTTGAGATTTTGTAGTTATCTACTATCTACTACTTGATGTTCTCAAATAAAACAATGTGCGTATGTTGCTCAATCTTATTTATAGTAATCCTTCACTATAGAACCCTCACAATGTTGTATGTCTATAAACTTCCTTATCTGCCTTATATTTATGTAATTATGTTCAAAGTGCAATCCCTATGAGTTTTTGTATTTAATGCTTGTTTGAGGTTGCATCGCAAGTATCCTTGTTCTTGGAAGCTGTAGGCAAGAATTTATTTATTTATTTTCTATATCTAATTTATATTCTTTTTAGATAAACCAATCAAAACCTGAATGTGGCAGACAAACACTGGTTGAGTTACTTATAAGACCTGTTCAAAGGCTTCCAAGTGTTGCTCTCCTTTTAAATGGTAAGATGTTTATTTTTTTTCATAAGTACATTTTAGCTGCTTTTAAAAGCAGTCTGTTAGCTAAACAAAAAATCCTCTAGTGGTGACAATACTTTATGTAAATTGTATTTGTTGTGTTTTGCAGAATTCCAATAGCATTGCAGAAATGGGCAAAAGTGCTAACTTAAAGGGTTTCTCCACTTAAAATGTATACTTACCTTTTTTAGTTTAATTGAAGAAATGGAGGTAATAAAGCTATGTCCTACCTCACGTTCTTAAATTAAACAGCCAGGAGAGAGGAGTGTACAGAGAGGTCTTGCACGTGATCGTGCTCCTCCCCTGTTCCTCTGACCGGTCCCGACACACCCTTTCAATGTACACACATGTACATACTGTGCTAGGGCATGTCGGGATCCTTCAGAGGGACAGCGAATATAATAAAGATGTAGGAAGTCAGCTTGAGGCCTTTTGCAAAGTAATTTAATTTGTTTTAACAGTGTCTTCCTGTTTGCACAATGTGAAATGCTGTTTTTGTTTATGCCTGCTTGCTAAAGGCTGATTCCTTCACATGGGTTTGATCAAACCATGTGGAAAAACCGACCAGTGTGTATTGTTCAATAGACTGCCCAGCAATATCTGGTAGTTTATCAAACAAAAGCTGATTAAATCTGTTGAAAAATTGTCTGGCTCACATCAGCTGCCATAGAATCTTAAGCAAATCTGTTTAAGATAAGTGGTACAGTTTGACTGGTACTTCCAAATGCCTTTCTAATGTGTATGTCTATGGATGTTGCTTGGGAAACATGAGCAAAATTTGCTTTTATTCTTTTTGCATAAAATGTTTTTGTGTTTTTGAAATGCACGCTCATTAATTTAATCTTATATATTTTTAGATCTAAAAAAACATACAGCGGATGATAATCCAGACAAAATTATGTTGGATAAGGCTATTGATTCTTTAAAAGAAGTAATGATGTACGTAAGCATTTAATCTATCACCAATGGGGGGGGGGGAAGATAGATATTGCTTGTGTTTAGTCTCCGATTAATTAAAGGGAAATACAGTGTAAATCAGAGTTCAGTTTATTGCAAAACTGTACCTTTAAAACACACACTATGGTGTTTTTTTTTCCCCCAGTTTTTTCCCACCTAAGCCATTGGCACAGCTTACCTTTCCCACTTGCTGGCTCTTCCTGCTCCACAAAAATCTCGTTTAATCCACTACTCCCTGCAAGACTTGCTAGAGGTGAATCTCATTCGGGTCAGATCGTCAGGACTGCCCTGCTAGCTGTATATTAGGGCTAGGCCACACTATATGCGTTTTCGCAAGCAATCACACTTGCGATTTTTATTTAATGGAAATTGTGGGAACGCAAAAAGTTACTGGGATTTCCCGTTGCGTTTGGAATCAACATTTTTTATCTCAATCACACGTGCTTCCATAATCGGAATCGGGGAATTGAAAGTACAAACCTGTTGCAACGCATGGAAATCGCAATGCATCAGTTTGCATTGTAGTGTGACCAGAACAGGGATTAGCAGAGTTCCCCTTCTGTTTATAATGCAATGATGTTTAAAGGGGTAAAACTGTGGCATATGAATTTGTGGCATTGAGCAGCAGTCCTTTATCAATGCGTGATATGTGGGTAATCTTTTTAAACGTTCCTTCAAATAGTGTTTTTCTTTATCATGGGCCTTTTTTTTTTTTTTTGTAAGCATAAAGTGTGGCATCTGAATTGTGTTTTCTGAAGTGCATTATGGGTCAATAGTTCATTTTAGTCTATTGCAGTACTTTTAAATGCAGGGATTATTGTTGTGCAACATAGCCTCTATAAAGGGGATATTGCAAAATGCAAATTATGTTTGGGTGTTCTACTAAAAAGTAAATGGAAAAAGATGTACCCCATTGTTAAAGAGTAAGTTGATATACCCTTTTAACGCGTATCACATTAACTTCCCCTTTAACAACATACATTGATTTTTTTTTTTTAGGGTAAACAAATTTTGAGATTTTGCAATATCTCTTAATAGTGACTATGATGCACCACAATAACCCCTACATTTAAAAGTACTGCAGTTGACCAAAAAAGTACTGCAGTTGCCGCACTCGCTTAAAATTTATGCTTGCAAAAAAGACACATGGAAAAGAAAAACACTTTATTTGAAGTTCACAGGAACATTTTAAAAGATTATTTTTATATATATCATTCATTGATAGATGACTGCTGCTCATTACTCCAGTGTTGGCCCTTTAAACATCATTGCGTTAAAATATGGCTTCCTGTATTTAATATTGGATTTACACCTGATGGTAAATCCCAAAAGGAATTTTACCCCAGCGCCACTTAGCTGGTCTTAAATTGTGGTGTTAAAAGTGGTGCCAATCCTGTGTCTTTTGTGAAACTCATGCAGCCAGTGCAATTATGGAGTTAAACTTGCACTTACCTATTCAATATTTGTTAACATGAGTTTAACACACAGAGTAAATCAGGCCCATAGAAGCAGCACTCTTGCTAATCCAGTCCATGTTTTATATGCATAGAAGCAGCACTCTTGCTAATCCAGTCCATGTTTTATATGCATAGAAGCAGCACTTTGCTAATAAAGTCCATTTTTTACTTTAAGTTTAATATACAGCTAGCAGGGCAGTCCTCCCTATGTGAACAAATGAGATTCATCTCACGCAGGTCTTGCAGGAGTAGTGGGTTGAACAAGATTTCAGTGAAGCAGGAAGAGTAAGCAAATAAAGTGGTAAAGGTAAGCTTTACCAATGCCTTAGAAAAATAAGAGTTAACATAGTGTGAATGATTTAAAAGTGCAGCTTTGCAATGGTCTGAACTTTGATTTACACTGTACATTCCCTTTAACTGCCTTTCTCTTAGTGGTAACTAAAGTACAATTAAGATGCATAAATGTGAATTTACAAACAAATAATTTGGAAAAAGTAAAAAGTTCAAAATGTAAATTAGAGCCTTAATAGCTTATATGCCTGTCTATGTTTAAACCTATTGGCTTCACCATAACCCCTTTAAATTATACATACTTCAGTATTGATCTACGGTATCAGGTGCTTTAAAATCTGCATGGGGTTTTCCTCTTTACTTAAAGGACAATTATCCATTCCCTCCCAATGAAAGGACCCTGGATAAGGGCCTAAACTGCTTGGTACTCCAGGATTTAGCCTGCATAATGCAAACTGAGCTTATAAACTTACCTTCTTGTGGCTGCCTTGATTCACCCCGTTTTGTTTGGCGGGCTGGACCAACAATAGGGAGACATGCTTTTTGCACAGTGTGTCTTTCTATTGGTCACCTCGCACGACTGAAGCAGGAAATGGAGAGAGGAGAGCGCAGAAAGGCAAGTATTTAGACCTCTATTTGCATTCTACAAGATAGACCAGGGGTTAAAGTCCTAGTGGTTTAGGTCCTCACCCTGGGTACTATTGACGTGGGAAAGAAGGAGTGGGGCTGAGGCAAGTATAATTATCCTTTTTATAATGTATTACTAAGGGATGCCTTAAAGGCAAATTATACTCATGTAACGGACTGCTTTCTGACAGTAAGGGCTAGGCCACATCAAAATGTTATTAACACAGAGCGTGCCTTCCTATTGGCCTCGTCGCCGACGGGGAGGAGGGAGCGGAGCCTACCAGAGCAGCGTTGCTCTAAGACAGTGCTTTAAGTTACGTGAACCCAGGGGTGAGGACCTAGCGGTTCAGGTCGTCACCCTGGGTAAAAGGTAATGAACAAAGAAGAGGAGCGGAGGGAAGGTGAGTATAATTGTCCTTTAATGTCTTAAAACTGCATTTTGCTAGCAGCAGGCAGTTCTTATCTTGAGAATCCCCTTAGGCCCATTTATTTTGTGATCTCAAGTTGATTGCAAAAAAAGAATGGGCTAGGCTATTAAGCTGGGTACGATAAAAGCGATATAGGGCCAAGCCCATAGGTACGGTCAGAATTGGCCCTATATGTGTGTGTGGCGGAAATGGTAGTGCTGACCGGAAAATTTCTCTTGGTCGCTGTCGGCCCCTTGTACTAAAATAGGGAGTATGGCAGTCATGAATGATCTCCCTATATTTTATATAGGGAGATCCCTCATGACTGTGTACTCACACCTTTCAAAGATGACAGACAATCCTTTCAGATTCTTTCTGTCTTCTTTGACAAATTGGTACAGTGTATACCCTACTTTAAATTTGTCATTTGCCTATAGACGAAGATGATTGGCCAGAAGTGTAAAGGGGCGGAACTTTCATTATAATCCGCACACTTTTCTGCAAATCTCTCATTAACCAGAGCACATAAAAACTCCTTTTAATGAACTTTGTAAAAGGTTTGAAAGTTTTTTATGATGAACATTTAATTTAAGCCATAGCACTAGCTACATTGTGTTAAATGTCTTATTTTAAAATATAGGCACATCAATGAAGATAAACGGAAAACTGAGGGGCAAAAACAAATTTTTGATGTTGTCTATGAAGTAGATGGATGCCCTGTAAGTATTAAATGTAACAACATTTTTTAAAATTTTTTTTACATGAACTAATTTCAAGAAAGAATAGTAGATTAGGTTACTTCCGTGCTATGGTGTGGTAGGGAATGTCTCCTTAAATAGGGTGGCTGCACTGCAAGTTGTCCACTGAATTGTTTATAAAATCTTTAAAAGTATCTTGCTTGCGCTTGGGGGTATGGGTAGGGGAAGGGTTAAAACAAGAAGTAAAAAATAAATAGGTTAAGATCAAGATCTCTGTAAAAAAACAGTTTAAAATGACACTTCCATATATTAAAATTCAACCACTCACTTGTGTCTATCCACCACTAGGGGTAATGCAGGCTTCACTCTGTGCTGTTCTGATGCTTGCTTGGTCTGTATAGTTCCCAAAAACCTCTGCACACAGGAAAAATGTTGCCAACAAACTTTATTATAGCAATTTAAAAACAATAAAAAGCACTAAAAAACCTTGCAGAAAACGTCCATTAGCAGTTTTTGAAGTTGCACCTCTCTGCTATGGTGTGGCCCCTTAAGTCGTGGCTTGTGAGGTAGTTCCTACGCGTTTCGCTGTTTTAATCCTTACAGCTTCATCAGGGATAAAATTTGAAGTGTCCATCAGGGATAAAATTTGAAGTGTGACGCTTCAAATTTTATCCCTGATGAAGCTGTAAGGATTAAAACAGCGAAACGCGTAGGAACTACCTCACAAGCACCACTTAAAGGGGCCACACCATAGCAGAGAGGTGCAACTTCAAAAACTGCTAATGGACGTTTTCTGCAAGGTTTTTTAGTGCTTTTTATTGTTTTTAATTGCTATAATAAAGTTTGTTGGCAACCTTATTCCTGTGTGCAGATGTTTTTGGGAACTATACAGACCAAGCAAGCATCAGAACAGCACAGAGTGAAGCCTGCATTACCCCTAGTGGTGGATAGACACAAGTGAGTGGTTGAATTTTAATATAAGGAAGTGTCATTTTAAACTGTTTTTTTACAGAGATCTTGATCTTAACCTATTTATTTTTTATTTTTTCTTGTTTTAACCCTTCCCCTACCCATACCCCCAAGCGCAAGCAAGATACCTTTAAAGATTTTATAAATAATTTCAAGAAAGCTTCGTACACACGGTGGATTTCCCTCTACAATTACAGCCGACTGAGAGGTCCACCTGAGTATTGCATCTGTGTGGGCGCTTGGCCAAAAGTCAGACCGAGCGCCCACATGCACAATTCTCTGCTAGAATGGTCTGCCCGCCATTGAGGCCTAGCGAATTTACCCACGTGTACAAGCATAAAACTGCTGGTACACACAGTGCTTTTGCTACCTGCGCTGGATGATCACAGCAGGACCTGGTGCGGTGCGTTAACTTCACTGCAATAGTTGTTAGTGACCTGCCATACAATGCTGCCCATGCTGCAAACCAATGCAATGCATATTTTCTCATGGTCTAGGTTTACTGTGTTGTTACTGACTTTTGTCACAAATTTATTCACCATGCCATTTCTGGCTATGATGCACAAATGTGGTGAGTAAAAGCATAATACATTGGTTTACCATTTTTATCAAGAAAATATTGGGTGGTATTTCCTAAAATAGTAAATAGTAATAGTAAATATAGTTGATACACCAGTGTATCAACTTTGTGACATTTTGGAACCGGTGTGGTTTCTTCTTCAGACACACAGTTATGGTGTGCCCATCTATATTTAATATTTTAGTGTATGTGCTGCTGGCTACAGTGCTGGAGCACCCAGCATTTCAGCTTTTGTTGTTTTGGTTTAGGTGTGCAGTATCCTAATTTATAGCCTTGGTATTTCCTAAAATGGAACATTGTTAAATGTTTTTCCCATGCTTAATTAATTTTATTAAAAATACTTGTCAGTACAAGACACACCACCCCCTTCAATATATGACTCAAAAAAAAATGTTGCACTCCTACTTATCATTGCCTATTTCCTTTCTGGAGTCACCGCGAAACGATCTACCAGGAGGAGGCACATCCCTACATATACAACAACATATAGTCTGGCAAGTGGTAAATAAATTAATTCACTTAGCACATCCGTTTAAAGAAGCGCCACTGTAGCATAACAAAATACTCTGAGCTAGCATCATTCACCCGTAGCGATGTTTGGGAAAGAAAGGGTATTCAATTTTTCTTCCAAATTATACAAGGTAACACCCTCAAATCGTTTGCCGACCTACAGCAACAACTACAATTAACCAATGCCTTCTATTTCAGATACCTCCAACTCAGTCATTGTATAACTAGTGAATTTTACGGTTTACATATCCCAGTATGTGAACATCCTGTTATTCAAATGATGAAAAATGAGGGGGAAAGACGATTAGTAACTCTGGTATATGGATGTTTGATAAATCAGACAGTATCTGTGGAATCATCCAATGTTATTTCAAAATGGACTAAATTAACAATGGAATGCTGGGATGAATTAGCAGAATCACATATAAGGGCACCCCAATCGGCTAATAATTAATTCAATTTAGTATCTTACGCCAGGTATATCTATCCCCAAAACGAATGTCACGCATGTCCCCCAGACATAGTGACGAATGCCTTAGATGTTTTACCTCTCAAGCAGACTTTTGGCACCTTATTTGGCAGTACCCACTAATTCAATCTTACTGGGAACATATTCTAGAGGTACTGTCGGAATCAATACATGTCAATGTTCCACTGGAACCCCAAATCTGTTTACTTGGGATCCTAGATGAGGAAACATGGTCAAAATACCATGTTCTGTATCTACGTGAAACACTATTCTATGCTTGGAAAATAAAAGACCTAGTTACTAGAAATATGGCTTATATACGGGTAATATATAAAAATCGTGGGGCCCTCAAAGTTTGACATAGTGTGGAACCCATGGTTGAACTGTGTATTGTATGTTAGATAACTTGAAAGGAAGGAATAATGTTGCCCAGAACCAACTGAAATAATGTTCTACAAATATTTGAAATGTTTTGATAAAATATACCAAATAAGTAACAAATGGAATGTTATGACTGATGTCTTACCGTCCATACCCAACCCCGATTCCCCCCCCCCCTTTCCCTCCATGCCTACTATAATTCAGCAATGTATAATGCTTAATGACTAGTGAAAATGGTTGAATTGTAATAATAATTTTATTAGCATTGTATAAATTGTCGTATTCATATGTATAAATGACATTAAAGGGACACTTAACTCCCCATAATCCATAAATATAACTATTTGCCATTCAGTTCTATTAAGAACGCTTATTCTCACCTCCCTGTGAATAATAGGACGCTCGGGGGACCTGGAACTTACCTTAACGCACTCCACTTGCAAGCTGCCCCTTCACTGACAGCCACTCTGTCCCGACCGCGCGCCCTATCTTAGGGGCATGTGCGCTAATACAAAAGATAGGGCGCGCGATCGGGACAGAACAGCTGTTCTGTGCAGTAGAGGCTTGCGATTGGAGCGCGGTAAGGGAAGTTCCAAGTTCCCCCAGCGTCCTATTACTCACAGGGAGGTGGGAATAAGCGCTCACCTCCCTGTGAATAATGGAAACGGATGCCAAATAGTAATATTTATGGAGTTAGTGTTCCTTTTAAATAAACTTAGTTTAAAAAAAAAAAATACTTGTCAGTACAATGGGCTTGATAAATAGTAATGTTTGAAGATGTAGCTTGCTGTTTAAGAGCACTGTGGGAATTCTTCACACTTTAATTTATTAAAAAACTTACCAAGTTCCTTATTTAAGTATTAGAGATGGGATCCGACTCGGACCCAAAATCCGACCTGGAATCCAGACTTTGGGAATATCGAAAATAGCCTTAAAACGTTTGATAATTCTCAAAAATAGCATCAGAAACTCCAAAATGGTCTCCGATCGAAGAATTTTCGAAGATTTACTGGTCTCCTAAATTTTAAAACCTCTTGTAACAATCTGGTTGGTTCCTGTCCTCTTAGTACACAGATGTGGTTTAATAAAGCAGGTTTATATGATTAATTGCTGATCCTGTCCCTTGTTTTTGTAGCGTAGAGTGTGTGTTCATTGGTTGGTTACCGCAGTTTACATTTTCTAACAAACTTTCTTAAATATTTCATTAATGTGCAGTTTTGTACCTTTTTGAAACCTGCAACATTGCTCAGAAATCTAATTCTACAGGCTTTTGGCCTTATTATTTTTGCTATCCTTCCCATTATGAAATCTTTTCTGACTGCGTGGTCTTGTTATAGTATAAAAGCAGATAACTAGGTACCCCGAAAAGCTATCATTTCACCCACTACTGGCCCCACTGTGTATTGCATAAAAATCCTTACCTTACATCCCAGCTCCAAATGATTCTCCTGTAATGTCCCTCCAAAGTCCAGAAAACTGGCCACCAGGAGCCAGGCAGGGAGGGAAAATGTTTCCGCCTTTGTGATGTCCTCTCAGAGGTTTTTGACTTGCTCAGAGCAGCCCTCCCACCCCTTTTGCTTTCCCTCCTTCTAGTGTAAAACCCCTTTGATATATAATAGGTCTTCCTCCCTCAGCCCCAACCGCTATAATAGATTTTCAGGAAACTCCCCCGAACTCTACTTACCCTACCTCTCTTTCTGGGTGTTCTGTGCAGCCATGTCCGTGATTGGCTGCCAGTCCGGCCCCCTGCTTGAAGTTTCATGCAAGCAGAGGGCCGGGACAGTACGCAAGAGGAAAGAGGTAAGGCAAGTAATGATCGGGGGAGTTTCTGGAAAATTTATTATAGCGGTCGGGGCTGGTGGAGGGAGACCAATTGTATATCAAAATTATATACACAGTATATAATCACAGTCCTTTTTCTTAGTTGCTGAAGCTGTTTAACTACCTAGGGTAGTGATCTGCCTTTATCCTCTAAACAATGCTTAGCAGTCAGAAAAGATTTCTTATAAAATAGAGATGCAGCAATTTTGTAGAATATTCACATGATGAAAACACCAAAATATATTACCGTGTGTTTAAAATACTTTTTATTTATTCATGTAGGCAAATCTTTTATCTTCCCACCGAACACTTGTACAGCGGGTGGAAACAATTGTGCTTGGTGATGAGCTTTGTGATCGAGGAGAACAAGTTACTCTCTTCCTTTTTAATGACTGTGTTGAGGTAAAACTTATTTGAGTTTAATTTCTTATACATGTGACAAATATTGGGAGAAAGATTTCACCATCTTACATGTGGATAATGAATAGTACAGAAAAACCTTTTGTTTTGTGTTTTCAAGTGTGTGTGCATTTAAAGGGGGGGGAGTTATAATAAAGTACCTTCACTATTCATACCTCCCAATATAGTTTGTGAGGAGCACCAGCCCAAAGAAAGCTTCTATAGTTAATGATGCAGGTTTTTTTTTAAATAATTGCAAGATCTGTGGTATCGTCCTTGTTCTACCTCATGTATTGTCTGTGTTTGTAACAAGTTGTTGGGCTTTCTCATTACTTTAAGGGTATGTACACTGTAAATACAACTTAGTATTACTAGATAGCTTAGGATTTAAATGTAATGTTTTTGTTGTTCTAGGACCATCCTATACCTTGCCTTTAGTCCTTGAAAGTTTTTGTCTTCCTCCTTCTGTTGTCTCCCGTTTTCATCTCCGCCCCCAGATCGACCAAATCTCTTTGCCAAGGAGAGAGTGTTTGCAATGTCACTGGGCAGTTGCGGTGACATACACTGTGAGCGTGCACACACTAACGTCATCTTGCCATGACCACGCACGTTTTGTGAACGAGACCACTCTTTCCTTGGCAAAGGGATTTAGTCAATCTTGTGATGGCGGAGATGACAGAAGGAGGAAGACAAACTTTTATGGACTAAAGGTAGGGTATAGGAGGGTCCTAGAACAAAAAAAATGCACTTTACATTTAATGCCTAAACTATCTAGTAATACTAAGTTGTGTTTACAGTGTACATACAATTTAAATGTTTACTGGGTATTTTTATACATACAGTATATATTTACCCTTTTTTTATTTTGGTGTATAAGTGTTGATGACAGAAGGAGGAAGACAAAAACTTTCATGGACTTATTTTTTTTCCCCTGATTTAGTCCCTCTGTCTGCCTTCAGTTAGCCATGCTGTGAAGGGGGTGTAACAATTCTGTCTGCCTCTAACTGTCGCTCAGAGAAAGCATGCGAGAAAACACTCCTGTACCCAACCTTTATTATGTAGGCTGTATTCTAGCAACAGGACAGTTAAAGTTTGATTGACTTGCAGAGGAGGAGGAGAGAGGTTGTAACAGACATTCCCACCAGCCAATGACAAGTTATGTTAACGATGGCCCAGGGCCGTCTAGGAGGTGGGCTGTTAGCACTCCTCTGTGCTGTGTGATATCTAAGGGAGAGCAGCACGGTTGTAAATGAGTGATTTCAGCTGCTGGATGTGTGGACATGTAATAGGGGAAATGTTATTTTTTTGGGTATTATTGTCCTTTAAGTTACATTTTTATGCTTAAAAGTTAACACCAATATGGATGGTCCTAACAGATTACCTTGGTTCAATTATCTAGGCTGACACCCTGTTTGGTTGCATTTTCTTGGGAATGCGGTCTCCTTGACCTTGCATTGGATTAGTATTAAAGGCTATCACTTCCCCAGCCTGCTGACTTTTAACAAGTAGGGAAGAGGCCTTCCATCCAATTCTTAGTATTCAAGCAATAAGACCTCCAAATAATGGGCCGTGTTGGGGGTGCTACTACCACATGGAAGCTTGGTCTATCTTCCAGGGGCATTAGTTCAAATTAGAAATAATGCATTTTCCCTATCATATTATAAGAAGTTCACTCAAACGTTGCACCTTTTTTGCATTAATTGAAGAATGGAAAGTAAAGGACCCAAGTTTTAATGTGCGATTTAATTCATAAACAGTCGGAAAATGTAAGGTTAATCAGCGAGGGAGTTGAAGTGCTTCTTAAAACTAAGGGACACTATACTGAAAAAATTACTTTTCCTCATCTTAATCTATAATTGAATACATGTAAGCAGCAGGCCTTCAATCCAGCACACGTTTTGTTTAGGAGCAGTATCCCCCTCCCTCTTTTAACCACTTCCATCCGACCTGACCTTTTTCCTCTAAACCAACTGTCAAGCCTGCACACAGCATTCCAACTGTCACCATTCCAGCTACAGTAAAACTACCCACAGAAGAATAGTTTTTGAGAGCAAGTAACTTGATTGACAGCTGAAATATAAGAAGTTTTAGATTGGATATCTAAAGAAATAGGGGTCAGATCAACAAAAAATGAGACTGTGGTGGTTGGGAAGAATTAGTTTCCAGTTATGGTCAATTTATTTTTTGGTATAGATGCCCTTTAATAAAAAAAAATTCTAAAATTTAAAATAAATTGTATATTTGAGGTATCTGAATAAATTTCAAGATATGATTAAATTTATACCCACAGAGTGTTCATTTTAAAGGGCATGTCCACCCCATTTATAATTTTTTTCCTGTAGTGTAGGGCTACCTCCCCCACCCCCAACTGCCATAGTAATTTGTCTAAAAAATCCCCTTATCATTACTTACTTTGCCTCTCCCCTCTGACGTTCAGTCCTGGCCCTCTGCTTGCATGAAACTGTAAGCAGGGGGGCCTGACTGGCAGCCGCGTCCGTGATTGGCTGAGAGGCAAAGTAAGTAGGAGAGACAGGAGGCAGAGACAGAATGGGACTTGGCCAGGCTTCTGGTGGTCAGTTTTCTGGGACATTACAGGAAAACCATTTGGAGCAGGGATGTAAGGTAAGGATTTTTCTACACTACACAGTGGGGCCAGTAGTGGTTTAAATTCTAGTTTTGGGGGTGGAAGTCGGAACTTTTTCAGAGGCGAACACTGGATAAACAGCTATGTAGAACTGTACTCTGGGTTCTTATTCTTTAACTTGATCTGTTCTCTGTTGAGAAATTACACTGGTACCAATGATATATTTGTGCAACCAATCTCACGACCTTTTAAAGATCATGTGATCAAGCTAAAAGGTCTGCTGGATCTGATCCAATTTGGTGATGCATTTCGTTCATGGTAAATGTTTTGGACAATATTTGATTTTACTGGCAAAATTTTTTTTTTTTTTTGTCATTTCTAATGATCAGTAGTGACCAGAAAACATCAAACAAAGCAAACTGCAAACACACATTATTTGAACAAAAAAGGAGGTACTGTCCTAAATTACCAGTTTTGCTTTTTTTGGGCTTTAAAACGATTATGAAATATTCAACAATGTATTTTAAGAGATTTTTAAAATGTTTTCTGCTGATAAGATATCAAGAAAGCAGGAAAAATAATTTGCAATTGTCTTTATATACAGTACCTGTTCTAAATATACTCGATCTATGAACTTAAATGATGATGAAATTTTCTTGCAGATTGCAAGGAAACGCCATAAAGGTATAGGTGCTTTTAAGAGTCCTCATGGACACACAAGACATCCTGCCTGCCTTAAACATATAAGCTTAATGCCTCTGTCACAAATAAAGAAGGTTCTTGACATCCGAGAAACTGAAGGTTGGTATTTTACATTTTAATGGTTATTGTTCATTTCTATTGTCCGTGTTAATGCCATGCTTGTCAATTCAGTTGTTTATGTTAAAGGTTTCCCAGAAATTCCACAAAGCAACCTTTAATTAAGACTGGTATCCACACTCTGATAAGTGATGGGGTTTATGGGAAGTTTTGGGGCATTTCTGAATTGGTATGCAACAGATCAGTGTTTGATAGTGGTAGAATGATGCTTCTAAGTTACTAATGTTTCTTTCACTTGAGCCCTCTATTTTCTCTCTTGAGAATATGGATACTGATTAAAAATTAGGTTTTCATTATGTAATTTGTATTTCTAGAGAATTAAAAATTTGAACTAGTGCTATTAAAGGAGAATTATACTCCATTCCATGCTCCTCCCCTCTTTCATTAAAGGATAAGTACACCATCTACCCAACTTGATGTTAGAGGGTAGCTGTATCTTTATGAAAAAATATCTGTCTATCCCCCACCCTACCCTACCTGCAGTGGTTTAACGTGGCTTTCTTGCTTCTGTGTTGAACTTCTTTGAGCCGGACCTCTCCCATGCGTTTCTGTAAGAAGTTTGTCAGTCTCACTAGTTCGCTCATTTAGCTGTGCGTGCCCAGTTACATTTGTGCGCCATTGACGACATCAGATGTGCCAGCTAAAAAAAATCAGGCTGCCTGATGAAATCACTAGCGCGTGGCTAAATGAGCGAGCTATTGAGACTAACTGGCTTACAGAATTGCATGGGGGGGAAGGAAGCACAGAAGCAAGAAAGCAACGTATAACCACTGCGGGTAGGGATGGGTGGTGGATAGACCGAAATAAACACCACCACATTTTTTCACAAAGATACAGCTACCTGCTAACTTTAAGTTGGGTAGATGGTGTACTTATCCTTAACCCTTTGTTCTCCAATGTCAGAATTAAGAGAATTGTCTGTGACAATGACTGTGGGAGAAGCCATAAAGAAACAAGGGTATAGTTTCCTTTTCAAAATACTAAAGGTGGCCATACACTATTACGATCGTAATTACGATCTTAAACTGATATTTTGATAGACAGATGTACTATTTTAATTGTACTAAGATGTACCATACATATTGTTCGACATTTAATTCATAATTAATTGTATTTCGTGATTAATGTCAAATGTCGTCTATTGTGAGGTTACATTACATTTTCATTATGCGGAACTTCAGAAAACACTACAATTATTTTACCAATCCACTTAAAAACAGACTTTCCTGATCATAATTACGATTGATTTTACGATCAAATGTCGCAAAATAAGATCGGGAAAAATGTAAAAAAATTTTGGCCAATCAATGGAAATGTCGGATTGTACATAAAATCGGCCTAATGTATGGTCACCTAAACACTTTCCAGTGTGTTCTGGTGGGATCTATTCAGTCTGCCTGTGTAACCATTGTATTTGACATTGGTCCTGAAACAAACTAATAGTTTCAAGTGACTATTATCTAGTTTCTTTACGTATGATTCTGGATAATGACCAGTTTTCAAATTAATCTGTACAGACTTGTGCTGCACAAATTCCATTTCCCTCAACAGTGGTATTGTTCCTGACATATTTTGACCAAAGTAGGGTCAGCAAATGCTATCTTTGCTGGGATAGGTATGATAAGAGATATTGAGATATTTACAAATGCAAAGTTATGCATAGTTATAGAGGTAAGTCACAATAAAGGCTGCAGCATCCAGTTTCAATCAATCTGTGCGTTCAAAGCTGTATGCCATCAAATACATCCAATTTTCAAAAATACAGCAACACAGGGTAACTGTCATCTCAAATTATTCCAAACCAGTAAGAATTATATAAAAAGCCTTCCACCGAACCTTCAAAATAAAACCTAAATCACATCTCTAGATTAAAATTTGTGAGAAGCTATTGATGTAATGGTTCAGCAATATTACTTCCTGCTTGAACACTTCCTGTTTTCAACCATGTGACCAGCCTCAGCCTGTATTAATAGGCTCTCGTCAACTGTCTCCTTAATTTTTTCCCCAGGTATTTCTTGATTTCCCCAGCATTAAGTCTTAACTGAGCATGCTTCTCCCCTGGGGTAGATGGGTGGGGCAGAGGTCAGCTGATGTCACTCATCCAACTGTAAGCAGGAAGTTTGATCATTCAACCCAATGGCCAGAGATGGGATTGTCTGCTCATTTTAAAGAAAATACTGCAGGCTTTCATTTAACCCTAACTTGTTTTAGGACCACAGTTGCCCTATAAGAGTAAAATTTCCAGTTTGTTATTCAAAAAGTTTATATCGTAATTGAAGTAAAAGAAATTGAAAAGGTTAGACGTTAGGACCTTCCAGACTGGGGTTACCTTGACGTGGTTGGAAGGCTTTTCATTCATGTGATCACAGTAA
Source organism: Hymenochirus boettgeri (assembly GCA_019447015.1). Taxonomy (NCBI): domain Eukaryota; kingdom Metazoa; phylum Chordata; class Amphibia; order Anura; family Pipidae; genus Hymenochirus; species Hymenochirus boettgeri. The sequence goes on along the minus strand of CM033473.1, from coordinate 206,878,295 downwards.
TGTATACTAAAACCCCTTTGTTTATAAAGTATGCCAGTGTGCAGATAATATGATATTGTATGGGGCCTAGGAATGTGCATTGATTATCTTTTCTATGTTTGTATAAATGTTTTGACCAGATCAGTAGCACTTCCGCTAAATGTAGTTGTAAATTAGCCTAATTGGAGTGCTTCCACAATTCTTGTATTGTATGTATTTATTGGGAGGCTTTGTCAAGCCTCCATGTGGTAATAGCACCCCCAACACGCCCCTTTAATGTGCTCCTGGCTGGACTCCCGGTGAACCAACCCGGAACGCACAACCCACGCACAACCACAACCCACTATACCCCTGAGAGTGTCCGACCATACTGATGTTACAACATGCCTAACTTCCGAACCATCCCCGGCCAAGCCCCGCCGCCCAAAGGACCCAACGTTCGCAATCGGGACGGGATTCCGGTAGACCGTGAGTAACCTCCCCAACTTGACTGTCGAGCTAACCCCACTTGTCCCTACCCATCTACAGGCTGCACCCGCGATCTGTCTGGCGACACCAATTCATGTACCTGGACAAATTGCTGCACGGACACCTATACTATCCCCCCCACTCCATCCCCGGCCCTCCTTGTCCCTCTCCTCTCCCCTGCCGGCCTGTTACCACCGCTCCCCATACAGCCACCCTCAGCCAACCCGATCCAACAAGATGCTCGTGTCCCTGCGGCCGGCCTACAGCCTGTCCATGTCTAGCCATCCAACATGTGTACACGAACGACCACGATACCACCCCCTCACCCCCGTACCACTGTGACACCTCAAGAACAGGGGTCTGAAGATCCCCACCAACTAAGGGATAAGGGGCCCCAACACCAACAACGCTGTTAGAAGATATAGATGCTGGTACCCTTGACATGCATGGACTAGCTCTAACTGTGCGGGCCTACATCGTTGTCAAGGCATGCACAGCACAACTGCCCACCACCCCCTACCACCTACCTAACCCACTTGGGCAACGGACCCCCCCTGGGACTCCCACCATAATTGACGATCCTACCACTAACCCAGGCAAAAAGATCCTCACACAGATTGAAGCACTTTACACTCCCACTATCTCCTGGTCAGAGGCTCACCTCACCAACTATATGTAAGGACCAATACAACTACAAAACCCAGCTACAATCCACAAGCAACATCGGCCGAAGTCGGCCCCAAATGAACAGTATCCATAAACCACGATTGCTGTGACAGTTGACCCAACCACTCCGGGGATTTCCGGTTGAACTACCTTGCTCATATACAACGCAAGCCCTTACCGATCGTCAATTTGCCACTATCTAACCACCCTACCCACCTACCTCTCCCCTGTCTCTTAACCCTCCTGGAGACCCCCGCCCTCCCTTTCCATACCTTAGGCTGGATGATGATAATATTTGGCTCTCCGCTCGGCTGTATAACGTAGCTGACAATGATTCCAATGAATCTGACGGCCCCCCTCCCCTCCTTCCCTTCCCCTATACCCCTTTACTATGCCTCACTTCCCCCTACGGGGCGTACCATGTGCTGGGGGGGGGGGGGGGGGGGGGAGCAATGTATAAAATATGCATACGATCTATGACCTTGTACAACCAGACCGTCACTCATGTTGAGCAATTAATGTATGTGCGTTTTTTTTTTTTTTTTTTTTTTTCCTTTCTTTTTGTTGTTGTTTTGCTTTGCTGTGTTACACCATTGTAGGTATCGATACTTCAGGTCTCGCTGGTGTCCACCCTGATTCCTGCCATACCAACGGTGCACCCTTCGCAACATCTGTTATGTATGCTGGACACCTAGCAACCATACCCTGATACATTGGTAACTGCGCTTGAGTCCTGGGACACCAGTGATACCGCACACTATTGTCAAACAAGGTATACACGACAAGATCTTTCATGGTCGCACGGTGCGGCATTGGTATATGTGTTGGTGTTACACGGGGGCCACGTGCTGTATCCGTCATACCAGCTCCAGCCCTCGCACCAACCGATATATATGATAGGCTCTAACAGCCATACCCGGTTGGTCTGGTGCACGTGATGGGACCTCAGAGCCCCAGGGGTGCCGCACGCTGTCCCCATTGTACCAATGCTAACCTCCTGCATTACCTAATATGTGCAACAAATCTTAACGGTTGTACCACTATATCAATATGTATATCTCAACTCTTGAATCAATGTATACTAACCCCATGATGTGAACATTATGCAAGACACACAACCTGTAGCCAACCGTACATTCCTCATACTCTCCAGCAAGTCTACCACACATGCAGCGCGCCACAACAATGACAAATTGTACAACACCAGGAACTAACACAACCACACACCATAGCTTAACCACCATCCACCACACCCCCGACCCTCCATCCCCCCATATATTACCCCATGGTGGACAAACTAACACCCTACCAAAACAAACAACACATCACTTCACATTACTAATGTCTGAATACGCAGTGTGTGACTACGGTCCCCCATGGTGTGTCTAAATGGGAGCCTCACTGATATCTGAACACCAGACACTGGCCGGCCCGGCCCCCCCCCCTGAGTAAACTAACCCCTATGGAACCACATGACCAACCCCTAACCCATAATAATCTAAGGTCCGGGAGCAGAAGAATGGACTCCCTCCTTCCTCCCGCAGAAACCGCACTTATGTGCATCCCCTCAATCAAGTCCCACAAACAGTGGAACAAGTTATTGCTATGTTTTAAGTTAATGGTTAACTCCCCCCCCCCTATTTAACTATAATGTATGTACTGCAACCAATCGCATAGAACCTTCCCGCCCCTCCCCCTCCCCGGTGTGCTGCCTCCTCTCCATGACCTGACCGCCGCTATGTCTCTACCACTAAAAATTTTAACATGGAATGTCAGAGGTCTAAACAACCCATCTAAAAGACTTTCTGTCTTTACCCAGATAAGATCCACACAGGCCGACGTAATATGTCTCCAAGAGACCCACTTACTCCCCAGCACTACAAGTTACCTCCAGAGACCATGGATCAGCTGGACAGCGCACAGTACCCACTCCTCTTATTCATGCGGAGTCTCAATACTAATAAATAAGCAATTAAGATATGTTATTCAGGAAGTCAGATCTGACAAAAGAGGAAAATATCTATGTCTGGCCCTCACCATAAACTCAATCTGGTTCGTGATAATAGGTATATATGACCCTCCACCTGCGCATCAGCAACCCCTAAAAGAAACTCTATCATTCATCACAAAATACCCGCAAGCACATGTTATATGCCTAGGCGACTTCAACGCCCTCATGAACCCGAGCCAAGACAAACTAAACCCACCCCACCATCAGGCAACAAAACCCCTCCAACACTCTTCCCTCTCAACCTACATCCAAGAGCTGGGACTTATAGACGCGTGGCGACTGCGCCACCCACATAAGAAAGAATACACCTGCCACTCCAAAACGTACAACACACTGTCGAGAATAGACTACATATTTATCAACAAAAGACTATCCCCTAACATCGTGGATATTTTGCACCTGACCAGGGGTATATCCGATCACTCGCCCATTCTTTTAAAGCTCAAACTCCCCATCACATCCCCACACACATCACGCCCATGGCGTTTCCACCCCTTCTGGATTAACCTCTTCCCTCCTGATGACGCGATCCCCGACCAAATTGACACCTACTTCCGATTTAACAACAATGGTGTGAATGTCAACAATACCTGGGATGCGTTCAAAGCAGTCCTGCGAGGAGTACTGCAATCCACCATCTCCCATATCAAACACCTGTCCTCTGATAGGGAAAACGAGATAACAAGATCCCTGATGGAAGCCGAATCTAACTATGTAAATAACCCCACACCTACCACCAAAGCAACCTGGCTCAACACACAAAACCTCTACAACGCATTCACCACCGAAAAACATGCACGGAAAGAATTCTTTGTCAAACAATCCTACTTCGAACATGGTCACCAATCATCCAAACTTCTGGCCTGGCTGGCCCACGGTCCATCAGACCAGAACGTAATCAACCAAATAAATGACACCAACCTCACCCAAATCACGGATACCCAAGGCATCCTGAAATGTTTTACAGAATACTACTCCACACTGTACCAATCCCAACTTAGCCCCACAACCACAACATCCGAACACTTCCTCACAAAAGTGCAATTCCCTCAACTTGAACAACAAGATGTGCTCCGCCTAGACGCAGATATAACAGAGGAGCTCCAAGCGGCACTACAGAGCATGTCAGTGGGCAAAACCCCGGGCCCAGATGGTATACCAGTAGAAATATATAAAAAATATGAACAACAAATCCTACCACAACTACTACAAGTATACTCCACTGCCCTTCACTCTCAAAAACTCGCAACATCCATGTACGAAGCACATATCATTCTCTTACTTAAAACAGGAAAAGACCCCACCAACTGTAACTCCTACAGACCAATATCTCTCCTCAACACCGATTACAAAATTCTGGCCAAAATCTTAGCTAACCGTATCCAAAAAATAATCCTTACAATAATACACCCGGACCAAACAGGCTTTATGCCAGGCAAATCAACTTCCATAAATATTAGGAAAACTTTGATACATACTCAAGTAGATCACGACAACGCTGGATCTAGGATAATGCTTTCCCTGGATGCTCAAAAGGCATTTGACTCGATCGAATGGCCTTATCTATGGGAATGTCTAAGAGGGTTCGGCTTCGGCCCCAGATTTATCAGGTGGACACAACTGCTATATGCCAACCCCACAGCAGCGATCAGAATAAACGGTACCACATCTAGCACCTTCCCCCTTTTCAGAGGCACCAGACAGGGATGCCCTCTCTCCCCATACCTCTTCGCAATCGCTATTGAACCACTCGCCATCAGACTGCGTTCGCACCCAGATGTTACTGGATTCACTCTTGGTCAACACTCCTCATGTCTGAGCCTATACGCAGATGACATGATAATTTATTTAGCAGACCCGGATCGCTCTCTCCGCTCTGTGTATGACATAATAACAAAATTCGGCCCACCCTCTGGTCTTTACATTAACTGGGATAAATCCTGCCTATTCCCCCTGGATAAAGAGTGCACCATACCACCGTTTGCTAAACATCTCATTCCAATAACCAGCACTTTCAAATACCTTGGAATACAAATCACACACTCCCCCTCCCAATTTTTTACACTCAATGTTGCCCCCCTGACAGACATGGTAAGCAAGAAAATCAAAACATGGCAAAACCTGCCTATTAACCTCATAGGGCGTATTAACCTAGTGAAAATCATCCTACTGCCAAAACTCCTATACATTTTTCAACACACACTAAGCTACATCCCGGACAAATTCTTCCAAAAACTACACAGCCTGCTGCTCCCATTTCTCTGGAGCGCTGGAAGGAACAGAGTCCGCCTCAAAGCGCTGCAAGGACCCAAAACCTCCGCAGGCTTAGCAATGCCCAACCTTCAAGCCTACTATCTAGCATCACAACTTAAGTATTTTAAACCCTGGCTGCTGCCCCAACCAGAATCCCCGTCAAATACACCCTTCACTCTCTATGATACAGAATCATTATTATTCGCCTACCTACCCACACACCCTCTGGTATTTCTAGAACAACGCACCATCACTATACCTGGGGGAGGTACCTCCCTCCACTCCCAACAATTTAAAGTCTGGAAAAGAGTCAACAAATATATCGCATTCCAGGATATCCCTGAAGAATCGCTACTCTGGCATAACCCCCAGTTTCCCAACCTAGCTTCCTTCCCAGACGCCCAAATCCTAGAAAGAAAAGGGATCACTCAATTCACACATATTATCCAAAACCAACACCTAATTTCATTCACTGATTTTAAATCTAAATTCAATCTACCGGACCCCTTCCTATTCAGATACCTACAAATCAAATACTGTCTTATTTCTGAATTTCAGTCCTCAACCGTACCAGTAAAACCCCACCCCATCATTAGATTAATAAATGCATATGGAGAATCTCGCTTAATTTCCCATTCCTACACTATGTTACTGAACACCCAACTCGCCGAAGTCACCAATACCACAATACATAAATGGACCCAAGCTATCCCCTCGATAACAGAATCAGACTGGGAAGAACTGGGTGAATCCCACATTAAAGCATCACCATCAGCACCCAACAGACTTATGCAATTTTACATAATACATCAGGCATATATGACCCCGGCAAGGAAAGCCAGAATATCCCCCTCACTCAGCTCTGAATGCCCGAAATGCCACAACAGCAATGCTGACTTCTGGCATATGCTATGGGCGTGTAATAAAGTTCAAAAATTCTGGGGCAAGGTCACCGCGTACCTATCGGATCTACTCGGATCCACAGTACCTACCGACCCCAAACTCTTTATTCTAGGCATCCCAGAAGTAGACTGCTGGAATAACCGTCAGCTCACATTTCTTAGAGAAACTCTCTTCTATGCAAGGCGCTCTATCATACTCGGATTTCACAAACGCCTCCCAAATTCAGAACCTGGAAAACAATGATCCAAAACATGCTACCAATGCTCAGGCTCATTTATATTAAAAGAGGCACGATAGACAGGTACAACTCAATTTGGTCACCATGGCATGAATGATTACAATATACAGACAGCAACAAGGTCATCCTGGCACGCGGCACACCGGGGAAAAAACCCTCCCCACGCTCCCGACTTCCCCCCCTCCTCCCTCTCACTCATGATTACACATAAGCATATTTGTGTTCTATCCTGCACCCCCCCGAAACGATTGGTACATAATCCCCCATACATTCCTGCAACCTGAAATGTAACTATATACTGAATGTTCTTAACCCATGTTAATTTGGTTAAAATGTCTGTACAACCTACCATTCTGTAATGAGTCCGACTTCATCGACCCTGTAATACAATCCTTCTGAAAATGCATAACACTGAGGTACAGATGTAAAGTGTTCGTACCTCTCCTGTTGTTTTATTGTTCACAATAAACATTAAAAAAAAAAAAAAAAAAAATGTAGTTGTAATTAGCCTAATTGGAGTGCTTCCCACAATTCTTGTATTGTATGTATGTTATGTATGTATATATATATATATATATATATATATATATATATATATTTTTTATAGTTTTTATTTATTTTTTTATTTTCCAATATTTTTTCTTTGTTTGCTCTGTTCACCCAGGATTCCTCCACTTCCTGGCTAGCTGGGTGTCATTTTTCAAGATCTGTCACACACCGCCCCGTGTGCCCCTAGCAGCAGGCTTTGGGACTGTGGGTTTCTGCAACATCGGTTCCGTATCAGGGCTTTCTCGTCGTGTGTCCTGCTTGGGCCACCTTGCCCTCTGTGTTTTTGGGGATGGACCTCTCTCTTTGAGTCTTTTTTTCCCCATTCCACGGGGTCCTGTCTTTAGTTTCAGGAATGGTTGGTTTTGTCCTTCCCCTGTGTCTGTTTGAATGCACCATGAATTAATGTGGATAGGTTACCACTAATGGTGAGCTTGATAAAGGGAACGTGTTCTGAAATGTCATGTCTTTAACACCATGCAGTGATGTTTCCCTGTCACCCCTGGCCAGTCATCACCAGACGGAAGGAGTTCCCCAGGGTGTGAACAGGAAACACTATCACTATAAATATCTGCCTCTCCCATAGGCCAGCCTCTTTTTTGTGTTTCCTGTATGGGTGAATAGGAAACCAAGCTACTTATTCCAGGTGGAGTCCACTCTCCTCTCTGCCTGATGCTCCCCCAATGTCGCACCTGCAGATGCCAGAGGGGAAAGAGCCTTTTGGTACCGAGGCTTTGTGATCCTCAGGGAGGCAGCTATAGGAGCGGGCATGCCGCACATTAGGTTGTTCGCGCGCTTGGATAAGTCCCGCGAGACCGGAGGAATATTCTTTAAACCGAAAGTGACGCGCACGGAGCGTGACTTCCGGTTCGCGGCCTTATGGGAATTGCAGTCCCGTGTGCCGGCGTTTGTCTGCAGGTCTCAGTGCTGCTTTCCTCTGGATGCAAGTGGGATCCTTCGCTTAGCCAGGATTTTTTTGTGGCAGTGGCTGGCTTAGTCATTGAAGTTTCAGGGTAAGCAATATTTTGTCTTAGTTTTGTTATTTTGCTCAGGACTTTGTTCTAGAAGCTGTTTTTTGTTGCCACTGCTTACCAGTCTGTACTTTCTTTTAGTATGGATTCTGGAACGTGAGCAGAGGTCACGGCCCTAAAGGTTCTAGGTAAGCGTCAGGTAGGTATGTTCTATACTAAAAAGATGAGTGGGTACAGTAGCTGATGCTAGTTCCCCTTTATGTTTTTCAGTGTCTCAACCTCTGACAAACAAATCCAGGATAGAGGAGAAGGCGGTTGAAGAAGTGATGGTGCAACCTCAGGTCCTTCCACCTCTACTGTGCAACGGATACCCTTATGGACTATATTAAGACAGCCATAGCTAAAGGCGTCCAGGAAGCCTCTGCGACTCAAAGAAATCGTAAAAAGGCTGCAGGAAATCTCAGACTCTGAGCAGTCTGATGTAGATACTCCCCTGTACTCGAGTCTTCTTCAGTGATAGTCTGATGTGGAGGATGAAGACGACTCTGACATAGAGACTTCGTTTGATATCAGTATTATTGAGCCATTGATTAAAGCAGTAAGATCTACTTTATCGCTCAATGCAGAAGAACCATCCACAACTACTGCGGATAAATTCTTTCCAACCATCAAGAAAAAGATGGCAACTTTTCCCATCCATTCATCTATGCAAGAAGTCATTGCAGAGAATGGAAAAAAAACGGAAAAAAAAGGTGACTATAGCAGGGAAATTTCAGAAGAAATATCCCTTTAAAGAAAATGAGACTGCTGGATGGGATTCACCCACCAAAGGTAATGCAGCCATCGTTAGGCTGGCAAAGAAGACGGCCTTGCGGTGGATGACGCCACGGATTTAGGGATCCCATGGATAGGCGCACAGACTTTAATTTGAAAAAATCTTTTTGGCGGCAGGAGCAGCTTGCCGTCCAGCTATTGCCCTTACCTCAGTTTCGTGCATAAAGAGTGGCTATCCAATATTCAGGATGCGGTGGAGAAAAATGTCAAAAGAACAAAGTTATTGACAATGCTAGAAGACTGTAAATTGGCATTGGATTTTGTGGCCGGAGCATCTGTTGATTTAGTAAGACTATCGGCCAGAAGTATGTCCCTAACAGTAGCCGCAAGGAGGTCGCTTTGGCTGCGTTCTTGGGCGGCGGATTTCTCATCAAAGAATAACCTGTGTCAACTTCCCTTTGATGGTAACATGTTTTTGGGGAAAATTGGACACTCTAATTAAAAAGGCTTCAGGGGGGAAAAGTGTCTTCTACCCCAAGAGAGAACCTCAAAAGACCCAGATATGATCCCTCGTTATGAGAGAGAAAGAGAGGCCTTTTCGGACCGCTAGGCAGTATCGGCCAGGAAAAGAAGTCAAAGGCAACAAGGCTGGAAGACTGGTCGTCAAACAAGCTTTTTTGCCGGGAAAAGGTCAGTTGGTGGAGGACAATCAGCCAGCCAACAATGAGAGAGAGCCGGCCCTGCCGGTGAGAGTGGGCGGCAGGTTAAGCCTATTTTCACAAGTAGGGCCAATACAATTTCAGACGTTTGGGTAAAAGCATTAGTAGCGCAGGGGTTCATCTGGAGTTCAAGACATCTCCCCCGAAGTTCATTTTGTACAGTCAAGCTGCCCAAAGTCAATAGACAAAGAGATAATAATACAAAAATATATCCAGCAGCTCTTGGAGATAGGCGCTGTAGAAAAGATTCCTTTAAGAGAAAGAAACCAAGGGTTTTATTCTCGCCTATTTTTGGTTCAGAAGCTTCAGGGGACTGGAGACCGGTTCTAGACCTAAGAGAGTTGAACGTGTTTTATAACATCAGGAAGTTCAAGATGGAACCTTAGGGTCAATAATCCAGGCCATATACAGGAATGCATGGATGGTAAATCTCGATTTGAAGGACGCCTACTTCATGTGCCAATTCATATAAACACGAAAGTGGTTGAGGTTCACCGCTCTAGGGTACCATCTACAATTCACATGTCTTCCTTTCGGACTAGCAGTATCTCCAAGGGTCTTTACCAAGTCCTGGTGACTGATAGCAGACTTGAGGAGGGGTATTCAAGCATTCCATTATCTAGACGACATATTGATATTAGCAGAGTCAAGAACAAGAGTGGGTAGAAAGCCTAGACGAAGTCATCCATATCCTTTCAGCACATGGATGGTTAATAAACAGACAAAAAAGCATTTTCGTTCCTTCTCAGAAGATGTTTTGGGAGCACTGTTCGACACAGTACAGAGTCAGGTGCTTTTACCAGAAGAAAAAGCTATGAAGATAAGGAGAGAAGTGGGACAGCTCCGCAAAGAAAGGTTTCCGTCCGTGAGACAAATCCTAAGAGTATTAGGGTTATGTCATCTACAATCCCCTCTGTAGCATGGGCCAGGTGGCGAATGAGACCTCTACAAGAATGCTGCTGTCTCAAGTAAGAAACCTCAAGACAGATTAGAGAAAGAGTCCTAGTACCGAACCATGACAAGAAAGGCTTGGAGTGGTGGATGGATGCAAACAACCTGGTAAAGGGAAAACTGATAGAGGAGCCAGAATGGGTTTCTCTAACAACAGATGCTTCAACAACCGGCTGGGGGCACACCTAGGGTCGTTAGTAGCTCAAGGTACCTGGTCGCAGCCGGCATTCCATCAAACGTCATAGAGTTGAGAGCAATCTTTAAGGCCTTAATAGCCCTGCAAGGAAGCAATCAAGGAAAATATGTGAAAGTAATTTCCGACAATTCCACAGCGGTGGCCTATGTGAAAAATCAAGGCGGCACAAGGAGCAAGACACTGAATGCGGAAGCAAAAAACAACTGTTTTGTGGGCAGTAAAAAATTTAAAAGGAATAACGGCAATTCACACTCCAGGGAAAGAAAATCTGAAGGCCCATTTTCTAAGCCGCAGCCAACTGCATCCAGGGAGTGGGGCCTCCATCAAGATATCTTTCAGGATCTATGTATCAGATGGGGTCGACACAGTCATAGAGCTTATGGCGACAGAAAAGAATCGGAAGTTAGAAAGATTCTTTTCGAGGTTTCCTTGCCCGCAACTGTAGCAGTAGATGCTCTGGCGCAGGATTGGTCCAAAGACTCCTCTATATCTTTCCTCCAATTCAGGGTAATTTGGGAGATTCTGAAGAAGATAGAGAGAAGGTGCTTCAGTTATAGCGGTTATTCCGAATTGGCCCCGCAGACCTTGGTTCCCGCTCCTAAAGGCAATGGCAATAGAGGATCCAGTAAAGATATGGATGTTTCCGGGGTGGTATCCAGGGTCCATCCAATTGGACAAAGATCCTCAGCTTTCATTGATGGCTTGGCGATTGAAAGGCGACGGCTGAGAGCAGAAGGTTTTAAGGAAGAGGTGGTTGATTTCCTTATGGCCTCAAGAAAACCGTCAACTTCAGACCAGTATAACAGAGTATGGGAGCAATTTGTCAAGTTTGCCTATGAGAGGAGAGATCCTTAGTTCCACGAGCAAAGTCAGTGGTTAGTTTCTTGTTCTCTGGATTCAAGCTGAATCTAGCGACTAGTACAATAAGAGGTCAGGTGTCTTCCCTGTCAGCTTGACTGGAATCTCTTGGTCTAAGATCCTCTAGTAGTTAGATTTTTCGAAGCTATGATCAGACTGAGACCACAAGTATCCTCTTCAGTACCTCCTTGGAACTTACCTCTTGTTCTGCAATCTTTAATGGGTTCACCATTCGAACCATTAAGACAAGCCTCAGATGGGTACTAACTCTGAAAGTGGTACTACTAGTCGCTGTCACCTCCGCTTGTAGGGTGGGAGAACTTCCGCTAAGAACCAAGATACAGTGATCTTCCACGACAGAGTAAGACTAAAACCCTCATTTAAGTTTCTTCCTAAAGTTTGTCTAAATACCATATGGACTTGGAAGTTAACCTCCTCACGTTCTGTGAAAATCCAAAGTCAGATCTAGAAAAGTCTTGGCACACTTTGGGGATATGGTGAGTCTGATAAAATATTATTGAAAAGAACATCTTCCTGGAGGAGGTCGGACAGGCTGTTCGTAATTCCGAGGGGAAGAAGAAAGGGCTTGGCCCCATCTAAAGGACGATTAGTTCCTGGATAGTATCGGCAATAACAAGGGCTTTCAAATCAGAGGTGAGGCCATACCTAAAGGGCTAAAAGCTCACTCGACCAGGCATTAGCAGCATCTTGTGGAACGTTAACTAGTTCAGTTGTATTAAATTATGTTTTTAAGCAGCAAATTCTGTCCCTCCCTTTTCTGTCTAGCTTGGTAATATCCCAGTCTGGTGAATGACTGGCCAGGGGTGACAGGGAAAACAGGAAATTGATTAATACGTACCATAATTTCTGTTTCCGGTCACCTTTCCTGGTCAGCATTCACCAGAGGTTTTTCCCTCCCTATCCTGGTGGATGTATATTATTGTTCTTACAGGCTTTATAAAGAAGAGGCTGGCCTATGGGAGAGGCAGATATTTATAGTTGATGATGTGTTTCCTGTTCACACCCTGGGGAACTCCTCCAGTCTGGTGAATGCGACCAGGAAAGGTGACCGAAACAGAAATTACGGTACGTATTAATCAATTTCCTGTTTTTTTATACAATATTTTTTTAATTTATTTTTTTTATAATAAAATTAAAATTAAGTGCTGCTGTATTTTTCGAAATTAGTTATAGAGGTATATATAATTATATAGAGATTGCGATAGATCTGCACAGAAATGTATAGTGAAGAACCTAATACATTGCTTTGACAAATATTCATATCTTTCTTTCAAGACCTTCTTAAAACTTTGTAGAGGAACACCTTGCCTGTCTGTATTAGCCCTGGCAGGTATTAAATGAGTGCTGCCTGTGTCAAAGCAGAGAAAACTGCTTTTATTGTGGATGACAAATCTCTTCAATAGCAGGTTTTAAAGGTTAAGTTGATTATTGCATAACACGTTAATGCTCGTAAATCTTATCCACATTATTTTAAAAATGATATAATAGCTATTCACTGCCAGGTGATTTTGACTGCTCCGGTATCTATTCAGAGCTCCATTTATTGTGTTAATTTGGATTTCAGCTTTATGCAAGATCCTATTATGTGTACATTTTTATTAAATCACTGCTTAGAAGAAGCAGAACTTGAACACTGATTAAAAACAATTTTTGAATAACTGCCTGCAAAATGAGCTTAATAACCCTATTAATACTACTTTCAAATTTACAGAGTGCCGTAATGCATTTGCATTAGTAGTACGACCTCCGACAGAACAGACAAACCAGTTATTTAGTTTCCAGCTGACAACAGAGGAGCTTCCTAAGGTGGATTGGCTGAAGATGCTGTGCCGGCATGTAGCCAACACCATTTGTAAAGCAGATGCTGTAAGTTTTCTCCTACTGTTACAGCAGTGTGACTGGGTTTCTAAAGTGTTTCTATTACACTGAAAATCATAAATATTCAACTTTGTCTGCTCGTTAACCTTATTTCTCCCTCAAATGTAAATGCATTTTAAATATACTTTTAAAACGATTTTTGTAGATTAACTTATTAGTTGGAATCACAAGCCTTTTAATGATTTACACATTTTTAATCAACTCATTGAATTATATCAAAGCTGTTCAAAGAACACAAAATAGTATAGTAAAATATTCAAACGATTTAATTTGTCGTTTTGGGGATTTTCTGTTATTTTAACTCAAAGTACAGATGGACTAGAACCAAACCCGAACTTTCATAGTTGGCGGAACTTGGACTTTTAGAACTTTCTAAACTGCAGATGCACTTTTGATATTATCTAAATTGTGTACTGTTGCGCTAACCCTCGATTTCGTCCATAATCTTCAAATGTACCTTTTCCGCAATAACCTGAATGTACCTTTTTGGGCGATAAGCCTCCAATGCGGCCTTTGGCGATTTCCATTGAAAGTTCCGTTTCGCTGATAGCCTTCAAATGTATTGTTCGATTTGGGTAACCAAAGCATTTGGAAACCCGACAATTTGGCTGATCATGGGGAGGGTAGTTTTTAAACAGGTTTTGGTGATGTGGACGTGTTCCCCCAGACCATTTCCCAGGGGGGTAGAGGCATTTATAGTACCGTAAGTTACCACTGCTATTTTATTTGTAATTAATTAGAACTTTCGAACCATTTTCTCCCCATCGACTTTTACTAAATTCTATAGTTCGGAAACAAACCAAACTTCAGGAAGTTCAGCCATCTTTAGTCTTAAGTGGTCATTAGAATGGTTACATGATACATTCAAAATAGAAAAACACATACAAATACACTTAGGATTGAGCTCTGAGTTGAATTAAAAAGGGAATGTTTTAGAGCAATAAATTTGGGTGTTTTTCATATTTCAGATGTAAGATGGTGGGTACATTTCAGCTTCATTTTGAGTAAATGTTTTTTTAAATTTTTTTTATATAGAGTGTGATGCCATTAAAAGGGTGCATGAAAAGGTGCGTTAGTATGTGTGAGTGCAGGGTTTGAGTGGTATGTTTTTGTTTTAAAGATTGTAAACCTACCTTTTTTTTTTTTTTAAATTAAGATATGGTTGCCTTAAAAAGAGAATGGTGGTGTTGGTGCATCAGTAATTTGTGTACCTGTGGTTCTGTGGGGTTTATAGTTTTTTGCTTATAGGACAGTAAATCTTTAACCCTTTCACTGCCAGGAGAATTTATTTTTTTGCGTTAACTGCCAGAAGAATTTTCAGGATTTGCCCTTAATTGCTTTAGACTAATTTTACAGTAGGAAACCTTGCAGTAAATCAGGAATATTATACATTGTTTTTTTCAGCACAAAGTGTACTTTAACATGGTAACAATTTTGTAACTTTTCTGGAAATTTTACTGGAATTATGGGTAAAATATAGTAAAAAAGAGAAATTTGCAAATTTTCATGGATTTTTCCCATTTTACTTATAGTTATCTTAAGGTTACACACAAAAATCTTACTGTTTCTAAAAGCTCTGATACTCCCGAGTACAACGATACCAGATATATGTAGGTACCCGACTTTTCCTGTACAGGAGACCCCCCCCCAAACTAAAACTGCACCTTCTAGAATATTACACCCATATTGAAATGTATAACCACTACTGACAGTTAACATAGAATATCTACCAAATTAACTAAAATATCCCCATAAGTGAGAGATTTTTAGAAACTAAACACCCACAAGATTTTATGAGTGAGGTTAGTTTCGATCAAAATGCAGATACCCGGACGCAGCTCTTCGTCCAATTGTAAGTTTTCTCACATTTTCCTTTTTTTCCTCAACTGTAAAATCAGAGACTAAATCAAATGCGAATTTCAGCTAAAAAACTGTGGAGGAAAGTTCAAATCATCTCAAATATGAAAGCCTAACCCCTCCGAATAAAACCGTATGCCACATTCATGGGTTGTACCAGAGACATGGCTACCAACTAACCCAGAGCGTGACCAGGCCCAATGTCAGTAGCAACAAAAAAAAAATTAGCCAGTTTGTATTTGAACAGTCTGCAGTTTTTCCACAAACACCCCCCCCCCCAACTCAGAAATACCCCCCACAAACTAATATGAAATCTACACACCTTCAGCTATGTAACTCTGTTCGTTCATTACACCATCAATGGTTGGGCGCAGTTCTTCGTAGAAGTTTGCACTTTTACCAGATTTTCCAAAAAAATGAACATCAACAACATTCAAAAAGGTAGAAATCATGCCAAAACCCCATGGAATGTAAAAAAAAGTTACCAAATATCAATCTTCCAAATGTCCTGAATCAGACGGTATGCCATATGTGTGGTTACACACGCGGACGTGGAAGCGAAAAGCCCACAAGTGAGACAATGCACGATGGCTCAGAAACAGCGAAAATATTAGCCAACTCCGAATTTGGAGAGTCTACAGTTTTCCCACAAAACCACCCCCGTAACTTAGAAATAACCCCCAACAAACTATATATTCCTGAAATTTACACCCTTCAGCTATGTAACACTGTAGTTTGTTCATTCCATCAATGTTGTGGCGCAGTTCTTCGTAGAAGTTCGCATTTGTCTGACAAAAATTAACAAAAAACAACTTCAAAAGGTAAAATCATGCCAAAACCTCATGGAATGTAAAATAGTTACTAAATATCAATCTCCCAAATGTCCTGAATCAAACGGTGTGCCATATGTGTGGTTACACACGTGGAAGCCAAAAGCCACAAAGTGAAACAATGCACAATGGCTCAGAAACAGCAAAAATATTCAGCCAATCTGAATTTGAACAGTCTGCAATTTTCCCCCACAAAACAACCCCCACAAACCATATATTTCTCAAATCCCCACACCTTTATCTACTACGAAATTCGTAGTTTATTCATTCATACCATCATGGTGTGGGCGCAGTTCGTCGAGAAGTTCAGTTTTAGCAGATTTCTGAAAAATTAAAAAAAAAAACTCTCAAAGGTAGAAATCATGCCAAAATCCCAATATATTAAAAAAAAGGTTACCAAATATCAATCTCCCAAATTTCCTGAATCAAACGGGATGCCCTATGTATGGTTACCACACGCAAACGTGGAATCAACTAGCCACAAGTGAGCCAATGAACAATGGCCCAATACAGCAACTTTTCAGATTTGTCAACTAAACACCCCTCTATATTAGATACCCCCCCCCCCCAAACTATATATTCTTGGAATCTACACACCTTCAGCTACACAATGGTGTGATTCCTTTGCATACCACCAATGTAGGGCGCAGTTTCATGTAAAATTCGCTTTTTACCAGATTTCATGAAAAAGTTATAAAAAACAATCAATTCAAAGTTAAAAATCTGGCAATTTTCCATATCATGTAAAAAAAACTTGTCAATTATCAATCTTCCAAATGCCCTGAATCAAACGGTATGCCATATGCGTGGATGTACACAGGACTGGCCACCAACTAGCTCAAATGGGAACATGCACAAGTGTAATTAACAGAGAAAAAAAATCAAAGTGCTCTTGTAATTTTCAAACAGCCCCAAAACTTGGAAATGCCCCCCACAAATGAACCCCCAACTAAATATCAATCTCCCCACATGTTCTGAATCAAACGGTATGCCCTATGTGTGGATGCACACAGAGACGTGGCCACCAACTAGCTCAAATGGGACGCATGCACAAATGCAATTACAAGAAAATCAAAGTGCTCTGTATTTGAGCAGCTACCCTTTTTCTAGGAACCAGTCCAAAACATGGAAATTCCCTCCCCAAACTATACATTTTTGGAATCTACACACCTTCAGCTACGTTCCGATGCCATCTTTCATACATACATGAAGAATTCCAGACCCAGTGATCCAAGAACTGTGTTTTTAGGAGGTTTTGTGAAAAATAAATATGATTTAAGGATTGAAATCCTACCTAAACTAACTTGCCAAGCAAAAAACCCCACTAAATTTCAATCTCCCACATATCCTGCATCAAACGGTATGCCACATGTGTGGGTGCACACAGACGTGGCCACCAACTAGCTAAATCGGACGCATGCACAAGTGTAATTACTGGGAAAAAATCAAAGTGCTCTGTAATTTCAAACAGCCCCAAAACTTGGATGCCCCCCACAAATAAAACTCCCACTAAATATCCATCTCCCAATGTTCTGAATCAAACGGTATGCCATATGTGTGGGTGCACACAGGGGTGGCCACCAACTAGCTCAAATGACGGCAGCACCAGTCCAATAAAGAAAAAATCAAAGTGTTTCCGTAATTTGAACACCCTAATCAACTTGGAATTACCCCCCCACAACTATAATTTTTGGAAGCTACACCCCTTCAGCTACCGTGATGGTATCATGCTTTCGTATATACTGAAAATTCCAGACGCTTTTATTCATAGAACTCCGTGCTTTTAGGAGATTTGTGAAAAAATATAATAAGGGGACTCAATGGTGAAATCCTACCTAAACCCACTTGGCAAGTAAAAAAACCCACTAAACCAATCTCCCACATGTCTGAATCAAACGGTATGCCATAAGGATGGGTGCAAACAAGACGGGGCCCCAACTAGCTCAAATGGATCCATGCGCAATTGCAATTACAGAAAAATAAAAAACTCCACAACCCACCCCCCGCACCTATCCCCACTCCCCCTTTTAGTGGTATTTTAGTGAAAAGCAGTTAGTACGGAGAGTCCCACAAGTTTTTGCACACTTTTACTGATCCTAAAAATTCAATCCGGTCTTTTTTTTGGTACCTCTGCAAAATTCCCTACTAAAATAGGCTTAGTTTCCCTTGAATCAACAAATAATGATCGCGGTTAACTTTAGCGATATCACCGGGACTTGGGAAGCTTGGAGAAGACAATTTTTTTTGCTAATTTATAGTTTTTAGGAAAAAAAAAAAAAGTGTGTGTGTATACTTTTTTATACTTTTTAGTTGTGTGCATTTCCCCTTTATTTGGGGGATCATTCCCAAAGATGATCATCAAATCATCTTAGGGAATGATACCGAACTTGAATAGGGCATAAATGCCCATTTTCCAATTCGAAATCCGATCGGAAAAATCACTTCCGGAAATTATTTCCAGTAAGTGATTTTCATTCATTGGCAAAGATCAATATTTGGTGATCAGAAGTGATCACCAATTTTTGATCCTTCACCGTTTTTTGTTTTTTTAAATCTTCGCAAAGTAGCAAGACTTAGAAAAAATCCTATTTTGATGGAACTTTGAGTTCCATTCACAAAAGTATAGTAAAGCTGTCAAGTATGACAGCTTGTACTATACAGGTACTCAGCATGATCTAAATGGAGATCACACTGCAGTACTCCACTAGACCCCAGGGGCTCTTACCACTTAGGGAAGACCCCGTGAAGGAGGAGAAGCTTCACGATGTCCACCGAGGTCTCCCTTTCGAATCCGGATGAACTCAACGTGGGACCGGCTTCCTCCCTATACGGTCACGGCAAAAAGTAACGTAACTTCCGATCTCCCCCCTCGGATTTGGACCAACCGGGGGGGATCGAGGGGACTAGGGGGGCAGTTGAATGCTGCCCCCCGATCGCCCTAGCGGGGGCAAAATTTTTTTTTATTTCCGGGAAGCCACAGATCGTATATTCACGATCTGTGAATAGTTGGGTCATTCACTGCACATTGGGTCATTCACGCACAGATCGTGAATATACGATCTGTGGCAGTGAAAGGGTTTAAGGTCAGTATAGTGAAATTTATACATTGCTCCAACTCAGACATAAAAAAGGGAGTGTAAGTGGCCTTATTCCCACCTTCGTTTGTTGCTCCGTGTTTGCACACAGTCTGATTTATTGCAGAGCTCCCCCTCCCCCCCTGATCATCTCCGCTCATAAAATCCGGCTGTGAACCCAGACACTCTTGCGCATTAACCTCCTACACGTCACTCTAACCTTTAAAAAAAGCCGTAGACAACAAGTGTCTCCATTGTTCTAAAGATACTTCTACATAGGAGTGGGAGGGGGGTGAGTTAAGACCCTTATCACTGCAGCCAGATCTCCCTTTGATGGGCAATACTAGTTAAAGCTGCTTCATTCTCCTTCCCTTTACTCTGCTTTCAACCCGTATTTGCCAAGCATTTTAGTGAGCAGAAGGAGTCATTGGGAGACTTGCTGTGAGAACGTGTGCAAGCCTACACACACACCGGCATGCTGCTGGGGGATTTGATTGACAGCTCAAGCAGGATGTGTATTGAAATCTGACTTTTAACTTGTGTATCTCGGGACAGAAGGGGAAACTGAAAGAAAATACAGGTACTCGGGGTTGGGGGGGGAATTGTAGAACACATAGAAAAAAATGTACATTTTCCCACTATAGAGCCCTTTAGGGGTGCGTCAGTTTGTATGGTGTTAGTGGTATGTATTTCATTGGACTAATGTAACTTTTAATTTAGTGGTTGCCAAGGAACACAGGTCAGGATGAAGGTGTTAGAAGGTGTGTATGTGATGTTAAATGTAAAACTAGATTTCAAACTTTATTTTTAGTGAAACATATTTTTTATCATTTTTATTTTTGTCATAGTACTCAAATCCACCCTCAAATGAAAAATTTATGTAGGTAAATCATCTTCCAACCCCCAAACTGTGATAGTTAGAAAGTTCTGTTACTACTCCTTTCTTCTACCCCTTAGCAGTTGTCGGTCATGAATGTTACCATTGATGTGACATTTAACAGGTTAGTGGGGGGGGCCTTGGGGTGTCTTTGCAAAGAGTTGCGTGTTTCCACCCTTTTATTTTGAGTCTAAGTACCTGTCAGAATATCATTCAATAACGCAAATTAAAGGGTTCAATTTCACTTGCATGCACACCAGCCTTGAGTAAAATGATGGAGCTTTTAAAGACTGATTGCAAAGCAAAACCTCATATCCTTGCATAGCCCTCTGTGGATAATCACTGAAACATTTGGTCTGCCCTATGATTCATCAGTAAGAAACCTTTACCTTTTTTTGTTATTTTTTTGTAATATACTTAGGCCTTAGTTTTCAAAATAATTCTTAATGTCATTGCTCAAGGCAGTTTTTTGAGGAAATGTTTTTAATTATGTATCATCTCTTTTTTTCATAATTTTTGTTTGTTTGCACATCGATATTTATTGCACATACGTTGATTTGATCACTATTGGTTAAAGGTGAGGGGAGTAACCGCTATCCAGTTATTTCCCAGTGCACACATGGTTTTGTTTAAATGGAACCCATGACCGTGTCCCCCAAATAGGAACTTTAAGGCTTGGGAACATACAGCTAAAATGTAAACTATACAATACGTTAAGAATTTAATAGAGATTTTCGTTTAAAGCAACCATAATTCTTTATTAGCACACACCTTTTGTCTACCACTTGATGGCAGTAAAATGTCATAAAATATGCAGTCTTATGCCTGTTGATGCTCACCAAGCTGTTTAAGAACACTCTTTAAAGAAACCCATTTTCTGTATTTTCATTTCTGATTCTGACAGAAAATACATTTTTATTCACATTTATTATTTCCAGGAAAACCATGATTATACTACTGATCCAGATTCACTGGAGGTGAGCACAAAAGATGTGGATAGTACATTGAGCAGAGCATCAAGAGCCATAAAGAAAACTTCCAAGAAAGTAAGTCCCATTTGCATTGATTTTATTGTTCATTAAAGATGAAATTTCCTCCAATCCTTCATCGTTTGTGTTCACGCCAGCAGTGTGGGCCCCTCGGCTTCGTGGCGTCCATAATAATTCATTTCCAATATCCAGGAACAATTCACACAAACTTACAGATGTGTTAAAGGTTCTCATCTAGGCAGTCATGATTTATCATGGTGTTAGCTTGGACACTGGGCTTGAAGTCTAGTTCGCAGTTGTCGTATCGGATGGAGAAAGCCAGTTGGATATATATAATGTTGTAATTCTTTGCACTCTCGTATAACAGGCCAATTACCCGTGGCCACTGTACATATAATCCAAGATACAGCAAAAACGGAGCACCCTCTGGATTTTCAGTGAAACTAACTTTTATTCAGCTTCCAAGTCCAAGGCATTCGGCTCCAAAGCCATCATCAGGACATCAGTATACACGTCACATCCTCCTTAAACACTAGGTAATGGGAGGTAAAAACACACCCCTATCTCCCCCCCCTGGGGATATTATGGAATAAAATCATCCAGTACACCTCGAACAAAGTTTAAAATCACATATTAAAACAGTGGTTAACATACCAAAACTCAAAGGGTACAGATTAGAACTATTTAAGCTATATAGTAAGGAAATAGACTCTGGTTACCCACAGACCTCGTTGAGTCCTCGTGGGGACAATCTGCTTTAGGATTTAATAGTTTGTAAATCGCACATTATTATTATTCATGCCCCTTGCTTTTATTATTTTCCAGGTTACTAGGGCTTTTTCTTTTACAAAACCCCCAAGAGAGCCATTCAAGAGCTTTGATGGTGCAAAAAATCAAGAGGGTCGGAGTCCTGGCCCAGCACTGAAGGATTGCAGGTTACCGCATGGCAAGCACCACATCTCTGGCAGTAAGTTAACAGAAATACAGGACATTTTGATAATTTTTTTAAAGCTTACCCTTGCATGGATAACTTCCTTTTTTTTTTTTTTTTTTTTTTGTGTAAGTATTTCAATTAATACAGATTTTACCAGAAAATATTTGTTGAGTGTGTATTTCAAACCTTATAAGTTTATAGATGCCCATTTCTCTCATTAAAACCGATTCATCCTGTTTGTAGATAACTCGTTCCTCCTCTACCTCAGCATTAATGGACCACTCAAACACCATGTGTTCAGCGATCAAACTCCCTTGATGGTAGTCCTAGATCCCGTCCTTTTCTTTGCCCAGCCTCTCCTAGTAGCCAAGACGCATTCTTTAAAAAGGGCTGATATCAGACCACCCCTCCTTATCTCCTTAAATGGGCAGATGTGCAAAACCCTTATCGTTCCTCATAATAAAAACATCAGGGTGTGCAGGCCAGAGGCACCAAAGCACCACCACCACTTCCTCGGCCAAGAATCATTGTTTATGAAAAGGGAGACGCTCTCTGACCTGCATGTTACGTGAGCTTAAATGTACATTTTCCTGAAGTTTTATCACCAGAAAACAGTTTCACATTGGGGTGTTAAGCCTCCTAATTTTTTTAGTCTTCTTTCCAAGAATTTTTAACTTTAACATAAAATTTTTACTTCATTTTGAAGTATCGTAATAATGATTCTTTTGTGTATCCTATGGAAAACCTTGGTTAATAATTGATTCAGATCCTTTTTTTTCCCTGATTAGTATCTTATAAATGGAATGAGCACGCAACTGCATGTTGTGGCTTTTTCAGATGACCTACCATTAGTGAGTTTAAATAAAATGCATGCAATTTTGGCACATGCAAAACATTTTCAAAAGATTACTATGTAACTATGTAACAAGTAGGGTCCCCTGTCCTTGCAGTACTTTGTTACATTAACAAGGGTGCCAATTTTGCTTTCCCTTTTAAAAAAACAATAAAATCAAATATAAAGTAATCAATCTCTAGAATTTAAAAGTTGCACATAATTTAATATTCTGGTGTATAATGTATTTTGCATACTGTGTATGATTTGGTGTATCTTTTGAAAATGTTACGATATAACCGAAGTTTGAAAAATTGCACATAAGCTTGGAAGAAAGATCTATCACTATTTGGGTCACTACTGGGGAAGTGCTTTCTGTATCCTAATCCTTTTTTTGTTTTTTGGCTTGATATTTGTTATCAGTTCTTTAAACCGTTTTTTTTTTCTCCCGCTTTAAAGAATATTTAATGTAGAATTTTTGTTTACGTCAATGAATGTTAATACTTAAGGTCAAAAAACAATCTTGATCTTATCAATAATCTTGCTACATAAAAGGAATCAAATTTTTGTACATTTGCATTTTTTTTCTTTTAAATGGTCTCAGGCCGAGGCCACACTGGAGCCCGTCTGAGCGCTCCAGGAACGTTTCAGCGTTGCAAATCAAGCGCATACAATTGTGCTGAAAAATGTGGATTGCATGGTTCCTATTAACTGATTGCACAACGGACCACCCAGCAATGCACTAGTTTGGCCACTACAATTGAGCCACACTACTGTCACTTTTTAAAGTGCAATCGGTTCATGCTTAAAAGCCACTAGTGTTGCCTAGCCCTTAAAGGCAATGGAAATTATATATAAATATGTCCAACTATGAGGAACTTGGTCTTAAAATGGAAGCAACCATGTGTATGAAATAGGTGCAAAAAGGACCCCGTTTTATTAGTCCTTACTGTTTCTTTTTGGTAATGTGCCATAATTTAAAGATTAACAGGGGATTCAATAAAAGTTCTTATTGTTTAAAATGGTGCTAATTTGCCCCAACCAATCAAATCTTTTGAAAGCTAACATCTGGTGGTTGGGGCAAATTAGCACATTTTAAACGATAAAAACTTTTATAAATTACCCTGTAAATATTTATTGAATTGGAATTCTATAGCTGTTAGTATTTTTTAGCAAAATGCTTTTCAACTTCAAAAAGAAATAAAACTTATTCGGCACATGGAAGTGATTGTTAAAAGAATATTTAAAATTCCCTTATAATGCCCTGGAACCAATTATTGCCAAAACCGGCACTTTTGGTTATCTACCAGCAGTGGCATGCTTTGGCTTATTGCCATGCCCCATAGTGAAATCAAATAGTCTACATTTGAACTTACATAAACGTTACATTTTGAACCAGCGTACAATGTGTAAATTTTTAGAATATATTTCTTCTAGTTCACAATAAAAATGCTTCGGGTTTATGAGTAAATGTTCCTCTTAAATTTAAGAGCTGGTGTATTAGAAGAATTCCTCTAAGCATCTTGCTAAAGAAGATTACTTAACTAAAAATGAGTACGTGCATACCAAAACAATGTGCACATTGTTTAATACTCTTCTTGAATACATCTTAAAAGTTTTTTTTTTTAAATTTTTCCATTCTCTTTCAGAATGTCCACTCTCCCTCTATGGTAAATCTGCCATCCTTATTTGAAAGGAAGTACCATACATTTAGCCGATCAACACCCACCTTATATGAAGTTTCTGAAGTGTTTATATTTGTAATACTAATAAAAGCAGCTGGCTGTTCTTAAAGACTTTTGGCTTCAACTGGTACTAATGAGTAGCAGCTTGCAAATAAAGAATAATTATTTTAAGAATTGAAGCTAGTAGTTTGGGCCTTTTGTCTCTGTAAATCGTACAGTTTTATCTCAGTCTTCCTTTTCATATGTTTGTATGTAATATATGTGTAATTTCTACTATAATCTATTCATTGGTAACCATTCAAGTCAAATAATAGTTTGAAGAACGTTAATTCTCTATTTTGATTGATACATCCCTGTAACTATTGTAAAATATACACTGTAATTGTCATTTGGTAAACAGAGCTGTCCTTTGTTTTTATCAGGACTGTTCATAGAAGAAGTACACAATAGCATATAGTAAACCTCAATTAAAAAGCGAAAATCCATCTGTCATGAAATTGTTTACAATATATAGTAATATAGAGTTCCATACAATTTTGTTTTAAATATACTTCTATTTATTTATAGTCGGATGCTATGTTTTTAATGCATTTGGATTCTGGTGATTTTTTGCTATGAGTATATGTCATAACATTTTTATGCCAGCATCTCAACACACATGTTCTCCTGTATTTAATTTGAGAATAAAAATCTTGTAAATGTCTGGTATTTTTGTACCTGAATATACTGGAAAAAAAAGCAAACAACTGTTTATTGTAAAATGGTTTGTAGAAAGAAAAAAGCTTTGTAAAAAGAAATCTTGTTTGTAAATAATTTGTAAACAATCAAGAAAAAAACTTGTATTCAGCATATTTCCAAGAAAAAACCTTAGACTTTGTTAATTTGATATAAAAGTATATCAGTATATGAATCACTGTGCAGTCAGTAACTTTTCATACCATTGTGGTGGTTTTGGGTGCATTGTACCATCTGGTCAGCTTTAAGGACCTTTCTCAAACAATGTATTTCTATGGGTGGATATGTGTATGGCTTGTTAAAGGCCCTAAAGCATAGGGCAAAATGTTTCTACAATGCGCATGCCGTTGGTTGAAAAGTTAGGTGCACAGGTTCTTTACTGGACTTGCTTACTTTGGCCCCGGTGCATGTAACAAAAGCAAGCCCTCATTTGTGAATTTCTGCCCCCCAACTTAATTTGCCTCCCTGTTGTGCCCACTGTGTTTCTCTTGCTGCATATGCGTGTCCTGCCGGGCCTGATTTAAGTACAGGAAACTGTACTTAAGAAGGTAGGAAATCCTCTGTGTTCCTCATCTATTTATGCCTCTATCTTTGCCTCTGATTTGTGGCATCGTAGTGAACTCTCCTTCTAGCTCCCTTTTAAGTATTGCATCTTGGGCATAACCAAAATTTGTAAAAGGGTAGGAAAGCCCCCCCAACCTAGACACCAAGTTCAAATCCCCACATCAGCTCTTAAGGTTATTTACAAGCCCTCATTCCCTTGGCTGCCTTTCTGCTACAAAGCAAAAGGGGCTGGACCAGTTTTTTTGATACAGTCTGAAAATGTAAGATGTTTTAGACGTGGTATCGAAAAAATAGGGGACAGATAAACCATAATGGTAGTTAAAGTTTGGGAAAATTATAGTTTCCAGTAATGGGCAATTGAAAAAAAAATTTCCAGTGCACATATACTTAAAAAAAAAAAGTTTAGCGGTTTAAAAAACTTGAATGCCTACGCCACACTCATAATATATTTAGAAAGAATGGATGCCTATTTGAAATATGTTTATATCCCACTTTGTCCTCTGAATTCATTACGTATGCCTACTGTTCTTTCTGATGCCTTAAGGAACTGAACAATTTAGTAACCTGGTACTGAGCCTGAGCAAGCTCAGAAGAGGCAATTAGTGGATAAGCATTCAGTCATTGGCTGTTGATGTCAACTGTCAAATTCATAACTAAACAGTTGCTAACTTGAAGAACCAGGAAGCAGAAACGGGCCACAGGATTTCAGGTTAGACTTCTTTGTTTGAGATTTCAAACTATTACCGTTTCGGGTTTTGGGGGGTGGTTTAACCCAGATAGTCAGCAATTTTGGTCAGTCTTACCTTGATTCAATATGTAGTGTGGCAGAGCTACAGTACTTCTACACTGCAAAAAGCCACACACCCTCACTGATGGGGGGGGGGGGGTATGGGAGCGAGGAGAGATGAGGACACTTGACTGGTTGGTGATACTTCTGAGGGGAGAGAGAAAAAAAACTGAATGAGGAGACTGAACTTGGATCCATCCAGCTAAAAGAGAAGCTATTTGCAAAGGTTGGAGAGACTGTGGTACAGGGACTTAAGGAGGAAGATGGTGAGTGACTTACTGCACATTGTGGATTACATTTCCCAGAAGGAGGCATGGAATCCTTTTAATCAGACACTTGTAGACTGTTCCCTCAGGTGGATTATTTAATATTCCTTTTAAGAATTACAAATACTCCCATTTGGGGAGTTGAGCAGTCCAACCTAAACAACTAAAGGGCCCCAACGCTGGCCATCTTTACAAGTGACCTCCTGACCAGAGAGGAAGGATAAGGGGTAAAAGGGAGGGAGGGTTTAACTGAATGTTCAATTACCTGCTGAAAGATATTTTTTGAAAACAGTTTATAACTAGAGAGATTTTTGGATCTAACTTAATCTAACTTGTTTCTGTAATTGTTTTTTCCCCCTCCTTTATAAATACCCCCTCTGTTAAGTCACCCTTTGGTGGTCACCGCTGGCACAGGAGGAATCCATAAAGTCAAACTCAAGCCGCCCCTTTGGGGTTAGTGCACATGGGGGGCCTCGTCCGGGATTTTCGAGATTTCTAAACCTGCCACCCGAACTAGGACTACACCGAAAGGATAAGCTCAGCTAATGAAATTAACACATTTTCTGCTCTTCAGTAGTGCAATGAGCAAATTAGATGACCAAAATTGTGTGTGATTATGGCCATACCACAGTAGAGAATGGAGCAAAGACCAGATCAAACAAGCTATTAAAGACTTATCCACTGACCACACGTTTTTTTGGCTATCTGGGTAGAACCCGACACAGCTCCACTTATGCTCTGATAGAGTGAAAGAAATATCTTCCATTTGAATTTCAAGGTACAACCTACAACTGAACTAGGTTCAACTAAGTTAGATTGATTCACCCAGAAGTATTCTCCCCCATGCCAAGAGCCTCTGACCAGAGTCCACTTAATGCATATCAGACCTCAAATTGTGATATGCAGGTGAACAGCCCCCATGGTATACCTCCTTCACCGACATGGGAAGGCTAGTTGGTTAGTTCTGTGCAGAGTTTTTCACGGTCAACTATAGGTATTGAAAATTACGCATTTACACTGGGGAAATACCTGTACCCAGTGGGGAAGAGGACTTCGAGGCCTGGATAGATCAGGCTACTCGGCCCAGAGAGTGGGAGGTGTCCGATACTATCAACAGACAGATAATTATATAGGGTTTGCAGACACCCTCTAAAGATATATGCAGAGCCTAAAGAGACAAACACAAACTGTAGTGCTACGGAGTGTTTGAAGCCCTTCAAAGACCCTATGTGACTTAATGAGAGTTTGTGCTGAATTACATTATCTCTTTGAGCACACCTATCAAACAGATGGAGAAAGATTATCTAGCTTATCAGTCTTGACAAGATACACATCAGATTATCCTTAAACATGGGATGAAAACTGGAGCTGCCACTGGTGCCCTATACATCAAGTTAATAAAGGGGGCTCAACCCTTCGACCCTTTTTTGTTAAAACTTCGAGCAAGAAGAGGGGTGGCCAACTGACTATTCTCAGCTGGTTAAAAAACCATCAAGGAGAGGAGCGCCTATTGACAGCCAAATTTCAGAGGAGCTACTTCTGGTTATCCCTGGTTCACGATGAGAGGGAGTACCGGTTATTCAGCACAGGTATCTAGGAAGAACAAATAATACCCCCTCTGATTACTCTGATGCAAGCATGACGCAAGTGGCTCAGTCAATTCCACCTTAGCCCAATCACATGCCACATTCAGCAAGCAGTTGCTGAAATTCAGAAATCTGTCACACCAGGTAACACAGACACAAGCAGGAACATTATCCCTTCCTGAGGTCCAAAAAGCCATTGTTGTTACTTTAACCATAAAGAGGAAGCCCAGGGGCTCAATGAGGTTTGGACAATCGGACCATATAAGGTTTTGCATGGGGAGAAGTAGGACATCTTAAAGCACAGTGTCAAAAAAAGGGTTTTCCCCAGATATAGAAACACTACCAATGAGTGCAGCACCAGAAAACTTTGAAAAAAATTCTGAGGCCCCGTTGAAAGAGCCACCAGGTTCCCATCCTCCTCTGCTCCAAACTCATAACATGAAACAGACTGGGGGCAACTAAAATATTTTTCTCCTTTGGGGAGAGGAACTGCACACCCCACTCCTGGGGCCATAAAAAGACCCACCCAAGACGGGAAGGAAAGCAGGGCACTCATCTGCTGTCCCCACCACCCCGGGAGCTTCTGAGAAAATCCCTATTGACTGTTGGGCCTTCTACAGTAGTACATGTGCAGAATATGTGTATATCCCTAAGGCCCTTCTGGGGCTTCAGATTAACACAGGGAATAGTTACAAACAATCCACATTCCTGAAAACTAAGACACAGTGACCTCCTGTGGTATATTGGGGAAATAAAAGACTTTCTTAAAGAAAGAGAGTCTTTCATTTCCCCAATATAACACAGGAGGTCAATGTGCCTTCAACAATCCACATTCCTGGAAACTAAAGCTGGAGTGTCATTTTTCAAAGATCATGATACACACAGCCCCTAGTGTTCTCCCTATGCACAGCAGAGAACATTTGAGGACTGTGGGTTTCTTGCAACATCGGATTCAACAGTATCAGGGCTTTATCAGTACTGTGTGTACCTAGCTTAAGAGGCACATTGACCTCCTGTGTTATATTGGGGAAATGAAAGACTCTCTTTCTTTAAGAAAGTCTTTTATTTCCCCAATATACCACAGGAGGTCACTGTGTCTTAGTTTTCAGGAATGTGGATTGTTTGTAACTATTCCCTGTGTTAATCTGTTTGAATGCAACAATGAAAAAATTAATGTGGATATGTTACCACTAATGGTGGAGCTTGATAAAGGGAACGTGTTCTGAAATGTCATGTCTTTAACACCATGCAGTGATGTTTCCCTGTCACCCCTGGCCAGTCATTCACCAGACTGGAAGGAGTTCCCCAGGGTGTGAACAGGAAACACATAATCAACTATAAATATCTGCCTCTCCCATAGGCCAGCCTCTTTTTTGTGTTTCCTGTATGGGTGAATAGGAAAATCCAAGCTTACTTATTTCCAGGTGGAGTTCTCACTCTCTCTCTCTGCCTGATGCTCCCCCAATTGTCGCACCTGCAGAGTGCCAGAGGGGAAAGAGCCTTTTGGTGACCGAGGCTTTGGTGATCCAGTCAGGGAGGCAGCTATAGGAGCGGGCATCGCGCACATTAGGTTGTTCGCGCGCTTGGATAAGTCCCGCGAGACCGGAGGAATATTCTTTAAACCGAAAGTGACGCGCACGGAGCGTGACTTCCGGTTCGCGGCCTTATGGGAATTGCAGTCCCGTGTGCCGGCGTTTGTCTGCAGGTCTCAGTGCTGCTTTTCCTCTGGATGCAAGTGGGATCCTTCAGCTTAGCCAGGATTTTTTGTGGCAGTGGCTGGCTTAGTCATTGAAGTTTCAGGGTAAGCAATATTTTGTCTTAGTTTGTTGATTTTGCTCAGGACTTTGTTCTAGAAGCTGTTTTTTGTTGCCACTGCTTACCAGTCTGTACTTTCTTTTTAGTATGGATTCTGGAAGCGTGAGCAGAGGTCACGGCCCTAAAGGTTCTAGGTAAGCGTCAGGTAGGTATGTTCTATACTAAAAGAGATGAGTGGGTACAGTAGCTGATGCTAGTTCCCCTTGTATGTTTTTCAGTGTCTCAACCTCTGACAAACAATCCAGGATAGAGGAGAAGGCGGTTGAAGAAGTGATTGGTGCAACCTCAGGTCCTTCCACCTCTACTGTGCAACTGGATACCCTTATGGACTATATTAAGACAGCCATAGCTAAAGGCGTCCAGGAAGCCTCTGCGACTCAAAGAAATCGTAAAAAGGCTGCAGGAAATCTCAGACTCTGAGCAGTCTGATGTAGATACTCCCCTGTACTCGGAGTCTTCTTCAGTGATAGTCTGATGTGGAGGATGAAGACGACTCTGACATAGAGACTTCGTTTGATATCAGTATTATTGAGCCATTGATTAAAGCAGTAAGATCTACTTTATCGCTCAATGCAGAAGAACCATCCACAACTACTGCGGATAAATTCTTTCCAACCATCAAGAAAAAGATGGCAACTTTTCCCATCCATTCATCTATGCAAGAAGTCATTGCAGGAGAATGGAAAAAAACGGAAAAAAAGGTGACTATAGCAGGGAAATTTCAGAAGAAATATCCCTTTAAAGAAAATGAGACTGCTGGATGGGATTCACCACCAAAGGTAGATGCAGCCATCGTTAGGCTGGCAAAGAAGACGGCCTTGCCGGTGGATGACGCCACGGGATTTAGGGATCCCATGGATAGGCGCACAGACTTTAATTTGAAAAAATCTTTTTTGGCGGCAGGAGCAGCTTGCCGTCCAGCTATTGCCCTTACCTCAGTTTCTAGGGCATTAAAAGAGTGGCTATCCAATATTCAGGATGCGGTGGAGAAAAATGTCAAAAGAACAAAGTTATTGACAATGCTAGAAGACTGTAAATTGGCATTGGATTTTGTGGCCGGAGCATCTGTTGATTTAGTAAGACTATCGGCCAGAAGTATGTCCCTAACAGTAGCCGCAAGGAGGTCGCTTTGGCTGCGTTCTTGGGCGGCGGATGTCTCATCAAAGAATAACCTGTGTCAACTTCCCTTTGATGGTAACATGTTATTTGGGGAAAAATTGGACACTCCAATTAAAAAGGCTTCAGGGGGGAAAAGTGTCTTCTTACCCCAAGAGAGAACCTTCAAAAGACCCAGATATGATCCCTCGTTTATGAGAGAGAAAGAGAGGCCTTTTCGGACCGCTAGGCAGTATCGGCCAGGAAAAGAAGGTCAAAGGCAACAAGGCTGGAAGACTGGTCGTCAAACAAGCTTTTTTGCCGGGAAAAGGTCAGTTGGTGGAGGACAATCAGCCAGCCAACAATGAGATGAGGCCGGCCCTGCCGGTGAGAGTGGGCGGCAGGTTAAGCCTATTTTCACAAGTATGGGCCAATACAATTTCAGACGTTTGGGTAAAAGCATTAGTAGCGCAGGGGTATCATCTGGAGTTCAAGACATCTCCCCCGAAAGTTCATTTTGTACAGTCAAGCTGCCCAAAGTCAATAGACAAAGAGATAATAATACAAAAATATATCCAGCAGCTCTTGGAGATAGGCGCTGTAGAAAAGATTCCTTTAAGAGAAAGAAACCAAGGGTTTTATTCTCGCCTATTTTTGGTTCAGAAAGCTTCAGGGGACTGGAGACCGGTTCTAGACCTAAGAGAGTTGAACGTGTTTATAAACATCAGGAAGTTCAAGATGGAATCCTTAGGGTCAATAATCCAGGCCATATACAGGAATGCATGGATGGTAAATCTCGATTTGAAGGACGCCTACTTTCATGTGCCAATTCATATAAACGACAGAAAGTGGTTGAGGTTCACCGCTCTAGGGTACCATCTACAATTCACATGTCTTCCTTTCGGACTAGCAGTATCTCCAAGGGTCTTTACCAAAGTCCTGGTGACTTTGATAGCAGACTTGAGGAAGAGGGGTATTCAAGCATTCCATTATCTAGACGACATATTGATATTAGCAGAGTCAAGAACAAGAGTGGTAGAAAGCCTAGACGAAGTCATCCATATCCTTTCAGCACATGGATGGTTAATAAACAGACAAAAAAGCATTTTCGTTCCTTCTCAGAAGATGTTTTGGGAGCACTGTTCGACACAGTACAGAGTCAGGTGCTTTTACCAGAAGAAAAAGCTATGAAGATAAGGAGAGAAGTGGGACAGCTCCGCAAAGAAAGGTTTCCGTCCGTGAGACAAATCCTAAGAGTATTAGGGTTGATGTCATCTACAATCCCCTCTGTAGCATGGGCCAGGTGGCGAATGAGACCTCTACAAGAATGCTTGCTGTCTCAAGTAAGAAAACCTCAAGACAGATTAGAGAAAAGAGTCCTAGTACCGAACCATGACAAGAAAGGCTTGGAGTGGTGGATGGATCAGAACAACCTGGTAAAGGGAAAACTGATAGAGGAGCCAGAATGGGTTTCTCTAACAACAGATGCTTCAACAACCGGCTGGGGGCACACCTAGGGTCGTTAGTAGCTCAAGGTACCTGGTCAGCAGCCGGCATTCCATCAAACGTCATAGAGTTGAGAGCAATCTTTAAGGCCTTAATAGCCCTGCAAGGAAGCATACAAGGAAAATATGTGAAAGTAATTTCCGACAATTCCACAGCGGTGGCCTATGTGAAAAATCAAGGCGGCACAAGGAGCAAGACACTGAATGCGGAAGCAAACAAACTGTTTTTGTGGGCAGTAAAAAATTTAAAAGGAATAACGGCAATTCACACTCCAGGGAAAGAAAATCTGAAGGCCCATTTTCTAAGCCGCAGCCAACTGCATCCAGGGGAGTGGGGCCTCCATCAAGATATCTTTCAGGATCTATGTATCAGATGGGGTCGACCAGTCATAGATCTTATGGCGACAGAAAAGAATCGGAAGTTAGAAAGATTCTTTTCGAGGTTTCCTTGCCCGCAAGCTGTAGCAGTAGATGCTCTGGCGCAGGATTGGTCCAAAGGACTCCTCTATATCTTTCCTCCAATTCAGGTAATTTGGAGAGTTCTGAAGAAGATAGAGAGAAGGTGCTTCAGTTATAGCGGTTATTCCGAATTGGCCCCGCAGACCTTGGTTCCCGCTCCTAAAGGCAATGGCAATAGAGGATCCAGTAAAGATATGGATGTTTCCGGGGTGGTTATCCCAGGGTCCGATCCAATTGGACAAAGATCCTCAGCTTTCATTGATGGCTTGGCGATTGAAAGGCGACGGCTGAGAGCAGAAGGTTTTAAGGAAGAGGTGGTTGATTTCCTTATGGCCTCAAGAAAACCGTCAACTTCAGACCAGTATAACAGAGTATGGGAGCAATTTGTCAAGTTTGCCTATGAGAGGAAGGAAGATCCTTTAGTTCCACGAGCAAAGTCAGTGGTTAGTTTCTTGTTCTCTGGATTCAAGCTGAATCTAGCGACTAGTACAATAAGAGGTCAGGTGTCTTCCCTGTCAGCTATGACTGGAATCTCTTGGTCTAAAGATCCTCTAGTAGTTAGATTTTTCGAAGCTATGATCAGACTGAGACCACAAGTATCCTCTTCAGTACCTCCTTGGAACTTACCTCTTGTTCTGCAATCTTTAATGGGTTCACCATTCGAACCATTAAGACAAGCCTCAGATTGGGTACTAACTCTGAAAGTGGTACTACTAGTCGCTGTCACCTCCGCTTGTAGGGTGGGAGAACTGTCCGCTAAAGAACCAGATACAGTGATCTTCCACGACAGAGTAAGACTAAAACCCTCATTTAAGTTTCTTCCTAAAGTATTGTCTAAATACCATATGGACTTGGAAGTTAACCTCCTCACGTTCTGTGAAAATCCAAAGTCAGATCTAGAAAAGTCTTGGCACACTTTGGATATGGTGAGTCTGATAAAATATTATTTGAAAAGAACATCTTCCTGGAGGAGGTCGGACAGGCTGTTCGTAATTCCGAGGGGAAGAAGAAAGGGCTTGGCCCCATCTAAAAGGACGATTAGTTCCTGGATAGTATCGGCAATAACAAGGGCTTATCAAATCAGAGGTGAGGCCATACCTAAAGGGCTAAAAGCTCACTCGACCAGGGCATTAGCAGCATCTTGTGGAACGTTAACTAGTTCAGTTGTATTAAATTATGATTTTTAAGCAGCAAATTCTGTCCCTCCCTTTTCTGTCTAGCTTTGGTATATCCCAGTCTGGTGAATGACTGGCCAGGGGTGACAGGGAAAACAGGAAATTGATTAATACGTACCATAATTTCTGTTTCCGGTCACCTTTCCTGGTCAGCATTCACCAGAGGTTTTTCCCTCCCTATCCTGGGTGGATGTATATTATTGTTCTTACAGGCTTTATAAAGAAGAGGCTGGCCTATGGGAGAGGCAGATATTTATAGTTGATGATGTGTTTCCTGTTCACACCCTGGGGAACTCCTTCCAGTCTGGTGAATGCTGACCAGGAAAGGTGACCGGAAACAGAAATTACGGTACGTATTAATCAATTTCCTGTTTTTTTTATACAATATTTTTTTAATTTATTTTTTTTATAATAAAATTAAAATTAAGTGCTGCTGTATTTTTCGAAATTAGTTATAGAGGTATATATAATTATATAGAGATTGCGATAGATCTGCACAGAAATGTATAGATGAAGAACCTAATACATTGCTTTGACAAATATTCATATCTTTCTTTCAAGACCTTCTTAAAACTTTTGTAGAGGAACACCTTGCCTGTCTGTATTAGCCCTGGCAGGTATTAAATGAGTGCTGCCTGTGTCAAAGCAGAGAAAACTGCTTTTATTGTGGATGACAAAATCTCTTCAATAGCAGGTTTTAAAGGTTAAGTTGATTATTGCATAACACGTTAATGCTCTGTAAATCTTATCCACATTATTTTAAAAATGATATAATAGCTATTCACTGCCAGGTGATTTTGACTGCTCCGGTATCTATTCAGAGCTCCATTTATTGTGTTAATTTGGATTTCAGCTTTATGCAAGATCCTATTAATGTGTACATTTTTATTAAATCACTGCTTAGAAGAAGCAGAACTTGAACACTGATTAAAAACAATTTTTTGAATAACTGCCTGCAAAATGAGCTTAATAACCCATATTAATACTACTTTCAAATTTACAGAGTGCCGTAATGCATTTGCATTAGTAGTACGACCTCCGACAGAACAGACAAACCAGTTATTTAGTTTCCAGCTGACAACAGAGGAGCTTCCTAAGGTGGATTGGCTGAAGATGCTGTGCCGGCATGTAGCCAACACCATTTGTAAAGCAGATGCTGTAAGTTTTCTCCTACTGTTACAGCAGTGTGACTGGGTTTCTAAAGTGTTTCTATTACACTGAAAATCATAAATATTCAACTTTGTCTGCTCGTTAACCTTATTTCTCCCTCAAATGTAAATGCATTTTGAAATATACTTTTAAAACAGATTTTTGTAGATTAACTTATTAGTTGGAATCACAAGCCTTTTTAATGATTTACACATTTTTAATCAACTCATTGAATTATATCAAAGCTGTTCAAAGAACACAAAATAGTATAGTAAAAATTCAAACGATTTAATTTGTCGTTTTGGGGATTTTCTGTTATTTTAAACTCTAAAGTACAGATGGACTAGAACCAAACCCGAACTTTCATAGTTGGGCGGAACTTGGACTTTTAGAACTTTCTGAACTTGCAGATGCACTTTTGATAATTATCTAAATTGTGTACTGTTCGCTAACCCTCGATTTCGTCCATAATCTTCAAATGTACCTTTTTCCGCAATAACCATAGAATGTACCTTTTTGGGCGATAAGCCTCCAATGCGGCCTTTTGGCGATTTCCATTGAAAGTTCCGTTTCGCTGATAGCCTTCAAATGTATTGTTCGATTTGGGTAACCAAAGCATTTGGAAACCCGACAATTTGGCTGATCATGGGGAGGGTAGTTTTTAAACAGGTTTTGGTGATGTGGACGTGTTCCCCCAGACCATTTCCCAGGGGGTAGAGGCATTTATAGTACCGTAAGTTACCACTGCTATTTTATTTGTAATTAATTAGAACTTTTCGAACCATTTTCTCCCATCGACTTTTACTAAAGTTCTATAGTTCGGAAACAAACCAAACTTCAGGAAGTTCAGCCATCTTTAGTCTTAAGTGGTCATTTAGAATGGTTACATGATACATTCAAAATAGAAAAACACATACAAATACACTTAGGATTGAGCTCTGAGTTGAATTAAAAAGGGAATGTTTTAGAGCATAAATTTGGTGTTTTTCATATTTCAGATGTAAGATGGTGGGTACATTTTCAGCTTCATTTTGAGTAAATGTTTTTTAAATTTTTTTTTATATAGAGTGTGATTGCCATTAAAAGGGTGCATGAAAAGGTGCGTTAGTATGTGTGAGTGCAGGGTTGAGTGGTATGTTTTTGTTTTAAAGATTGTAAACCTACCTTTTTTTTTTTTTTTAAATTAAGATATGGTTGCCTTAAAAAGAGAATGGTGGTGTTGGTGCATCAGTAATTTGTGTACCTGTGGTTCTGTGGGGTTTATAGTTTTTTGCTTATAGGACAGTAAATCTTTAACCCTTTCACTGCCAGGAGAATTTAATTTTTTTTGCGTTAACTGCCAGAAGAATTTTCAGGATTTTGCCCTTAATTGCTTTAGACTAATTTTACAGTAGGAAACCTTGCAGTAAATCAGGAATATTATACATTGTTTTTTTCAGCACAAAGTGTACTTTAACATGGTAACAATTTTGTAACTTTTCTGGAAATTTTACTGGAATTATGGGTAAAATATGTAAAAAAAGAGAAATTTGCAAATTTTCATGGATTTTTCCCATTTTTACTTATAGTTATCTTAAGGTTACACACAAAAATCTTACTGTTTCTAAAAGCTCTGATACTCCCGAGTACAACGATACCAGATATATGTAGGTACCCGACTTTTCCTGTACAGGAGACCCCCCCCCAAACTAAAACTGCACCTTCTAGAATATTACACCATATTGAAATGTATAACCACTACTGACAGTTAACATAGAATATCTACCAAATTAACTAAAATATCCCCATAAGTGAGAGATTTTTAGAAACTAAACACCCACAAGATTTTATGAGTGAGGTTAGTTTCGATCAAAATGCAGATACCCGGACGCAGCTCTTCGTCCAATTGTAAGTTTTCTCACATTTTCCTTTTTTTCCTCAACTGTAAAATCAGAGACTAAATCAAATGCGAATTTCAGCTAAAAACTGTGGAGGAAAGTTCAAATGCATCTCAAATATGAAAGCCTAACCCCTCCCGAATAAAACCGTATGCCACATTCATGGGTGTACCCAGAGACATGGCTACCAACTAACCCAGAGCGTGACCAGTGCCCAATGTCAGTAGCAACAAAAAAAAAATTAGCCAGTTTTGTATTTGAACAGTCTGCAGTTTTTCCACAAAACACCCCCCCCCAACTCAGAAATACCCCCCACAAACTATATATGAAATCTCACACCTTCACTATGTAACTCTGTTCGTTCATTCATACCATCAATGGTGTGGGCGCAGTTCTTCGTAGAAGTTTGCACTTTTACC
The DNA here is from genome assembly GCA_019447015.1 of Hymenochirus boettgeri. NCBI lineage: Eukaryota > Metazoa > Chordata > Amphibia > Anura > Pipidae > Hymenochirus > Hymenochirus boettgeri. The sequence goes on along the minus strand of CM033473.1, from coordinate 206,840,353 downwards.
AGATTTTCCAAAAAAATGAACATCAAACAACATTCAAAAAGGTAGAAATCATGCCAACCCCCGGAATGTAAAAAAAGTTACCAAATATCAATCTTCCAAATGTCCTATCAGACGGTATGCCATATGTGTGGTTACACACGCGGACGTGGAAGCGAAAAGCCACAAAGTGAGACAATGCACGATGGCTCAGAAACAGCGAAAATATTTGCCAACTCCGAATTTGGAAGTCTACAGTTTTTCCCACAAAACACCCCCCGTACTTAGAAATAACCCCCACAAACTATATATTCCTGAAATTTACACACCTTCAGCTATGTAACACTGTAGTTTGTTCATTCCATCAATGGTGTGGGCGCAGTTCTTCGTAGAATTTCGCATTTGTCTGAAAAAATTAAAAAAACACACTTCAAAAGGTAAAAATCATGCCAAAACCTCATGGAATGTAAAATAGTTACTAATATCACTCCCAAATGTCCTGAATCAAACGGTGTGCCTAATGTGTGGTTACACACGTGGAAGCCAAAAGCCACAAAGTGAAACAATGCACAATGGCTCAGAAACAGCAAAAATATTCAGCCAAATCTGAATTTGAACAGTCTGCAATTTTCCCCCACAAAACAACCCCCACAAACCATATATTCTCAAATCCACACACCTTTATCTACGAAATTCTGTAGTTTATATTCATCATACCATCAATGGTGTGGGCCAGTTCTTCGTAGAAGTTCAGTTTTAGCAGATTTTCTGAAAAATTTAAAAAAAAAAAACTCTCTCAAAGGTAGAAATCATGCCAAAATCCCAAGTAATGTAAAAAAAAGTTACCAAATATCAATCTCCAAATGTCCTGAATCAAACGGGGATGCCCTATGTATGGTACACACGCAAACGTGGAATCAACTAGCCACAAGTGAGCCAATGAACAATGGCCCAATTACAGCAACTTTTCAGATTTGTCAGACTACACCCCTCTATATAGAAATACCCCCCCCCCCCCAAACTATATATTCTTGGTCTACACACCTTCAGCTACACAATGGTGTGATTCCTTTATGCATACCACCAATGGTATGGGCGCAGTTTCATGTAAAATTTCGCTTTTTTCCAAGATTTTCATGAAAAGTTATAAAAATACAATTCAAAGTTAAAAATCATGGCAATTTTCCATATCATGTAAAAAAACTTGTCAATTATCAATCTTCCAATGCCCTGAATCAAACGGTATGCCATATGCGTGGATGTACACAGGACGTGGCCACCAACTAGCTCAAATGGACACATGCACAAGTGTAATACAAGAAAAAAATCAAAGTGCTCTGTAATTTCAAACAGCCCCAAAACTTGGAAATGCCCCCCACAAATGAACCCCCCAACTAAATATCAATCTCCCACATGTTCTGAATCAAACGGGTATGTCCCTATGTGTGGATGCACACAGAGACGTGGCCACCAACTAGCTCAAATGGGACGCATGCACAAATGCAATTACAAGAAAAAATCAAAGTGCTCTGTAATTTGAGCAGCCTACCCTTTTTCTAAGGAAACAGTCCAGAAACATGGAAATTCCCTCCCCAAACTATACATTTTTGGAATCTACACACCTTCAGCTACGTTACGATGCCATGCTTTCATACATACATGAAGAATTCCAGACCCAGTGATCCAAAGAACTGTGTTTTTAGGAGGTTTTGTGAAAAATAAAATATGATTTAAGGATTGAAATCCTACCTAAACTAACTTGCCAAGCAAAAAACCCCACTAAATTTCAATCTCCCACATATCCTGCATCAAACGGTATGCCACATGTGTGGGTGCACACAGACGTGGCCACCAACTAGCTCAAATCGGACGCATGCACAAGTGTAATTACTGGGAAAAAAATCAAAGTGCTCTGTAATTTCAAACAGCCCCAAAACTTGGAAATGCCCCCCACAAATAAAACTCCCCACTAAATATCCATCTCCCACATGTTCTGAATCAAACGGTATGCCATATGTGTGGGTGCACACAGAGAGGTGGCCACCAACTAGCTCAAATGGGACGCATGCACAAGTCCAATTAAAAGAAAAAAATCAAAGTGTTCCGTAATTTGAACACCCTAATCAACTTGGAAATACCCCCCACAAACTATATATTTTTGGAAGCTACACACCTTCAGCTACGTGATGGTATCATGCTTTCGTATATACATGAAGAATTCCAGACGCTGTTATTCATAGAACTCCGTGCTTTTAGGAGATTTTGTGAAAAAATAAAATAAGAGGACTCAATGGTTGAAATCCTACCTAAACCCACTTGGCAAGTAAAAAAACCCACTAAACGGCAATCTCCCACATGTCCTGAATCAAACGGTATGCCATAAGGATGGGTGCAAACAGAGACGGGGCCACCAACTAGCTCAAATGGGATCCATGCGCAATTGCAATTACAAGAAAAAATAAAAAAACTCCACAACCCACCCCCCGCACCTATCCCCACTCCCCCTTTTAGTGGTATTTTAGTGAAAAGCAGTTAGTACGGAGAGTCCCACAAGTTTTTGCACACTTTTACTGATCCTAAAAATTCAATCCGGTCTTTTTTTGGTACCTCTGCAAAATTCCCTACTAAAATAGGCTTAGTTTCCCTTGAAATCGAACAAATAATGATCCGCGTTTACTTTAGCGATATCACCGGGGACATTGGGAAGCTTGGAGAAGACAATTTTTTTTGCTAATTTATAGTTTTTAGGTAAAAAAAAAAAGTGTGTGTGTATTACTTTTTTATACTTTTATTTTGTGTGCATTTCCCCTTTATTTGGGGGATCATTCCCAAAGATGATCATCAAATCATCTTAGGGAATGATACCGAACTTGGAATACGGGCATAAATGCCCATTTTCCAATTCGAAATCCGATCGGAAAAATCACTTCCCGGAAATTATTTCCAGTAAGTGATTTTTCATTCATTGGCAAAGATCAATAATTTGGTGATCAGAAGTGATCACCAAATTTTGATCCGTCACCGTTTTTTGTTTTTTTAAATCTTCGCAAAGTAGCAAAGACTTAGAAAAAATCCTATTTGTGAATGGAACTTTGAGTTCCATTCACAAAATGTATAGTAAAGCTGTCAAGTATGACAGCTTGTACTATACAGGTACTGCAGCATGATCTAAATGGAGATCACACTGCAGTACCTCCACTAGACCACCAGGGGCTCTTACCACTTTAGGGAAGACCCCGTGAAGGAGGAAGCTTCACGATGTCACCAGGGTCTCCCTTTCCGAATCCGGATGAACTCAACGTGGGACCGGCTTCCTCCCTATACGGTCACGGCAAAAAGGTAACGTAACTTCCGATCTCCCCCTCGGATTTGGACGCAACCGAGGGGGGATCGAGGGGGCTAGGGGGGCAGTTGAATGCTGCCCCCCGATCGCCCCTAGCGGGGGGGCAAAATTTTTTTTTATTTCCGGGGAAGCCACAGATCGTATATTCACGATCTGTGAATAGTTGGGTCATTCACTGCACAGTTGGGTCATTCACTGCACAGATCGTGAATATACGATCTGTGGCAGTGAAAGGGTTAAAGGTCATGTATAGTGAAATTTATACATTGCTCCAATCCAGACATAAAAAAAGGGAGTGTAAGTGGCCTTATTCCCACCTTCGTTTGTTGCTCCGTGTTTGCACACAGTCTGATTTATTGCAGAGCTCCCCCTCCCCTCCCTGATCATCTCCGCTCATAAAATCCGGCTGTGAACCCAGACACTCTTGCGCATTAATCCTCCTACACGTCACTCTAACCTTTAAAAAAAGCCTGTAGACAACAAGTGTCTCCATTGTTCTAAAGATACTTACTACATAAGGAGTGGGAGGGGGGTGAGTTAGGAGACCCTTATCACTGCAGCCAGATCTCCCTTTGATGGGCAATACATAGTTGAAAGCTGCTTCATTCTCCTTCCCTTTACTTCTGCTTTCAACCCAGTATTTGCCAAGCATTTTAGTGAGCAGGAAGGAGTCATTGGGAGACTTGCTGTAGAACGTGTGCAAGCCTACACACTACACCGGCATGCTGCTGGGGGATTTGATTGACAGCTCAAGCAGGAGTGGTGTATTGAAATCTTGACTTTTAACTTGTGTATCTCGGGACAGAAGGGGAAACTGAAGAAAATACAGGTACTCTGGGGGTTGGGGGGGGAATTGTAGAACACATAGAAAAAAATGTACATTTTCCCACTATAGATGCCCTTTAGGGGTGCGTCAGTTTGTATGGTGTTAGGTGGTATGTATTTGCATTGACTAATGTAACTTTTTAATTTAGTGGTTGCCAAGGAAACACAGGTCAGGATGAAGGGTGTTAGAAGGTGTGTATGTGATGTATAAATGTAAAACTAGATTTCAAACTTTATTTTTAGTGAAAACATATATTTTTATCATTTTTATTTTTTGTCATAGTACTCAAATCCACCCCTCAAATGAAAAATTTAATGTAGGTAAATCATCTTCCAAACCCCCAAACTGTGATGGTTAGAAAGTTCTGTTACTCCTTTCTTCTACCCCCTTAGCAGTTGTCGGTCATGAATGTTACCATTGATGTGACATTTAACAGGTTAGTGGGGGGGCCTTAGGGGTGTCTTTGCAAAGAGTTGCTGGTTTCCACCCTTTTATTTTGAGTCTAAGTACCTGTCAGAATATCATTCAATAACGCAAATTAAAGGGTTCAATTTCACTTGCATGCACACCAGCCTTGAGTAAAATGATGGAGCTTCTTAAAGACTGAGAATTGCAAAGCAAAACCTCAATATCCCTGCATAGCCCTCTGTGGATAATCACTGAAACATTTGGTCTGCCCTTATGATTCATCAGTAAGAAACCTTTACCTTTTTTTGTTATTTTTTTGTAATATACTTAGGCCTTAGTTTTCAAAATAATTCTTAATGTCATTGCTCAAGGCAGTTTTTTGAGGAAATGTGTTAAATTATGTATCACTTCTTTTTTCATATAATTTTGTTTTGTTTGCACATCGATATTTATTGCACGATACGTTGATTTGATCACTATTGGTTAAAGTGTGAGGGGAGTAACCGCTATCCAGTTATTTCCCAGTGCACACATGGTTTGTTTTAAATGGAACCCATGACCGTGTCCCCCAAAATAGGAGCTTTAAGGCTTGGGAACATACAGCTAAAATGTAAACATATACAACGTTAAAGAATTTAATAGAGATTTTCAGTTTAAAGCAACCATAATTCTTTATTAGCACACACCTTTGTCTACCACTTGATGGCAGTAAAATGTCATAAAATATGCAGTCTTATGCCTGTTGATGCTCACCAAGCTGTTTAAGAACACTCTTTAAAGAAACCACATTTTCTGTATTTTCATTTCTGATTCTGACAGAAAATACATTTTTATTCACAATTTATTTCCAGGAAAACCTGATTTATACTACTGATCCAGATTCACTGGAGGTGAGCACAAAAGATGTGGATAGTACATTGAGCAGAGCATCAAGAGCCATAAAGAAAACTTCCAAGAAAGTAAGTCCCATTTGCGATTGATTTTTATTGTTCATTAAAGATGAAATTTCCTCCAATCCTTCATTCAGTTTGTGTTCACGCCAGCAGTTGTTTGCTTCTCCTCTGCTTCGTGGCAGTCCATAATAATTCTAATTTCCATATATCCATGGAACAATTCACACAAACTTTTACCAGAATGTGTTAAAGGTTCTCATTCATGCAGGTCATGATATTATCTATGGTGTTAAGCTTGATCAACTGGGCTTGAAGTCTAGTTCTTGCAGTTGTTTCGTTATTCTGATTTGAGAAAGCCAGTTGGATATATATAATGTTTGTAATTCTTTGCACTCTCGTATGAACAGGCCAATTACCCGGGTGCCATCTGTACATATAATCCAAGATACAGCAAAAACGGAGCACTCCTCTGGATTTTTTCAGTGAAACTTAACTTTTATTCAGCTTCCATAGTCAATGCATTTCGGCTCCTACAAAGCCATCATCAGGACATCAGTATACACGTCACATCCTCCTTTATAACACTAGGTAATGGGAGGTAAAAACACACCCCTATCTCCCCCCCCTGGGGATATTATGGAATAAAATCATCCAGTACACCTCGAACAAAGTTTAAAATCACATATTAAAACAGTGGTTAACATACCAAAACTCAAAGGGTACAGATTAGAACTATTTAAAGCTATATAGTAAGGAAATAGACTCTGGTTACCCACAGACTCGTTGAGTCCTCGTGGGGACAATCTGCTTTAGGATTTAATAGTTTGTAAATCGCACATTAATTATTATTCATGCCCCGTGCTTTTATTATTTCCAGGTTACTAGGGCTTTTTCTTTTACAAAAACCCCCAAGAGAGCCATTCAAAGAGCTTTGATGGTGCAAAATAATCAAGATGGTCGGAGTCCTGGCCCCAGCACTGAAGGAATTGCAGGTTACCGCATGGCAAGCACCACATCTCTTGCAGTAAGTTAACAGAAATACAGGACATTTTGATAATTTTTTTTTAAGCTTACCCTTGCATGGTAAAACTTCCCTTTTTTTTTTTTTTTTTTTTTGTGTAAGTATTTCAATTAAAATACAGATTTTACCAGAAAATATTTGTTGAGTTGTGTATTTCAAACCTTATAAGTTTATAGATGCCATTTCTCTCATTAAAACCGATTCATTCCTGTTTGTAGATAACTCGTTCCTCCTCTACCTTCAGCATTAATGGACCACTCAAACACCATAGTGTTCAGCGATCAAACTCCCTTGATGGTAGTCCTAGATCCCGTCCTGTTCTTTGCCCAGCCTCTCCTAGTAGCCCAATGACGCATTCTTTAAAAAGGGCTGATAATCAGACCACCCCTCCATTATCTCCCTTAAATGGGCAGATGTGCAAAACCCTTATCGTTCCTCATAATAAAACATCAGGGTGTGCAGGCCAGAGGCACCAAAGCACCAACCATTCCTGCGGCAAGAAATCATTGTTTATGAAAAGGGAGACTGCGCTCTGACCTGCATGTTACGTGAGCTTAAATGTACATTTTCCTGAAGTTTTATCACCAGAGAACAGTTTGCACATTGGGGTGTTAAGCCTCCTAATTTTTTTAGTCTTTCTTTCCAAGAATTTTTAACTTTAACATAAAATTTTTACTTCATTTTGGAAGTATCGGTAATAATGATTCTTTTGTGTATCCTATGGAAAACCTTGGTTAATAATTGATTCAGATCCTTTTTTTCCCTGATTAGTATCTTATAAATGGAATGAGCACGCCAACTGCATGTTGTGGCTTTTTCAGATGACCTACCCATTAGTGAGTTTAAATAAAATGCATGCAATTTTGGCACATGCAAAACATTTTCAAAAGATTACTATGTAACTATGTAACAAGTAGGGTCCCCTGTCCTTGCAGTACTTTTGTTACATTAACAAGGGTGCCACATTTTGCTTTCCCTTTTAAAAAAAACAATAAAATCAAATTAAAGTAATCAATCTCTAGATATTTAGAAAGTTGCACATAATTTAATATTCTGGTGTATAATGTATTTTGCATACATGTGTATGATTTTGTGTATCTTTTGAAAATGTTACGATATAACCGAAGTTTGAAAAATTGCACATAAGCTTGGAAAGAAAGATCTTATCACTATTTGGGTCACTACTTGGGGAAAGTGCTTTCTGTATCCTAAATCCTTTTTTTGTTTTTTGGCTTGATATTTGTATGCAGTTCTTTAAAACCTTTTTTTTTCTCCCGCTTTAAAGAATATTTAATGTAGAATTTTGTTTACGATCAATGAATGTTAAATACTTAAGTCAAAAAACAATCTTGATCTTATCAATAATCTTGCTACATAAAAGGAATCAAATTATTTGTACATTTGCATTTTTTTTCTTTTAAATGTCTCAGGCCGAGGCCACACTGGAGCCCGTCTGAGCGCTCCAGGAACGTTTCAGCGTGTGCAAATCATAGCGCATACAATTGTGCTGAAAAATGTGGATTGCATGGTTCCTATTAACTGATTGCACAACGGACACCCAGCAATGCACTAGTTTGGCCACTACAATTGAGCCACACTACTGTGCACTTTTTAAAGTGCAATCGGTTCATGCTTAAAAGCACACTAGTGTTGCCTAGCCCTTAAAAGGCAATGGAAATTATATATAAATATGTCCAACTATGAGGAACTTGGTCTTTAGAAATGGAAGCAACCATGTGTATGAAATAGGTGCAAAAAAGGACCCCGTTTTATTATGTCCTTACGGTTTCTTTTTTGGTTAATGTGCCATTAATTTAAAGATTAACAGGGAGATTCAATAAAAGTTCTTATTGTTTAAAATGGTGCTAATTTTGCCCCAACCAATCAGATCTTATTTGAAAGCTAACATCTGGTTGGTTGGGGCAAAATTAGCACCATTTTAAACGATAAGAACTTTTATTAAATTACCCTGTAAATATTTATTGAATTGGGAATTCTATAGCTGTTAGTATTTTTTAGCAAAATGCTTTTCAACTTCAAAAAGAAAATAAAACTTATTCTGGCACATGGAAGTGATTGTTAAAAGAATATTTAAAATTCCCTTATAATGCCCTGGAACCAAATTATTGCCAAACCGGCACTTTTGGTTATCTACAGCAGTGGCATGCTTTGGCTTATTGCCATGCCCCATAGTGAAATCAAATAAGTCTACATTTGACTTACATAAACGTTACATTTTGAACCAGCGTACAAATGTGTAAATTTTAGAATATATTTCTTCTAGTTCACAATTAAAAAATGCTTCGGGTTTATGAGTAAAATGTTCCTTTAAATTTAAGAGCTGGTGTATTAGAAGAATTCCTCTTAAGTGCATCTTGCTAAAGAAGATTAACTTAACTAAAAATGAGTACTGCATACCAAAACAATGTGCACATTGTTTAATACTCTTCTTGAATACATCTTAAAAGTTTTTTTTTTAAATTTTTTCCATTCTCTTTCAGAATGTCCACTCTCCCTCTATGGTAAATCTGCCATCCTTATTTGAAAGGAAGTACCATACATTTAGCCGATCAACAACCCACCTTATATGAAGTTTCTGAAGTGTTTATATTTGTAATACTAATAAAAGCAGCTGGCTGTTCTTAAAGACTTTTGGCTTCAACATGGTACTAATGAGTAGCAGCTTGCAAATAAAGAATAATTATTTTAAGAATTGAAGCTAAGTAGTTTGGGCCTTTTGTCTCTGTAAATCGTACAGTTTTATCTCAGTCTTCCTTTTTCATATGTTTGTATGTAATATATGTGTAATTTCTACTATAATCTATTCATTGGTAACCATTCAAGTCAAAATAATAGTTTGAAGAACGTTAATTCTCTATTTTTGATTGATACATCTGCCTGTAACTATTGTAAAATATACACTGTAATTTCATTTGGTAAACAGAGCTGTCCTTTGTTTTATCAGGACTGTTCATAGAAGAATGTACACAATAGCATATAGTAAACCTTCATATTAAAAAGCGAAAAATCCATCTGTCATGAAATTGTTTACAATATATAGTAATATTAGAGTTCCATACAATTTTTGTTTTAAATATACTTCTATTTATTTATAGTCGGATGCTATGTTTTTAATGCATTTGGATTCTGGTGATTTTTTGCCTATGAGTATATGCATATAACATTTTTATGCCAGCATCTCAACACTACATGTTCTCCTGTATTTAATTTGAGAATAAAAATGCTTGTAAATGTCTGGTATTTTTGTACCTGAATATACTGGAAAAAAAGCAAACAACTGTTTATTGTAAAAATGGTTTGTAGAAAGAAAAAGCATTTGTAAAAAGAAATCTTGTTTGTAAATAAATTTGTAAACAAATCAAGAAAAAACTTGTATTACAGCATATTTCCAAGAAAAAACCTTAGACTTTTGTAATTTGATTAAAAGTATATACAGTATATGAATCACTGTGCAGTCAGTAACTTTTCATACCATTGTGGTGGTTTTGGGTGCATTGTACCATCTGGTCCAGCTTTAAGGACCTTTCTCAAACAATGTATTTCTATGGGTGGATATGTGTATGGCTTGTTAAAGGCCCTAAAAGCATAGGCAAAATGTTTCTACAATGCGCATGTCGTTGGTTTGAAAAGTTAGGTGCACAGTTCTTTACTGGACTTGCTTACTTTGGCCCCGGTGCATGTAACAAAAGCAAAGCCCTCATTTGTGAATTTCTGCCCCCCCAACTTAAATTTGCCTCCCTGTTGTGCCCACTGTGTTTCTCTTGCTGCATATGCGTGTCCTGCCGGGCCTGATTTAAGTACAGGAAACTGTACTTAAGAAGGTAGGAATCCTCTGTGTGTCCTCATCTATTTATGCCTCTATCTTTGCCTCTGATTTTGTGCATCCGTAGTGAAGCTCTCCTTCTAGCTCCCTTTTAAGTATTGCATCTTGGGCATAACCAAAAATTTGTAAAAGGGTAGGAAAGCCCCCCCAAACCTAGACACCAAGTTCAAAATCCCCACATCAGCTCTTAAGGTTATTTACAAGCCCTCATTCCCTTGGCTGCCTTTCTGCTACGAAAAGCAGAAGGGGCTGGACCAGTTTTTGATTACAGCTGAAATGTAAGATGTTTTAGACTGGGTATCGAAAGAAATAGGGGACAGATAAACCAATAAATGGTAGTTAAAGTTTGGGAAAATTATAGTTTCCAGTAATGGGCAATTGAAAAAATAAATTTTCCAGTGCACATATACTTAAAAAAAAAAGTTTAGCGGTTAAAAAACTTGAATGCCTACGCCACACTCATAATATATTTTAGAAAGAATGGATGGCCTATTTGAAATATGTTTATATCCCACTTTGTCCTCTGAATTCATTACTGTATGCCTACTGTTCTTTCTGATGCCTTAAGGGAACTGAACAATTTAGTAACCTGGTACTGAGCCTGAGCATGCTCAGAAGAGGCAATTAGTGGATAAGCATTCAGTCATTGGCTGTGATGTCAACTGTCAAATTCATAACTAACAGTTGCTAACTTGAAGAACCAGGAAGCAGAAACGGGCCACAGGATTTCAGGTTAGACTTCTTTGTTTGAGATTTCAAACTATTACAGTTTCGGGTTTTGGGGGGTGGTTTAACCCAGATAGTCAGCAACTTTTGGTCAGTCTTACCTTGATTCATCAATATGTAGTGTGGCAGAGCTACAGTACTTCTACACTGCAAAAAGCCACACACCCTCACTGATGGGGGGGGGGGGGATTGGAGCGAGAGAGAGATGAGGACACTTGACTGGTTGGTGATACTTCTGAGGGGGAGAGAGAAAAAAACTTGAATGAGGAGACTGAACTTGGATCCATCCAGCTAAAAGAGAAGCTATTTGCAAAGGTTGGAGAGACTGTGGTACAGGGACTTAAGGAGGAAGAGTGGTGAGTGACTTACTGCACATTGTGGATTACATTTCCCAGAAGGGAGGCATGGAATCCTTTTAATCAGACACTTGTAGACTGTTATCCTCTCAGGTGGATTATTTACATATTCCTTTTAAGAATTACAAATACTCCCATTTGGGGAGTTGAGCAGTCCAACCTAAACAACTAAAGGGCCCCAACGCTGGCCATCTTTACAAGTGACCTCCTGACCAGAGAGGAAGGATAAGGGGTAAAAAGGGAGGGAGGGTTATAACTGAATGTTCAATATACCTGCCTGAAAGATATTTTTTGAAAACAGTTTATTAACTAGAGAGATTTTTGGATCTAACTTTAATCTAACTTGTTTCTGTAATTGTTTTTTCCCCCTCCTTTATAAATACCCCTCTGTTAAGTCAGCCCTTTGGGTGGGTCACCGCTGGCACAGGAGGAATCCATAAGTCAAAACTCAAGCCGCCCCTTTGGGGGTTAGTGCTACATGTGGGGGCTCGTCCGGGATTTTCGAGATTTCTAAACCTGCCACCGGAACTATGACTACACCTGAAAGGATAAGCTCAGCTAATGAAATTAACACATTTTCTGCTCTTCAGTAGTGCAATGAGCAAAATAGATGACCAAAATTGTGTGTGATTATGGCCATACCACAGTAGAGAATGGAGCAAAGACCAGATCAAACAAGCTATTAAAGACTTATCCACTGACCAACACGTTTTTGTTGGCTATCTGGGTAGAACCCGACACAGCTCACACTTATGCTCTGATAGAGTGAAGAAATATCTTCCATTTGAATTTCAAGGTACAACCTACAACTGAACTAGGTTCAACTAAGTTAGATTGATTCACCCAGAAGTATTCTCCCCCATGCCAAGAGCCTCTGACCAGAGTCCACTTAATGCATATCAGACCTCAAATTGTGATAATGCAGGTGAACCAGCCCCCATGGTATACCATCCTTCACCGACATGGGAAGGCTAGTTGGTAGTTCTGTGCAGAGTTTTTCACGGTCAACTATAGGTATTGAAAATTACGCATTTACACTGGGAAAATACCTGTACCCAGTGGGGAAGAGGACTTCGAGGCCTGGATAGATCAGGCTACTCGGGCCCCAGAGGAGTGGGAGGTGTCCGATACTATCAACAGACAGATAATTATAGAGGGTTTGCAGACACCCTCTAAAGATATAGTCAGGAGCCTAAAGAGACAAACCAAACTGTAGTGCTACGGAGTGTTTGGAAGCCCTTCAAGAGACCTATGGACTTAATGAGAGTTGTGCTGAATTACAGTATCTCTTTGAGCACACCTATCAAACAGATGGAGAAAGATTATCTAGCTTTATCAGTCTTGACAAGATACTACATCAGATTATCCTTAAACATGGGATGAAAACTGAAGCTGCCACTGGTGCCCTATTACATCAAGTTATAAAGGGGGCTCAACCCTTCGACCCTTTTTATGTTAAAACTTCGAGCAAGAGAGAGGGGTGGCCAACTGACCTATTCTCAGCTGGTTAAAACCATCAGAGGAGAGGAAGCGCTATTGACAGCCAAATTTCAGAGAGCTACTTCTGTTAATCCTGGTTCACGATGAGAGGGAGTACCGGTTTATTCAGCACAGGCTATCTAGGAAGAACAAAATAATACCCCCTCTGATTACTCTGATGCAAGCAATGACGCAAGTGGCTCAGTCACATTCCACCTTAGCCCAATCACATGCCACATTACAGCAAGCAGTTGCTGAAATTCAGAAATCTGTCACACAGGTAACACAGACACAAGCAGGAATGCAGTTATCCCTTTCTGAGGTCCAAAAAGCCATTGTTGTTACTTTAACCATAAAAGAGGAAGCCCCAGGGGCTCAATGAGGTTTGGACAATCGGACCATAGAAAGTGTTTTGCATGTGGAGAAGTAGGACATCTTAAAGCACAGTGTCAAAAAAAGGGGTTTTCCCCAGCTATAGAAACACTACCAATGATGCAGCACCAGAAAACTTTGAAAAACTTCTGAGGGCCCCGTTGAAAGAGCCACCCAGGTTCCCATCCTCCTCTGCTCCAAACTCATAACCATGAAACAGACTGGGGGGCAACTAAAAATATTTTCTCCTTTGTGGGAGAGGAAACTGCACATCCACTCCTGGGGCCATATAAAAAGACCCACCCAAGACAGGGAAGGAAAGCAGGCACTCAATCTGCTGTCCCCACCACCCCGGGAGCTTCTGAGAAAATCCCTATTTGACTGGTTGGGCCTTCTACAGTAGTACATGTGCAGATATGTGTATATACCTAAGCCCTTCTGGTGCTCAAGTGACTCTCCTATACCGGGACTTCTTTGATAAGTGCTTAAGACACTTAGCTCTGCGAAAGTTAGAGGATCTGGAGGTTTGGGGCCTTGGGGCAAAGAAGCTTTATCCTGATGGATATGTTCATGTCGGGCTATCTGTGGATCCCTCAATTGTTGGACAGGGTGGAGTCTTTAACACTGGCTATTGTGTGTCCTCGGCCCACAGGACAAACCCTGACCTGGTGAGGAGAATATTGGGTCCTATAGTATCCTGTGAGAGGCCACTAGTGGAAAAGATGCATCCATTGTTGTGAACTGCTTATGAATGTTTAGTCCAGGAAAAAAATACTCAGGCAGGAAGAGTTGGAAACCTCTGGCTGCTGGGGAAAGAAGGAGTACTAAAGCTGAGTGAAGTGGCCTACCTTTGAGCTGAAGTACGACTAGACTGGAAGCAACCGGGGCCCTATGTATTGCTAGAAACAACACCTAAACAGCCAGGAGAGTCAGCAATAGAACTAATACCTGAAGCAGTCCCAACAAAAGCTCTAAAAAGGACTAAATGGAAAATTCCTGTGAGTGTCCAAAACCCTACCAACTTTCCAGTGAGACTTGCATGCTATTTGGACATGTGAGCTCTCACTCCTGTCCCCCTATGTACTTCAGAGGGAGGAGCCCACCAGGATATTCCTGCCGCTGGGTTCTATCCTAATACATCTCTGATACCCACAGAATGGAAGAAAAGGCTTCAGGATCTGTTGCTGAAGAAATCGGCCTTGTTTTCCAAAAATGAATTTGATGTGCGGTGTGCCTAAATCACTGAACACTGGATTTGACTGCAGGATGTTAATTCCTTCCGGGAAAGGTCTTGAAGGATTCTATTTGGGGATTTGGAAGATCCCCCATTTTAGTGGTGCAAAAGAAAAATGGATCTATCCGCCTATGCATTGATTACCGCACTTTGTAGAGGATGCCCTTCAATGCCTCACTGGAGCCAAATAGTTCATTGTTCTGGATCTGAGAAGCGGATACTGTATCACCAAATTCTAATGGACCCAGAAAATAGAGAAGAAACAGCCTTTATCTGCCCTCTCGGTTTTATGAATTTAATCTGATGCCTCATGGGCTGACGGGACACCCAGCCATTTTTCAACGCCTTATGGAGAAGACAGTAGGTGATATGTGTTGGTGTATCTAGATGATATCATTATATTTGGAAAGACTTCAGAGGAACATGAAAAGCGTTTAGAAGAAAGTACTAGACCGACTACAGGAGGAGGGACTAAAATTTTCAATAATAAAATGTCAGTTCTGTTTACCATAAATCAAATATTTGGGACATATAGTTTCTGCAGAGGGTGTGACCACAGACCCAAGACCAAGAAATTAGAAGTTGTGACCACTTGGCCAAGACCAAAAACAGTAACAGAATGGAGGTCCTTCTTAGGATTTTGCTCCTACTATCGGAGAATCGTAGAGGGGTTTGCAAAAATAGCCAGACAGAGGACCGTTCCATTTTTCATCAAGCTAAAGGACCACGAAAATCCCGGGTAGATATTCAAAAAGATTGAACTGAGGCTTGTGAACAGGCCCTACAGCAACTTAAGTATAGCCTCACCAATGCTACCATTTTAGCCTATGCTAACCCAAGCCCTTATGAATAACATGTAGATGCAAGTAGAGAAGGACTCGGCGGGGGGCTGTATCAAGATTCCTCAGGTATCAAGGATACCTGAGGAAGGGGCCTAGAGTCCCGAAACTTTTGTATGCTGTTGTTTTTGCACAAATAAAGAAGTATTCACCATAGTAGTGTGCTCCTCTACTTTTTTCCTTGCTTGGATGTTGAAGCCCCGGAAGTAGGGGGCTGAGAGGATTGCACCTACCAACTTGTCTGGCCAAGGAGCCAACAGCGGTGTGCAATTGTGCATTTTTGGAACTTTGGATCACCCCTGAGGGAATCGAACCCGTTTCATGGAGTGGTGTGGAGTTTTACTGTAACTTGGCCAGAGTGAAACAGGGACATTTGCACATCCTCAGTAAGCAGGAATGAAGAAATGACCAATATAATGATCCCCTTTGTAGACTGACCCTGATGACTTTGGAGAAAAGCCAACCTGAAGTTCTACTGACAGAAACCGTGGAGGGTACTAAACTAGTCCACAAAGAGTGGAACAGACTAAATTTAGAGGTGGGTTAGTTTACAGATTAACATGGCCATCTGGGGTCAAAAGAACTTTTAATTTAATTTGAGATCGTTTCTATTGGCCATACATGCGGAATGAAGTGGAGAGTTACTGTCACTCATGCCTACGTTGCATACAACAAAAGACTTTGCCTTATAAAGCCGTCCCAAAGGGCCATCTACAGAGTCAGGGACCTATGGAGTTGGTGTGCATGGACTTTTTATGCTTGGAACCCCTGACACAAGTGGGCAGGGGAGCATTTTACTCGGTATGCACAGGCTTTTCCCACAAGAAACCAAACCGCTTCTACGGTGGCCAAGGTTTTAATAGAAAGATTTTGTTCATTATGGCCTACCTCAAAGACTGCGCTCAGACCATGGCCGAGATTTTGAAAGTAAATTAATCACACTCTCCTAGACATGTTGGGAACATTACCCTCAGAACAAAAATTACATTGGACTCTGCATATCTCATAGACGTGACTCAACAGGGTATTCACCTTACCTATTAATGCTTGGGAGGGAAGCCAGACTTCCAGTCGATTTGTCTTTTGGAGTCTCCCCTAATGGAACTTCTGCTACCTTCCACATGTTGATCGCCTAAGACGAAATTAAAAGATTGCCTACGGAAAAGGCCAAGACTGCTTCCCATAATTGTGCTCCGCGAAATAACAGACAATTATGACTTGAGAGTTCGGATCTGTGATTTACAGCCAGGGGACAAGGTATTATTGAGAAGCTTGAGCTGCCATGGAAGAAACAAATTATCTGACAGATGGAGCTCAGAGACTTATATTTTTTGTGCAAAATGACCAGGGTTCCCAGTATACCAGATTTCTGCAGAAAATAGGACAGGACCCCTTAAGACATGGCACCACAACCATCTTTTGCCTCTGACTGAAGCGGTACGTGTTCCTGTGTCACTGGATTCATTAATTTCTAGAAAGGCCTCTGCCCTCAGGTCAGCAGAACCCCACCAAGTAGATTGAACTGAGGAGGACAGCGAAGATTGGAAAGATGATCTTCTCGCCATCAATTGACTGTGGCAGTCAGATTCTTATGGTCTCAATGACACCAGCTCACCTACCAATGCTGCCCAGCTGAGACCATTCTAAGTCGATGCCCCTGAATTTATACCATTGTTTCCAGTTGGTTTACCAGTTGACTCTTAAGAGGACTCAGAGCCCCTGGGTGCAGTTGAGACACTCCAGCCCTCACCAGCCAATAGATTCCTATCATTTCATCTCCAGGGTTCAATGGTAAAGAATGTTCCATCCCTTTGAAACAGAGAGAACCACGCCAGATTCACACTCCCCCAAAAGGTTGAACTGATTCCAAAGGAAATAGTTCTGATGAAGTCATTATTACTGCTACTCTGCTAGTAGGGGTCCCAAAGTTCAGGCTCTACATCTCCATGTGCCAGCGTGTGTCCACTCTTGTCCACTTGATACACGCTGGTGTGTTTTTCCATTATCTATAACCTCTCTAACTCTTGTTATTTAGTTCCCTGCACTTGTTAAATTGCTCAATTACACATTTGTTGTTCTTAGGGGGACCAAAGACATCTAGTGGGGGGAGTGTGTTGCCCAGATAGTCACTCATTTTTGGGGACTCTTACCTTGTTGATTCATCAATATGTAGAATGGCAGAGCTACAGTACTTCTACACTGTGGACAGCCACACCCCCTCAGCCCTGAGAGAATGAGGGTAGGATTGGGGGTGAGGGGATTTGAGAGAGAGAGATTAGGAGAGACTTGTCTGGCTGGTAATACTTCTGAGGGAGAGAAAAATAACAAACAACTTGAATGAGGAGATGGATGGATGAATTAATCCAGCTAAAAGAGAAGCTAGCTATTGGCAAAGTTTGGAGAGTCTGTGGGACAGGGAGTTGAGGAGGAAGAGTAGTGAGTGACTTACTGCACATTGTGGATCACATTTCCCAGAAGGGAGACATGGCCTACCAAAGGAGCATGGAATCCTCCTAATCACACACTTGTAGACTGTTATCCTCTCAGGTGGATCATTTATATATTCCTTTTAAGGATTACAAATGCTCCCATTTGGGAAGTTGAGCGCTCCAACCTAAACAACTAAAGGGCCCCAACGCCGGCCATCTTTATAAGTGACCTCCTGGCCAGAGAGGAAGGATAAGGGGTAAAAGAACCTTAGGGATGGAATATATATATAACACTGTAAATATAGTGGTTACAGCTATTACAGCTATTATGCGGTTTTATAGACTTGTTATTTAAACTGCATTGGGTTATAATTGTTGAATGTACAATATACCTGCCTGAAAGATATTTCATGAAAACAGTTTATTAACTAGAGAGATTTGGGGATTTAACTATAACCGAACTTCTTGTTTCTGTAATAATTTTTTTCTTCATAAATACCCCTCTGTTATTATGTCTGAGCCCTCTGGGTGGGTCACCGCTGGTGCAGGAGGAATCCATAAGTCCAGCGCCCCTTTGGGGGTTACTACTACATAAGTTTTAATTTCATGGTTGGAATTGCCCTTTAAAGATACTTAAGATAAAGCAGTTAGAAAAACTGTTAATGTTTGGGAGTAGACATGCCCATTAGGAGACATACTGTAGCTTCATTGGTTGCTAGCAATTAAAGTTTTCCTCCATTCAAAAAGTGAGCAGTTTGGTATATTCTGTTTTTAGGTAATTGTTGAAAAGTTTTACACTGCATCATATTTATATTTAAAGGGTATGTCCACCCTTAAAATATTTTTTTAATATATGATTCCTCCTGTCCCCCCAGCCCCAACCGCTATATTTTTACTCTTAGAAAGTTCCCCAGTTTGGGGATCTTTCTAAGAATAAAAATGGAGCGGTTGGGGCTGGGGGGACAGGGGGAATCATATATATTAAGGGTTTTACACTAGGGGGAGGGAATCCTGAGGGGGAGAAGGGCTACAGTACGCATGCCAAACTTATCCCGGAGGCCAGGTAGGAGGCAGTTTTTGGGACTTGGGGGGGGGGACTACAGGAGAACCTTTATGGAGCTGGGATGTGAGGTAGGATTAACTACACTACACAATGGGCCAGTAGTGGGGGGGATTATAGTTTTGGGGGTGGACATGCCCTTTAACTTCAGTTTTAAGGTGTATTTTTGTCTCTTCACATCCTTTCCAATTTAGGATAGAACCCAGTAACTTAATTGGTCAGTTGTGTTGCCATTTGTTGTAAAAGCTTGACACCTTTACTGTTGTGAATTACAGTAGTGTAAATTGAAAATTAATTGATTTTTAAAATGTCTGTTTTCAGAGCATGTGTTACAGTTGGCGTGTCAGTAAAATCAGCAATGATTGCTAATGAGAAAGCTAAATATGTTAGAGAAATTCACACATGCCTTTTTTGTTTTAGATTTCAGCGATATCTATGAATTTTAGAAGAGCTTATCAAACACGTATAATTAACTGTTATATTGCTTTACTGCAATAGATGTTGCAGTTGGACTGGCAGCATTATTACAATTTCTAATTTAGTATAATGAATTTTTTCTTGTGCACCTTGAATTATGATTTAAAGAAAAATTAAAGGAATAGTGCATGCAAAAAGTCAACTTATCCTTTCAAAATCTGATTGGTTGCAACTTAATAGCACAGGCAAATATTTGAACCTTATTAAATAAGCCCAATGTGCTTTGACTACATGGTGCTGAACTTCAGTATGAGATGGAAACAGTGGGTGAGGCTGGCACATATTTATGGATAGAGAAGGTCTTGACACGTGGTTTCCAAGAGTAAGGGCCAAGGAACTTCAGAGCATTATTCTCAGATATACAACAGCATCCACATGCTATGTTACAGAGAGTTTTGAATTTTAGAAAACTGGGAAGAGCGATTTGTTACAAGAAGGGATGTACCTCAATATGACTACATTCGGACAGACCGCAAATTGCAGTTGTTTAAAGGGACACTATACTGAAAAAATGACTTTGCCTCATCTTAATCTATAATTGAATACTTGTAAGAAGCACTTACTCTGATTTGTGTGTGTTGCTGCATGCCTTCAATCCAGCACACATTTTGTTTAGGAGCAGTATCCCCCCTCCCTCTTTTAATCACTCCCACTTCCATCCAACCTCACTTTTTCCCACAAACCAACTGTCAAGCCTGCATACAGCATTCTAACTGTCAAATCTCGGTCACCATTCCAGCTACAGCAAAACTGTTCACAGAAGAATAGTTTTTGAGAGCAAGGAACTTGATTGACATCTGAAATACAAGAAGTTTTAGATTGGATATCTAAATAAATAGGGGACAGATCAACAACAAAACAATGCAGTGGTGGTTGGGAAGAATAATAGTTTGTTATGGTCAATTTAAAATAACAACCTATTTTTCGGTATAGATGCCCTTTAAGAGTTTTCCGAGTGGTCCACGACGGTTGCCAGTAGCAAACATTCTGATTGTGTAGCTAGCCTTAAACATTTCAGATATCTATAAAAAAAAATAGGGACAGATAGGGAAAAAAGGTGATGGTAGTTGGGGAAAAATTAAAGTTTACAATAATGGTCAAAAGAAAAATACCATTATAGAAGCCCTTTTAGAAACCAGCTATATCTTGATGAAATTGAGGAGTCATGATTAGTCATTAATCAAAGTAATCAAGATTAGCTTTGATTAATTTGCAATGCCTTCATTCAACGTTAGGACCTGTTGAATGTAGGTGCATTGTAAATGACCTAATCTAGTGTAGCATCAGTTGTGTTTGTCAATCATTAAATATGAAGCCTCCTTTCTCAAAGGAATAATATATTATCTTTGGACTCAACGATCATGGCAAAGCACTGTCTTTTCAGCGATAATAAGTCTAAATTAAAGAAAATAATGCTCTAAAAGTCTGAAACAGAATTTAAACTGTATATATATTCTATTAATGTTGTTAAGGTACTGTCACGCTATTTTGGATTTGTTTTTTCTGTTTCACAGGATTTAAACTCTATTGTTATAATTAGCAGACATTCACTTCTTAATAACCAGTTATAATTTGTTACAATCCCACAGATGATTTCTTATTTACAGGCTTTTGATCATCCAGAAATGTAATGGCAGATGTTTGTATTCGAGTATTAGCTCTAAAAGTGAATAGATTTATTTATGCAAAAGAAAAAGGAACAGTGTTCAATTTCTACATAAAAATTGTTCATATGGACCTCTTTACACATCTAGCACTGGTTAGAAATGGATCAAACCACATAGGTTTGTTTTAAAGGTTGTTTCACAAAATGTTTGTGAATCTGGTTTGCAGTGTTATAGGTTTAATTCTGGTAAGGACTTCTCTTTGCAGTAAGCTATACTGTTGTGTACTTATTTTATTTTTTTAATAAACTAAACTACAAAAAAAAATGAATGTAAAACAGTAGTAACCAGTGGAATAACTACAGACCCTGCGATGGAGGGGTGGTGGGGACTGTTTTTAAACAGCTGATCGCAAGTATGTAAGTAAAGGTGTGCATGACCAGCTGTCCTAAACTACTGCTTGTTCAATACCGTTGTTTTTAAAGGTGTGCACCTTTACTAACATACGTGTGATCAGCTGTTTTAAAACAGTATCAGTTTTCAGCTAGGGATGTGTGTCAGAATCCTGCCACAAAAACATCAGTGGGGCCCGGACCCCTGCAGTTTTGCCACTGGTAAAAACAGCTACTGCTGGTACTTGCACAAATTGTATTCCTGTCGCTAAACTTAATTTTTAAAAACCTACAGGGTTATTCAATAAAAGTTCTTATTGTTAAAAATGGTGCTAATTTTGCCCCAACCAATCAGATGTTGGCTTTCAAATGTTAAAGAAGATCTGATTGGTTGGGGCAAAATTAAAGCACCACTTTAAACGGTAAGAACTTTTATTGAATCTCCCTGCTAATGTGAAAACTTTTCTCCCAAGAACACCTATACATTCTCTGGCATTGGCATACATGTAAGAAGTAGATTCTGTCACTAAGAAGACTTCCATGTTGTTGCCAGTACAACTCACAGCCCATGAAGTCTTCAAAGAGCCTTATGAGCATGTGAACCTATTGGGGTTTTTTTTGCTTCTGTTTCTATATAAGATAATGGGAGAGATTTACCTGATATCGCTCTGGGTAAATCTCCTGCATCGAATGTAATACCCGTTTTGCGGCTGTAGGTAAATCCCTTTTGGGAGTTAATGCAATTTTAAATGCAGCTATTGGCGTTAAAAAGATGGGCTAAATGCAGCACAAAATGATAATAAATTTGTGTGCAATGATTGCATTATAGTCTCGATCTCTTATATTGATCGGTGAGTGTGACTTTAACTCCATAAAACTGTGATGCATCTCTCGGTTATTGAGCCCTAAAGTTTCCAAAGCTACTTTTTTTTTTTTTCTCCACAGCCCATGAGGTTAAGGGTTCGTCCAAATCTCCAGGCTTACTTGTGAAAAATTTTACTGCAATTTTCTTATTTGTATCTATTATTTAAAGATTGTACACGTACTACTGTTTTACAGTAGCTGTTGGGATAGTGGTATATTCATTTTCTTTTTTGTAAAAAAAAAAAAAAAAGCTAAAGAATATATAATTGTTAGAGACAAGAGCATTTAAAGGGCATGTCCAGCCTGCTCTGTGACTGAGCTGGATGCGGCTGTCAGTTAAGGCGTGGAGCAGGGGATGGACATTACCCTTAATTATTTTTACATAAAAGCACTAAAATTCCTGTTATGTGTCAGTGAGAGGGATGATTTTGGAGCAGTAACATGATTGTCTGTCAACTTCTGGAAAGCAAGGCAGCAGCTTCCTTGTTTTCATCAGTTGAGCATTACAGAGCACTGGCTAAGGTGGATTATGAGAGTTGAGCCCTAGTACCCACAGCTCAATTTCATTAATCACCTAGCAGCCACAGCAAAGGGAGAAGTGTGACACAGCCTTTTGTATATTTTTTGAATGTGCTCTTTCTATTGGGACAATGTTTTCTGGATCTGGAGACTTTAGTTCCCCTTTAAATTGTCTCATGTGTGTCACAATAGGGAGATGTCAATATATTTAGCACTTTTTTTTTTAAAACATTTGTAATTGGAAGTCAACATTATGTTTATGACCTAAATTCCATCATGCCACAACAAAATGTACACATTTATTCTGACAAAATTCACCACACTCATTTACTAACAAGTCATCAAGCTATATTATACCTTACGAAATAAAGTGGAAAAAATCCCTTTTTGCTCACAAAATATTATTTTCATTGAAAATGGGAAAGTAAAATTTCCACCTAGGGTTACTTAAATACAAATCTTAATGCAAATGTTTTTCCCCTATAAAGTTGGTTTTGTTTTCATTTTTAGTAACTTTCTTTTTTGTTGTAGTTGATCATGGTCCCCATTTCTGCATGGATCTTGTGGACTCCTAGTGCAGAGATAGGTTGGGGCCCCCAACAATACAATGAATGCCAGTAGGCTACACTTTCTGGTCTCCACCAAGCCAAGATACAAATCCCCAAACAAATATAGGTAGCAGTGTAGCGTTCAGAAAGCCTGATACCTAAGGAAGGGGAATTTGTATCCCCCGAAACGTTGTATGTCTTTTTTGCTGAAATAAACACTGGAAACGAAATAGTGTGCTCCTCCAACTTCTTTGCATTTGCCATATTGCTGTGGCCCTTGAGGTGGAGGGCTGGGAGGATTGCACCTATTGACTAAAGGCCGTGCCATTGAGGTGTGCTGGAGTGTACTTCGCTGAAAGCGTTCAGAAAGCACAGACTCCAAGCTGCAAACAAACAGAATATTTATTTGGAAAAACGTGTGCTACATGTTTTGGACAAAGGTCCTTTCTCAAGCATGTAGCACACATGTATTATGAATAAATCTTCTGTTTGTTCACAAATTGGAGTCTGTGCTTTCTGTACGCTACACTGCCACCTATATTTGTTTGGAGACTCCTAGTGCAGAGGTTTTTCACAGCTGTAAAAGGGTGCCCTTCCACTCTTGGCTCCAGTGAACTCTGCTTCTTGTTCTGACTGCTTCTCAGAAGTTGGTTCTACTGCCTGAAGTTGCATTAGTGGCTAAATAAGCATTCTGTTGTAGCCTCTGCTCTTAGTGCTGGCTCATTTTCTGTTGTTGCCTTTTCTGCATCTTTCAAATCTTAAGCAGACTCACCACGATCAGTTTTTTTTAAAATAGTCATGAACTATAATCCAAAAGAAGCATTGTGCCATGAGTGTAGATCATTATCTGCTACAGCACATCCATATTTTGTTTTTTCCCTGTACTTACATGCGTTTATTCTAGCACTTTTTATTTTTTCAGAGCTCAATTTAAATGGCATACTGATGGGTTGTGAAAGGTTATTTTTTAAAATACATTAAAGGGAAACCAACCTACATATTTGTACCTTTTTATGTAAAAGTTTTTCTCCCCAGAACACCTTTACATTGTAAGATACTGGTAAGTTGCTTTTACATACATGTAACTATATTCTATAACTTAAAAGGCTTCTATGTTGTTGCCAGTACAACTCTCAACCCATGTTTTCAGAGTCTTGTGAGCATACTGTATGTGCACCTATTGGCCATACAAATATTTTCTATACAGATATCTCCATACCAATATGGAAGTTCCTGACTTGGGAAGCTGCTGTTACCCTGCAGGTTATTTCCCAGCCAGCATTCATTACAGACAGCCTTTCATAAACAAACCAAAATAGACAGCTGAATTTACTTATTTTTTGGGGGGCTTCCATTGTGTTCCTAGCAAAAGATACATTTTCAAATGTAACTGTTTCCTTTGTGTTATCCCATGATGTTACAGGTTCAAATCCTCAGACTTATTTATGAAATGTTTATTTTCTTCTGCCTCAATGCTGCATGTCAAAAGGGCATCTATAGTGAAAATATTACCTTCTTTCAATGCAACACTAAATTAAGTTAATACACACTGCCTTTCTCCTACCTTTAATCCGTGGCGCTATTTTCACAGAAAGGCAGATTTAACTACAGGGCTGCCCACTCCCCATCCCTTCTCTGTCCTCTCCCCTGTGCCTGAAATCTGGCTGTGAAGCAAGCCGCACATGCATACTTTTTATTATTAACAAGCCAACATCAGGCTTAAAGGGTATGTCCACCCCTAAAATGGATTTTTAATATGCTGCTCCCCCATGTCTCCCAGCCCCAACCGCATAAATATTTTTTTCAGAAAGCCCCCCAAACTCTTACTTACCTCCCCTCGTTCCTCCGCCGCACTGCCGGCCCTCTGCTTGCGAGAATGCAAGCAGAGGGGTGGGACCGGCAGTCGCGTCTGTGATCACGGACGCGGCTGCCGGTCATTCAGTGCAGCGGAGGAAAGCGGAGAGGTAAGTAAGAGTTTGGGGAGCTTTTTGAAAAAAAAAAATATGTGGTTGGGGCTGGGGGACATGGGGAAGCAGCATATTATGGGGGATTTCTGCTAGGGGGAGGGATAGTAGAACGGGAGGGAGAGGGAGGGGGAGGGAGGGGGGAGAAGGGCTGCAGTGCGCATGGCAAATATCTACCGGAGGCAAGATAGCAGGCAGAGCCCTGCTATCCTCCTGGTGGTTAGTTTTGGGACTTTGGGGGGGGGGGGGGGTACAAGAGAACCCTATGGAGCTGGGATGTGAGGTAGGATTAAACTACACACATGGTGGGGCCAGTAGTTGGGGGGATTATAGTTTTGGGGGTGGACATGCCCTTTAAGTTTACTTGCAGAAAACACCCTCAGCACATTAGCCAATAGGAATCCAGTGTCTCCTTTGTCCTGGAAAACACTTGAAATGTGCGTAAGTGCTGAGGGGGAGTGAGGAGGGGGCAGAGTCTGTTTGCAGCTCAATCTGGAGCAGTAAATCACAAGGAGGAGGATCACTTCAGACTTATCTTTACTTCCCAAGCTCCCTTCCTCTCTCTGTTTCTGTTCTTATCTTTATTGTTGAGCATGTAACAGAGCAAGGTGAGAGAGTATTTAGCAGTGCCGGTTTGTTTGATTGGCAGCACAAGCAGAGTGTATTGCAATTACAACTTATATATTTCGGGAAAGGGAAGGAATCTGAGGAAAGTAAATGTACTTATGTTAAAGGCAAATGTTCATCCTTACAAACATTTTGCAATACCTACCTTTCTCCTTTGGAAGCATTTATCAATGCTGAGAGAAATCACTGGATGGGCAGATAATAGTAATTGAAATAAGAAAATATGTATTTGTTTAGGACTTGTATTAATCAAATACAATAAAACATGTTATTGTTGTATTCTATACGATTGTTCAAAATAAAAAATGTAGCCATATTTGTCACTGCCATGTAAAAATACAGACTGGATTATTTTCTAACAACTGCTTATATTTCTTAAAAGCAATACATCAGATCTCCAAGTGTTTATTTTCAAGGGAGAAATAAAACAAAACCTTTACAAACTCAATTTGTTACTTGTTAATTAGAAAATGTTAAACTTTGGCCAGTTTGGGAAAGTAACACCAAGATTGACTATATGACCTACAGAATATCAGTCAAGTGAGCTACATTTTCCATTTTCTACCCTTTTCTCTCTATTTTTCAAAATAAACTAATTGATAAGGTCGTCCAGTTTTGCTTTCTAAAGTGACTGACTCTCTAACTTTATTATTTTGTTATAGCAAATTTAGAGATACATATTTATAGTTTAGAGACCTTTTGATTAACATTATTATGAAAGATGATCCCATACTATACGGTTTATATGTTGTTTCCCCTTAAATAGTCTCTATCAATAATTTTTTTTTTTTTTTTTAAATACTATTTCCTTGGGCATAATTCAAACCGATATGTACTAAATTGCCGTTACACCATTTCCTGGACATCTTATCATGTAAACAAAATTTGTTTGCTGCGACTTCCTAAACTGCTAATCCTATTTTAGAGAAATTGTATCTTTTCAATTCCTATTTTCCTGTGCATTTTAGAAACTGACCCTTCTTAATTGTCTTGATCTTTAATATAAGGCAATATTCTAGAATCACATATATTTTAGACAAAAAATCTTTTTTCTTAGTTCAGAAACTGGGCATATAACCAATACCTCTGTATTACCTACCAGAAAAGGATCTAAACAAAACTATTTCTTTCAGCTGTCTCCCAGCAAAAAATTAGGTCTAGGAGGTAAAAATACTGACTCCTACTTCCCATACTATTCTACTTTGTAGGATAAAACTTTCATTTTTGATCATTGAAGCCATTAATGAAGGGAATGTTGGGATTGGAATACAGGGGCCATTGGCCCTATATTTACTTTGGCAGATTTACTGATTTTACTGATTGATATATCAGTCATGGATGATAACTACCCTGTTTTGACCAAAAAATAAGTCGGGCAGTCGATTGGTCTGAAATATAGGTCCTTGTGTACTATACACAGATTGATATTTTTGATTGATTGGATTAGTCAATTCCCATTTTCCATTCCAGTTCAAATACTTCTTGTCATTTTCAAGCAGTTTAGCAATATGAAGATAACTGGCATGGCAGTAAACCTTAAGTAAATCCTATCTGTGGCTACAGAATCTTGATTAGGTTCAAAATCTGTTCAAGACCAATGGTGCAAGGTGGTACATTGATCGCTTCTTCAGAGTTTATATCTTAAAGTATTGATTGTTTGCATCCGATTGAGACATCTATAGCTAGCTTTAGATTATAGGTGATAACAACAATGAAGTTTGAAATGATGTTTGCAGGTTATACCCGTAGAAGGATCCATAAAGTCTTGTGCCTTATTCTCCATTAAGAACCAAAGATTATTGATTATATAGCATTTTATTTTAGATTAACTTTAATTATTTCCTTGACTCAATAGTATAAGAACCTGCAAAAGCAGTTAAAATTTAAAGCATGGCTGGATAATCCATTAAGCTAATTAAATATAGCAGTATGCTGTTATTGTAGATGTTGTGGATATAAAAATGTCATGTATAAATGTAAAAGAGAACTAAACTTAATGTGAATGTGTAATGGGAAAAGTTTTATCTCCTATACAATGTAAGGTTTTATCCAACTAAGAAGGCTTCCATATTGTTGCTAGTACAACTCAAAGCCCATGTAGTCTTCACAGCCTTTGAGCATGTGCACCTATAGGCCAAAACTCCCAAAATTTCTATAATTAGTGAAAAAAAATGTAAAATAGTTCCACAGTTTGTAAAGGTATGGCAAAGTCCAACTTCCAGCAGATCCGTGAATTCCATTTCGTAACTGGGTTCAGGTTCGGATTCGGGTTGATCTCTACCTGTCAGTTTCTAAGAAGTAAGGCTACAGCTTTCAGGTTTTGATCTGTCAGCTGGCAGCTAAGGTGGATTATGGGAACTATCTCCTAGCACCCACAAGTTAATTTTTAAATCACCCAGCAGCCACAGCAAAGAGAGAAGTGATATCCAGCTTGTTGTGTTTTTGCGAATGTGCTCTGTCTATTAGGCAATATTGTCTGGAGACTTTAGTTCCCTTTTAACTGAGTAACATGTTACAGTGCAATATAGGAAAACTTGTGAAGGTTCTCATTCATCCAGGTCATGGTATATCTGTTGTATTCAATTAGATCAACTGGACTTGAAATGTAGTTCTTGAAGACGTTTCGCTAGTCATCCGACTGGCTTTCTCAATTCAGAATGACTTGTACAAGAATCTGTGGCAATTATGTACCCTGGAAAATCCCAATTAGCATATCACAGCCAGGTGTTAAGGGTGTGATTAGATAGTGGCTAAGAGGTGTTATAGGAACGCCCAGAGTAAGGTGTTAAAACAGCATTGTACATGGCAGACAGTTGGTGTCGAACCCCCCCACCTCTATTTAGGCTTGGTTTCTTTATTTTCACATAAATGGCCTCCTTAACACCTCTCTTGAACCAGTCACGTTCCTTCGCCAGTATATTAACATTACAATCTTCAAAGGTATGTCCTTTATCCTTAAGATGCAGATACACGGCTGAGTCCTGACCCGAGGAATTGGCTCTTCTGTGCTGGGCCATACGTTGATGCAGTTGCTGTTTGGTCTCCCCCACATACAAATCAGAGCATTCTTCACTGCACTGCACTGCATATATGATGTCGCTTTTCTTGTGTTTTGGTATTGGGTCTTTCGGATGTACCAATTGCTGCCTCAGTGTGTTGTTCGGTTTAAAGCAGACAGGGATACGATGTTTTTTGAAAATTCTTCTTAATTTCTCGGAGACCCCTGCTACATATGGCTCTGCAACACAGAGCCGAGAACATCCCCACTAGCACAGAGGCGAAGGCTAAAGAAATGAAACATCTCAGAGGAGCCCTTAAAACTTGTGGATATCCAGACGGGCCTTTGTCAAAGAAATTAAGAAGAAAGTTTCAAAAAACATCGTATCCCTTCTGCTTTAAAACCGAACAACACACTGAGGCAGCAATTGGTACATCCGAAAGACCCAATACCAAAAAACAAGAAAGCGACATCATATATGCAGTGCAGTGCAGTGAAGAATGCTCTGATTTGTATGTGGGGGAGACCAAACAGCAACTGCATCAACGTATGGCCCCACAGAAGAGCCAATTCCTCGGGTCAGGGCTCAGCGTGTATCTGCATCTTAAGGATAAAGGACATACCTTTGAAGATTGTAATGTTAATACTGGCGAAGGAACGTGACTGGTTCAAGAGAGGTGTTAAGGAGGCCATTTATGTGAAAATAAAGAAACCAAGCCTAAATAGAGGTGGGGGGGTTCGACACCAACTGTCTGCCATGTACAATGCTGTTTAACACCTTACTCTGGGCGTTCCTATAACACCTCTTAGCCACTATCTAATCACACCCTTAACACCTGGCTGTGATATGCTAATTGGGATTTTCCAGGGTACATAATTGCCACAGATTCTTGTACAAGTCATTCTGAATTGAGAAAGCCAGTCGGATGACTAGCGAAACGTCTTCAAGAACTACATTTCAAGTCCAGTTGATCTAATTGAATACAACAGATAAATATAGGAAAACCTTTCTTATTTTCTAAAATAGCTCAGGGTGTATTACATTCATAATACTCTGTTGCTGGTAGATAGTCAAAGATCAACATTTTTATAGATTTGTATCGAATAATAATGTCATTCATTTTATCAAATAATAAAGTCATTCATTTTAGCCACCCCTATTCAGTTGACAGCGAGTAAGTTATTGCTTGTTAGTGCAAGTTTGACTGTCTCAACAGGTTTCTTCTGACGGTCATAAGTGAGAATCACACAAAGGGAACTGTGGTGCTGCAAATTTCTCCCCCCCTGTTCAGTACTTGGGTTGTAGCCAAAATAGAAAAGATAATCAATACACATTCCTAGGCCCCATACAATATCATAATATCTGCACACTATGAGAAATGCAAAAGTTTGCTAATGGTAATTAAAGGTTAGAAGTTAGGACCTACCAGACTGGGGTTACCTTGACATGGTTGGAAGGCTTTTCATTCATGTGATCACATGTTTATAAAGTATGCCAGTGTGCAGATAATATGATATTGTATGGGGCCTAGGAATGTGCATTGATTATCTTTTCTATGTTTGTATAAATATTTGACCAGATCAGTAGCACTTCCACTAAATGTAGTTGTAAATTAGACCAATTGGAGTGCTTCCACAATTCTTGTATTGTTTGTAGCCAAAATAACATGGAAACACAGAGAATATGTGGGTTGTTTGAACATTAATTAAAACAAAGTTTGTCCTATGTATAGTATTATACAGATAGGACCCTAGGACATAATGACAAAGGAGAAATAAATCCCAAATTTAAAATAAGTTTAGATGCACTGACTTACATCAGAAACCAACCCACTATAGTTAAAACAGTTCAATTGTTTTCCTAAATAATGATCCAATATTGGATATTGAATCAGCTGAACTAACATTAAAGTTTGCATTTATCTTATTGAGATTTGATTGGAAAAGATGGCTCCAAGCACAGTTATGTATTCAAACTCAATTCACTACTATTCACGTCCAGAAATTCAGACTATTTTAGGCATGTAATATTATGTCGCGATGGGCTATTTTTTCCACCATTAAATAAATCTCTAGTCTATTAATTTACGCCAAGTTCTAAAACCAGCTTTGTAGCAGAGATTTATGATATCACACTATTCTTCTGAACGTTATCTGGAAAAAGGTTAACTTCATGCACTGACATTTAGTGTTGCTTTTAATCAGCTCCTCTATAAAAGTGTCTCAGGCAAACTTTCAACTCATCTACTGATTGAGACTTTATTGGCAAACTACTGATTGATTTAGTGAGATCCTTACTGGAAATGACTACTTACAAATATTCTAAGTTTGCACGGAGCTTCTGCTGTAATAGTGCCAGTGCCTCTAAACAATTTACTGCTAAACATTTTGAAAGGTTACATGAAAATTTCTTTGGTAGCCACATGATACTTAAGAAATTTCTTCCTGAATTTTTGGTATAACTTTGCACGCAGTTGTGGCCATTTGCACAAAGTTTATCTTATTGTTTAAGTTGCTCATAGATAAGAATTTTAAGATGTCTAGTTTAAAGGGACAGTTTGGTGGAAATTATCAATATTTGTTAAATTGTTAGTTAGTGTATTGCCTTCTTAGTTATTCTACATATTCTCTCCCATTTTGAAAAATCAGTTGATTTCATACCCTTTGCTGTTCCCTGCTCACATTAGTGAGCTGACATTTCAGGTTTTAACGGTCCTTCTTCTTCCCAGGATGCACTACATCCTTGGAATGTTCCTAGCAGTAATTTCTACTGATTGGCTGTTGCATGGGTCAAAGATGCTCAGATCTCTACTGAGCAACTGAATCAACCCAGGAGCTGGGTCAAGGGCAAAAAAAACGGTCTCTACTAGGGGTCCTGCAAACAGGAAGTCAGTATTTCGGTTGCATTTATTTATACACAGACACAATGTTGAATTAGCAGATTAAGGTCATTGGGATGGGAAAAACTGTTTAGGTACAACTGACTTGTGAGATGTCAAGCTGTTCTCATTCTTTAACATTCATGTTTGTTCTTATTTTTTTTT
Organism: Hymenochirus boettgeri; assembly: GCA_019447015.1. Classification (NCBI taxonomy): domain Eukaryota; kingdom Metazoa; phylum Chordata; class Amphibia; order Anura; family Pipidae; genus Hymenochirus; species Hymenochirus boettgeri. Next base: position 206,808,510 of record CM033473.1, on the reverse strand, counting down.
TTTTTGTGACTGTTGTCTATAACCTGCTTGGCAGGGTTGTAGGCTGGAATGAAATTAGAAACAAACTTGAGCATGTCAGTGGCTATTCTGAAATGTTTACTGCTCTGCTGTCCCATACACTGCCCTACCACGATATTCTTTGAATTAATCTAATATTGGGCAGTATGATCAGTGGCATTTCTACAAACCTATAGAAAAAAACAAATCAAAGCAGCAAACGTCTGGCCGCATCTCACCACATATACACTAATGAAGGGAGGATGAAACCCTGAAAAACGTTGTAGTGGTGCTGTGTGGTTTGAATAAATGGGTTAAGTACCCTTAAATTCCAATTTTTGGAATAATTACAAGTGCTGTCCTGCTTTGGTTACTATGTATAGCTACGAAAAGTTAAGCCCTCTAATTTGTAGAATTTGGTCCTGGGTTGAAGATCAGACTCAAGTGACCCAAACCAATTAACCTTTCCTCTTCCATCAGGGCCCAGACAACGTTCCCCACCCTGTAAAATCAAAATTCAAAAAAAGAGTGCCTTTAACAGGGCAATACTGCTGGTTTAAAAGCCCCCGAGGTAAATGCTTACATAAGATAACAGGAGGTACAGGTGTAAAAATCCCAAACCTTTCACTTCAACAGCAATGTGATTCAAAGACATGCAGTAGTCACTCACCTTTTCCTCACGTTGGTCTGGATGCAGTCTGCCCAAAACCCTTTGCTTGGTCCATTAACACAGCAATCAATATCCAAAAGCAATTATCAGGGCACACTGTCAAGGAGTAACCATGCTCCAGATACTTAAAAGCAATGTATTTTATTTAACATATATACAGACACAAACGCGTTTTGAGCTAGGTCCAGTACCGCCTCTTATAAGCACTACCTTCTTTCTCTGAAAAGAATAGTTACTCCACGGCGTCTGACCTAACACCTCACCTTTAATTCGAATATATTAAAAACATCACAGAAAACTGCACAAATAAACATCAAAAAGTGTCTGATGTGCTATTTACAGAGTAACCATATTGGGGCAAGGATAAGAAACAGGAAGAAGTTATATTAGATCTAAATGGGCTTGATTTATGCAAATGAACACATATATAGGCAAACCTAAGACCCAGTCTTTAATATGGATAAAAAGGAGAGTGGAAGTAAGAGAAGGAAGTACTGGACTATCTAACTGTTCTAGCAATGAGAATGTATAATATTGTTAGTAGATGCTAATTCTTTAAAATTGAAAAGATCTACAGTATATACTCGAGTAGTAACTAACCCAAATATAAACCAAGGTACTTATTTTTAACTGATAAACCCAGAAAATTGCTTGACTTGAGTATAAACCAAGGGTTGACTTTCTCCCATAGATAGTTCCACAGACAGTCCCATACACAGCCCCATAGAAAGTCCAATACCCTGCCCCATAGAAAGTCCAATACCCTGCCCCATAGAAAGTCCAATACAAAGCCCTGTAGAAAGTCCCATACACCGCCCCTTAGTAAGTCCCATACACAGCCCCATAGAAAGTCTAATACACAGTCCCATAGAAAGTACCATACACAGTTCCATAAAAGTCCAATACACAGTCCCATAGAAAGCCTTATGCACAGCCCCATAGAAAGTCCAATAGACAGCCCCATAAAAAGTCCCATACACAGCCCCTAGAAAGTCCAATACACAGTCCCATAGAAAGTCCCATAGAAAGCCTTATACACAGCCCCATAGAAAGTCCAATACACAGTCCCATAGAAAGTCCCATAGAAAGCCTTATACACAGCCCCATAAAAAGCCCAATACACAGTCCCATAGAAAGTCCAATACACAGCCCCATAGAAAGTCCAATACACAGTCCCATAGAAAGTCCAACACACAGACCCATAGAAAGTCCAATACACAGCCCCATAGAAAGTCCAATATACAGTCCCATAGAAATCCCAATACACAGCCCCATAGAAAGTCCAAAACATAGTCCCATAGAAAGTCCAATACACAGCCCCATAGAAAGTCCCATGCACAGCCCCATAGAAAGTCCCATACACATCCCCATAGAAAGTCCCATACACAGCCCCATAGAAAGTCTCATACACAGACCCATAGAAAGCCTTATACACAGCCCGTAGAAAGTCACACACATAGATGTGCCCCGCATACCTTTATGTGCAAACTGTTTGTTGAATCTTTGTACTTTTTGTTTTTTTTTTTTCTTTTTCACTTTCCCTTGCAGTCTGGGCTGATCTGAGTGAGCAGGACAGCAAATGCCTAATCCTCTGAAATCAAGAGGATTCTGTGGGTTACAGGGTATCACTAAAAAGCGATACTGTGGGTTTATAAATATGGCCCTTAGACTTTCTTCTTCAACCTTTTGTAAAAAGACTGCACTCTTGTGTTAAGGATACAACACACATCTTAAACATTTTGGATTGTATTTCTTGGGAAGAGGACTATAATTTAGGTGCTACGGATGTAGTTTCATTATATTCATATATCCCCCCATAAATGGGGTTTACACGCTGTAAGTTACTATCTTACCCACAAGAGTGGAAACCCTTTATTTTGGAATCTCTGTCATACTTGCTTACTCATAATTTTAATAGAGTTCCTCAATGCAGTGAGGAAGCAAATTGCCCCACCTTTGCAAATTTGTTCATGGGGTGGTGGGAGGCGGCTAGTCTCTTCCTCCACCCTGAGTTTAGAAGTTCAAACCACAAAGTTATTCTATACTGAGGCTTTATAGATGATCTTTTGTTTGTTTGTTTTATGTTATATCTATTAATAAATGTTGTATGCGGTCTCACGCTCGCAAGTAAATAGATCTTTTTCAATGTTAAAGAATCAACATCTGCTAACAATATTATATACTATATTATATATTCTCAATGCTAGAATAGTTAGGTAGTCCAGTACTTCTTTCTTCTACTCTGGGACTTAGGTTTGCCAATTCATGTGTTCATTTGCACAAATCAAGCCCATTTAGATGTAAAATAACTTCCTCCTGTTTCTTATCCCTGTCCCAATATGGTTACTTTGTATATAGAACATCGGACACTTTTTGATGTTCATTTGTATTGTTTTTAATATACTTTAAAGGTGAGGTGTTAGGTTGGACACCGTGGAGAAGCTATCCCTTTCAGGGAAAGTAGGTAGTGCTTGTATATAGTGGCTGTTAGAGTGGTGCCTTGTATCTGTTTGTAGCTGTGGCTGCGGGGGGGTGTATAAAGTTGCTATAGGTTGCTACCTGCTACCTTGGTAGCCACATCCCTAAAAATATACGACTTTCCTGTTGGCATATCCTCAATGTTTCACACCCTGGACTGTTCACTTTGTAATTAAATATCTATATTGCAAAATGATCAGCCCAGGCAGTAATCAAAACATTGCGCAAACATCTACAGGGAGGTCAACTAGTGCATGGCATGTGAAATAGTCTGCTCTTTGATGTGTATTACATAGGGCCTATTGCATTACATTGTTGCTGACCGATTAGTTGTATTAAAAATATGTACATTTCCCCTGTTCCTCTTTGTGTGCATGTGTAGTCCATTCATTGCAAAATTTTGGCACTTCTCATGACTATTCCAAAGAAAAATCCTGGTGTCAAAAAACATGTGATATCAGCCATAATCAAAGAACTTTACGGATTACCAAAAGTTTAAGTTTTTTTTTAGTTTTTTGGTTTTTGTGATGTTCAAAATTCATGATAAACTATTTACAAATAGTTAAAGGGCAAGTCCATTCCTTAAATGCAAAATTATATACAGTTAAATCATCCTCCTAATTCCTAAACTGGAATTTTTAGAAATCTGAAATATATAAGACTAACCTGAAATGCTGCACATTGTCCTGCTGTTCCTGTTTCTACTTCCTGGTTATTCCTGTTAGCAACTGTCAGTTACGTGTTTGACAGTCGACATCACAGCCAATGACTGAATGTTAACTCTCTAGATGACTTCTCTGAGCATACTCAAACTCATAACCAGCTCACTAAATTGCTGAAGGTGCATGAACAAATATAGCCGTTAGCATACACTACCTCTTAGTTTCCAAGAGGCATCTTTTACCATGTCAGGCATATGCTAATGATTCCAGAAGACAAAGTAGTATATCAACTTATTTTAAAGGGGCCATTCCCTCTAAAATATGGGTGGTGAAGTTGTCTTTTAACATGACTTTAAGATAGAAATTGCATTTTTGCAAAAGTTACCAAGGCAGCACTAAGCAATTTCATTTTGTGTTTGCTGCAGATCAGTGCAACATTTTCAATGCCAACAAATAGCAGACATTAGACATGCAGGTGTTAAGGCCACATTGGAATTTACCTCGAGCTGCAAGCGCAGTCTTTGCTGCAGGGTGCACCTGTGTCTTATGGCAAATTCCTGAAGACAAGCTTCTTTTTCTGTTTGGTATTTTGACCAAATTGATGGCTAATGATTTAATTTTACAGGAATGTAAGATCATGTCAAATTTAGTTTATGTAAAAATATTTTACTTTTTTTTTTTTTTTTTATATAAAACCAGCTTTTGATGTTACTGCTCCTTTAAAACAAACATATCAAGATGGAAAGTTGTGTGTATAAATTGAAAGTTTGCTGCTGCTAGCCTTGTTTCCATCTGGGCCATGGTGAAAAGGTAACACTGTTAAAACATTCAATTTAAAGAGAGGAAAAAAACAGAACATATCTTTATTTATGAAGGCTGGCAGAAAATGTTCCAGTTAGTTGCTAGGATACCGATAATATTTCTTTCCCACCATGTTTTAGGATTAGGAACACCTTGCTGTAGATATGCAACTTACAGTGTAGCTTTTTCTAGGTCTTGCAAGGTTAGTTATATCCTCTGACTTTCCTTAATGCAGGATACAGTATGCTTGAACTGATGAAATCGCGTTGGTTTGTAAAAAGTATTATTTATTTTGTGTATCTGATCTTATTTAGAAGGTCACCCTGAACTCACATCAGAGAGACTATTTATAGGGAAATAATGCCTTTTGGGATACTTGGACAGTCTCACAAATTATATCATCTGAATAATTCATAGAAACTTTTTTCTATTCCCTAAAAAGCTTTGCATTAAATGAACAAGCTGATTCAGATAGACAAGTGATGAAAGGCCTAAGTCAGAGCAGAAAACAAGGTCAAATTTTTTTTAAATGATATTATATTTTAAACATTATTGATTTGGTGGCTTCCAGGCGTAACTGTGAGGTGGCCAGATCCACTGGGATGCTTTTAGTTTGCACACAATAAAGCTTATGGACTCTTTTTATCACATTTCATGTCATTTCTAAAAGAAAAAATATGCTAATTGTAATGCCACCATAAGGTTTAATGCTAGAAGAAGGGAGGGGAAAGAGAGAGAAAATATTCAGAAGAAAAACAAGTCTGTATAGAATCATCATGCCACTTATAACAATGGTTACATTTAAATATTCAGTACAGGCCGATAAAATATTAACAAGCTGGGGAACTTTGCTAATGTTAAAGCTTTTTATTGCAGTTTGGGAATCAACTAACAGACTATTGCAAGTCTAAGGGCCATATTTATAAAGCCACGGTATCGCTTTTTAGCGATACCGCGGGTTAGTTAATTTACGATCGCGGACGTAAATGTATGATCGCGATCGGACATTTACGACAGAACGTTCGTTAATTAACGAATGTTCGATCGTACAATACTGTGCGGTAGTTAACTAATATAATATAGGCCCCATGGCAAGTAGGTGGGAAATAGGGTGTTTTACAGAACTGAATTGAGATATATAAAAAGTCTGTCTTCAAACTTTTGGTCAGAGAAGGGGCTTATGTACCAAGAAGCGCAAATGTTTACCTGTGCTAGTAATCTTTTTTAAAATGTTATTTAACTGTAGTAGACCAGTTAAAAGCTAACATTTGATTGGTTGCAGCAGATTAATTGTACTGACAAACTTTTTCACCTCTTGGTACATAAACGCCTAATGTTAATATTTATTAATACAGATATCCCACCCTGCCATTTCAGGCTTCCGGGTGGGGAAAGGGGTGTGGCGAGGGACGTGATCTTTGGGATGTCTCTTAGGGGGCAGACAGAGACGGAGTTAGTGGCTTAGGGGGTGGAGGGAGGCAGGGTTAGGGGCATTCCAGGCAGGGCCGCCTTGCTAATGAAGCAGTGTGCAGCGCGATGCAGAGCGGCACTCTGTAGCTAAGCGGCACCCTGCAGGGAAGGGAAAGAAGAAAAAAATAATTTTTTTTTACTGAAGGCTGGCGTCCGTCCGCCCTACTGCCTAATCTGTTGGGGGTGTGTGTGTGTGGGGGGGTGTGTGCTACCTGAATACTGGCACTCACTGGCAGAAGAATGCAGCCCGATCTGTCCATCCAACCGTCACTGGTACCAGAACCGGCAGAGGCAGCACCGCTTCCTGGATCAATGCGGAACGCGGCGTGCATGCGTCGGCGTGCATGACGTCAGCACTGAAAGAGCGCTAGTTCAGCCCATGCAGGACCAGTTCAGGCTGCATTCGTTCCTAACAGTGCAGCGCTTGAGGCCTAGACTTGGACTCGGAGTGTGTGTCCTGTCCAGTTCCAAAGGCAAGTCTGTAACTGTAATAGGGATGGGTAGATAGATAGATAGACAGATGATAGATAGACAGATGGACAGATGATAGATAGATAGATAGATTGATAGATAGATAGACAGATGATAGATAGACAGATGGTATATAGATAGATAGACAGATGATAGATCGATAGATAGATAGATAGATAGATAGATGATAGATAGGTAGATAGATAGACAGATGATAGATAGATAGATAGATAGACAGATGATTGATAGATAGATGATAGATAGATAGACAGATGATAGATAGATAGATAGACTTCAAAAGTTTTTAAAGTTGCCATAGTTCCGGCATGTAGTTAAAAATTTAAAGAAGTTAGAGACACCTCTTATTACCAGCCTGCGATCTACCTGACTCCCTTTCAAGTCTTTTTGGTAAGTAGTATTCTGCTTTTTTAATACTTGTTTCTTTCAGTTGCATTTAACCTGTAAAATGACATTGTAAGATTGTGCTTGGAGTTGGACTTTTTCATTATTAGCATTATGCATAACCCTTCTACCTTAACAGGTTTGTATAAATGTTTGTCATTTTAATTCAAATAGTATGTGTGTATGTTACTAAAAGACATTTCATATGCTAGCTTTAGATAGAGTTTGTTAGGTAAAGCTAGGTTAGATTAGGTAAGTTAGTTAGGGCCCTGCTGTCTGAAAGTGTCTACCTCGACGTGTTGGCAACTGACAGGCTTACAAATCTTTTGGCCAAAACCTTTTATTCCACTGGAAGTATGGTTGATCTGGGATGGTAATACAATTCTAGAGGGTGGGTCCTTCAATGTATTGTAAATAAATGGAGGAATGATATGTAAATACAATGATAATGACACAAGTTAAATCAACGTGTATAAAGCCCCTCCCACTTCTGGACAAGCCACATCCCACTTCCGGACAAAGCACCACCCTCTTTCAATTATAAAACCACACCCCTTCTGTCGGTGAGGTGGGAAGCATTTGGAATTTTGTGTCAGGTGCCAAAAAGTCTAGAGACGGCCCTGATTCCAGGGGTGGGGTAAACAAGGGGGGGGGGGGGGGGGGGCGTGGAGGAGATTAGAGACTCCTCTATATCGCGGGAGTGGTCTTGCGGGAGTGTGGGAGACCACCCCAGAATGCAGGAGAATCATGTGAGTCACAGGAGAGGTGGGATACCTTTAAATATAACTAAATGCATAGATTTCTGTACATAAAAACACATAAAGGAAGACCTCAGAATAACTGGTGGCTGTACTTACATAATGTTATGTAGGTGAAAGGCTTCTTGTGGAAGTTCTGTAGTCTGCTTTATCTTGGTGGACAGCACCTTACCATCTTTTTGCTGATTACCAGTGGATCTGCAATCTTAGATAGATTACCATACTTTCATTAATAGACTGATTTATTATTGTTGTATTGCTGTGCTACTTACCTATATTAGTGATTCACTTGTATTTCCTTGTATTTACCATTGTTGTGGTGTTTTTTTAAGGGAGCTTGTTTACTTTGATTTCAGTGGCTATGGTATATTTACACTGAGATGTTCTTGTGTTTATGCTATGCCTATCGGGTTTAATTGGTATATATGTGATATAAGAAAAGCACCTCAAGGTTTTTCTAATTTTAAAATATGAAAGATTTAGTTTAAAATAAAACAAAAGGAGCAAAACTGACTTTTACTTATAGTTCTAGCCAGTTGTCTGTACTCAGGGCTGCCTTTAAGTTGTTAGTAAATGTCCTATTGGCAAAAAATATTTTATGTTGCACAGTCCCTTATTTATAATGGTGCTTTGTGTAAGACAGTTCAGAAACACTCTAGCACACCGCTGTTGGCTTGCTGCCAGACAATAGATAGGTGCTGTCCCTCAGCTCTCTACTCCACGAGCTTGAGTAATTCCAAAACAAAGATCCAAACGAGGGAGCACACTATAAGTGTAGAATCAATACTTTATTGTGAACAACACACAACGTTTCGGGACTGCAATGTCCCTTCCTCAGGTATTGCTTTGGGTAAGAACAGAAACATTACATTGTCACTTTAAGAGGACTATCTTCCTAATAATCCTTTTCATGTTTTATTTTTATTAATGGGTATCAATGGTCATGGAGAGTGACCATGAATCATACTCTTGAACAAACCAAGATTATTGTTATAAAAGACATAACGAAGAGTGGTATTTCAACTTAATGCGGGACTTTGATGTAAAATGACTCATCCCTGTCCCCAACAGCCCATAGCTTCTTCCAGTTACTGTGGTTGCAATGTTTTGCTAAAAGCACTAAACAGCGCGAGACCTGGGTATTTCGGCTTTTGTTAAGCTCAGTATATGTTCCTTCTACAGAGCTGTAGATGAATAGATCTGTTGTCGGAGGAAAAAAAGAAAGAAAGGGAAAAGGTCTGGCTGATGCTCTATTCGCATTACTAGATTTTTGCAATGTTCAGCCAATCAAGCAATTCAATTAGCTGTGCATCCCCGGAGTGCTTTATAAGAATGAACAATCACTGTGCAGTGTATTTCTTTAATGGACACATAGCTTTAATCTAATCCTTACATCTTTTCTCTAGTTAAATTATTTATGCAAAAAAAAATCATATTCTTTATTATCGCTCTATAAAGCTGTATTTACCAAGAACTTTGTTCTTACATTTTAAATACAATTACAGAGCTGTGATTGCACGCTTGTTCATAAAAATCACTCATATACAGGCTCACACACACACAATGAGAATGTAACCTCTAGAGAAATGTCCTTAGAAACGTTTTGTCTTACAACCTTATCATCTATTGTGTAGATATAAATAGAATGATGGAGAGCCAATGCCTTTACTTTCTGTCACTTTTACATAAAGATACCTCATTGTTGTACATCAAGAAGAGAAGAGAGAAAAAAGCTGAGTGAAGGGAAATGAACTTGTCTGTCATGGCCAATGTGTTTTGTTTTTTTTTATCAACATTTTTTTTTTGCAGGTTAGTTTGCATGCAAAAAGGAATATTATACAATATTTATTTTGCATTGAATAAAGTAGGTTACTGGTAATAGATTTCGATAAGCAACAATCAACATTAAAGAGGAACTATACTTTTACAATTACATGGTACCTTAGCCAAGGAGGTAGGGTTGAGTGTTCCTACTTCCCAATCTTCTTTCTTTGCAGAGCAGCAGGTGTCTTTATAAGATTGCCTGAAGCCAGGAGAAGACCTAACAATAAACAAATTATAGTAACGCACAGCTACCCCCTGTGATTATCGAAATAAAGATGCTAGGGATAATGCAAAGTGCAAATATCAAAAAGAAAAAGATATCCCCCTATGAAGTGCAATCACCTTATTAATATTGATATATGCAGGTTGGTTGATGGGGTACAATTAAAACTTAACCTATATAACCCTATAATAAGTGTCAAACCGGGAGGCAAGTGATTAAAATAACATCAGTACAATCATCACCATCTTCTTAAGGGCGTGCAAACAGGTGTCACGCACAATTAATAGCACAAATCATGTGTTTTGTGCTATATTTATTATGCATGTTTACAGTATTAAAGGCTAAGTTTTAGTTGTATCTAACTGGCATATATCAATATTAATGATTGCACTTTATAAGGGGAATCTTTTTCTTTCCCTTTTTGATATTTTCGCCAGGAAAAGACATGACAGCTCTGAAAACAGAAGTGTATGAAGTGAATTTAAAAAGGCTCCTTCTCTGGGAATAAAATCACTTGGAACTCAATTTTACCTCCCTGGCTTAGGTACTTTTTATTTAATTTATTGTAAAACAATAAAGAAATAGAGTGTTATTTGCCATTAAAGGACAGCATCTGGACACGTTTAATGCAAATATTAAAAGTAAAGCCAACATAACTGCAGTTGTTCCAATTTCATGCCAACGTGCCAAACAGTTTTTTAGGAACACTATTTCAGATCGACTAAAGCATCGACTAAAATGAATTGTTCTTTTAATTATTGGAAATAAATGGGGGAAAAAAAGAACTAAAACTTATACTAATATACAGAGTGTGCATAATTAATTGCACTCATATTGGTTGATATGTTCATCATCCAAGGAGCTTGTCCTTGCTGCTTCTTATGTTAAAAGCTTTTTGTAGCACTTGACAGTTTCGGTCCTGTGTATGGCCATGTTTGACATGTGTTTCACTAGTACAGTATGAGGTATAAAGCAACATTTTAGGTCCATCTTTTTTCCAATCCCCCTGCCAAAGTTTTCTCTATGTATGAACTTTCCAAGGTCTGTGGGGTTTTTTTATAATTCACTGTAAAATTATGCTCATATGTTCTTGTTTTAAATTTATGAATGAACTTGATCTCCCCTAGAAATAAGTTCCTATTCTCTAGAAAATTTGCCATTAGCTAAGACTTTTCTGTGGGAGAGGCACTTTCTTCACTTATAGATAACTATATTTGCTTAGCTAAATAATAAGCAAAGGCATCTAAATTATTTGCTACATCTCGATCTCTTATGATGATTACCCTAATATAGCAAAGATGCCTTACATACACATAATAGCATTAGCATGCTATATATTGTAGCAGTTCTTTGGTGACTATTAGTATGTTACATGCCATGTGATAAAAAAAACATTGCAGGAAAAAACACAGTATTGAAAATTGTTTATCAAACAATAACGCAGAATAGTAACTGGGTGTGCATTAAAGTTGCATTTGTATAAAATGTTGATCCACAAGAAAATGCAAATACTAAGGCTATGGCTAAGACCCTTCAGGACAAGAAGCACATTTATCCAGAATCCCCCAGTAATCTACCATGATTTGAGTTTACATATCTAATGTTGTTCATAGGATTGGTTGCCCCACTGCCCCTCACCCTTTGCATAAGAAGTACAAATCCAGTCACAGTCACTTAAGCAGACCTACGTAGTAAAAATTTCTGTGCATGTTTTTTTCCACCAGTAAAAAAGTCTTATCATTAAAGGAGCCTTTTAGATTGAATATCATCAGATGCTTAGTTAGGACACTGTAAATCTGTGGTCCACATACAAAGGTTCTCTAGCACAAGAAAGATATGGGGGAGCACACTAATCAGGTATTTATTGTAACAACACATACAACGTTTCGGGACACCCTGTCCCTTTCTCAAGTATCATACAAAGGCCATTTATTAAAAAGACCACACGCCTACAGCATCTTTAAAACCAAACTTATAGCAGTATAAAGGGTGGTGCTTCCTGCTTACAATGTGGGCTGGGACATCACCAGCAAGCTCCAAATTTCTTTATTGTTTTTAAAGCTAGCCACAAGCCTGATAAGATTTTTTGTAATCTCTTCCTAAGGTGTCTATAAGCAGAGTAAAGCACAGATATTGATTCAAGCCGGTAACTAGTTTCAGAAAAGATACATTTTGGGGGTTGGGGCTTATGAGACCATTTATGAGACACAGAGACAGTGCCGATTAGAAAGAGTTGGTTAACAAGCAAGTTAGAGACATAATCCTAAGCTTGTTTGAAAAGTATGAAAGAGTTCTCCTTTAAATTTTAAAGGGCCAATACATAAACCAATACCGATCATACAATTGACCGATCGTAGAATCAAATTTTTTAACTATCAACCAATCGTATGGTGATCATATGATAGCTGCGGCTTTAAAACTAAGGGTGTCTAATGTTTTAGTTCTATCCCCCCCCCCATAACCTACATTTACTCCTTGAATGTTTCTGGATTCCATCTCTTCTGAAATGGCATCTTGAGCTCCACCCCCATGAGATCTCCATCTTCCTTGGTCTTCTGTTTGTAGCGTGCATGTGATGTCATTGTGCCATGACCAAGCACGGCAAGATGACATCACCCAAGCACATGTTTGCGGCAACGCCGCCGCAATACACGTGCACATTGACATCATGTCACGTACGCAGTCACGTCTCTTGCTGTAGAAATGGACTTTACATTTCAAGACCCAGGAAGATCTCATGGTGGCGGGGCTCAAGATGCCATTTCAAAAGAGAAGGAAGCCAGCAACATTCCAGGAGTAAAGGCAGGATATGGTGGTGAGGTTTAGTTTTTAAGCCCCAGCTACCCAGTAAGCCAAAATTTTATTTTTACAGTGTACATATCCTTTAAGGAGTAACTTGCCACATTTGGTTTTTATTGTAGACAGGGCCAACCTATCTTTAGGATGGAAGCTTGTGTAATAATTCATTTGCCAGGTTATTTCATATCACTTTTATTTTAGGTTTGGTCAGGGGCATTATTTAAACATCTTGTTGAAACTTGAAATGATGCTAGAAATGCTCTAAAGGTTATAAAATGTTATATACCTCAAAGACTTGCAATTCTTCTATATTTTCCAATTATCCTATTTTCTACAGTATAATAAAGTAATATGCTTTTTAAAAAATAGATTTGTCTAATTTACTATCGGAAACAGATGGAGTGATCTTTACAGTAATTATCCTCCTGTGTAGACATTTTTATATTCAATTAAATGAAATGAAAAGTTCACCACAACAGCGATGTTGGAAAAATCAACTTTGCTTTATTTAATTTACTTTACATCTTTAAAATGACACAAGGAGTCAAGTTATTATCAGCAAATAAATAAACAGGGACATTTTTACTTTTGGTATGTGTTCTATCAGTAAATATTTACTTTATTTTGTATTAACTGCAGTAAGCATTGAACCAGGCTTGTTTTTTTAGGTCATGCCATCTAACATAATGATGCCTTAAAGACATTTTTAATTACCCAATTACCCTTACTTCACATCCTTAATTACCCAAGATACCCTTTCCGAGATCTTTGCTAGCACAAACAGCAACACAAGAGAATGTAATGCTGTAGACTTATTTAAACGCATTTATTGAATTTGGACTTACACATGAAAATCTATTTACAGGTGTTTAGTTTATTTACTAAGTTATTACAATTTAACCTTAAAATCACATACAAAGTAATTACAAGGCAGCACCAAATTTTAAATAAATGTTAATTTGGAAATTGAAACATTATGTCACAAACTTACCTGCTGCTCCGATCCAGCGCCGCTCTGGTCACAGCCGGGCGTCCTTCTCTTGGTGCCTGATTGCAGCTCCACTACCCCTGGCTCCTGTACTCATCCTGCTAATTACCCTTCCCGCTCCAGAGACTATACCTACCTTGTCTGCTCCTGTGACCACTTACCCAGCCTGTTTCTGTGCCTACTTACCCTGCTTGTTCCAGTATTCAGCATACAGTTCCCAGCAGTACCTTGTTCCAGTATCCAGCCTTCAGTTCCCAGCAACACCTTGTTCCAGTATCCAGCCTACATTTCCCAGCAACACCTTGTCCCAGAATCCAGCCTACTGTTCCCAGCAGCCGCTGTGTCCTGCATTTTCCGAACTATCAGCCTCCTCCTGAAAGCATACTTGTGAACACCACGGCCATCAAGGCCATATTCCTTACACATTAAATGGGAACTAAAGGCTATGACTCATTTTTTTGTAACTAGAAATGGCTGATTAAAATGATGCAAAACATTTTAAACCCGGGTGTCAAAGTAACAACAATCGGGGGAGAAGATACAAATTCCTTGCAGGATTCAATCCCAGGACTTCAGCAAAACATGCAACCGTGCTAAACACTGGGCAGATAAGGGGAGGACAGTAATTTCCATGTTTCCACAGTAGCCCTTAAAGTGAACTATTCCTTTAATGCATTGATTGAAGAGGAGTTAAATCAATGGAGTTATTCCTTACCTTCCATTCCTCAATCAATGCCTGTGGAGCCAGGAATGAAGGAAAAACAAACTTACCTTTTACGTGATCCTAAGCAGTCACACTAAAATTTCTGACCACTTCCTGGTTCCGACAGTGACATCACCGATGTAGCCGATGTTGGCAGCGACCTAGCAATTGTACGATCACACATTAAGCAATAATATTTGAATAAAATATGATTGGTTAATGTGTGAAGTATTGAAATATTAACCAATTACAATTGGATTTGATCTTTAGCAAACCTATATAAAGAGGTTCTGAAATCGGAGTGATTGCAGAAGAAAGATTTGGAGGCAATATTGGTTATGTAGATGTTGCCAACGGTGGCATCCACAGTGATATCACCTGGCTATATCGGCGATATTGGCTGCGATGTCAGAAAAGGAAGAAGACACCGGAGACCTGAAAAGTTCCTTTTTAGGATCGGAGGCGGTCCTAGTTCTGAGCTGCGGGACCCCCAACAAAGGCACTTGTCAGTGTCGCAAGGGCTTTTCTAAGTGCCAGGGAATTGGGGGGGGGGGGGTCCTGGTTTTGAGCTGCGGGACAATTTAAGCCTACAAATGGCACTTGTCAGTGCCACAAGGGCACTACTAAGTGCCAGGGAGGGGGGGCCTTGTTTGAGCTGTGGGCCCCCCCTAAGCGCCTGCCAGTAAAGTAATCTAAGGAACACTGATCTTCTTTATTCACAAGCTGCTTTGTGGATCTTAGGTGAGGAATAAAAGGAAAACCTTTTTTTGGTTTCAGTGTGGGGGGGGAAACAGAAAGCTCTTGATTGCAATGCACAGATATACATTTCTCTTTCATAATCACTCATTAACACTATTGTTTGTATGATTAAGACATTATTTGAATCATCATTTTACATACAGATTATTTCTGAATATAAAAGGAGTATTTTTTTCACTGTAAAATCACAGTTTGAGCTAAGCAGAGATGCAAAGTCATGTATTCTAAATCAGCACACTACAATTACATTTAACCATATGGGCTTTCGACAAATTGATAGCATAGTGCAACAAGCATAGTAAACATTCATTTACCTAAAGTAAATAAATGAAGTTTTATATTCAGGACAGGAGAATGTTTCTTTACAGTGAGAACTATCTACCAGCAGATAGCGGATCAATGAACGACCCCCTACCATTCGTCGGGTGTACTGCTCTGCCATTGGGGGTCGTGACTCGAAAACCGAGCATGTGTACGAGGCTTAAGGTTCAATTCAAATTGAATTCACATCACACAAATAATAAACAGTTATATACATTTTTATACATCAGGGAATGACAAAAAAGGAAGCAGAACATTGGAAACTTCAAATGATGTTCAATTGCTGCAAGCTGACCTAGATCGATCGTCAAAATGGGCAGCAAAGGGGCAGATGAGATTCAATGTTGATAAATAAAAACAAGGTTTCCTGGTTAAATCTGTATGGTAAAACTGTTTCTGAAAGTGAACATCTATCCAAAATGTTCAAACATTTCAAACATCATTATTGTTTCATGTCAATACCCTTTTTAGGGAATTTGCCTTAAAAAATCTTTAAACAAGAATATGCTTGTGAAGGTTCTCATTCATCCAGGTCATGGTATATCTGTTGTATTCAATTAGATCAACTTGACTTGAAGTTTAGTTCGTGAAGACGTTTCGCTAGTCATCCGACTGGCTTTCTCAATTCAGAATGACTTGTACAAGAATCTGTGGCAATTATGTACCCTGGAAAATCCCAATTAGCATATCACTGCCAAGTGTTAAGGGCGTGGTTTGATAGTGGCTAAGAGGTGTTATAGGAATGCCCAGAGTAAGGTGTCAAAACAGCATTGCACATGGCAGACAGTAGGTGTCGAACCCCCCCCCCCACCTCTATTTAGGCTTGGTTTCTTTATTTTCTCCTTGAACCAGTCACGTTCCTTTGCCAATATGTTAACATTACAATCTTCAAAGGTGTGTCCTTTATCCTTAAGATGCAGGTACACAGCTGAGTCCTGACCCGAGGAATTGGCTCTTTTGTGCTGGGCCATACGCAACTGCATCAACGTATGAAAGTCTTCAAAAACTAAACTTCAAGTCCAGTTGATCTAATTGAATACAACAAATATTTAAACAAGAAGTGGCTTAGTAGATAGACCACACCCATCCCCCATCCCAAGTAAAATCTCCTCATTAACCCTTTCTAAGTGACTTTATAATATTGTGAAACGTTTTGTGTCAATAATATTCATTCCATAAATTACAAAAGAGAAGAACCTCCAAGATTTGTGAAAAAATCCAAAAAGTCCAAAGTAATTCCATTACTAACACTTAAAGGGCAACTATGGTCTCCAAACAAGTTAGGGTTAAATAAAAGCCTGCAGTATTTCCTTTATAATGAGCCGACAATCACATTTCTGGCTTCAGCTTGTGAGAAATGATATTGGGGTTAATGTTCAAACTTCCTGCTTCCAGTAGCTTTAGCGACATCACCTTACCTCTGCCCGCCCCTCTGCCCCGGGTGAGAAGCATGTTCAGTAAAGACTTAATGCTGGGAAATCAGAAAGTACCTGGGGGAAAAAATTGACAGTTGAGAAGAGGAGCCTATTAATGCAGGCAGGGGCTGGTCACATGACTACAAGATGGTCACATGGCTAAAAACAAGATGTGTTCAAGCAGGAAGTAATATCGCTGAACCTTTCCAGCAATAACTTCTCACAAATTTTATCTAGATGTGATTAAGGTTTTGTTTTGAAGGTACAATTGAAGGCTTTTTATATAATCCTTACTAGTTTGGAAGAATTGGAGACCACAATTACCCTTTAAGTAATAATAGTGTTAGTAATGGAATAGTAAAAATATATTTTTTAAAAATGTAAATATACAAAATCCAGTAAAATCTTTTATATATAAAGGTCAAGTAAAGGTAAAAAAAATTAACACAAATGACCTAAAGATAGATCTTAATGACCAAAGTAGATTGATACCATATTGGCAGAACATAAGGTAAAGTAAACATACAAATTCATAGTTTGCAGCAAAAGAAAGAACAGATATTTATATATATATATATACTGTACTATGAATAGAGATGGCCGAACTTTCGAAAATCCGTTCACCTCAAGGATTCGTGGATTTTCGAAAAAAATTGCTGGAAAAAAAAATTCGGAAATTTCCAGTTAAAATAATGGTTTAAATAGCGGTGGTAGCGCACACACGTGCTACTTCCGAGTTTTCTCAGGCCGTTTTTGGTTATTCTTGAATGACCGAATTTGAGAATCCTTGAATGACCAAAAGTCGTGTGGCTAGACGTCCTGTGGCTGGGAAGGGCCTTTTGGGGCTTAAGGGGTCCTGCAGCTTAACAGGGACCCCCCTGCCTGGCACTTATGGGTGACCTTGTGGCCCTTGGAAAGGCTCTTGTGGCACTGACAAGTGCCTTTTGGGGCTTAAAGGGCAACTCCACCCTCATAAGAACATCTTTTAGAAAGAATGGCCTCTTTAAAATATGTTGATATATCATATTTTGTCCTATGAATTCATTACTGTATGCCTGCAATGCTTCTAGATGCCTCATGGAAACTGAGCAATTTAGAAACCTGTACTGAGCCCGGGCATGCTCAGAAGAGGCAGACAGGGGATTAACATTCAGTCATTGGCTGTGATTTCAACTGTCAAATCCATAACGGAAAGTTGCTAACTGGAAGAACCAGGAAAGAGAAACAGGGGCAACAGGACATTGTGCAGGATTTCAGGTCAGATTTATATATTTCAGATCTCAAACTATTACCGTTTAGGGTTTTGGGGGATGATTTACCTGTATGTAAGTTTTCATTTTAGGGCTGGACTTGCCCTTTAAGGGGTCCCGCAGCTCGTACCGGGATGCTGCTCCCTGGGATTTATAACTGCCCGTGTGGCCCTTGGAAGGGTCCTTGTTGCGCTGTGAAGTACCTTTTGGGGTTTAAGGGGTCCCGCAGCTCATACCAGGATCCCTTTCCCTGGCACTTAGAAGTGCCCTCGCGGCACTGACAAGTTTCTTTGTTAGGGGTCCTACAGCTAAAACCAGGACCCCCATTGGCTCTTAGAAAAGCCCTTGGGACGTGTCTTCTTTCTTCCCAGTCGCTGACACCAGGCGATGTCACTGTGACTGCCAGTGACACAGCTGGCAACATCAACGTCTTTTTCTGAAGTCTTCTTTCTTCTCCGACACCAACTTCACTGATGTCGCCGACACTGGGTGATGTCACTGCAGCACCTTTTTATATAGGTTTGCTGAAGGACCAAATCCAATTATGGTTGGCTAATATTTCAATAGTTGCAATCATATAATTACACATTAACCAATCATATTTGAATTTCATTATTCAAATATGATTGGTAAATGTGTGACCACCACCTACACCATAAATGGTTTTGTGCTAAGTCAGTCTTTTTTGGAAAAAGATTTGGAGGTTCTGGTAGATCACTACAACCGATAGAGCTAACAAGATATTGTCTTGCATGAAGAGAGGTATAGATTCCAGAGAGATAAATATGATTCTCCCTCTTTATAAGGCACTGGTAAAGCCTCGTTTGGAATATCCAGTGCAGTTTTAGAATCCCATATAATAGGGACATCTTGGAAATGGAAAGAGTTCAGAGAAGGGAAACAAAATTAATAAGGATAATGGATGGGCTTAACTATGCAGACAGATTAGACAAGTTAGACGTGATGTGATTTGCTCAGACATCACAGGCCCCGCTGCCAGTCCAGCCTCTTCCGTGAACGGAAAAGACAGACAGAAGACAGTTGAGGGAACGAAGGCTGGTAAATAGGTTTAGCAACACTTTTGAAAAGTAAGGTTTTGGGGGTCAATTAAGCTAAGATTAAAAGTTTGTTGGGGGGGTGGGCAGTAGAAAAACACATGTTGCCATTATTGTTCTGATCTTATAAGTGGAGCTCCTAAGGCTTCTTTCCTTGCTATAAAATGCCAGCTGGTGGGGTGGGGGATGAAAGCCTGCTACACTAATCTAAGTAATCTGAGTAATGAAAGTAGAAGTCTGAAAAATCTGAGATATACTTCTTCCAAGAAAAAGCAGTTACAGGACAATTATAGTAACCTCCCTCTCGCTCTTCTTCATGCACCTATTAATAGTACCCAGTGTAAGTCCTTAACCCTGGGTACCGATCAGCTGTAATACTAACATGATGTTTCTCTTGCTGCATTGGCCCTCTCTTCCCCTCTGCTCCTGGCCAATAGGAAGATATGCTTCTTTGTAGAGTGTGTCTTTTCATTGACTATATTGTGGACTACAGAGACGAGCTGGAAGTGTATTGGTGAGGGAAACTTTATGTAAGTATTCCAGCTGAATGTAAAGTACCCGGGGTGGGACTTAAGGTTCGTACACACATGCGATTGCAGGTGCTGACCTGCGACACATGATGTGTATGAATGGCTGTTTTGGACGAAAATTGTGGCGTGTATAGGCATTTTCTCAGCCGGGTGGATTGTTGCTCGACCGGCCGAGAAAGTGCCCATACATGGCATGATTATTGGCTGAAACATCCATTCATACACATCATGTGTTGCGGATCAGCACCCGCGATCGCATGTGTTTACAAACTTTTAGGGGTTAAGGTCCTCACCCTGGGCACAAATAGTATGAATGTGCTTTCTTTTTTAAATTTGTTTTTATTGGTAGAAAAAACAATTAACATCTATAAATATTTCTAAAAATCTTGACCTTCAATATCCAAAACAGTTTTAACATTTTATACACAAAAGGGGGGCTGTGGGAGCTCCTGTGGCAAAATTACTTTATAACAAATAGTGGAAATGCTACTGATCGGAACAAAACAGAACAAACAAGAAAAGAGATGATCAATGCACATTCCTGGGCCCCATATATCATAATATCTGTGCTAGTGCAAACAGTAAAAACATGGGGGGTTTTAGTTACAATTTTATGCATAAAAGTGAAAAGCCTTCCAACCACGTCAAGGTAACCCCAGTATGGAAGGTCCTAACAGTTTACCTTAGGTCGTTTATCTGGGCTGACACTCCCTGCTTGGTTGCATTTTCTTGGGAAGGTTGTCTCCCTGACCTTGCATTGGGTTAGTATTGAAGGCTATCACTTCCCCCCGCCTACTGGCTTTTAACAAGGAGGGAAGAGGCCTTTCATCCAATGCTTAGTATTCAAGGCATAAGACCTCCAATTAAAGGGACGTGTTGGGGGTGCTACTACCACATGGAAGCTTGGTCAATATATACACAAAAGGGGGGCTCTGGGAGCTCCTGTGGCAAAATTACTTTATAACAAATAGTGGAAGTGCTACTGATCTGACCAAAACATTAGAACAAACAAGAAAAGAGATGATCAATGCACTTTCCTGGGCCCCATATATCATAATATCTATGCTAGTGCAAACAGTAAAAACATGGGGTTTTTTTAGTTACAATTTTATGCATAAAAGTGCATTTTAAACAGTTCTTCTTTAACATTTTAAACAGTTCTTCATTTCTCATATCTGTTATCGTGTTAGTCTGGGGGGAGGCGGGAAGTTGAGTGGAGGGAGAGAAAAAAGGGTTGTGGGGAAGTAGGGGGAAATCAACATCATAATATTATCAAATATTCCAGTGACTAAAACATGTGGTGTTTTCTTAGTTATTTCCTCTTTTTCTCTGTTTCTCTGTTTCCATATTTCTCCCCCCCCCCTTAAAGATTGGAAGCAAATTCAGTCTTCTATTTCTCTTTTCAAGATATTCATCAAAAGGTTACCATTCCAGAGCAAATTTATATTCCTTTTTCATTTGGAGGAATCTAATATAATCCTTAAATCTCACTCTTAAAATAACTTGTTGAATATATGGACTTTGTGATTGTCTCACATTTTGCACAATTATAGTTTTAATACCTAGGAGAGTGATAGCGAACCTTTTAGAGGCCAAGTTCTCAAACTGCAACCCAAAACCCCACTTTTTATTGCATAGTGCCAACATGATCATTTAACCTGAATACAGAGTTTTTACTTTAGAAGAAACAACTCAAATAGACACAGACCAATACAGTAGATAGAATCGATTATAGATTACCTATAAACCTCTACATTACCACACTGGAGATAGAGAACTAAAACAGTGACCATTAACCCCTACATTATTAGACAGGAGTTTGAGATCCAAAACAGGGACTCAAGCAGAGCTGAATGTTATATCATGTGACCTCTCTCTGCTATAGACAGTCGCTATACTTTCTCTGGCTTTCTGGTAACACACTCTGGTGAACTCTGCTGTGCATGAGTGCCCACAGAGAGGGCTCAGGGTGCCACCTCTGGCATGCATGCCATAGGTTTGCCACCATTGACCTAGGAGAATTGTGGTTGCTAAATGCTGATTTTGTTTGAATAATTCTGAGAAATGGAAGCCCAAGATGGAGGTATTTGGTTTTAAAGAGGTAAAGTTCAGTACAAATACATATACTTTTCATAGAAAAGAGCAGTATTTTTTATCCCAATGACTTTAATCTGCCCATTCAGAATTTTGTCTGTGTATAAATCAATGCAACTGAAACACTCACTTCCTGTTTGCAGGACCCCTAGTAGAGACCATTATGGTCTTGCTCTTGACCCAGCGCCTGGTTTAATTCAGTTGCTCAGTAGAGATCTGAGCATCTTTGACCCATCCAACAGCCAATCAGTAGAAATAACTGTTACGATGTGGTGCATTCTGGGAAGAATAGGGACCGTTAGAACCTAAATTGTCAGCTCACTAATGTCAACTGCAGGGAACAGCAAAAATGGGAGAGAATATGTAGAATAACTAAGAAGGCAATACACAAACTAACAATTTAAAAAATATTGATAATTTCCACTGAACTGTCCCTTTAAGGGTAATCGAATGTGGAATAAATGATTCCAGAGAGTTTGTGTCTCTAGCCAAATATATGATATCACAGGACAGTGCCACCACATATGTAGGTATGAGCCATTTTTTGAGCAAACCCGGAAGCACTGTAGAGAAACAATTTGTGGTATAAGTTTATGTAATTTTTAGGGGGGTAATGTACCACCGGTATAAGATACATATTGAGAAGTTTTTTGTCTTTTTGACTGATTTCTGACCATTGTTGTTCTGTACGATGAACTTCAAGATCTTTGTCCCAGGCTTGTATATATTTTTCTTTAGGGGTAGTACGTTTGAGTTCTTTTTGGTTTAATAAAAATTGGTTGAGTTTGGAGATTAGTTTTGTCGGGGACGGTGATAATTCCATCTTGGTGATTAGTTCTGAAAAGTTAGATGATTTATTTTTGTGTACTGGTAAATGTTGTTTTAAAAAATGTTATAGTTATAGATTTTGAAAAGCAGCCTGTTGCAGTAAGATGGTTTGTTGTTTGTAAATAGTCCCAAGAGAAATTACCATCTGTGTTTAGCAGTTTTCCAAATCGCCAAATATTGTTGTGAATCCAGATGTTGTAGTGGGCTAAAGGAAGACCTGGTAAAAAGTCTTTGTAAAAAAAAATATAGGTTGAAGTTGAGATGGTAAGTGAGTTAATTTAAGGTTTTTGATAACTCAGTCCCATACTGAGAAGGGTAAAATAAAAAGCATTGACTGGATTGGATGGCCCCTTCTCTCTCTATAAAAAACATTGGGCAGTGGGTTGAGTGAAAGCTTGCTACAAAAATTTAATCCAAAAGTAATGTAGAAGTCATTGAAATTTAAAAGTATAAAAAATGCAAAAGTTTGGAAAATATGAGAATAATAAAGGAAGATGATACATGTTCTTATACCATGAAGCCTAAAGCTGTTGGAAATATGTACTTATTCCATTTTATTCACAGTTCTATTGAGAACCATTCTTCCTGGGCTGCAAACCCTTTAGCAAGTTAAATCAGTCCAGCATTTCAGGTGAAAACTAAAAGCCATTCAGCTCTTGATGTTTACCTTTAACGCACCAGTTATTTTTCTGTTATAAGAATTCAGTACTGGATGTTTACCTTCAACACACATTTCTTCCTGTCGCACCAGTTTATCTAAATTCAGCTAAAAACTTGTCAATTTAACAGTGGAATCAGTTCTTTTTTTAAAAAAAACATAATTCTGCTTTAAGAGCTAGGCCACACTATCACGCTTTTTTATTGCGCATGTGATTTTCTTCTAACACTGCAATCGCTGCAACACATGCAAATGCGATTGCGTTTCCGTTTGCGATACACAATCGCATGTAATCACCATTTTAAAGCGCAATCGCATGTGATTTCGTATCTCAAAAGAAGAACGGAATCGCACACGCAATCACGTTTGAGATGCAGTGTGGCCGTGCCCTTCCTGTTACTGTTTTTTGTTCCTGGAATGAACTGGAAAAGGAAACCTTTACTTTTTAGAGGATACAAATATTTTCCTGGAAAACAGTCTGTTACAGTGCCAATGTCACGGTCTTTTTTTCAGACAATTTACTATACGCAGATGTACAAGAGAAATAAAAGTTAAAGAGCATTCCCATTGATTTTAGGAAACAGTGCACTAGCTTTATCCATATAATTTAAATGTGATGAATTAAACATTTAACTGTTATTCTACGGATCCACGTGGAAACCCTCATACATCACAGAACACAACCCAATTCAAAACATACGGCTTACATGGTGTTCAACCCACAATAAGCTTTCTTTACAAAATAGTCCTCTAATTTGAAATCCATCAACCTTGTGCGCTTTGGTTGACTTTTCTGGATTAAGAAATAGAATTTAGCATTTAGAATTCATTTTGCTTTAGTTATTAGATTGAGAATGGAGAGAAAAAGAGACCTGATAAGCAGTTTGTTAGTACTTCTGAAAAGATGTAATGAAGAGTAAGAACATGGTTTTTGGTGGCAGAAATTTGGATGAAATGCAGTTTTAAGGGCTAGGCCACACTGCGCAATAAAAAGTGCACACTAGTATTTGCCAATTGTTGGTGCACTGACATGCCTTGCACTGCAATCCGCATTTTTAGCGAAGTCACAGTGCATGGCATGCGCACTAGTGCACTGGAAACACACATGTATAGTTATGCAGTATAGTGTGGCATCAGCCTAAAAGTCCAAAATGTCCATGCATAAAATGTAAAGATTCAGATGATTCTGTGTCTGGAAGAATCAAATGACCAATTTGTTGTCTGTTATGTCTAATAAAGCAAAACCTGATCCTTGAAGGACACTTACACCCATAATATGAAAATGTACACATTGCTGCAGCACACCCCTGAACCCCAATTTCATTTGTTTTACCTCCCCCAAAGACGCACCTGAAGATATTTACAAGGCTGGCCCCTCACTGCCTGGGAGTCTCCACCTGATGCTGTTGCGAGCTGGTTTTGAGCACAGCAGCCAGGTGCTCCTTGGTCTCAGCTGTCATCTATTGTCAGGGACATTACCGGCGCACCTTAGACTGACAGACGCAATCAAGAAGGAGAGCGTTGAAGAGCAGAGAGTGACAAAGGACTGAGTCTTGTGAGTATGTTCAGGTGTATGTTTGGGGAAGGTAAGTAAAACAAAAGAGGGGTTTGGGGGTGCTACAGCTACATGTAAATTTTCATTTTATTGGTGGACATACCCTTTAATACAGCTACTGTAAGATAAGCATGTTCTAATCAGAAGATATAATACTTTGCACTTTAGGTGAATGGAAAGAATTTCTTTTATCTGGTACACCTAGATCAGTCCTGACTCTAGACTAACCAATTACTGGTTATTTTATTGAACATAGTAAAACCAGGTGACATTGGGTGCTGATCAAAATATGTGCAAATAATGGTAATATACTGACAGGATTGATAAAAGGGTCTAATTGCTAAATCTCTTGGTCATGAGTCATCAGTTGTCTGGTAAACGTCTGTCGATCACCTGGACTGATCTGACTAATATATTTGCTTGGCTGACTGATCAGCCCTATGTAACATTCGCCATTTTCTTCTTGTCCATGAAATCTGCAACATATTTCTTTTATAGTGTTCTATTATAGGCAGCTGATGAGGCCAATGTTTTTGAATAGTTTCTCCCTTTACTGGTTGGATAAACAAAGAATATTTCAGAGTTTCATTTCTTTTAAATAATAAATCAATTTACCTTCCACAGTTTGGCCAAATCATAGATTGTTTGTGCATTGGCTTACAATTTTGAGTTGCTTTTAGTGCTTTTAGTGGACAGGGAGCAGGGATCTTCCCTCCTGAAAAGAAAACCCTGATATACAAAAGCTTTTCATATCACTGAAACACATTTGAAAGCTCAGTAAACCTGACAGCCTAGGAGGTGAAGTGCTAAAGATTCAGTTTTGGAATAAAAATCACTGGATAAGAAAAGTATTTACAGATCATCTTTTTAACAATAAATTTGCATTTAGTGCTGAAATACAATATTCCAGTAGTGGGACCTAAAAAACAGGCTTATTAATTTCTGTAAAATTCTTTAAGGAACACAAGAATACCTTTAGGTAGCACTTATATAAGATAGTCCAAGGGCTGAGGGACAAGTTACTATTGGTGCACAGTCAGCTGTGATTTACCAACATATTGGTCGCAACCTCCTGCAAAATGTTTTTTTGGGGCAAACTGAACGATACACGGAAATACAGGTTGGTCAGCCTGAGAAATATGCTTGTGTTTACCCATCCTAATAGATGCAGAGTCTTGTGGGGCTTCTTAAATTACACACAATGGAGAAGTAGGTCTGCTTTCATATTCTACCAGTTACCTAGGAATAAGCTACTTGTCTTTTAGACAGGGGCATGAACCAACATGAATTGCTAAAAGTTTTATTGCATCCTGTATCTATTTACAGTACAATGTCAGTTGATCCCTCTAATAGGAAAAAGTGTGCAGCAGAGACAGTAGTTCTTTTGCTTACCTTACCATGCACCTCAGGGCTGCAAGGCAGCAGTGCTAACCGCTGAGCCACTGTGAATATTTTTCCAAAAATCTGCTAATGTTTCTATGAAGAACTGGGCTCACAACATTGATGGTATAAATGAAAAATTATGTCTATATATAGTGTCACAATTTTTGGTTGTGCTTTACAATTACATGTACACCTTCACATAAGGTCTAACACATGCAACCTATCAGGTTGTCCTTGCAGATGTGTCCTATGGTGGAATTAAACTCAGGACTTAAGTGTTGCAGGGCAGCGTTGCTAACCACTGAGCCACCATGCTGACCTATGAGTGTGATGTTTTTAAACAACACGATGAGCAGGATGAAAGAAGTTGGGGTCAGGGTACAGTAAATGCGTTTACACCTAACTTCTTTCAGCCTCTTTAAAATATGTTGATATATCATACTTTGTCCTATGAATTCATTACTGTATGCCTGCTATGATTCTGAACGCCTCATGGAAACTGAGCAATTTAGAAACCTGTACTGAGCTTGTACTGAGCCTGAGCATGCTCAGAAGAGGTAGACAGGGGATCAACATTCAGTTACTGGCTGTGTCAACTATCAAATCCATAACTGACAGTTACTAACTGGAAGAACCTGGAAGCAGAAACAGGGGAAACAGGACATTGTGCAGGATTTCAGGTCAGACTTATATATTTCAGATTTTAAACGATTACCATTTAGGGCTTTGGGGGGTGATTTACCTGTATGTAAGTTTTCATTTCAGGGCTGGACTTGCCCTTTAAGCCTGCTCATCATGTTTTAAACTAATTGGAAATAAATATTTGCTTTTAACTAACCAAGCCTGGACTCCGATATACTAGTGGTGCATATAGAAGAAATGGGTAAGGAAGATATGCATACTCATGGGCGCTCTACCCCTGCATTGTAGAGCGGCGCTCATACGCCTCCAGCACCTCACGACCTCAGAGGTGTAGATATCCGTCCGGATGCACTGAAGAAAAGTCAGGAAGCAGGCTGCACGCTCTCAATTAAATAAAAGCATTACTTTATTGTCGAGCCTTCCGCGATACACACAACGCTGGATACAAACATGGAGGGCAAACTCGAGGAGCACAGGTGGTGTCTGACGCGTTTCGTGACGTACGTCACTTCATCAGAGGCTTCCCACCAATGCGTACAGGTTCCTATTTAAAGGACTGCGAGGGGGAGGGTTTACATATAATAACAATACATGTGACAATTAAAAACATCATGATAAGTATACGAGAAATACGGGGACAAAGAAGATCCTGGATGGATCAAATTTTTATGTATTCACTACTACTACTCAAAATGGAATGAAATCAGAGTTACTATATGATCCCAAATATAGAGTAAAAAAAAGAGAGGAGGGGGAGAGGGTAGATTGAAAACATGTGATAAAGTACAAATATTAAGCTAAAGTGCTGGATACTGAGATCGATATATACTTAGACCGATCTAGAACTCAATATGATGAGATGATCTAGTTGAAATAACTATACTACACACAGTATTATAAATATGGCTGTAAATACAAACACGCTCAGTATAATAAATATAGCTGTAAATACAAACACGCTCCAGAAGTCCAGTAAGTTGATACCAATAGTTACACTACATACAGAGAGACTGAGAAAAAACTGGAAGGAAAAACATGCCAAAAAGCATAAAAGAAAAACTAGCGCTAAGTCGTAGTAAAGGTAAGTAACATTAATTCGAAGTATATAAAATAATGGACATAAATAAGGACCATGAAAAATGTATATGCTAGATATAATTTAGTATATATAACTAAATGAAAACACTCAAGATTCCAGTACATTTAATCCAAAAAGGCTGATAGCTCGAAATCCCTATTGAGACCTTGAGGAAATATGGTTTTCATTGTATAAATCCATTTTGCTTCTTTCTTTAGAAGCTTCTTATCTATATCTCCTTTCCTGACATCTCTCTCACAAATGTCAATAGCCTGAAAGGAGATGTCGATCTTACCAAAATGGTCTGAAATTACATGTTTAGCTATGGCAGACCATATATCATATTTGGGTATGGCGTTCATATGTTCAGTAATACGTCAACCAAAAGGTCTGATCGTTTTCCCAATGTATTGAAGGCCACAGAAACATGTGGCCATATACACTACCCCCTTGGTCTTGCAGTTAGCAAAGAAATTGATTTTGTACTCCTTATCAGTAAAGGTGCTTTTAAACACCTTAGATTGTTAAATATATTTGCATGCATTGCACCGAGACATATTACATTTAAAACATCCCTTAGTGGTTAATAGAGATGTCCGAACTTCGCAAAATCTGGTCCGCTCGAGGATTCGCGAATTTTCGAAAAAATTTGAAAATCCGCGAGCGGACCCATTAAAATGAAAAATATCCTCAAAATGTCTCGTATTTTCGAAAATTTTCGAAATTACGCATTTCACGTATTTTAGAAAATTTTCGAAAATACGAGAATGCGTAATTTCGAAAATTTTCGAAAATATGTATTTTCGAAAATACGAGTAATCCGCGTAATTTCGAAAATTTTCGAAAATACATATTTACGGAAATAAGAGAAATCCTCGTATTTTCGAAATTACGAGTTTTCTTCGTATTTTCGAAAATTCGCGAAAATACTAGAAACTCGTAATTTCGAACATTTTCGAAAATACGAGAAATCCGGGGTACGGAAGTTCGGAAGGCGGAAAATCCGGAAAACCTGCCGTTCATGAACGGGATAAATCCGAGGCGGATCCGGGTTCGGATCCGCGAACCGCCCATCCCTAGTGGTTAACCATGTGTAGGTGGTGTAGCTCTGAATAGACTAGGTGACACTATGGAGCCAATGCTCCGAGCCTTCTGAAAGGAAAAATTGGATCTCTTAGACAGAAGACGACCTAAAACAGGATCGTCCAACAATATACCCCAATATTTAGACACAATACATCTTACTTTATAACTTTGTGCAGTAAAGGTAAGTGTCATATATGGCAAATGAGCCGATGATGTCTGCTTAGGGGTTTTATGTTTTTTTTTGCTTTTTAGAGTTCTTCAAGTAAAGAAATTCGTTCCTATTCAGAAGGACGGCTTGGTCATATGCTTTCTTAATATCCTGGGTTCTATAGCCCCTAGATATAAGTCTGTCCCATAAGTCCATAGCCTCCAATTGGAAACTTTCCCATGTGGAACTTATGCGACGAATTCTAACGAATTGACTATGCGGGATGCCCTTAATAGTGGTGCGTGGATGACAAGAAGTGGCATGTAGTAGGGTATTGCGAGAAATGGGCTTGCGGCATAGTTTCGTATCTACATGGTTATTGCAAATAACAAATTTCACATCCAAAAATTCTATTTCAAATGCATTCTGACTATAGGTGAATATAATATCAGGGTCCATATTGTTACAATATTGTAAAAGGTTCTCTACATTTGAATCATTGGTATCTTCCCAAATGATAATGATGTTGTCAATATAGCAAAAATATTTCACTATATTACGAGCAAAAGGATTATTGTCATGATGGATATAATTAGTTTCCCAAAGACCCATATAAAGGTTCGCATACGAGGGAGCAAATTTTGCTCCCTTCGCAGCCCCCTTAGATTGTACATAGTACCGAGTGTCAAACATGAAAAAATTGGTGG
The DNA here is from genome assembly GCA_019447015.1 of Hymenochirus boettgeri. Classification (NCBI taxonomy): domain Eukaryota; kingdom Metazoa; phylum Chordata; class Amphibia; order Anura; family Pipidae; genus Hymenochirus; species Hymenochirus boettgeri. The sequence continues at coordinate 206,778,755 of CM033473.1, read as the reverse complement.
TAAGTAGATAATTCAAACAAGATAAAATGAATTCATTCTGTATATGGGGGTAATCCATATGATGGTATAACTAGAATTTGATAGCCTCTATGCCCTTGTGGTGTTGTATGGATGAGTATAGGGAAGCTACATCCATAGTTAACCATTTGTAGGTAGATTTCCATGTCACATCACTTAATTTATTTATAATGTCAGTTGTGTCTCTGATGTAACTGGGTAATCTAAATACATATTGTATCAACATCTTATCGACATATTCGCTCAGATGTTCATTCAAGGAGCATCATCAATGCTTTTATGTACTTTGGGAAACCAGTGAAAAATAGGCGTAACTGGTTTAGTGACATTCAGATACTCAAATTCATCAGAGGTGATAACTGTTTCTAGTCTACCTTTCTCTAAAAGTTCCACCAATTGTATAGAATATAGAGGGGTAGGATCACTTTTCAATGGTAGGTAGGTGGACTTATCCTTTAATTGGCGTTCCGCTTCTTGGATATAATATGAGGAGTCTAAAACAACTATCGAGCCCCCTTTGTCTGAGGGACGTATTACTATATCCTTATTATTTGCCAAATCCACCATAGCTCTACGTTCCGAAGTACTCATATTGCCCTGAGGTTTATGACATAAGTTCAAAGATTCTAATTCTCTCACAACCAATCTATAGAAATTATCAATACATATACTCTTGCTTTAGAAAGGATAAAAAATAGACTTTTCCTTCAAACCTGAATGCTGTACAATTTGGTTAGTAGATCCATCATATAGTTCACATAAAGTATGAATATTCAAATCATCATTATGATCCAAATGATCATTAATATTACAAGTGTATCAATCTGATGATCCAGATACGGAGATTCAGAGTAATGTAACTCATCGCTATTGGCACCTGAAACAGAAATATTAGAGTCAAAATCACCTCTATTATTCAATATACAATTTAACCCATCATTCACTATAGAGGACTGTGAATCAAAATGTCGCATTAGTGCTAATTTCCTAAAAAATCTATTGATGTCCACCAAAGTCTCAAATTTGTCCATAGATGTAGAGGGAACTAAGGTCAAGCCTCTATTCAACACTCCCAGTTCCAATGTGGATAAAGATGTGGAGGACAAATTAATAACATTATTCTCTTTAACCTCATACGTATCTTGAGTTGACAAATGGCTATACCCTATCTGTTCTTTCGAAACGGATAGGTCAGTTCTTTTTGGATCTTGGGACCCCTCCTTCGGCCTCTCTTAAAGCGCTTCTTGTGCGTGGGCGTTCTGGGGGGCCCGAGGTCCTTCTCGAACTCCTGGTGCTGTATGTATCCTCCGTTTTCGCTTTGAGATGTCTCTGAGTATAAAAAAGTTGATGAAGACTGGTTGCCATCTGATGAATCACCATTATAATTATCAAAATGTACCTTTTTCTGTGTACGTCTAGGTCGTATTTTTCGGATTCTGAATTATAGTTCTGTTCCCTTCATTCAAATCTACGACCACCATTTGAACGAAGGGAACATCCTATTATCAGAGCCTGAATTAAAGGGATATATTGGTACATTCCAATTATATACATGATTAAGTTCATAGTCTAATTTATCCCATTGAAACTTATTTTGTTTAGTAGACTTTAAATCTCATTCCATTTTGGCAATATTCTGTTTGATTCTCATCATATTATCATTATAAGAGGTATCAGAATCTGAAGCCAATAAATCCTGAATCTGAGACAAATCCTCTTTAATCACCTCATTTTTCCATTTGTGGTGAAGCAAAATTAGTTGCATAAGTTTAAAGGAACATTCTGATAAAATATCATTCCATGTCTCCATAAAGGATTTATCAATATCTGAAAAAGTAGGAAATTTTTTCAATCGTAATCCTCTCGGGATACTTTTACAGTCAACATATTTCTCCAGCATAACCGTGTCCCACCAAATACGTAACTCAGATCCCATCAGCTTTTCACATTTAGATTAGATGGTATCAATGTCCGATTCATTACCTTTAAGATCTTGGATACTACTAACATTAATAGCCGAAAATACTGTATCAGCTATACGTCTCCGTTCTCGTAATTCTTGTTCATTAATATCAAAAGTCCTGCAAGTTGCCATGATGAGAAGTATTTATTATAACTATATAGTAATGCAGCTGATTCTTGTGTGTATAATCAGCACATGTCTATGGGGCCATCGGGCGTCTCTATGGATCCAATCTAGGATACAATCAATACACAGATATATACAATTGTAGTATTATATTCTGTTATGGGTGCCTCAGGGTTCTGTACTGGGGCTGCTTCTGTTTAATCTGTTTATAAATGACTTAGAAGGGGGCATTGAGAGCAAGGTCTCGGTGTTTGCTGATGACACTAAACTATGCAGAGCTTTGGAAACTTCCAATGATGTGCAAGTGCTGCAAGCAGACCTAGATAGATTATCAAAATGGGCAGTAGAATGGCAGATGAGATTCAATGTTGATAAATGTAAGGTGATGCATTTGGGATTTAATAATCCCTGTGCCACCTACACCATAAATAACTCTGTGTTAAGTGCATCTGAAATGGAAAAAGTTAGGGCTGTTTACATTGGAGAAGCGGCGGTTGCGTGGGGACATGATAACCTTGTACAAATATATTAATGGCCCATACAATGAGCTCTCTGGTGCATTGTTTACTAACAGGTCATATCAGAGGACATGTGGACATCCTTTAAGGTTGGAAGAAAAGAAGTTTCATCTTCAGGTTAGGAAAGGTTTCTTTACAGTGAGAACGGTGAAAATGTGAAACTGTTTTCCAGCAGATGTGGTAATGGCAAGTTCATTAAATAGCTTTAAAAAAGTCCTGGATAAGTTTCTAAAACTAAAAAATATTGAGAATTACTGGTATTAATGCATATAGATCTGGTTGATCCAGGGATACTTTCCAATTGCCGTTTGGAGTCAGGAAGGAATTTTATTCCCCCCTTTTTACCTGGGTTTTTTTTTGCCTTCCTCTGGATCAACTGTTAGGTAGGGTTAAAAAAAAAAAAGGGGGTGAATAGGTTGGACTTGATGGACGTATGTCTTTATTCAACCTCAATTATTAACCCGGTCGTGCAACATAGATATATATAGAAGAAATGGGTAAGGAAGATATGCATACTCACGGGCGCTCTACCCCTGCATACTAGTGGTGCAGCAGAGACAGTAGTTCTTTTGCTTACCTAAACATGCACTTCAGGGCGGCACTTCAAGGCGGCAGTGCTAACCGCTGAGCCACTGTGAATTTTTTTTCAAAAAATCTGCTAATGTTTTTATGAAGAACTGGGTTCACAACATTGATGATATAAATGAAAAATTCTGTCTATATATAGTGTCACAATTTTTGGTTGCACTTTGAAGTTACAGGTACACATCAGGTCTAACATATGCAACCTATCAGGTTGTCCTTGCTGATGTGTCCAATGGTGGAATTGAACTCAAGATTTCAGTGTAGAGGGGTGGTGTTGCTAACCACTGAGCCACCGGGCTGCCCCACATTTATAATGTTTTTAGACAACATGATGAGCAGGATGAAAGAAGTTGGGGTCAGTGTAATGTCTAATGCGTTTACACCTACCTTCTTTGAGCCTGCTCCTCATGTTTTAAACTAATTGGAAATAAAAGGTTGCTTTTAATTAACCCACCTTGGAATTGAACTCAGGACTTCAGGGCAGCAGTGCCAACCACTGAGTCACTGTGCTGCTCCATGTTTTTAATGCTTTTAAACAACAGGATGAGCAGGCTGAAAGAAGTTGGGGTCAGTGTATAGTCTAAAGCGTTTCTAAAAGCGAGTTTCTACAAAGAACTGCAGTCACAACATTGATGGAATGAATAAACAAACTACAGGGTTACGTAGTTAAAGGTGTGTAGATTCCAAGAATATATAGTTTGTGGGGGGTATGTTTACCCCAACTTCTTTAACCCTTTAACTGCCACAGAACGTGAATATACGTTCTCCATTGAAAAGGCTCAAACTGCCACAGAACGTATATTCACGTTCTGTGGCTTCCCCTTTAAAAAAAAATTCCGGAAGTGCTAGGGGCAATCGAGGGCAGTATTCAGGTGCCCCCCTAGCCCCCCAGATCCCCCACCGGTTTCATGAAAATCTGATGGGGGGATCGGGAGCCAGCACTCTTTGAAGTGCTTACTGGGAGCCAATTGCTGGTCTGTAGCAGAGCAGGAAGAGATTACGCTAAGGGAGACCCCGGTGACGTCATTGAACTTCCTCCTTCACCGGGGTCTTCCCTAAGAGTGGTAGGATACTGCACTGCGATCTCCATTCAGATCACAGTACCTGGTATAGTAAATCTGTCTTTACTATACTTTTTGTGAATGGAACTCAAAGTTTCATTCACAAATAGGATCTTTTCTATGTAGTGATTTTTGTTTTTTTATTGTAATTGCGCATTGGGTCCCATTTGAGCTAGTTGGTGGCCCCATCTCTGTTTGCACCCACCCATATGGCATACCTTTTGATTCAGGACATGTGGGAGATTGCCATTTAGTGGGTTTTTTTACTTGCCAAGTGGGTTTAGGTAGGATTTCAACCTTTGAGTCCTCTTATTTTATTTTTTCACAAAATATCCTAAAAGCACGGAGTTCTATAAATAACATAATACCTTTGAGAGTGTTTTTTTTAAAAATTTTTTTAGAAAATCTGTTAAAATTGCGAACTTCTACGAAGAACTGCGCCCACACCATTGATGGTATGAATGAACAAACTACAGAATTACGTAGATAAAGGTGTGTGGATTCAAGAAATATATGGTTTGTGGGGAAAAACTGCAGACTGTTCAAATTCAGAGTGGGCTGAATATTTTTGCTGTTTCTGAGCCATTGTGCATTGTCTCACTTTGTGGCCATTTGCTTCCACGTCCACGTGTGTAACCACGCATATGGCATACTGTTTGATTCAGGACATTTGGGAGATTGATATTTAGTAACTCTTTTTTACATTCCATCAGGTTTTGGCATGATTTCTACCTTTTGAAATTGTTTTTTGTTAATTTTTTCAGAAAAGTACGAAATTCTTCGAAGAATTGCACCCACACCATTGATAGTATGAATGAACAAACTACAGAGTTACATAGCTGAAGGTGTGTCGATTTCAGGAATATACAGTTTGTGGGGGTTATTTCTAAGTTACGAGGGGGTTTTGCAGAGCTGGATTAAGACCAAATGGGGCCCAAGGCACAAGTCAGATTTTTGGGGGGCCCCCTAACGTTCTATTTATTTATGTTCATTAGCAAACCATTCCTTGACATCCAACCCCTCATTTGCACCACCAGCACACAGCCCCCCCATTTCACAACATTTGCCTCAATTTCACAACATTGATGGAATGAATAAACAAACTACAGGGTTACGTAGTTAAAGGTGTGTAGATTCCAAGAATATATAGTTTGTGGGGGGTATGTTTACCCCAACTTCTTTAAACCCTTTAACTGCCACAGAACGTGAATATACGTTCTCCATTAAAAGGCTCAAACTGCCACAGAACGTATATTACGTTCTGTGGCTCCCCTTTAAAAAAAATTCCGGAAGTGCTAGGGGCAATCGAGGGCAGTATTCAGGTGCCCCCCTAGCCCCCCGATCCCCCACCGGTTTCATGAAAATCTGATGGGGGGATCGGGAGCCAGCACTCTTTGAAGTGCTTACTGGGAGCCAATTGCTGGTCGTGTAGCAGAGCAGGAAGAGATTACGCTAAGGGAGACCCCGGTGACGTCATTGAACTTCCTCCTTCACCGGGTCTTCCCTAAGATTGGTAGGATACTGCACTGCGATCTCCATTCAGATCACAGTACCTGGTATAGTAAACTGTCTTTACTATACTTTTTGTGAATGAACTCAAAGTTTCATTCACAAATAGGATCTTTTCTATGTAGTGATTTTTTTTTTTTTATTGTAATTGCGCATTGGGTCCCATTTGAGCTAGTTGGTGGCCCCATCTCTGTTTGCACCCACCATATGGCATACCTTTTGATTCAGGACATGTGGGAGATTGCCATTTAGTGGTTTTTTTTACTTGCCAAGTGGGTTTAGGTAGGATTTCAACCTTTGAGTCCTCTTATTTTATTTTTTCACAAATATCCTAAAAGCACGAGTTCTTATAAAACAATCACCTTTGAGGTGTTTTTTTTTAAAATTTTTTTAGAAATCTGTTAAATTGCGAACTTCACGAAGAACTGCGCCCACACCATTGATGGTATGAATGAACAAACTACAGAATTACGTAGATAAAGGTGTGTGGATTCAAGAAATATATGGTTTGTGGGGAAAAACTGCAGACTGTTCAAATTCAGAGTGGGCTGAATATTTTTGCGTTTCTGAGCCATTGTGCTTGTCTCACTTTGTGGCCATTTGCTTCCACGTCCACGTGTGTAACCACGCATATGGCATACTGTTTGATTCAGGCATTTGGGAGATTGATATTTAGTAACTCTTTTTTACATTCCATCAGGTTTTGGCATGATTTCTACCTTTTGAAATTGTTTTTTGTTAATTTTTTCAGAAAAGTACGAAATTCTTCGAAGAATTGCACCCACACCATTGATAGTATGAATGAACAAACTACAGAGTTACATAGCTGAAGGTGTGTCGATTTCAGGAATATACGTTTTGGGGGGTTATTTCTAAGTTACGAGGGGGTTTTGCAGAGCTGGATTAAGACCAATGGGGCCCAAGGCACAAGTCAGATTTTTGGGGGGCCCCCTAACGTTCTTTTATTTATGTTCATTAGCAAACCATTCCTTGACATCCAACCCCTCATTTGCACCACCGCACACAGCCACGCCCCCCATTACACAACTTATTTGGCATATCACCCTGCTGCTTAGCAATAATAGTACATTTTGCTTTTTTTGCACTATATTCTACCAACCCACCCCCTGGCACAGTTAGAGACAGTTTTGGCACAGCAACCCCCCCTTGGCACCACCATCACACAAAATCCTCCCACCTCATGGCACAGTAACAGTTGGTTCAGCACATTCCCTCCCCTGGCACCACCACACACAATTCCATCCACCTCCCATGGCACTACTACAGTTGTCATGGCACATATCCCTCCCCTGGCCCCACCAGCACACCTCGCTCTGGCACCACCAGCACATCCTGCCTGGTACCCACCAGCACATCACCTGGCACCACCACACTCTCCCCCAGCACACCAGCACATCTCCCCGACATTACCAGCACACCCTCCGGCATCACCAGCACATCCCCTGGCATCACCAGCACATCCCCTGCCCACCAGCAACATCCCCCTGGCACCACCAGCACATCCCCCTGGCACCACCAGCACATCCCCCTGGAACCACCAGCACATCCCCTGTCCCACAAGCACATTCCCCCCTGGCACCACCAGCACACCCCCGGCACCACAGCACACACCCCTGGCAACACCAGCACATCCCCTGGCACCACCACCACATTCCCCTGGCACACCAGCACATTCCCCCCGGCACCACCAGCACATTCTCCCAGGCACCACCAGCACACACACCCCAAGCACCACCAGCACACCCCCCTGGCACCACCAGCAACCCTCCCTTGCACCACCAGCACAACCCACTGGCACCACCACCACCCTCCCTGGTTCCTCCACCTCTCTGGCACCACCAGCACCCCCCCTGGCACCCCACAAATCCCCTGGCACCACCAGCACACACCCCTGGCACCACCAGCTCATGTCCCCCTCTACCAACCAACAAACAACAAATAATAGTTTGTGGGGGGTATTGTTGAGTTATGGGGTGTGAAAAACTGCAGACTGTTCAAATACAAAACTGCTAATTTTTTTTTGCTAATACTGACATTTGGCACTGGTCACGCTCTGGGTTAGTTGGTAGCCATGTCCCTGGGTATACCTATGAATGTGGCATAACCGTTTTATTCGGGAGGGTTAGGCTTTCATATTTGAGATCGTTTGAACTTTCCTCAACAGTTGTTTAGCTGAAATTCGCATTTGATTTTGTCTCTGATTTTACAAAGATGCGCCCAGGTATCTGCGTTTTGATCAAAACTTACCTCACTCGAAAATCCTGCGGGTGTGTAGTTTCTAAAATATCTCACTTGTGGGGATATTTTAGTTAATTTGAAAGATATTCTATGTTAACTGTCAGTAGTGGTTATACATTTCAATTTGGTGTAATATTCTTGAAGGTGCAGTTTTAGTTTGGGGTGGTCTCCTGTACAGGAAAAGTGGGGTACCTACATATATCTGGTATCGTTGTACTCGGGAGTATCTGAGCTTTTAGAAACAGTAAGATTTTGTGTCGTAACCTTAAAATACTATAAATAAAAGAGGGAAAAATCCATGGAAATTTGCAAATTTTAAATTTTTTTTACATATATACCCAGAATTCCAGTAAAATTTCCAGAAAAGTTACAAAATTTTGTTACCGTGTGTAAGTACTTTTTGTGCTGAAAAAACAATGTATAATATTCCTGATTTACTGCAAGGTTTCCTACTGTAAATTAGTCTAAAGGATTAAGGGCAAAATCCTGAAAATTCTGCTGGCACTTACGCAAAAAAAATGAAATTCTGCTGGCACTGAAAGGGTTAAGGCAACTCCACCCTCTAAGAACATCTTTTGAAGAATTCCTTTTTATATATGTTGATATATCATAGTTTTCCTATGAATTCATTACTGTATGCCTGCTATACTTCTGGATGCCTCATGGAAACTAAGCCACTTAGAAACCTGTACTGAGCCTGAGCATGCTCAGAGAGGTTGACAGGGGATTAACATTCAGTCATTGGCTGTGATGTCAACTGTCAAATCCATAACTGACAGTTACTAACTGAAAGAACCAGGAAGCAGAAACAGGGGAAACGACATTGTGTGCAGGATTTCAGGTTAGACTTATATATTTCAGATTTTAAACTATTACCATTTAGGGCTTTGGGGGTGATTTACCTTATGTAAGTTTTCATTTCAGGGCTGGACTTGCCCTTTAGCCTGCTCATCATGTTTTAAACTAATTGGAAATAAATATTTGCTTTTAACTAACCAAGCCTGGACTCCGATATACTAGTGGTGCAGCAGAGACAGCAGATGGACATGATGAGCAGATGAAAGAAGTTGGGGGTCAGTGTATAGTCTAAGGCGTTTCTAAAAGCTAGTTTCTACAAAGAACTACAGCCACAACATTGATGGTATGAATGAAAAAACTACAGGGTTATGTAGCTAAAGGTGTGTAGATTCCAAGAATGTATAGTTTTGTGGGGTATGTTTTCCCAACTTCACATCAGGTCTATGAATGAACAAACTACAAGGTTATTTAGCTAAAGGTGTGTAGATTCCAAGAATATAGTTTGTGTGGGTTTGTTTACCCCAACATCACATCAGGTCTACTTCATGCAGCCTATCAAGTTTAAAAACTTTTTTAAACAACATGATGAGCGGGATGAAAGAAGTTGGGGTCAGTGTATAGTATAAGGCATTTCAAAAGCTAGTTTCTACAAAGAACTGCAGCCACAAAATTGATGGTATGAATGAACAAATTAAATACAGGGTTATGTAGCTAAGGTGGGCATATCACCCTGCTGCTTAGCAATAATAGTACATTTTGCTTTTTTGTTGCACTATATTCTCACCAACCCACCCCCTTGGCACAGTTAGAGACAGTTTTGGCACAGCAACCCCCCTTGGCACCACCATCACACAAATCCTCCCACCCTCATGGCACAGTAACAGTTGGTTCAGCACATTTCCCTCCCCTGGCACCACCAACACACAATTCCATCCACCTCCCATGGCACATCTACAGTTGTCATGGCACATATCCCTCCCCTGGCCCCACCAGCACACCTCGCTCTGGCACCACCAGCACATCCTGCACTGGTACCACCAGCACATCACCTGGCACCACCAGCACATCTCCCCCAGGCACCACCAGCACATCTCCCCGACATTACCAGCACAACCCTCCGGCATCACCAGCACATCCCCCTGGCATCACCAGCACATCCCCCTGGCACCACCAGCACCAATTGGATGAAGAGCTGCGTCCGGGTATCTGCATTTTGATCGAAACTTACCTCACTACTGCGGGTGTGTAGTTTCTAAAAATATCTCACTTGTGGGGATATTTTAGTTAATTTGAAAGATATTCTATGTTAACTGTCAGTAGTGGTTATACATTTCAATTTGGTGTAATATTCTTGAAGGTGCAGTTTTAGTTTTGGGGGGTCTCCTGTACAGGAAAAGTCTGGTACCTACATATATCTGGTATCGTTGTACTTGGGAGTATCAGAGCTTTTAGAAACAGTAAGATTCTTGTGCGTAACCTTAAGATAACTATAAGTAAAAATGGGAAAAATCCATGAAAATTTGCAAATTTTTCATTTTTTTTACATATTTTACCCATAATTCCAGTAAAATTTCCAGAAAAGTTACAAAATTTTGTTACCATGTTAAAGTACACTTTGTGCTGAAAAAAACCATGTATAATATTCCTGATTTACTGCAAGGTTTCCTACTGTAAAATTAGTCTAAAGCTATTAAGGGCAAAATCCTGAAAATTCTTCTGGCAGTTAACGCAAAAAAAATGAAATTATCCTGGCAGTGAAAGGGTTAAACACTGCTAAGCTAGTAAATATTTACACTGTCAGATAACCCACTAATTAAATTAGTAGAACAGTAAATGTTAGCATTTGTTACCAAAAAGAATTGGCCCTTTATCAGTAATGTTTGTACGTCCGTAATGAGCGTTTCCAATGGCAGCGAACATTCGGCTATTTGGTGGTTGCCACTCTTACTAAAGGATAGGAAGTCGACTGCGAGTGTTACAGTATGTACATGGCAGTTACTAGTGGTCTCCCCATACTTTATATAGGGAGAGCGCTAGTGACTGTCTGCAGCCACATCTTTCAAAGATGACAGAATCTATAAGATTGAAAGATTGGTGCTGTGTGTACCCAGCTTAACCTCCAGCAACAGAGCCTCTGATCAGCTGATCCTCTTCATTGGTGCAAATTAAATATTATCTGGAAATCAAAATAGCTACTCTTGCAGTGTTTTTAATTTGTACAGTTTAGGGAAATTTCATAAGACCAGAATGTTTGTGTGAGCACCAGAGGGTGATAGAACATTTTATTTCACTGAGATATCAAAATCTACATTGCTTTCAAAGAACAAGCATCATTAAAAAAATATTTTAGCTATTGCACCTCATATACTATTTGAATTAAGCAGTAAGCAGTCAAACGTTAATTAGGCGTCTTAGCTAAACACAACCATAGAATATTTATGCAGTAACTATGTATGAACAGGTACAATCAAAGCTCACATGCATATCAGCACTGAGTGGGTTAAGCCTACCAAACACAATATGAGTCATAGACTGGGACAAAGCAGTCATTTCTATTAGTCAGTGTGTCAGATTCTGGCAAGCATCAGTAAATCTCATTCGCTATAAAAAAATTGCCTGTTTTGTTTTACACTCATTACCATTGAGTGGGAAGAGAAATGTTTATTCAGATTGAATGTAAGGTCATCTTGCCATTAGAAGTTCTTTACCATTTAATAAAATGCTGGAAAATGACTATTTTACTGATGACACAGTGTTAACTATCAGCTTGGCTCATCTATTTTCGGCCAGTTCAGGAAGTGTGGTATTATGATCAAATTGCTAAATTGGGAAAAGACCACAATGTTGTAACAGTGAGTGAAAAAAAACTTTGAATGCACAATCTTTATTATATAGCTATACCTTATATAATGAATAATGTACTCCTACTGTTTTTATTTTATTAAAAGGATATTAGGAATTTCTTGACCATGTAAAAGCACAAGGCTGTAGGCACGGAACTGCGTGGTGACTTCTGATGTCCGTATAATTTAAAATAAGGGAGTACATCATCTGTTATAATTTACCCCTCCTCCCAATTCTTTTTTAGGCATCAGCTGTAAACCTGGAGTAATATGTGTGCACCAGCTGTCCCCCTTGCTGCCCATAATATCCCCAATCCTCCTCTCACTTTCCTTAACGCCCTCAGGTCTTGGACACGCAGACTCAATTTCTGTCACTCCCCACCCCAGGCACAAATTCAGTCATTCACCCTCTCAAATCTACCTCTGTTGTGGCCAATAAAATTTTGTAACATGTTTATTCAGCTTCAAGAGCTAGTTTAGTAACGTGCTGTATTTAGCTCTCATACTTTCTAACCTTTTCTTCTTCTATCTGGGGATATAGGCTGTGAATCTCCCTGTATGTGTTGCAAAATAAGGGATCAAAATGGGGTAAGAAGTGGGGCATGCCTACTGTGCCTAATGGGAAATTTGGCCCTGGAGATAACTTTAGTTGACATTTTGTAACTGCAGAATTGTTATGTACTGATGATGTTCTGAAGTCTTCCAGAATCCTTCATTTCCTACCAGCTTGATATTCATTATTTTTTACTTCCTCTATTCTGCAGGATGACGCCCGGCCAATTGGAGGGAACTTTAGTGAATGTTCAGAATTCTAACACAGCAGCATTCACCCTCCCTTCACTCAGCACTCTCAACTCTCCCATAGAAAATAGGGATGCAGTGGATTTACGGGCAAGTATAATACAACAATAGACACAATTGGTGGAAATTTACCAAAAGCCACAAAACAAAATTCCCAAACAAGTTTAGTCATGCTAAATAATTTCAACTTAATAAATAAGGTATAGTGGGACTTTAAGAAACCATTTTTGGCTGTTTTGTGGATTCCAGAAAAGTTACTCATGCAGCCACTGCAATATACAGTAATACCTGGTTCATCCGCAGTTAAAGGAGAGGAGCATTGGACAGGTGGAATATTCATGTAAGACCCTGTAGCGTGTTCCTGGCAGCAATTTACTGCTACTGGGTTAGTAGTCAATTTTATATCATTTTGTTTTCCCCACCCCATTGAAGACACATTTTGACTGGGTGTTTTGCCAGGAGCCATGAACAATTGTGTACACTGTTTTGTTGGGTTATTACCTGTGTCAATGCCAACATTTTTATGAAATTCAGTATAGCAAAAGTTAAATTCAGCCTTTTCCACTGAATATATCAGGGGAAAGAAGGAAATATAGACTGTATAACAAATGTATCTTTATTAAATCCATTATGTAAACACATTATCAAAGATCATTTAACAGATGAAAATCAGCCACAAGGGCCCCCATCCCATGTGATCCAACTCTATATAGTAAATAAATATACTTATCAGCCAGCCAAGTAACATGGTCCTTGCACAGAAGTATTTGGCTGTGATATGGGAGGAAATAGTGATGTTAGAGGGGGGACCCCCGACCCAAAACATGTTTAAACACAACAAATAGGCTTTTTCAAAGGCGCCTAGCACAAAGGCTGTCATATTTGAAATCTTCAAAGTGCATAACAGATGAGCTTGAAAAAAGTAGTTGGAATCTGCATCTGTCTACCATCTTCTAATATCATTATATTAGGCAATCTTTCGTCCTGGCTGACCGCTCACTGTGGGTGACATTTTGTTGCGACTGATCATGCGGTCCATAATGGGCCCAAACTTTGGTCATTATTTACCCTCCTAACCAGATGTTTATTTAGTCCGGATAAATGGGCGACCAATATCATTCGTGGAGATGTGAACACACAATGCAATTTTTCAGGGGGACGTAAATATATCAGTCAGTCAGCCAGAACAATTGCATGGTGTGTACCCACCCTAAGTTTAAATTGTCACAATGTACTCAAAAGAGCGATTGCAGCATCCCGCTAGTTGGCTTATCACTATATCCATTGGATTGTGAGACGGAACAACAGCACCCAGAGAAACCCAATGCAAATGCAGGAAGATGCAGATGTTACTTATTTTGTATCCTTTTAGGGCAAGGCCATAATAGCATGTTTCTCAAACATTATGTAAAGGCATCCCAGTGTATCACAATGTGGGCGGCCATATTATATGTGCTTCAACGCATTCCTTTACGGGGCACATGCGATAATCATTTTTTCAATGCGATTTTGGAATTTTACTGGAAGTGCAGTTTAAACTGACGGTATCAGCGATGTATTGGGCGTGCGCTTTTTCACACATATTACAATGTGGCTGCAGCCTTGAAGGAAAATGAATATTAACTTCAGGGAAAGATAAGCAGCAATTAACACCTTGGATTATGCTTTTCAAAAGTAAATATGTTAAAACTTACTTAACTTTGCTGTTTCCTCCTGGATCTGAGTACTAAGTGATATCTGCAGCCTCACACTCCCCCTGTGGCTGGCTCAATAACTGTAGAGGTATGGGACTTCTGCACAGCAGGGAACTGTAGTTAAAATATTAACCATGATAGTTTTGTGTGTTGTTATGATATATTCATTGCTGCCTCTACAGTGGCAAGTGCAGGATTTTTAAAGGGGGATTCCTAAATGAGTTACCACTGAACAAGCCCAGGAGGTTCATGACCAAAAATACACACGTATTCTATTATATATGGATCATATAATTATATAATACATAAGGCTCTGGCATTTCAATGGGGAGGTGCAGTGGCGAGAATCTATATAATCACTCACTCAGTGATGTCACTGAGTGACTTCCTGTATTCCACTGCCCCTTCCCATTTCTCTCTCCCTGCCTGTATTAGTAATGTTTGTACACTGACTGAATTACATTTGCTCCTCCTTATCAACACAGTAATTCAGTCAGTCAGTGTAACAAACAGGATAGCACCCGGGCAGAGCGAAGGCTAAAAGTGAGTGCCTGTCACTTTCATTGCTTATATTACAATGTTGACAGTCAGCTATACAACCACCTCCAGGATTTTCAAATTTCCTCTACTCCTGCTCACTAAGTTCCAAGATCAATACCTCATAAAAACTTAACAGTGTGCCATTCGGGGTTTCAAATCTTAACTATACTGTAATACCATATAAAGGGTAAACAGACAATTAATCACATTTTTAAAGGGCATGTCCACCCCCAAAACTATAATTCCCCCCACTACTGGCCCCACTCTGTAGTGCAATAAAATCCTTACCTTACATCCGAGCTCCAAATGGTTCTCCTGGAATCCCCCCCAAACTCCCAAAAACTGGCCACCAGGAGGATAGCAGAGTCCAGATAGGACTCTTCTCCAGGAGAGTTCCATGCAAGCAGAGGGCCGGTACAGTACGCTGCAGGAAAGAGGGAAGGTAAATAAAGTTCCAGTAAAATCTTTTATGGCGGTTGGGGCTGGGGGAGGGAAAGCTACTATTGGGCAAATTTTAGAAAATGGGGTCGACATGCCCTTTAAAGGCAGTTGTAACCTGGGACTCTCAAAAAAGGGCTCCAGGCCTTAAAGATGCAAGTTCATAGAAAAAGCGTTTCTTTGCTCCACAACAACAAGCTTCCGTAGCTACAGCATATTTCATAAATATCCAGTTTGAACATAATTTAGCAAGTTTATTCTTTTTAAATCCAAATGTACAGGATTTAATTGGCATGCAAAGTGCATTGATTTTTCAAACTAATGAGTTGCAGCATTTACTTAAAATTAAATAGGCGTGGAAAACGGTTGATTTTGCTTTTTAGCTCCTGTCCTAAAGTCAGTAACCATGTATAGAAATCTATGGCTAATATGTGTTGCACAGAAGGTAAGGAGGAAGAGCAATGAGGAATAACCTCACTGTCATTGGGTTGCCATAACCCTGAGGTGGTGCAGTATTCACCTTTCTAGCCCATATTGTTTATTTTATTCACTTCAACCACCCTTTAAGGCAACAATCTTTAAAGGGAAGTACTGTACAAATATGTATTTTCCACTCCAATTACCTTAACCTGACCATCCAGCATTGTGTCTGTACATGAATACATTCTTCCGAAGAACTGACTTCCTGTTTGCAGGAAGGTTATGATTTTACCCCTGACCCAATGCCTGGGTTGATTCAGTTGCTCAGTAGAGATCTGGGCATGTTTGACCCATCCAACAGCCAATCTGTAGAAAATACTGTTAGGGATAGTCCAAGGAAGAGTGGACCATTACAGAACCTTAAATGTCAGCTTACTAATAACAACAGCAGAGAATAGCAAAGGGTATGAAATCAGCTGATTTTTCAAAATGGAGGAGAATATGTATAATAACTAGGTATGGATAAAATAAACTAATAATTGAAAAAATTTACTGAACTTTACCTTTAATCAATGTTTTATATTTTTGAAAATGTAATATTTCAGTCTTAATTCTCTTTTAAAGTTTCAAAGTTAAAAAATTCATTGTGACCTTGTTCTTTTTCAGATGGTGAGCTTCTCGGTAAATCCTTTCTCGTCTAGTAGCATGTTTGACATCAGTGGAACCATAGGAGGACTAAGCCTCACCAGTCCTGATGGCTCAGTAATACCTGTGAGGAACCTCAGTGAACACGTAGAGGTGCATATCTTCTTCATTTTATTATCAAACATGGTCATTCATTCCAGCAATGGGAATGGGGGGTATGTAAATCTGTTACTATATGGTTGGTAGGCTGTTTAAAAGATAACTGTGGCCCTTTATTAAAAAGAGCTTTCTGATACCTCTCAAACAAGCCTTGGATAATTTATATAGTTTCTCTGGATCTTAAGATTTAGGATTGTAAAGTTACACTTCCTTGTCTGTCAGATTGACAGGCACATAACGAGCTGGGTAAAAAGCCCCATCCCTAAAGATTATAGTTACAGACCTGCAACCATTCTCTTTAGGGAGAGAAAAATAATTATTTTCAGGCACTGTGATCAGCTCTTTAATCACAGTTTCAGTACCTGCTATTTAGTAAGCTGTAATACTGACAGCTTACTATAGTATTTGTGGGCAAAGATTTGCTATTCAAAGACTTAGAAAAATTAAAAGGCACCAGTTATGATCAAATAAGTATTGATCTTTGCCAATGGAGAAAAAAATCACTTCCTGGAAAACATTTTCCAGAAAGTGTTTTTTCTGATTGGATTTCAACTTTCATTAAAAAATTAAAGTTAAACACATTTACAAAAAAATCTTAGAGAGATACACAGTTTTTTTTGCAATTAAATTAATACAAACACCCTTTTCCAAGCTGCAGAAAAACTACTCTTATCTTTTTGATCTCTGTTTTTTTCTTTGATTGCTTTGATCTCTTATCTTTTTGATCTCTTTGATCTTTTTATCTTTGATCTCTTATCTTTTTTTAGCTCTTTAAACTTTTTTATCCTTAGTCTTTATTTTTGACCTCTTTGATTTTTTTTAGCTCTTTGATCTTTTTTATGCTTTTGATCTTTTTGATTTTTTCTCTTTTAGCTCTTTGATCTTTTTGATCTCTTATAGATAAAAAATATCCCAGATAAAAAAGATCAAAGATGAAAAGATCAAAAAGATCAAAGTTAAAAAAGATCAGAGATAAAAAAGTTTTTTCAAAGATAAAAATATCAAAAATCAAATAGAAGCAAAAGATTAAAAAGTAAAAAAGATAAGAGATCAAATCAAAAAGAGCAAAAAGATAAAAGATTAAAGAAATAAAAAAGGACAAAAAGATAAAAAAAATAGAGATCAAAGAGATAAATAGATCAAAGGTAAAACAAATCAAGAAGATCAAAGAGATAAAAAAATTCAGAGATCAAAGAGATAAAAAGATCAAAGTGATAAAAGAAATCAAAGAGATAAAAAAGATCAAAGAGATAAAAAAGATTCTTGGTATCCTGATAAAGGTCCACTATATAGCACCAAAACATTGATATAATAAATACAAATTGTTTTGAAAATCCAAGAGTGCCCAGTATTTGGACTATTTTTAAAGATCAAAGAGATAAAAAGATCAAAGAGATCAAAAAGATAAGAGATCAAAAAGATCAAAGATAAAAAATCAAAGAGATAAAAGAAATCAAAAAGATAAAAATAGTTTAAAGGATCAAAGATAAAAATATCAAAAATCAAATACAAAAGATCAAAAAGTAAAAAAGATAAGAGATCAAATCAAAAAGAGCAAAGAGATAAAACAGATTAAAGAAATAAAAAAGGATAAAAAGATAAAAAAGATCAGAAATCAAAGAGCTAAATAGATCAAAGGTAAAACAAACCAAAAAGATAAAAGAGATAAAAAAAATCAGAGATCAAAAAGATCAAAGAGATAAAAAGATCAAAGAGATAAAAAAAATCAAAGCGATAAAAAAGATTCATGGTATCCTGATGAAGGTGCACCAAAACATTGATATAATAAATAATTTAAAAGAGATAAAAAGATCAATCAAAAATATCAAAGATAAAAAGATCAAAGAGGTGAAAGGTTAAAAAGATCAAAAAGATAAAGATGAAAGAGATAAAAAAAGATCACAGATCAAAGATACAAATAAACAAAGAAATAAAATAGATCAAAAAGATAAATAGATCAAAGAAAGAGATAAAAAAAGATCAAAGAGATTAAAAAATCAAAGAGATGAGACAAAAGAGATCAAATATAAAAAAACAGAAATCAAAGAGGTAAAGAGGTCAAAGAGATTAAAGATAAAAAAAACAAAAAGTTCCAAGAGATAAAAAAGAAATAAAAAGATCAAAAAGATAAAACAAAGATCAAATAGATAAGAGATAAAAAGATCAAAGAGTTCAAATACAAAAGTTTAAAGAGATAAAAAAAGTTTAAAGGATCAAAGATAAAAATATTGAACAGATAAAAAATACATAAAAGATCAAAAAAAAAAAGATAAGAGATAAAGGAGATAAAAAGATAAAAAAGATTAAAGAGATCAAAGAGATAAAAAAAAGAACAAAGAGATAAAAAAGATCAGAGATCAAAGAGATAAATAGATCAAATGTAAAAAATCAAAACAATCAAAGAGATAAGAAAAATCAAAGAGATCAAAAAGATAAAAAATAAAAGCAATAAAAGATCAAAAAGATCAAAGAGAAAAAAAGATAAAATGTTCAAAGTGATCAAAGATCAAAAAGATCAAAGGGATAAAAAAGATCAAATAGATAAAAGATATCAAAGAAAAAAAGATCAAAGAGGTCAAAAAGACCAGAGAGATCAAAGATAAAAGAGATCTAAAAAAATCAAAGAGATAAAATAGATCAAAAAAGACATAAAAAGATCAAAGATACAAAAAAGATCAGAGATAAAAAAAATCAAAGAGACCAGAGATAAAAAGATTAGAGATAAAAAAAGATCAAAGATAAAAAAAAATCAGAGATCAAAAAGATAAAACAATCAAACAGATAAAAATGATAAGAGATCAAAAAGGTCAGAGGTCAAAGATAAAAAAGATCAGAGAAACAAATGATCAAGGAGATGAAAAGATAACAAAGATCAAAGAGATAAAAAAGATCAAAGAGACCAGAGATCAAAAGATTAGAGATAAAAAAGATCAAAGAGACCAGAGATCAAGAGATTAGAGATAAAAAAGATCAAAGATAAAAAGGATCAAAGAGATCAAAGACAAAAAATCAAAGAGATTAAATAGATCAAAAAGACATAAAAAGATCAAAGAGATCAAAGATAAAAAAAAGATCAGAGAAACAAAAGATCAAATAGATATAAAAGATTAAAGAGATTAAAAAGATCAAAGAAAAAATCAAAAAGATAACAAAAAGATAAGACAAAAAAATCAAAGATAAAAAACATCAAAGAGATAAAAAGATCAAAGATAAAAAAGATCAAAGAAATCAAATACATAAAACGATCAAAGAGATCAAAGATTAAAAACATCAAAGGGATAAAAAAGATCAGAGATCAAAGAGATAAAAAAGATCAGAGATAGAAAGTCAAAGAGATCAAAGAGATAAAAAAGATCAAAGAGATTAAAAGACCAAAGATCAAAGAGATAAAAAGTTCAAACATCAAAAAGATAAGAGATCAAAGACAAAAAATCAAAGAGATCAAAAAATAAAGAATATAAAAATGAAAGAAATAAAAAATGTCAAAGAGATCAAAGAGATAAAAAAAGAGATAAAAAGATCAAAAATAACAAAAACATGAAAGAGATAAAAAAGATCAAATAGATAATAGAGGTCAAAGAGGAAAAAAGATCAAAGAAATCAAATACATAAAAGATAAAAAAGATAAGAGATCAAAGAGATCAGAGAGATCAAAGATAAAAAAGATCAAATATAAAAAGATCAAAGAGATACAAAGGTCAAAGAGATCAAAGTAATTAAAAATATCAAAGAGATCAAAGAGAAAAAAATCAAAGAGATTAATAGATCAAAAAAGCATCTCCCAGGTTAAGGTACAGCAGACAAAAAAAACAAACAAAATTTACAACCTCTTACCCAGGTTCTCTCAGTTTATCCTAATCAGCCTAAAAAGGAAACCCAGGTGTCCTTAAGGAATTGGGAATTCACCCCACCCTACACTAGTGAATTCCCAGTAAAACCAGACTCTGTGCAATTCTTGGAGCCAATGCAAAGGAGAATATCCTATGCACCAAATCCATACTGTTCTTGTTTCACCTCTAGACATATGTAAAAAACCTTAAAGGAACATACCGGCAAGTTTAAGATGCCGGGGTCGCTCAGAATGGTGCTCAGTCCTTAATAAATTATACAACATTGTTTTATTCAGGCACCACCTCTCCCAGTGTTATACATCATGTTAGTAATGTATATGTAAAATGTATCAAGCACATTGTTGGGAATATGCAGTTAGTCCTTTGTCCACAAGATGGCTCAATGGGTAAAACTCCTGGAATTGCCTGTTGTAAATTAATTAATCTGTTGCCATCAGGTCTGGGCAGTAGGATTGAGTTGAGTAATTGCTGATTGGTCTGCTGCTCAACAAACCTGATGATTGGCTGCTGGTTGAAGGTTGCTCATTTACAGCAATAAAAAGAGCAGCCTTATCCCACTGAACCAAAACAGAGCTAGGACACATGCTTAGGCAGTGCCTAGCAGCTCAGAGCTGTAAAACACTACCCTGTCCCTTAGCTTGAGAGCAAGATATATCATACTTTGTCCTATGAATTCATTACTGTATGCCTGCTATGATTCTGAACGCCTCATGGAAACTGAGCAATTTAGAAACCTGTACTGAGCTTGTACTGAGCCTGAGCATGCTCAGAAGAGGTAGACAGGGGATCAACATTCAGTTACTGGCTGTGTCAACTATCAAATCCATAACTGACAGTTACTAACTGGAAGAACCTGGAAGCAGAAACAGGGGAAACAGGACATTGTGCAGGATTTCAGGTTAGACTTATATATTTCAGATTTTAAACTATTACCATTTAGGGCTTTGGGGGGTGATTTACCTGTATGTAAGTTTTCATTTCAGGGCTGGACTTGCCCTTTAAGCCTGCTCATCATGTTTTAAACTAATTGGAAATAAATATTTGCTTTTAACTAACCAAGCCTGGACTCCGATATACTAGTGGTGCAGCAGAGACAGCAGATGACATGATGAGCAGGATGAAAGAAGTTGGGGGTCAGTGTATAGTCTAAGGCGTTTCTAAAAGCTAGTTTCTACAAAGAACTACAGCCACAACATTGATGGTATGAATGAAAAAACTACAGGGTTATGTAGCTAAAGGTGTGTAGATTCCAAGAATGTATAGTTTGTGGGGGTATGTTTTCCCCAACTTCACATCAGGTCTATGAATGAACAAACTACAAGGTTATGTAGCTAAAGGTGTGTAGATTCCAAGAATATATAGTTTGTGTGGGGTTTGTTTACCCCAACTTCACATCAGGTCTACTTCATGCAGCCTATCAAGTTTAAAACGTTTTTAAACAACATGATGAGCGGGATGAAAGAAGTTGGGGTCAGTGTATAGTATAAGGCATTTCAAAAAGCTAGTTTCTACAAAGAACTGCAGCCACAAAATTGATGGTATGAATGAACAAATTAAATACAGGGTTATGTAGCTAAAGGTGTGTAGATTCCAAGAATATATAGTTTGTGGGGGGTAGGTTTACCCCAACTTCACATCAGGTCTAGTGCATGCAGCCTATCAGGTTGTCCTTGCTGATGTGCCCAATGGTGGAATTGAACTCAGGGCTTTGGCATTGCAGGGTAGTGTTGCTAACCACTAAGCCACCGTGCTGCCCCACATTTTTAATGTTTTTAGACAACATGATGAGCAGGATGAAAGAAGTTGAGGTCAGTGTATAGTCTAAGGCATTTCTAAAAGCTAGTTTCTACAAAGAAATGCAGCCACAACATTGATGGTATGAATGAACTCAGGGCTTCAGCGTTGCTGGGTGGTGTTGCTAACCACTGAGCCACCGTGCTGCCCCACATTTATAATGTTTTTAGACGACATGATGAGCAGGATGAAAGAAGTTGGGGTCAGTGTATAGTCTAAGGCGTTTCTAAAAGCGATTTTCTACAAAGAACTGCAGCCAGAACATTGATGGTATGAATGAACAAACTACTGGGTTATGTAGCTAAAGGTGTGTAGATTCCAAAAATATATAGTTTGTGGGAGGTATGTTTTCCCCAACTTCACATCAGGTCTATGAATGAACAAACTACAAGGTTATATAGCTAAAGGTGTGTAGATTCCAAGAATATATAGTTTGTGTGGGGTTTGTTTACCCCAACTTCACATCAGGTCTACTGCATGCAGCCTATCAGGTTTAAAAAGTTTTTAGACAACATGATGAGCAGGATGAAAGAAGTTGTCAGTGTATATGTAACAAATGGCCGGACGGCCGGGGTACTTACAAGTACGCTTTTAGGAGGAGGCTGATAGTCCGGAAAATGCAGGACACAGAGGCTGCTGGGAACTGTAGGCAGGATGCTGGAACAAGGTGCTGCTGGGAACTGTAGGCTGGAAACAGGAACATGGTGCTGCTGGGAACTGTAGGCTGAATGCTGGAACCAGGTGCTGCTGGGAACTGTAGGCTGAATGCTGGAACAAGGTGCTGCTGGGAACTGTAGGCTGAATGCTGGAACAAGGTGCTGCTGGGAACTGTAGGCTGAATGCTAGAACAAGGTGCTGCTGGGAACTGTAGGCTGCAAACAGGAACAAGGTGCTGCTGGGAACTGTAGGCTGAATGCTGGAACAAGGTGCTGCTGGGAACTGTAGGCTGGAAACAGGAACAGGCTAGGTAAGTGGACACAGGAGCAGGCAAGGTAGGTAATCTCTGGAGCGGGAAAGGTAAGTAGTTGGAGCAGGAGAGGAGCAGGATCCAAGGCAGGTGAGTACAAGGAGCCAGGGGTAGCTAACGCTACTGTCGGGCACCGGGTCCAGGAGTATGCCGGCTTTTAAATTCTCGTGCTGCCCGGCATGTCTGCGTCATGACGTCTGCGACGCCACCCACCCGGAAGTGCAGAGTGGCGCGGGACTGATCGGCAAGTAAGTTCGTGACAGTACCCCCCCCCTTACGGGGGGCCACAGGACCCAACGGGCCAGGTTTCCCTGGAAAACTCCTGTGGAAAGCTCTGACTAGACGAGGAGCGTGCAAATCAGAATGTTTCATCCAAGCTCTTTCTTCTGGAACAAAACCTTTCCAGTGGACCAAATACTGAAGAGACCTCCTCCAGAATCTAGAGTCCAAGATCTTCTCGACCTCAAACTCCTGCTGACCATCAACGGAAATTGGAACGGGAGGTAGTAAAGATGTGGAATACTGATTAGAGCCTACTGGCTTGATGAGGGAAATATGAAACATATTAGGAATCCGCATGCTGGAAGGAAGTTGGAGGCGAACAGCCACTGGACAGATTAATTCCAGGATAGGAAAAGGACCAATAAATTTGGGTCCCAGTTTGGAGGAAGGAACCCGTAGGTTAATATGAGCAGAGGAGAGCCACACTTTATCTCCAACCGAATAAGCTGGGGGTTCTCTACGTCTCCTATCTGCTGCAGTTTTTTGTACCAAAGCAGATTTCTGAAGGCTGATCTCTGTAGCATGCCAGATAGCACATCTGGTACACACTTGAATAAAGTCTTTAACATCTTTTCTCATTTTGGGCCACCAAAGGGAACGGGCAAGAATAGTAAAAGTTTTGTTAACACCGGGATGCCCGGCTTGCTTGGAACCGTGAGTATGAAGAAGGATAGTTTTCCGAAGTGAAACAGGAACAAAGATTTTGCCGGAGGGTGTGTCTGGAGGAGCAGAATCTTGTGCGGCTTGAATCTTGGAACAGAGTTGAGGAGATATAGAGGCCAAGATTTTAGTGGTTGGGATAATGCGACCCTTATCTTGATTAATACAGTCAGAAACCACAAATGATCTGGAAAGGGCATCAGCTTTTTTGTTTTTGGAACCAGGTTGATAAGTGATAACAAAGTTAAATCGGGAAAAGAATAAGGACCACCGTGCTTGATGGGGATTTAACCTTTTAAGATTCTGGATGTATTCAAGGTTCTTATGGTCGGTAAGGATAGTGATAGGTACAGAGGTGCCTTCCAATAGATGATGCCACTCCTCGAGGGCCAACTTGATGGCAAGAAGTTCCCTATTCCCAAAAACATCATAGTTCCGCTCATTGGGTAGAAACTTCTTAGAGAAGTAAGCGCAGGGATGGAGTTTCCTTTTTGTGCCTTGTCTTTGGGAAAGGATTGCTCCTGCGCCCAAGTCCAAGGCATCAACTTCGATGTAGAAAGGTAGACTAGGATCTGGATGTACTAGAACAGGTGCTTCGGCAAAGGCTTCCTTGAGTCGTTTGAAGGCTTCGAGGGCTGCAGGGGTCCATGAATGCGGCTTACCACCTTTACTGATGAGGGCTAATATCGGAGAAATTATAGAAGAGAACCCTTGAATGAATTTTCTGTAATAATTGGCGAAGCCAATGAACCTTTGAATAGCTTTGGTTCCCATAGGAAGAGACCAGTCATGGATGGCCGAAACTTTCACAGGATCCATCTGGAAACCTTGTGCAGATACGATGTAGCCCAGAAAGGGTACTTGCGAACACTCAAATAGACATTTTTCCTGTTTGGCATATAGGCTATTCTCTCTCAGACGTTGTAACACCTGTTTAACATGGAGGCGGTGTGAGGGCAGATCTTGAGAAAAGATTAAAATGTCATAGAGATATACGACTACAGAGATTCCCAACATATCACGGAAAATGTCAGTCACGATTTCTTGGAACACCGCTGGAGCATTACAAAGGCCAAAGGGCATAACGAGATATTCGTAGTGACCGTCCCTAGTGTTAAAGGCTGTTTTCCACTCGTCACCTTTGCGTATACGGATCAGATTGTATGCCCCCCGAAGATCCAGTTTGATAAATATTTTAGCCCCTTTTATCTGGTCAAACAGTTCAGAGATGAGAGGAAGAGGATATCGATTTTTTATTGTGATTTTATTTAACCCATGGTAGTCGATGCAGGGTCGTAAACCTCCGTCTTTTTTTCAACAAAAAAGAACCCAGCTCCAGCAGGGGAAGAGGAAGGTTGTATGAAACCCCTAGACAAATGTTCTGTAATATACTCTTTCATGGCTAGAGTTTCTGAAGGAGACAGTGGGTATGTGCGTCCCCGAGGAGGCATAGTACCTGAGAGAATATCGATGGGGCAATCGTAGGATCGGTGTGGTGGTAGCTTCTCAGCTCGCTTTTTACAAAAAACATCAGAGAAATCATGATAACATTCAGGGAGGTTTTTCTCAGATTTATTTTCACAGGTAATGGTGGTGCAATGAGTGGAAAGGCAATTTTCAAAACAGAATGGACTCCAAGACTTGAGTTCATTGTTAGACCAAACTATAACAGGGTTATGTAATCTGAGCCATGGAAGTCCGAGAATCAGGGGAGCGAAAGGGCTGTGGATGACAAAAAAAGACAAACGTTCTTGGTGAAATATGCCAATGCGAAATAGAACTTCGTATGTAGATTGGGAGATGAATTCAGAAGCCAAAGGGTTATTGTCAATAGCCAGAACTCGAAGAGGTTGCTGCAATTGAAGGAGAGGAAGCCCCAATAGTGCTGCATAGGTAGAATCAATGAAGTTTCCAGCTGCACCGGAATCGACAAAGGCCTGGGAGGAAAAAGTTTTATCATTAAAGGTGATAGTTGCTGGTAGAAAGAGTTTCAGTGGTTCAAATTTGGCAGGGGACTTAACATTGCCTAGAAGGAGCTCCTCCTGAACTTCTAGGGCATGGAGTTTCCCGACTTCTGGGGGCAATTTCTTACAAAGTGTCCTTGCCCAGCACAATAGAGACAAAGTCCATTAGTACGTTGGCGTGACTTTTCCTCAAGAGACAGATGAGTGCCGCCAATTTGCATCGGCTCTTCAACAGAAGATATAGGTTGCGGAAAGGTCTGAGCAGGCCTAGGAAAGGTGTTAGGGAAGCTGGAACGAGCTGCAGACCTTTCTGCCTGCCGTTCACGGAAGCGGGTATCAATCTGGATGCATAGTGTAATCAAGTCTTCCAATGGGACAGGTAACTCTCTAGATACTAATTCATCCTTGAGGCGATCAGAGAGTCTCTGCCAAAAAGCTGCTGTAAGTGCCTCATTGTTCCAAGAAGTCTCCGCGGCAAGGGTACGAAATTCAATTGCATATTGACCCACGTAACGAGACCCTTGGCGGAGCTGCATCAAACGGGAGGAGGCAGCAGAGGTTCTTCCTGTGGCATCGAAGACCTTGCGAAACATATTCAGGAAGTCGGTAACATTATTGACTAGAGGATCATCTTTTTCCCATAGGGGAGAAGCCCAGGCCAGAGCATTGCCCTCCAACAAAGCGATGATGTAACCAACCTTTGCACGATCCGATGCAAATTGAGATGGTTGAAGCTCAAATTGGATTCGGCACTGATTAATGAATCCACGGCAGGCTTGGGCATTACCTTTAAACCGTGAGGGTGGAGGTATGCGGGGCTCTCTCCAAAGAGGAGGATCACCGGATCCGGGCATTGAAGGAGGCAGCGTAGAACCCGGAGCTGAGGCAGAAGCTGGGGGTAGCCGGACAGCGAGGGTATCCATGAACTGAGCCAACTGGCCCTGATGGTGTTCAAACATGTCCATGCATTTGGACAGAGTTTGGAGAGTTTTACTCAACTCTGCCATAGCCCCCTTCAGGCGTTTCCATGGCCCGATAGTACTGTAACAAATGGACGGACGGCCGGGGTACTTACAAGTACGCGTTTAGGAGGAGGCTGATAGTCTGAAAAATGCAGGACACAGAGGCTGCTGGGAACTGTAGGCAGGATG
The DNA here is from genome assembly GCA_019447015.1 of Hymenochirus boettgeri. Lineage (NCBI taxonomy): Eukaryota > Metazoa > Chordata > Amphibia > Anura > Pipidae > Hymenochirus > Hymenochirus boettgeri. The sequence continues at coordinate 206,751,709 of CM033473.1, read as the reverse complement.
CTGGAACAAGGTGCTGCTGGGAACTGTAGGCTGGAAACAGGAACAAGGTGCTGCTGGGAACTGTAGGCTGAATGCTGGAACAAGGTGCTGCTGGGAACTGTAGGCTGAATGCTGGAACATGGTGCTGCTGAGAACTGTAGGCTGGAAACAGGATCAAGGTGCTGCTGGGAACTGTAGGCTGAATGCTGGAACAAGGTGCTGCTGGGAACTGTAGGCTGAATGCTGGAACAGGAACAAGGTGCTGCTGGGAACTGTAGGCTGAATGCTGGCACAAGGTGCTGCTGGGAACTGTAGGCTGGAAACAGGAACAAGCTAGGTAAGTGGACACAGGAGCAGGCAAGGTAGGTAGTCTCTGGAGCGGGAAAGGTAAGTAGTTGGGAGAAGCAGGAGAGGAGCAGGATCCAAGGCAGGTGAGTACAAGGAGCCAGGGGTAGCTAACGCTACTATCGGGCACCGGGTCCAGGAGGACGCTGGCTTTTAAATTCTCACACCGCCCGGCGTGTCTGCGTCATGATGTCACCGCCCACCCAGAAGTGCAGAACGGCACGGGACCGGAGCAGCAGGTAAGTTCGTGACAGTATAGTCTAAGGCATTTCTAAAAGCTAGTTTCTACAATGAACTGCAGCCACAAGATTGATGGTATGAATGAACAAACTAAATACAGGGTTATGTAGCTAAAGGTGTGTAGATTCCAAGAATATATAGTTTGTGGGGGGTATGTTTACCCCAACTTCACATCAGGTCTAGTGCATGCAGCCTATCAGGTTGCCCTTGCTGATGTGCCCAATGGTGGAATTGAACTCAGGACTTTGGCATTGCAGGGTGGTGTTGTTAACCACTAAGCCAATGTTCTGCCCCACATTTTTAATGTTTTTAGATGACATGATGAGCAGGATGAAAGAAGTTGGGGTCAGTGTATAGTCTAAGGCTTTTCTAAAAGCTAGTTTCTACAAAGAACTGCAGCCACAACATTGATGGTATGAATGAACTCAGGGCTTCAGCGTTGCTGGGTGGTGTTGCTAACCACTGAGCCACCGTGCTGACCCACATTTATAATGTTTTTAGATGACATGATGAGCAGGCTGAAAGAAATTGGGGTCAGTGTATAGTCTAAGGCGTTTCTAAAAGCTAGTTTCTACAAAGAACTGCAGCCACAACATTGATGGTATGAATGAACTCAGGGCAACGGCTTAGAGCTAGGCAAGATATTGTCTTGTATAAAAGGGGAATAGATTCAAGAGAGAAAAATATTATTTTCCTCTTTACTAGGCACTGGTAAGGCCTCATTTGGAATATGCGGTGCAGTTTTCGAATCCCATATACAAAAGGACATCTTGGAATTGAGGCAGCTTGAATATGCAGCAGATTAGACAAGTAGGGCTGTTACATTGGAGAAGCGGCGGTTGCGTGGGGACATGATAACCTTGTACAAATATATTAATGGCCCATACAATGAGCTCTCTGGTGCATTGTTACTAACAGGTCATATCAGAGGACATGTGGACATCCTTTAAGGTTGGAAAGAAAAGAAGTTTCATCTTCAGGTTAGGAAAGGTTTCTTTACAGTGAGAACGGTGAAAAGTGAAACTGTTTTCCAGCAGATGTGGTAATGGCAAGTCATAAATAGCTTTAAAAAGTCCTGGATAAGTTTCTAAAACTAAAAAATATTGAGAATTACTGGTATTATGATATAGATCTGGTTGATCCAGGGATACTTTCCAATTGCCGTTTGGAGTCAGGAAGGAATTTTATTCCCCCCTTTTAATGGGTTTTTTTTTGCCTTCCTCTGGATCAACTGTTAGGTAGGGTTAAAAAAAAAAAAGGGGGTGAATAGGTTGGACTTGATGGACGTATGTCTTTATTCAACCTCAATTATTAACCCGGTCGTGCACATAGATATATATAGAAGAAATGGGTAAGGAAGATATGCATACTCACGGGCGCTCTACCCTGCATACTAGTGGTGCAGCAGAGACAGTAGTTCTTTTGCTTACCTAAACATGCACTTCAGGGCGGCACTTCAAGGCGGCGGCAGTGCTAACCGCTGAGCCACTGTGAATTTTTTTCAAAAAATCTGCTAATGTTTTTATGAGAAACTGGGTTCACAACATTGATGATATAAATGAAAAATTCTGTCTATATATAGTGTCACAATTTTTGGTTGCACTTTGAAGTTACAGGTACACATCAGGTCTAACATAGCAACCTATCAGGTGTCCTGCTGATGTGTCCAAGTGTGGAATTGAAATCAAGATTTCAGTGTAGAGGGGTGGTGTTGCTAACCACTGAGCCACCGGCTGCCCCACATTTATAATGTTTTTAGACAACATGATGAGCAGGATGAAAGAAGTTGGGGTCAGTGTAATGTCTAATGGTTTACACCTACCTTCTTTGAGCCTGCTCTCATGTTTAAACTAATTGGAAATAAAAGGTTGCTTTTATAACCCACCTGGAATTGAACTCAGGACTTCAGGGCAGCAGTGCCAACCACTGAGTCACTGTGCTGCTCCATGTTTTTAATGCTTTTACAAACAGGATGAGCAGCTGAAAGAAGTTGGGGTCAGTGTATAGTCTAAGGCGTTTCTAAAAGCGAGTTTCTACAAGAACTGCACGTCACAACATTGATGGAATGAATAAACAAACTCACAGGGTTACGTAGTTAAAGGTGTGTAGATTCCAAGAATATATAGTTGTGGGGGGTTGTTTACCCCAACTTCTTTAACCCAACTGCACAGAACGTGAATATACGTTCTCCATTGAAAGGCTCAAACTGCCCAGAACGTATATTCACGTTCTGTGGTTCCCCTTTAAAAAAAATTCCGGAAGTGCTAGGGCAATCGAGGGCAGTATTCAGGTGCCCCCTAGCCCCCCAGATCCCCCACCGGTTTCATGAAAAACTGATGGGGGGATCGGGAGCCAGCACTTTGAAGTGTTAATGGGAGCCAATTGCTGGGCTGTAGCAGAGCAGGAAGAGATTACGCTAAGGGAGACCCGGTGACGTCATTGAACTCCTCCTTCACCGGGGTCTTCCCTAAGAGTGGTAGGATACTGCACTGCGATCTCCATTCAGATCACAGTACCTGGTATAGTAAAGCTGTCTTTACTATACTTTTTGTGAATGGAACTCAAAGTTTCATTCACAAATAGGATCTTTTCTATGTAGTGATTTTGTTTTTTTATTGTAATTGCGCATTGGGTCCCATTTGAGCTAGTTGGTGGCCCCAATCTCTGTTTGCACCCACCCATATGGCATACCTTTTGATTCAGGACATGTGGGAGATTGCCATTTAGTGGGTTTTTTTTACTGCCAAGTGGGTTTAGGTAGGATTTCAACCTTTGAGTCCTCTTATTTTATTTTTTCACAAAATCTCCTAAAAGCACGGAGTTATCTATAAATAACATAATACCTTTGAGAGTGTTTTTTTTTTAAATTTTTTTAGAAAATCTGTTAAAATTGCGAACTTCTACGAAGAACTGCGCCCACACCATTGATGGTATGAATGAACAAACTACAGAATTACGTAGATAAAGGTGTGTGGATTCAAGAAATATTGGTTTGTGGGGAAAAACTGCAGACGTTCAAATCAGAGTGGCTGAATATTTTTGCTGTTTCTGAGCCATTGTGCATTGTCTCACTTGTGGCCATTTGCTTCCACGTCCACGTGTGTAACCACGCATATGGCATACTGTTTGATTAGGACATTTGGGAGATGATATTTAGTAACTCTTTTTTACATTCCATCCAGGTTTTGGCATGATTTCACTTTTGAATTGTTTTTTGTTAATTTTTCAGAAAAGTACGAAATTCTTCGAAGAATTGCACCCACACCATTGATAGTATGAATGAACAAACTACAGAGTTACATAGCTGAAGGTGTGTCGATTTAGGAATATACAGTTTGTGGGGGTTATTCTAAGTTACGAGGGGGTTTTGCAGAGCTGGATAAGACCAAATGGGGCCCAAGGCACAAGTCAGATTTTTGGGGGGCCCCCTAAAGTTCTATTTATTTATGTTCATTAGCAAACCATTCCTTGACATCCAACCCCTCATTTGCACCACCAGCACACAGCCCCCCCATTACACAACTTATTTGGCATATCACCCTGCTGCTTAGCAATAATAGTACATTTTGCTTTTTTGTTGCACTATATTCTAACCAACCCACCCCCTTGGCACAGTTAGAGACAGTTTTGGCACAGCAACCCCCCTTGGCACCACCATCACACAAATCCCTCCACCCTCATGGCACAGTAAACAGTTGGTTCAGCACATTTCCCTCCCCTGGCACCACCAACACACAATTCCATCCACCTCCCATGGCACAGTACAGTTGTCATGGCACATATCCCTCCCCTGGCCCCACCAGCACACCTCGCTCTGGCACCACCAGCACATCCTGCACTGGTACCACCAGCACATCACCTGGCACCACCAGCACATCTCCCCCAGGCACCACCAGCACATCTCCCCGACATTACCAGCACAACCCTCCGGCATCACCAGCACATCCCCCTGGCTCACAGCACATCCCCCTGGCACCACCAGCACATCCCCTGGCACCACCAGCACATCCCCCTGGCACCACCAGCACATCCCCCTGGAACCACCAGCACATCCCCTGGTCCCACAAGCACATTCCCCTGGCACCACCAGCACACCCCCTGGCACCACCAGCCACCCCCTGGCACCACCAGCACATCCCCTGGCAACACCACCAATTCCCTGGCACCACCACACATTCTCCCAGGCACCACCAGCACACTCTCCCAGGCACCACCAGCACACACACCCCTAGCACCACCAGCACACCCCCCTGGCACCACCAGCAACCCTCCTTGCACCACCAGCACAACCCACTGGCACCACCACCACCCTCCCTGGTTCCTCCACCTCTCTGGCACCACCAGCACACCCCCTGGCACCACCAGCAAATCCCCTGGCACCACCAGCACACACCCCTGGCACCACCAGCTCATGATCCCCCTCTACCAACCAACAAACAACAAATATATAGTTGTGGGGGGTATTTTGAGTTATGGGGTGTGGAAAAACTGCAGACTGTTCAAATACAAAACTGGCTATTTTTTTTTTGCTAATACTGACATTTGGCCTGGTCACGCTCGGGTTAGTTGGTAGCCATGTCCCTGGGTATACCTATGAATGTGGCATACCGTTTTATTCGGGAGGGATTAGGCTTCATATTTGAGATGCGTTTGAACTTTCCTCAACAGTTGTTAGCTGAAATTCGCATTTGATTTGTCTCTTGATTTTACAAAGTGATGCGCCCAGGTATCTGCGTTTTGATCAAAACTTACCTCACTCGAAAAATCCTGCGGGTGTGTAGTTTCTAAAAATCTCACTTGTGGGGATATTTTAGTTAATTTGAAAGAATTCTATGTTAACTGTCAGTAGTGGTTATACATTTCAATTTGGTGTAATATTCTTGAAGGTGCAGTTTTAGTTTGGGGTGGTCTCCGTACAGGAAAAGTGGGGTACCTACATATATCTGGTATCGTTGTACTCGGGAGTATCTGAGCTTTTAGAAACAGTAAGATTTTTGTGCGTAACCTTAAAATAACTATAAATAAAAGAGGGAAAAATCCATGGAAATTTGCAAATTTTAAATTTTTTTTACATATTATACCCAGAATTCCAGTAAAATTTCCAGAAAAGTTACAAAATTTGTTTACCGTGTGTAAGTACTTTTTGTGCTGAAAAAAACAATGTATAATATTCCTGATTTACTGCAAGGTTTCCTACTGTAAAATTAGTCTAAAGTGATTAAGGGCAAAATCCTGAAAATTCTGCTGGCACTTAACGCAAAAAAAATGAAATTCTGCTGGCACTGAAAGGGTTAAAGGACAACTCCACCCTCATAAGAACATCTTTTAGAAAGAATGGCCTTTTTAATATATGTTGATATATATAGTTTGTCCTATGAATTCATTACGTATGCCTGCTATACTTCTGGATGCCTCATGGAAACTAAGCCCATTAGAAACCTGTACTGAGCTGAGCAGCTCAGAAGAGGTTGACAGGGGATTAACATTCAGTCATTGGCTGTGATGTCAACTGTCAAATCCATAACTGACAGTTACTAACTGAAAGAACCAGGAAGCAGAAACAGGGGAAACAGGACATTGTGCAGGATTTCAGGTTAGACTTTATATATTAGATTAAACTATTACCATTTAGGGCTTTGGGGGGTGATTTACCTGTATGTAAGTTTTCATTTCAGGGTGGACTTGCCCTTTAAGCCTGCTCATCATGTTTTAAACTAATTGGAAATAAATATTGTAACTAACCAAGCCTGGACTCCGATATACTAGTGGTGCAGCAGAGACAGCAGATGACATGATGAGCAGGATGAAAGAAGTTGGGGGTCAGTGTATAGTCTAAGGCGTTTCTAAAAGCTAGTTCTACAAAGAACTACAGCCACAACATTGATGGTATGAATGAAAAAACTACAGGGTTATGTAGTAAAGGTGTGTAGATTCCAAGAATGTATAGTTTGTGGGGGTATGTTTTCCCCAACTTCACATCAGGTCTATGAATGAACAAACTACAAGGTTATGTAGCTAAAGGTGTGTAGATTCCAAATATATAGTTTGTGTGGGGTTTGTTTACCCCAATTCACATCAGGTCTACTTCATGCAGCCTATCAAGTTTAAAACGTTTTTAAACAACAGATGAGCGGGAATGAAAGAGTTGGGGTCAGTGTATAGTATAAGGCATTTCAAAAAGCTAGTTTCTACAAAGAACTGCAGCCACAAAATTGATGGTATGAATGAAACAATTAATACAGGGTTATGTAGCTAAAGGTGTGTAGATTCCAAGAATATATAGTTTGTGGGGTAGGTTTACCCCAACTTCACATCAGGTCTAGTGCATGCAGCCTATCAGGTTGTCCTTGCTGATGTGCCCAATGGTGGAATTGAACTCAGGGCTTTGGCATTGCAGGGTAGTGTTGCTAACCACTAAGCCACCGTGCTGCCCACATTTTTAATGTTTTTAGACAACATGATGAGCAGGATGAAAGAAGTGAGGTCAGTGTATAGTCTAAGGCATTTCTAAAAGCTAGTTCTACAAAGAGAATGCAGCCACAACATTGATGGTATGAATGAACTCAGGGCTTCAGCGTTGCTGGGGGGGTGTTGCTAACCACTGAGCCACGTGCTGCCCACATTATAATGTTTTTAGACGACATGAGAGCAGGATGAAAGAAGTTGGGGTCAGTGTATAGTCTAAGGCGTTTCTAAAAGCGATTTTCTACAAAGAACTGCAGCCAGAAAATTGATGGTATGAATGAACAAACTACTGGGTTATGTAGCTAAAGGTGTGTAGATTCCAAAATATATAGTTTGTGGGAGGTATGTTTTCCCCAACTTCACATCAGGTCTATGAATGAACAAACACAAGGTTATATAGCTAAAGGTGTGTAGATTCCAAGAATATATAGTTTGTGTGGGGTTTGTTTACCCCAACTTAACATCAGGTCTACTGCATGCAGCCTATCAGGTTTAAAAAGTTTTTAGGCAACATGATGAGCAGGATGAAAGAAGTTGTCAGTGTATATGTAACAAATGGCCGGACGGCGGGGGTACTTACAAGTACGCTTTTAGGAGGAGGCTGATAGTCCGGAAAATGCAGGACACAAGAGGCTGCTGGGAACTGTAGGCAGGATGCTGGAACAAGGTGGGCTGGGAACTGTAGGCTGGAAACAGGAACATGGTGCTGCTGGGAACTGTAGGCTGAATGCTGGAAGAACAGGTGCTGCTGGGAACTGTAGGCTGAATGTGGAACAAGGTGCTGTGGGAACTGTAGGCTGAATGCTGGAACAAGGTGCTGCTGGGAACTGTAGGCTGAATGCTGTGGAACAAGGTGCTGCTGGGAACTGTAGGCTGAATGCCTAGAACAAGGTGCTGCTGGGAAGTAGGCTGCAAACAGGAACAAGGTGCTGCTGGGAACTGTAGGCTGAATGCGTGGAACAAGGTGCTGCTGGGAAACTGTAGGCTGGAAACAGGAACAGGCTAGGTAAGTGGACACAGGAGCAGGCAAGGTAGGTATATCTGGAGCGGGAAAGGTAAGTAGTTGGAGCAGGAGAGGAGCAGGATCCAAGGCAGGTGAGTACAAGGAGCCAGGGGTAGCTAACGCTACTCGGGCACGGGTCCAGGAGTATGCCGGCTTTTAAATTCTCGTGCTGCCCGGCATGTCTGCGTCATGACGTCTGCGACGCCACCCACCCGGAAGTGCAGAGTGGCGCGGGACGCTGATCGGCAAGTAAGTCGGACAGTACCCCCCCCCTTACGGGGGCCACAGGACCCAACGGGCCAGGTTTCCCTGGAAAACTCCTGTGGAAAGCTCGACTAGACGAGGAGCGTGCAAATCAGAATGTTTCATCCAAGCTCTTTCTTCTGGAACAAAAACTTTCCAGTGGACCAAATACTGAAGAGACCTCCTCCAGAATCTAGAGTCCAAGATCTTCTCGACCTCAAACTCCTGCTGACCATCAACGGAAATTGGAACGGGAGGTAGTAAAGATGTGGAATACTGATTAGAGCCTACTGGCTTGATGAGGGAAATATGAAACATATAGGAATCCGCATGCTGGAAGGAAGTGGAGGCGAACAGCCACTGGACGATAATTCCAGGATAGGAAAAGGACCAATAAATTTGGGTCCCAGTTTGGAGGAAGGAACCCGTAGGTTAATATGAGCAGAGGAGAGCCACACTTTATCTCCAACCGAATAAGCTGGGGGTTCTCTACGTCTCTATCTGCTGCAGTTTTTTGTACCAAAGCAGATTTCTGAAGGCTGATCTCTGTAGCATGCCAGATAGCACAAGGTACACACTTGAATAAAGTCTTTAACATCTTTTCTCATTTTGGGCACCAAAGGAACGGGCAAGAATAGTAAAAGTTTGTTAACACCGGGATGCCCGGCTTGCTTGGACACGTGAGTATGAAGAAGGATAGTTTTCCGAAGTGAAACAGGAACAAAGATTTTGCCGGAGGGTGTGTCTGGGAGGAGCAGAATCTTGTGCGGCTTGAATCTTGGAACAGAGTTGAGGAGATATAGAGGCCAAGATTTTAGTGGTTGGGATAATGCGACCCTTATCTTGATTAATACAGTCAGAAACCACAAATGATCTGGAAAGGGCATCAGCTTTTTGTTTTTGGAACCAGGTTGATAAGTGATAACAAAGTTAAATCGGGAAAGAATAAGACCACAGTGTTGATGGGGATTTACCTTTTAAGATTCTGGAGTATTCAAGGTTCTTATGGTCGGTAAGGATAGTGATAGGTACAGAGGTGCCTTCCAATAGATGATGCCACTCCTCGAGGGCCAACTTGATGGCAAGAAGTTCCCTATTCCCAAAAACATCATAGTTCCGCTCATTGGGTAGAAACTTCTTAGAGAAGTAAGCGCAGGTTTGGAGTTCCTTTTTGTGCCTTGTCTTTGGGAAAGGATTGCTCCTGCGCCCAAGTCCAAGGCATCAACTTCGATGTAGAAAGGTAGACTAGGATCTGGATGTACTAGAACAGGTGCTTCGGCAAAGGCTTCCTTGAGTCGTTTGAAGGGTTCGAGGGCTGCAGGGGTCCATGAATGCGGCTACCACTTTACTGATGAGGGCTATATCGGGAGAAATTATAGAAGAGAACCCTTGAATGAATTTTCTAATAATTGGCGAAGCCAATGAACCTTTGAATAGCTTTGGTTCCATAGGAAGAGACCAGTCATGGATGGCCGAAACTTTCACAGGATCCATCTGGAACCTTGTGCAGATACGATGTAGCCCAGAAAGGGTACTTGCGAACACTCAAATAGACATTTTTCCTGTTTGGCATATAGGCTATTCTCTCTCAGACGTTGTAACAACTGTTTAACATGGAGGCGGTGTGAGGGCAGATCTTGAGAAAAGATTAAAATGTCATAGAGATATACGACTACAGAGATTCCAACATATCACGGAAAATGTCAGTCACGATTTCTTGGAACACCGCTGGAGCATTACAAAGGCCAAAGGGCATAACGAGATATTCGTAGTGACCGTCCCTAGTGTTAAAGGCTGTTTTCCACTCGTCACCCTTGCGTATACGGATCAGATTGTATGCCCCCCGAAGATCCAGTTTGATAATATTTTAGCCCCTTTATCTGGTCAAACAGTTCAGAGATGAGAGGAAGAGGATATCGATTTTTTATTGTGATTTTATTTAACCCATGGTAGTCGATGCAGGGTCGTAAACCTCCGTCTTTTTTTCAAACAAAAAGAACCCAGCTCCAGCAGGGGAAAGGAAGGTTGTATGAAACCCCTAGAACAATGTTCTGAATATACTCTTTCATGGCTAGAGTTTCTGAAGGGGACAGTGGGTATGTGCGTCCCCGAGGAGGCATAGTACTGAGAGAATATCGATGGGGCAATCGTAGGATCGGTGTGGTGGTAGCTTCTCAGCTCGGTTTTACAAAAAACATCAGAGAAATCATGATAACATTCAGGGAGGTTTTCTCAGATTTATTTTCACAGGTAATGGTGGTGCAATGAGTGGAAAGGCAATTTTCAAAACAGAAGGACTCCAAGACTTGAGTTCATGTTAGACCAAACTATAACAGGGTTATGTAATCTGAGCCATGGAAGTCCGAGAATCAGGGGAGCGAAAGGGCTGTGGATGACAAAAAAAGACAAACGTTCTTGGTGAAATAGCCAATGCGAAATAGAACTTCGTATGTAGATTGGGAGATGAATTCAGAAGCCAAAGGGTTATTGTCAATAGCCAGAACTCGAAGAGGTTGTGCAATTGAAGGAGAGGAAGCCCCAATAGTGCTGATAGGTAGAATCAATGAAGTTTCCAGCTGCACCGGAATCGACAAAGGCCTGGAGGGAAAAAGTTTTATATTAAAGGTGATGTTGCTGGTAGAAGAGTTTCAGTGGTTCAAATTTGGCAGGGGACTTAACATTGCCTAGAAGGAGCTCCTCCTGAACTTCTAGGGCATGGAGTTTCCCGACTTCTGGGGGCAATTTCTTACAAAGTGTCCTTGCCCAGCACAATAGAGACAAAGTCCATTGTACGTTGGCGTGACTTTTCCTCAAGAGACAGATGAGTGCCGCAATTTGCATCGGCTCTTCAACAGAAGATATAGGTTGCGGAAAGGTCGAGCAGGCCTAGGAAAGGTGTTAGGGAAGCTGGAACGAGCTGCAGACCTTTCTGCCTGCCGTTCACGGAAGCGGGTATCAATCTGGATGCATAGTGTAATCAAGTCTTCCAATGGGACAGGTAACTCTCTAGATACTAATTCATCCTTGAGGCGATCAGAGAGTCTCTGCCAAAAAGCTGCTGTAAGTGCCTCATGTTCCAAGAAGTCTCCGCGGCAAGGGTACAAATTCAATTGCATATTGACCCACGTAACGAGACCCTTGGCGAGGCTGCATCAAACGGGAGGAGGCAGCAGAGGTTCTTCCTGTGGCATCGAAGACCTTGCGAAACATATTCAGGAAGTCGGTAACATTATTGACTAGAGGATATCTTTTTCCCATAGGGGAGAAGCCCAGGCCAGAGCATTGCCCTCCAACAAAGCGATGATGTAACCAACCTTTGCACGATCCGATGCAAATTGAGATGGTTGAAGCTCAAATTGGATTCGGCACTGATTAATGAATCCACGGCAGGCTTGGGCATTACCTTTAAACCGTGAGGGTGGAGGTATGCGGGGCTCTCTCCAAAGAGAAGGTCACCGGATCCGGGCATTGAAGGAGGCAGCGTAGAACCCGGAGCTGAGGCAGAAGCTGGGGGGTAGCCGGACGCGAGGGTATCCATGAACTGAGCAACTGGCCCTGATGGTGTTCAAACATGTCCATGCATTTGGACAGAGTTTGGAGAGTTTTACTCAACTCTGCCATAGCCCCCTTCAGGCGTTTCCATGGCCCGATAGTACTGTAACAAATGGACGGACGGCCGGGGGTACTTACAAGTACGCGTTTAGGAGGAGGCTGATGTCTGAAAAATGCAGGACACAGAGGCTGCTGGGAACTGTAGGCAGGATGTGGAACAAGGTGCTGTGGGAACGTGAGGCTGGAAACAGGAACAAGGTGTGCTGCTGGGAACGTAGGTGAATGCTGGAACAAGGTGCTGCTGGGAACGTAGGCTGAGTGCTGGAACATGGTGCTGCTGAGAACTGTAGGCTGGAAACAGGATCAAGGTGCTGCTGGGAACTGTAGGCTGAATGCTGGAACAAGGTGCTGCTGGGAACTGTAGGCTGAATGCTGGAACAAGGTGCTGCTGGGAACTGTAGGCTGGAAACAGGAACAGGTGCTGCTGGGAACTGTAGGCGAATGTGGCACAAGGGGCTGTGGGAACTGTAGGCTGGAAACAGGAACAAGCTAGGTAAGTGGACACAGGAGCAGGCAAGGTAGGTAGTCTCTGGAGCGGGAAAGGTAAGTAGTTGGAGCAGGAGAGGAGCAGGATCCAAGGCAGGTGAGTACAAGGAGCCAGGGGTAGCTAACGCTACTATCGGGCACCGGGTCCAGGAGGACGTGGCTTTAAATTCTCACACCGCCCGGCGTGTCTGCGTCATGATGTCACCGCCCACCCAGAAGTGCAGAACGGCACGGGACGGGAGCAGAGGTAAGTTAGTGACAGTATAGTCTAAGGCATTTCTAAAAGCTAGTTTCTACAATGAACTGCAGCCACAAGATTGATGGTATGAATGAACAAACTAAATACAGGGTTATGTAGCTAAAGGTGTGTAGATTCCAAGAATATAGTTTGTTTGTGGGGGGTATGTTTACCCCAACTTCACATCAGGTCTAGTGCATGCAGCCTATCAGGTTGCCCTTGCTGATGTGCCCAATGGTGGAATTGAACTCAGGACTTTGGCATTGCAGGGTGGTGTTGTTAACCACTAAGCCAATGTTCTGCCCCACATTTTTAATGTTTTTGATGACATGATGAGCAGGATGAAAGAAGTTGGGGTCAGTGTATAGTCTAAGGCTTTTCTAAAAGCTAGATTCTACAAAGAACTGCAGCCACAACATTGATGGTATGAATGAACTGAGGCTTCAGCGTTGCGGGGTGTGTGCTAACCACTGAGCCACCGTGCTGACCCACATTTATAATGTTTTTAGATGACATGATGAGCAGGCTGAAAGAAATTGGGGTCAGTGTATAGTCTAAGGCGTTTCTAAAAGCTAGTTTTTACAAAGAACTGCAGCCACAACATTGATGGTATGAATGAACTCAGGGCTTCAGCGTTGCTGGGTGGTGTTGCTAACCACTGAGCCACCGTGCTGACCCACATTTATAATGTTTTTAGATGACATGATGAGCAGGCTGAAAGAAATTGGGGTCAGTGTATAGTCTAAGGCGTTTCTAAAAGCTAGTTTCTACAAAGAACCGCAGCCACAACATTGATGGTATGAATGAACAAACTACAGGGTTATGTAGCTAAAGGTATGTAGATTCCAAGAATATACTGTATTGCTTTTTTGGGGGGGTATGTTTTCCACAACAGCTCATCATGTTTTAAACTAATTGGAAATAAATATTTGCTTTTAACTAACCATGCCTGGACTCCGATATACTAGTGGTGCAGCCAGTGGTGACCCTACCATGAAGCAAACTGAAACCTTTGCTCAGGGTGCCCTCTTGCAGAACACTTAAAAGACTGCAGTTAAAAAAATAATCCTACTTCCTGCAATTCCGCATTTCCGAACCAGTCCACCAATCAGTGTTAATTCAGCTTTCCAGTTCACCAGTCAGTTTAAATAAGCCCACAATACCCACCTCCACAAGCCACGCTTATGTTCCCTGATGAAACCATGCGCGCTTCACATGTCGCGCCCTCCCCCCCACCATCTGCCGATAAGCAGCATTTAAAAGTTGTTTCAGGTGTCAAAAACTCTAGGAACACCCCTGATAAAGTTCAAACTAAAAAAACCTTAATCCTGTCTACAGATACACGGGACTGTGTATTTCATAAATCATCTTTACAGTAGGTCATTTTATATTTTCTGTATTTTTTTTATCCTTTAATGCTGGCCATACACTAGACAGACATTAGATAGATTAGATGTTCGTCTAGTCTGGCCTATGAGCACCTTTAGGCAGAAGATGTGAAAAGGGACGTCAACTTTCTGTAAAATACAAATAATTTATCTACTGATAACCATATGTTTCAGAGATTATGAAAATGTCAAGAACAATGTAAATGATTCCCAAGTGACATAGAAGTATATTTACAGATGGAAGGGGACTTTTAATAATATTTACAGTGTGAATTATTTTCTTTCATATATGCATTTCTGCTAATGAATTTTAAGCAGAGACACCCAGACATTATTTTTAACCATAATCCTAAAACCACAGCTGTTTTTCAAAGCAAGTCCTGTTTAATTTTATTAGTGGCACGAGCTGTCACTTTATTCTATTGGGTCTTTTTCAATAATCCTGTCAAACATTTGTTCACAAGGAATTCAATGGAATCCCTTTCTAGCCGATGTTGCCACCTTCTCCCCCTGCTCAACAAGTGTTTGGGAGCTTGAGCATGGGCAGAGAGGCAGCAGGAAAAGAAGCAGTAAATCATTGGCTATGATGTAAGCAGTAATAGCATTGATTGATTGCATGAGAGGAGGAGCCGTCTTCCTCTGCCAGAACGTGGGCAATAATTATCCTTAAATATCTGATTATTAATATATCTAATAATGTGCTAAATGTATTGATTTGAAATGGTGGAAGGTAACCGATAAGTGACCATTTTTGTTTTTTTAAGGGTGGACATACCCTTTAATTCTGCATTCCCTGTTCATTTATTGTCTCCCCCCTGCATCCTCAAAGCCCATCTTAATTTAGAGAAGCTAAATTATTAATGTACATGTGCCTGTGGTTAACTCAGTGCCGTATATTCAGGGCAATGTAATAAACATAGAAGGAAAACAGAGACTTTTAGCATACAGAGGCAGTTTTATGTGATTAAAATCAAAATATGTTAGATATAAAATCAACAAGTAACAATAGGGTCCTAAACAAAAATATAAATATAGAAAATACAAATAATCTGTTAACATGGACAAGCACAAGAATTTGAATGGCGGTCACAGCCTGGGGGCATCTGTTTTATTATACAACCAAGGCACTAAGTCTCAAACCTGTGATATACTGAAGATGATATGAAATTATATTTCAGTTAAGCTTGAGGAGAGATATCAAATTGCTGAGTTCAGGGTAGCATATATAATTTGTCCTTTAACTTAAATGTCAAAAAATACATTATAAGGATAGTGAATAAAACAGGCAATCTTCATGCTAGCCCTCATTAATTGACATGGGGTTTCCATAAAGAGAGGACAGCCTTCTTCTTTTATTTAAGTCTTCTAAATGAATTCTGTTCAATGGGGTAAGATTATCAGCTTGCAAAATATATACAGCCAGGTGTAATACTTCCTCCGCACTCCTCTTTCTTGTGGGTTCCCACAATGTAGTAATCAATTAGCGTGAGATACTGCATCATGGGAACCAGTAATGTAAGAAGTGCGAAGGCTACTTTTGAAGGTGTTGATTTTTATTTTACATCGTGTGCCCCGGGAAGGGGCAGAGGTCAGGTGATATCACTCAACCTACTGGAAACGGGAAGTTTGAACATTTACCCCCAATCTAATTCCTCACAGACCAAAGCTGTGATTGTCAGCTTATTTTAAAGGAAATACTGCAGGCTTTTATTTGACGCTAATTGTTTGGAGACCACAGTTGCCCTTTAAAGAGTCATCAAACCATGGATTTTTGGCTCTTCTAGACATGCATATTAAGTTGTATACAAGAACAAAGTTTTAAGTATTTTAGTTTTAAAACTAACCAGTTTTTTGTTCTTTAGAAATGCAATCTATAATTTGCTAGGAGGTAGAAGTAAGTTCTTAATTGGAAGATCAAAAGTTGCCCTGCTCAACAGACTGCTATCAGCCACTGCATGAGTGGATGACTTTTGGGCCTGTTCTTACAAGAAAGTTGATTTAAAAAGTGGAATATTAGGGTTCTTTTCAAATTCACTTCTGTCTACATCTGCAAGAAATTGCTTGGTCCAGTTACTCTGGTTCCTCCCACGATTATAGAAACATAATATAGCTAATAGCTTGCGTGTAATAGGGCAGAAAAGATCAGGCAGCAATTTTATCACCATCACATCTAACTAAGGATAATGCTGGCTATAAACTATTTGGCTACCTTTTATCGCCCACACGTTATTCAACAACCACCTGGGGCAATCATTTTACAATAAACATTCGCAGGGAACCTGGATCCAGACCTGAGAACAACACAGCTATGAGAAAAGGTAATACCACAGCTCTGCCCGATATTAGATCAAATAGACAATCAAATGGCAAATCTGATATTTGTCTGATATTCCAGTGTGAAATCTGCAATGGGACGGGGGTGCTGATGTCACTAAGTAAAGATTGCAGCGCTGTACTTGCTGTGATTGGACCAGCAGGGGGTGCATGCCTGTAGCTTAAATTCTCTGATGAACATGCTTTTTTAAATCTAAATATGATTAGCTGTATAAGAATAAATGTACAAGATGTAAGCCTAGCTAACATCAACCACGTCACTTGTCTTCTGTTCTCCAGGTGACTTTAAAATGTTATTTTATTCATTTGCGCAAGCCAACAAGTATCAGAAAAACTAATGTATATGTAAAACGCAAATGCCTGTTTCAAATGAGGGTCACAATCAAGTTCAGCACAAACAAAATTTTCTGGTGCTTTTAGCTTGGAGCATGTTCTTGTAGGAATTACTGTTACTGCCCGCTGCTGCCTTATTCACAAATCAGTCTTATGCAGAGGTCAACACTTTGCTGGAGCTGCATATGTGAAATGGTAATTATCTTGTTTTCTTCTCTTTCTTTCTTTGTGAAGGTAATGTGAATTCCCAGGGAAACAGGTCTTAAGGGAAATCATAAAAACAAAAAGCAGACAAGCCTAAAGAGAGTAAGAGAGGTTTCAAAACGCAGAAGACTCTTCCAGTGTCATAATGCAGCAGTTTGAGTTTGTAAGTTTGCTCCCAAACCTGGTTTAAATGGCCAAGAATGGCAAGGTGTCCAGATTCCAATCTAAAGCCATATTATAGTACTGCACAATACTGGGACATCAAATGAACCTTCTAATTAAGTTTAATTAAGTTTATATGTTTTGTACCTTCAATGCTAGAAATGATAAACATTTTAAAAATGAGATTTAGACAAGGATGTATTTTCAGTGATTTAATAAGCTATATATTTCCCATTACATTCAAAAACCTTGAAAAAACAATTTGTCTAAATAATTACACTAAATAGAACGAAAATTTTCAAAGGAAACCAAGTCCTAAACATACAGGACTAATTAATTTACCCCTTGTACTAGCAATTAAAAATACCTTTGTCATCATAAATGTAATTCAGGATATTATCTGTGTCATATATTTTTAAAGGGACAGTTCAGTAAAAATGATCAATAGTGTAAATTGTTAGTTGTGATTGCCTTAAGTTATTCTACATATTCTCTCCCATTTTTAAAAACAGTTGATTTCATACCCTTTGCTGTTCCCTGCTGTTGAGATTAGTGAGCTGACATTTCCATTTCAGGTTCTAATGGTCCTTCTTCTTCCCAGGATGCACCACATCCTTGGAATGTTCCTAACAGTAATTTCCACTGATTGGCTGTTGGATGGGTCAAAGTTGCTCAGATCTCTACTGAGCAACTGAATCAACCCAGGCGCTGGGTCAAGGGCAAGACCATAACGGTCTCTACTAGGGGTCCTGCAAACAGGAGGTCAGTATTTCAGTTGCAGTTATTTATACACAGACAAAATGCTGAACTGGCAGATTAAGGTCACTGGGATGAAAAAATACTGAACTACCTATCTTAAAATCAATGTATATAGCTGATGCTAATTTTCTTGCTGTTTTTTTATAGTATAATATACTTAACAATGTCAGACCCACTCAAGTCTCCAGAGCTGGTGCCGAAGAAAGATTTGGCCATTTAAAAAAGTTTACTAGCAGTAAAGGTGCATGGGAAAAATAAAAGGATCTCCACCCACAATCACATTATTTCATTAAATAGTAGTAACTTTAAAGTAAAAAATCAAGCAGTTCAGGTTGTCATAACACAAGGAATCACCTGAACTTATGATTCTCCTTCAAGCTGATGCTAACAATTTTAACTCCCTGCCCAAGAACTATTTACAAGAACTATGGCCCTGCATAATATATATAATATTCCTTTCACTACACTCACTCCTGTATAGTTAAATTCTATTGTTCTTTTTTTTTTCTTTACTTATATCTTACAAAACATAAAATTATATCTAGTGGAGTTTTTTTCAATGTGCTTCTAGATATAAAAACTGTTTTCTCATTTGTGTGTTATTCAGGCTTTATATAGTATTGCTTTGTCTTTCGAAAATAATTGCCAGTTTCTCTGATGCTTAAGAATATAATTAACTTTCTAACCACCCATCCCTGCTTAGAAAGGTCTTATATTCTAGAGACTGATGGTAAGTATTTGTAAGCATTTTAATTTGCAGATGTGGCATTCCTTATTTCCTGTTTTATAAGTAATGCCAAATGGTAAATTTGCTAAGTAGTGTGATAATAATAGCACTTAGATAAAAACGCACCAACAACCTCTAAAACAGTGGCTCTTAGTTGACCGCAGACCTTTCTTCACAGGTTAAAAGCGTTGACTAATTTCTGCTGTAGAAAGAATATCTTTTAAGCTAGCTTATACGCAGTCTTATTTGTTGGCAATCCTATTGTAGCTTTCAAAAATGTTATCAGTTCCTTTATTAATATAACAAGATGAGATCATTGGTCTTGACTCAAAGTCCTGGATAATTAATGTGTCAACACAAAATGCCCCAAGACATGCTGGTTAAACTTCATGTACCTTAGACAACAAACAGGTTTTAAGCAATATATATTTCCCATTTGATCAGTAGACTTAATAGAAAACTTGCAGGATTTCAATGATGGTGGGTTTGTTAGTGTCTTATAATTTAATACTGCTGTAACTATCACTTTTTCAATTTCAAAGTCAAGAATTGATTCATTAATATTAACTTTAGTTTAGAAATGCCTTGTCTAAATTACATTCCCTTTTAACGTAATAATTCCCTAGTGATACATTTAGATTTCTTTCTCAGTAGTTAGTGGTTAAGACTGTATAAGGATTTCCATATAGGAGTTTTAAGTAAGATCTCTGCCCTCCTGTGATGCCCAGAGTCCCCGAGTATACCTTCAGCGCCTATACCCCAATCTATAGCTGCTGTCTTCACCTATAGACAAGCCTCCAATAGTCAGGAGACTTGTTGCCCCTCACTGTACACGGTTACCCCCAGGTCTTAGAGCACAAGGTATAGACGCAGAGGCCGGGTATACTCTGGAAAACCAGAACACCAATGGAGCTTGAACAAGAAATGGAAGACAAGAGAATGACAAGAAAACAATGAACAATGATAAGAACAAAGAAAAGAGCAAGGACAAGACTAGGCTACTAGAACCAGACTTGGGCTACTATAAATAATAGCTGGGACCACTAGCTTGGCTGATACCAAAACTATAACAGGCAATGGTTAGTTACCTGGACCAGGTTTTAAAAGGTAGAAGGACCAATGAGCAAATGGAACACTAAGTCTGAAACAGCGATTGGCTAACAAGCCAAGTTTGAATTTGATTGGACCTCCTTCATCCTGCCTAGTGTCTACAGGAACGGAGAAGATAAGAGGTGCCTGTGTGCGTCTGCACGGCACCAGAAGAACGAGCAGAGGAAGGCACGCGGGTGCACGAAGATGGACGCCGCAGGATGACATCATCGGACGTGGACGCGCCTGCTGTATCGGAGATCCCCGACGTGAGGTAGGTAAGTTCAGAGTCCTGACACCTCCATTGAGTAATGCATTATATAACAGAACTGAAATTTAAAATTATACCATGGAGGAAGTTTTTGACATTAGGGAAAGCTGACTGACGAAAACAGTGATGATTGGGCCCTTTGCTTAAAGGGCAAGTCCAGCCCTAAAATGAAAACTGCTCATCATGTCATCTGCTGTCTCTGCTGCACCACTAGTATATCGGAGTCCAGGCTTGGTTAGTTAAAAGCAAATATTTATTTCCAATTAGTTTAAAACATGATGAGCAGGCTTAAAGGGCAAGTCCAGCCCTGAAATGAAAACTTATATACAGGTAAATCACCCCCCAAAGCCCTAAACGGTAATAGTTTGAAATCTGAAATATAAGTCTAACCTGAAATCCTGCACAATGTCCTGTTGCTTCTGTTTCTGCTTCCTGGTTCTTCCAGTTAGCAACTGTCAGTTATGGATTTGACAGTTGACATCACAGCCAATGACTGAATATTAATCCCCTATCTGCCTTTTCTGAGCATGCCCAAGCTCAGTACAGGCTCAGTACAGGTTTCTAAATTGCTCAGTTTCCATGAGGCATCCAGAAGCATAGCAGGCATACAGTAATGAATTCATAGGACAAAGTATGATATATCAACATATTTTAAAGAGGCCATTCTTTCTAAAAGATGTTCTTATGAGGGTGGAGTTGTCCTTTAAGACTTTTTTGAATCAATCATTTTCTAATTATTGATTAATGCAGCCCCCCACAATTAACAATATTTGACAAGCTCTCTAGTCATAGTTCAGAAAAGACATAGCTCAGCATTACTGTAAGCATTGTTAATTGTTTAAATGGAAGTAAAGGGTTATTCTACACAAATCTGCAGTCTACAGTGTAAGGACCTTAATTACTAAAAGCTTCACCTCTGGGAGTACGGATCAGAAAAAACTTTACTTGTAAATGCAGCTTCAGTCCTGTCCCAAACCTTGGGAGGGTGATCCAGGCTGTGCCACCTATAGGAAAACGAGATTCTTGCATAGTGCTTCCTACAACTGGTTAGCCTGAAATTTTATACCGGGCTGCTCTACTTCCGGAGGTGAGGCTATGATAGTTTAGGTTCTCAACATATGGCACAGCAGATGAGGGTCGAATTTACCTTTAATTTGGCCTATAGTTCTTTGTATCCTCTGTTACATACTGTTACATTGTCTTGGAAAACAAAACAGATAACTACAGACACATAAACCACACATTACATTGGAAGCTTAACATTTCCCTTCATTGAGAGAGAACCTGAATGCTATTTTAAGATGCTTTCTTGTCTACTTGATTTTGATTGTTTTGATTATTTCTGTTGGTCTGTTGGGTTTTAGGTTGCAGGTATCTGTCTTTGTTTCTTGTGCTTGCTACTCAACATCCTAAAAACCTAATTTAGTTCCTGACTTGTAGATATCCTTGTAGTCTGCCTTGCTTTGCTACTTTTTATATATTTAGCAAACTGATTCGGCTCTTTCAATGCTTGAACTGTTTTTTACCATATTTTCTAGAAAAAAAATGACATTGTCTCACAACACTTTCTTACAATATGTGGGGAAAGAAAGAAAAGCAGAACTCTCAGAGTGAGGCGCCAACCTGTATTCATGGAAATGCTCACATTTATCACAACACATTATTGTGCTAGTACATTAGATTTTTAGACTGTTTTAGCCTCGATCAATCCCTGAAAATTTAGTTGGATTTGTGGAGGCACCACCAGATACGAATGGATGCATTCTAAAACTGGTTGTTTAAAGGGCATGAATATCCATCCCTCCTCACCTTTATATCTCTCTATTCTACATTTAAAGGCTTATTTTCTCTTACATAGTTACATAGTATTTGAGGTTGAATAAAGACATATCCATCCAGTCCAACCTTACTCATGAGCCCTACTCAGGGTCGGAATTACACTTCAATAGCCTGTAGGCACACAAAACCTGGTGTCCCCTAAACACAGACCACACCCCAAACCACACCCGCTTTTTATTTTTGGGAAGAAAATAGACTATATTTATGCTAAAATTTGTAAACTACAAAAACATGAACTGTCCCTCCAACCACAGGTGCTCCTAAGTTCGTGCCTACTGTGCATAATGG
The DNA here is from genome assembly GCA_019447015.1 of Hymenochirus boettgeri. Taxonomy (NCBI): domain Eukaryota; kingdom Metazoa; phylum Chordata; class Amphibia; order Anura; family Pipidae; genus Hymenochirus; species Hymenochirus boettgeri. The sequence goes on along the minus strand of CM033473.1, from coordinate 206,729,704 downwards.
TAAATCCGGCCCTGGTCCTAACTTATAATTGATCCAGAGCTAAGCAAAAGAATCCCAACTGAAAAAGGGAAAATTTCTTCCTGACTCCAAATGATAATTGGAAAGGATCACTGGATCATCTAAGACTGTGTATATATATACATATATATATATATATCAATACCAGTCATTTTCAATATTTTTGAATTTTAGAAACTTATCCAGACAACATTTAAAGCTATTCAATATATTCAAAGTTTTACAGTTTCACCATTCTCACTGTAAAGGAACCTTTCCTAACCTGAAGATGAAACTTCTTTTCTTCCAACCTTAAAGGATGTCCACGTGTCCTCTGATATAACCGATTAGTGAACAATGCACCCAAAAGTTTATTGTATGGCCCATTAATATATATTGTATAAATGTCATGTCCCAATGTAAACAGCCCTAACTTGTCTAATTTGCCTGCATAGTCAAGCCCCTCCATTCCCTTTGTTATCTTATTTGCCCTTCTCTGAACTCCTTCCATTTCCAAGATGTCCCTTTTGTATATGGGATTCCAAAACTGCACCGCATATTCCAAATGAGGCCTTTCCAGTGCCTTGTAAAGAGGGAGAATAATATTTTCATCCTTGAATCTATTCCCCTTTAAACAAGGCAATATCTTGCTTGCTCTAGCATTGTTATTTGCAATTTGGCATTGTTATTTCAGATATTTTTGGTGTAGGGTTGCTAAACCCCATTACGGATTTAAAACATAGTATCTAGATACTGGAATATGTTAAGTATTTCAATTGCACAGTATACACTTACGCCTTCTCAATAATTCTAGACTGCAGCACAAAATTCAGCGCGTATGTAGTAAAGATATGCACTATTAGCTGTTTAAAAGTTCTGCCGGTTCAGTCCTGGACATTTAAATAGCTGATCATGCATTTCTTTATTGTTGGAAAACAGCTGATCGCGTGCACTGGGGAGGTGTGTGTGTCAGGGGCTCGGCCTCCAATCCCACGATCAGGGGCCCCTGAAGCTTCACGGCTGACAAAATTGGTAGCCAAATGCATCAACTTATCAACACTGAATATCCTCTGCCACCCTGCTGCCCACTTTGACAAGCTATCTAGATCTTCCCCTAGAAATTCACATCATTTGAAGTTTCTACTGCTCTGCATTTGTATCAGCAAACACATGGACCTTGCTCTCAATACCCACTTTTATTTATTTATATATCTAAATAAAATCTAAGTATACCACATCTAAGCTAGAGCTAGAATCTACATTCTTACATCTTCATAAAAATAAAGTTTGACAAGATCAATTTCTCATAAATCCACGCTGATTACTACTTATCAAAGAAGGAAACAGTGAGAAATGGAACAAATGTAGGCTGCTGTGAATTGTGGTTTATTAAGACCCAATACACAGTACAGAGTGCTTTTGGATTGAAACTTGCCTTATCTGCAGTATCTGGACTGAATTCTTTGAACTAATTTCTACTTATAAGGTCAGAGCTAAAGTCGGGAATATGATCCCGTAACAAGGTTTCCAGTATCTTCCCCTCCACTCATGTTAAACTTACAGGTCTATAGTAGGGATGGCATAGAACTCGAACTCGAACCGGAGTTCGAGCCGAACTGTTCGAGTTCGAACAGACCCGGACTTCTCGAACTATCTCGGACGTGGACTTTCGATATTTCCCGGACTTTCGATGATTTATCGAATGTTCGAACGTTCGAAAGTTCGAATCCGCGAGTAAAATGTACATGGTATCTAGGCGCGAACATCGAATCTGTGAGTAAAGTCTCCATTACAGCCTATACGCGAGCATCGAATCTGCGAGTGAAATGTCCAATATTAACTGGCACATACATATGAAACCTTCAGAGCAGCTCTGAAGGTTTAATGTTCGAGTACAGCACATGAGCTACTGACACCCTTGGATTAAACTCTTCCTGCAATGTTGTGGGTGAGACTCTTTCCTATGTGAGGAAGTAAGACTGGAAAAAGAGTATAAATATTCTATTTACAAATGACAGGGGAGAAAAGAAGAAGCTAATGAAAAATGTGAAGGTAGAAGAGAGATATAAAGGGCAGGGGAATACAGATGTACATGACATTTAAATGATTGTCAGGACGGTAAATTATGGTAATTTGTGGGGTTTTATATTACCTAAAATAACAAAATAATTATGAAATATCAGCCAGACTACTTTAAATCCTACTTACAGACTACTGATTGGTATATATCGATATGTTACATTGGGTAAAAATTAGTGTGTGTTTCAAGAATAAGATTCATTCACATGAAAAAGCATGGTAACTTACAGTAGATGGTTCTGGCACCTGGAAAATGGTATGGGCAACACTTTACAAGCAAGCTTTTTTCGAGCTTCTGCATATATATGAGGCTACTTTTAGTAACCATATACCATAGGTTTGGACCTATGCACTTCTTAATGAAGGAGACCTGATGAAGGATATATAGTGCTCTCTGAAAAGTTGTTTGTTTGTGTGATTTAATAAACAGATTATTCTGAGGACAAGTGTACGCTTCCACTTCAATGCTTTTACTTTCAGTAACCCTCGAAAGTAGCCTTGCATATTCAGTAATCCTCTAAAGCAGTCAACTTTCGAAAGTTGCTCCATATTTTCAATAATTATCGAAAATATGGAAAGTTCCGTGATCTGAAGGTTCAGAGATCAAAAAGTTCCAAACGGTTCCTACAGAAGTTCCGAGTCAAATTCCATCCCTAGTGACTACTCAGCATGGTGTGGTAATATGTTGTAGTAGTAGTGTGCTGATTATAAGGATCATTTTTTACAGTTGGATTAAATAGGGTTCCATTACAGGTGTGGATTATAAAATGATTTACAACAGCAATTTCAGTAATTTCAGTGAATCAGCAGGGGGTTTCTTTGCTTGTTTTTTTTTTTTTTTTTAGCTATTCTATCTTTTGGGCTTTACTTCTGTTTCAAACTGGATAGGTTTTAGGCAAATCATTTTTTTAATCTATTTAAAAGTTAACAAATTTATAGGGTTTTAAGTGGATTAACGTAAAGTACTTTGATGCATCAAAATTAAAGTTTTTTTTAAATGTATACCCCATAAAATAAAAGTGTAGTATCTTGTTTCCTGTAAGAAAAAAAAAAGAAAAAATCTGTACCAACAAGTTAAAATTGCTATGTTTTATATCATTTATTTCATCATTATAACAAAATGGACTGCTTATAGTGTTTGTAGTAAAGCATTCTGCCATCTATAAGGAAACTTCTCCCCTTTTGACCTTTACAGTGTTGATTTGGAACTGCCGGTTTATAAAAAATCGGTGAATTCTACAGTTTTTTTTTTTAGAATTTACGAAACTTGATTATAGGACAATCAAAGGCTCTAAAATTCTTATTTTAAAGTCTTGAGCCTTGTAGGGAAATATAAAAAAGACAAGAATAGATAGAAGCACACTTATAGAAGGTAAATAAAAACCAATTTTAAATGTGCTGATGCAAATACAGCCTTTTGGGGGTTAATGTATTTCCATGTGTCTTTGTATACTTCTATGACCTTGAAAAAGCATATTTTTGTTGGTACAGTGTGTAAGAAAAACTGTCTGAGGCCACACTGCAACGCACAGGAATCGCGCACAAAATCGTCATAATTGTGTGTGCGATTCTTGTGTGTGTGTTTTGCGCATGCGATTTTGATGTTTTCCGTTGTGGAAATGCATGCGTTAACACACCAAAAATGGTGAACGCATGCGTTACCAAACGCGACCGGACGCGCAATCGCATTTGCATCGGAAATCGCAGTAATTTTTGCGTTCCCGTGATTTTCATTTTAGCGGTTGAAATCGCGAACGTGTGAAAAACGCGCTAGTGTGGCCTGAATCAGGACTTTCCCTTCTATCCTAATCAGCTTTGGCTTGATAGCCATGATTCTTCACCTCTAGCTTGGCCCTTTGCTACATGTCAAGTGAGAGCCTGGATCTGTGATGAGAAAATATATTAACATTTACTCCATATCTATTTACACTGTTAGCATATTAGACATTTTTTAATGCACATTTTATTCTGTAATTTTAGTTTAAAAATACATGATTGTTTTTATGTAATGTTTTGTGCAATAAAAAAACCCCACAGGAGTAAAGAGGAAATGTGATGTTTGTGTGAGGTGTTCAATATTGTGAAATGGTAAATCAGTCCCCATAAATGACACAATTACTGTATCTTAACAATGGTATTTGCTGGTGAGTGTAACGCTCCGGATTCCCTCATATTCCTTCAGTCCAAATATCCCAATCTACAACCACTATCCTCACCAATAGACAAGCCCCTGTGTGCTGGTATTCAAACTGAGGCCGGGAATACAGGAGAAGTCCAGAGTGAAACTGACGGACAAGGCACCAGGATAGATACAAAGGTTAGAGACCAGAAATATGAGTGCGGCAAGAGTCAAGTCAGAATCAGGGCCAAGGGTCAAAACCAGGAATCAGGCCACCAGGCACGGTACAGAGGGTTAAGCAGAAAACTGGTCAGGAACAAGCAAAGGTCAGGGCGGCAGATACGAATCGGAGTCAAAAGCAAGGCAGGAGTCGGTAACAGAGAGTAATTAGATGAAGCACACCACAAGCAAGATAGAAAACTAAACGCTATATCGGCAAGGGCAGAATAGGCTGAGGGGTTTAAATATACAGAGGAACCAATGGGGAGAGGAGAAACGAGTGAGGTGCAGGGATAGGTTTATTTGCCAATAACAGCCCTCCTCCGTCCAATAGCAGATGTGGAGGAGCGGAGGAGGTAAGAGCCAGTGCGCATCCGCACAGCACTGGCTGAAGACCAGGTGCGAGCACGAACGGACGTGCTCGCGCGAGAAGAGACCGTGATGTCAGTGGAAGCGTGCGCCGAGAGACGCCGCAGGATCCCGGCACAGGTAAGGCTTTTGTCACAGTGAGTCATTGAAGTGCCTTCCATCTTTTTAGATAAGAGTATCATTTAGGTTATGAATATGAAAGACAACTGTGAAAATGAAGACTTAAGAGCATTCCAATGACATTAGAAATAAAAATGCATACATTGGGAATAGGATAAAAAAACAATAGCCAAATTATTGCACGTCCCAGTGCACACTGTTGGTTCAATTATCAGGAAATGAAGGTTATTGAGATGTATTTTGTGAAGGGCATCCCTCAAACTAACATAAACTTAAAGGGTATAGAAACTAAAAAAAATGGCTTCGCCGTGAAGAGCCCTGATTACGATTCTGAACTGCCGGTTTCAAAAATCCATGGATCCGACAGAATATTCATCTACTAGGGATGAGTCACAGTTTTAAAATGTTTCGATTTGGATCTGCTGGTTTCGAAAATCAATGGCTCCAACAGAAATGTAAAATGTCCGAAATTCAGAATTTATCGAAAAATGTAAAATTAGATAATTAGATTAAAATAAAATGTAAAAATTTTGTTAGAGAATTGGAAATTCCTATCAAAAATTGCAGTCGAAAATTGTGATAGAAAATTGGAAAAATCACGGTTTAAATGGGTTCAAAACATGTTTTGGATTTTTGGAACTTCAATAAGTTTTGTGGAACTGCTGTCTGAACAAAACTGACCACTTTTGTTAATTTCTAATCTTTTTATAAATGAATACTTGTAAGTAGCACTTATTCTGCCTTCAATCCAGTACTTGTTTACTTGTTTGCACAGGTTCAATATCCCTGACTAAAATGGAAATTCTGACTAACAGTGAGGGCAAGTAAGCTCAAGTAAGCACTACGAGGCTGAAGAGGGAATATCCCACCATGCAATTAACACACACCAACTGTCATCATTGCAGTTACAGAAAAAATGCCAGAACAGACGTGTTTATGATAATAGAGCCATTAACAGCTGAAATGTAAAATTCTTCCTATTGTATCTAAAGAAAAAGGGGACAAGAGGATCAACAAAAAAATAAGAGATAAATTAAGATGGGAAGTAAGACAGATTTGTAAAGTGGATCCCAGGTCTTATAAGTCATCCCAGATGAAGAAGGTGCACTACTTAGTGAGTGAGCTTAGAAGCTTATTTTAGAAAGCTCATCATAAAAACCCTTGTCTTTAAAGGTGACGTAAGGCTAAGGTCCCACTGCTTTGCATTAAAAAATGCTCTGTGTTTGCATTTGCATTTGTGGTTGCTTTTGTGTCAGCTTGTCCATTTGCCTGCGTTTTCTATTTTGTGCAGCGCACAAGTTGTGAATTTATGTTCACTTGTCCACACTTTTTTCTGTTTCTATAGACTTGAATTGAAAAATGGACAGTAATGAACACATATGGACTAAACGTTGTGCACGTATACAATTGATAAAAGGTTCAGAACGCAACGCATAGTGGGAACTGGTTTCTGTGATTTCCATTACAAATAAAATGTTATTGCAGTTTAGAAAATGCAAGCGATCAAAAAAGCAGATAGAAACCCACATAGTTGGACCTAACCCTTAGAGAAGCTATTATTCAAAAGGAGCCTGCAAAAGTGTAGTATATTGGACTATGTCAGCACCTGTATTTGTAGTACAGCTAGCTAGTGATGTAACAGGAAGTATAAGTGGCTCTGGGGCTGAGAGCACATGTTATTTTAGACTCATTAATAAATACAAGTTCTGCTTAACTGAAAGTCTGGTTACTCGGTGCAATCACATAACATGGTGTCAGAAGTTTAAAAGAAGGGCACAGAATTGAAAATGGCGCAATTTTAACCACCTCCAAATCTGAATCTACATGGAAATCTTGCTGAAAACTGGAGGACATGGATCCAGAGATATGATCTATTCAGCACTGCCAGTGGGATTGAGGACAAGAGTGAGAAGGTTCAGTGTGCTACATTTCTACATGTTGCTGGAGAGGAAGCAATAAAAGTGAGTAACACATTTGAATTTTTGGATGGTGAAAGAGACAAAATAAATGTGCTGAAGAAAAAGTTTCAAGACTACTGTGAGCCTAGAAAGAATTTGCCATATATAAGACATTTGTTCTTCACGCGTGCTCAAGGACAGACAGAAACCATTGATGTATATGTGACAGACTTAAAAAATAAGGCAAAAGACTGTGAATTTGGGCAGCTGCATGATAATCAGAGACAGAATTGTCTGTGGTATAGGAAATTACCAAGTCAGAGGCAGACTATTAAGGGAAGCAGACCTGAGCCTAGAAAAAGCCATTGATATTTGCAGAGCAAGTGAAATCACATCAAGCCAAGTTAAAGCTCTAAATGAAGAGGTTGAAGTGCACAAAATCAGAGCAGTAGAGCAAACAGTTAAGCACAGAGTGAAATGTAATCCTAAAGTTACAGAGCAGAGTTACAAAAGCTGTAGCAGATGTTGTTACAAACATGAATATAACAAATGCCCTGCAATAGGACAGACTTGTAAATTGTGTCAAAAGAAAAACCACTTTGCCAAAATGTGCAAATCGCAAATGCAACAAAATCCTGCTAAAAGAATGCATGAGATTGAGCAAGTTAAAAAAGACACAGATATGTTTATTGGGACAATTGAAACTGAAAGTGAGAAATATAACAGTGCTAATGGAAATGCAGAGACTGGAAGTACTGAAGAAAATTGGTCTGAAAAGTTAAGATCAACAGAAAGTCAGTGTTGTTTAAACTGACACAGGAGCTGAATGCAATGTAATGTCAGAGGAAACTTTTAAAGCTCTAAACATCAAAACAAAACTTAAATCTTCCAAACTCAAGCTCATTTCTTATTCTGGCCACTAGATTTCACCACTAGGTAATATAGCACTGCTGTGTGAACATAAAGGCAAAAAGCACTATATCAACTTTGAAATCATACAACAAAATTCTTCATCAATACTGGGTAGAGCTGTATGTCTTAAGTTATGTTTGATAAAAAGACTGTATGATGTTACAAAAGAAGTAGACATTTTTAAAGACTACAGTGATCTTTTTAATGGTCTAGGTTGCTTACCAGGACAACACCATATAGAAATTGATGACAATATTAAACCAGTTGTACATGCTCCTATGAATATACCAGTAGCTCTCAGAGAGAAAGTGGTTGAAGGGTTACACAGAAAGGAAAAAATGGGAGTAATTTGTAAGCAAACAGAACCGACAGAATGGGTTAATAGCATGGTAACAGTGACATCACCAAACAAAATAAGAGTTTGCATGGATCCAAGAGACTTTAATAAAGCAATCAGAAGAGAACATTACCCATTGCTAACAGCGGAGGAAGTTGTTTCAAGTATGCCAAATGCCAAATACTTTTCAGTAACAGATGCAAATCAAGGGTTCTGGCAAATAAAGCTTGATGAAGAAAGTTCCAAGCTATGTACATTTAATACACCAATAGGGAGATATAGCTTTCTAAGACTACCTTTTGGGATCAGAAGTATTTCAAAAAGCTATTGCACAGATGATAGAAGATCTTGATGGAGTTGTGAATATAATTGATGATTTACTTGTCTGGGGAGATTCTATAGTTTCGAATGGTTTTCGCAATGCAGTCTTCTTAGATGCGTTAAGTTTTCGCTGCGATACTTTTCGCTCTTTATCGCGCCCGTTCGCCCTTTTCAGATGCGAAGTGATGCGAAGTGTGTTTTTTTCGCTTTTTTATAAATAAGGCTAATTATTTGGCGAAAAAGACAATCCTTTATAAATATGCCCCTATGTGTATGGTAAACAGATTATTGTTGAAAGTGATCATAAACCACTTGAAAGTATTTTCAAAAAAACACTTTATCAAGCACCAATGAGATTACAAAGAATGCTTCTAAGGTTACAAAGATATAATTTGAAAGTCGTATATATTCCTGGCAAAGAAATGCATATTGCAGATGCATTAAGTAGAGCATATCTAAAAGAACACAGTGAAGACCTGTTGGGAGATGAACTTGAAGTGAACTGGATTGCTTCTCAACTTCCTATATCAGAAGAACATCTTCACAGATACAAAAAAGCTACATCAGAGGATTCTACTTTGCAGAAATTAAAAAGCATCACTATGTCAGGATGGCCCAGTCATGAAAGTGCTGTATCTAAAGAAATCCAAGTATACTGGAATTTTAGGGATGAAATTAGTTATATGTCTGGACTAATGTTTAAATCTTCAAAACTTATAGTTCCTTTTCAATTAAGACAAGAAATGCTCAGAAAAATACATAATTCACACTTGGGAATAGTGAAATGCATAGAAAGAGCTAGAGATATACTATATTGGCCTGGAATGTCTGCTGATATTGAAAAAGTTGTTTCTCAATGCTCAATATGCAATGAACAAAGGAACAGTAACCAAAAAGAACCTTTGATTCCTCATGATCTACCTAGACGACCTTGGGAAAAGGTAGGAACTGACTTATTTCAATTTAATGGATCAGACTATTTGTTATGTGTGGATTACTTCTCAAAGTTTCCAGAAATTCTTAAATTGTCTGATACAAAAAGCAAAAGTATAATCATTGCATTAAAGTCTATGCTTAAAAGACATGGTATTCCTGATATTGTCATATTGGACAATGGACCACAGTATGTTAGTGATGAATTCAACTTGTTTGCTAAAAATTGGGAATTCAAACACATAACTTCAAGTCCTTTTCATTCTCAGTCAAATGGACAAGCTGAAAGAACAGTACAGACTGTTAAAAACATGCTGAAAAAATCACAAGATAATAGCAGTGATCCCTACATTGCTTTAATGGAATATCGTACTACACCACTTGAAGGGATTGGGTTTTCACCTTCACAACTTTTGATGGGTAGAAGGCTAAAAACAAAACTGCCAACAGCCACTTCACTACTTGTGCCTAAAGGATTAGCAAAGGTACAGAATCGGCTAAAAGAAAGGCAACAAAAACAAAAACTGTACTATGACAGGCAATCCAAAGCACTACCTGATTTACAAGTAGGGGATGCTGTAAGGATGCAAAGAGGGAAAACATGGCAACCAGCAGTTGTTGTGCAAAAACATGAACAACACAGATCTTTCATAGTACACACACCTGAAGGGAAACAATTCAGGAGAAACAGAAAGTATCCGAGAAAGACAATGGAGAACACATTGCTGTTTTCTGACAATCAAGACATTATGACAAATAATGAACAATGCATGGACAGAACTGACACTGATCATAGTGAACTGCCATCAGATGATATTCGACCTGATAATACTGAAGATGGAGATCAGTCAAATGTTCTTGTATCTGAACAAAGTTCTCAACCTTACAAAAATAGGTTTGGGAGACAAATTATGAGATATAGAGAGTAATAATATGTACTTATACAGGTTTAAAAATTCATTGTTAAAAATAAAAGTTTATAATATGTGGAAAAAAGTTTCATGTGAAGTAACATGTATGACTTCATCTGTTGTATTCAATTAGATCAACTGGACTTGAAATGTAGTTCTTGAAGACGTTTCGCTAGTCATCCGACTGGCTTTCTCAATTCAGAAAAAAGCAGTCGGATGACTAGCAAACGTCTTCAAGAACTACATTTCAAGTCCAGTTGATCTAATTGAATACAACAGATATACCATGACCTGGAGAATGAGAACCTTCACAAGCATGTATGACTTCAATTTTGTTAAATGTTGTTGCATATGTAAATAGGCAAGAATAATATATTATAATGCAAATAGAAAAAAACTTTTCTTCGTTAAGGAGCGGGATGTAGTATATTGGACTATGTCAGCCCCTGTAGTTGTAGTACAGATAGCTAGTGATATAACAGGAAGTATAAGTGTCTGGTGTTGTATAAGCTCAGGTGCTGAGAGCACATGTTATTTTTGACTCATTAATAAATACAACTGAAAGTCTGGTTACTCGGTGCAATCACCTGGAGTTTATCAGAAAGCATGGCAATAGTGTTGTTGTCAAATGGAAAAAATTGTGGAACCAAATGAGATTGAAAAATGGGAAATTTACCTTCATAGTAACAAAATAATCATACTTACAGTTAATTATAGAGGAGGAAACCATTCGGTAGAAAGAAAAATAGTTAAAGCAAAAACATATTTTTAGGCTGCTCTCTTTGGGAGTTTAATTAAAGAGAGCTCTTTAGTTCTCCATCTCTATATGAGATAAAAAAATTAAAACATTAAATGGCAAACTAAAAAGGGACAGTTTAAGTATAAACTTTGAATTTGGCTTGAAAGGCTGCATTTTGGAAGGGAATGTGTGTGTCCGTGCTGCAGGTTTTAAAACTCAATAATCTTGCTATGGCAATGAAAGAGGACCCTTTACCTATACCTGCCACGGGAATGGGGATGGTCAGTAGATGTGTGTACCTGTGTTGGCTTGGGGTGTAAAAAAGTAACCTTATTGATGATTGGTCAAAAAATATTTTGACTATAGCTACCCTTTAAGTATGGCTGCCATAGAAACAGAAGGGTAGGTCAGTAGGTGTACACAGTAGTTTTGTGTACCATTGTCAGGTTGGTAGGTATGCACTTTCGCATGTATGACCATAAAACTAACTTTGATTGATGATAGATCAAAATTTATTTTTATTTTTTTACTATAGATCCCGTTTCAGTATGGCTGTCACGTGAAAGGCAGGGTAGGTCAGTAGATGTATGTACCTGTGTCTGTGTGGGAGTTGGGGGTATCAGTGCTTGTGTTAAGACCATAAAACTAACTCTTTTATTCACATGACCCTTAAACCTCAAAATATCCACATTTAATGATTGTACCCATTATAGTTAATGGGAAAAAATGTCAGGAAAATCGCAGATAGCACGGTAACGCAGATTCCTTAGCTAGGTAATGGCACACTTCTCCTATATGCCCCGCACTTCTGTATATTGAATTTCATGCCTCTAACTCAAAAACTGTGGGAGGAGATACAGTCCAAAAAAGTGGAAGAAGAAATAGAAAGAACAGTAATTTGTCTCTTCAAGCTAAATTAATAAACTGTCATTAAACAGTTAATCATTTAGTATTAGCAGCTCAGCACTTTATTCTTACAATATTGTTACAGGTCATGAAGCAAAGCTGGGATTTGGCCTTCCTGATGTAAAACAGTATTGTTACAATATTTTTGACATAAACAGCTAAGCTAAAACATCCAAAGCCATTACTGTAATTCTGTAATGGAATATTTTAAGAAAATGTGCTTCAACCTCCATACAATTATGGTTTCTGTGGGGAAATTTTGGTGTTTAATTGTCCTTTAAGCTATATCCATATATTTAATACTATTCAGGCATTTCATTCAGGACCCCACATGAGCATCTTCTCCCGAGTACATGAGACTTGAGTAATAAAACCCCAGTTTTTCCCTATGCCAAGTGTCAGCTCTTCCTGACACACGCTAACCATTTAAAAATGGCTGCTGGGAAGTAGGAATAGCTATTTTTATAGCCAGGGGGCTAGCACAATATAACATAGCTGTGATTGGATGCCCCAAGCCTGTTGACTACCATGTTATCATCCTGCAAGGCAATGTCTCAAAAATGTCCCACAGTGTGTATTGCCATATAACCTAATCCTCACTATAAAGACGTGTGGAGAGCTTGATTCTTACACCCCATCTCGTGTTAAAATGTATTATTCATCTTATTTCTTATGTTAGAGAATTTAGAATCAAACAAATGTTCTTACATGATATTGTTCATATAAAGATTTTTAAAGAAGATGTGAACACTAAAAAATACCAGCACAAAGGCATATATGAGATATTTAATGCAAAACTTACTAATGGGGATGTAGAAAACAGTGCTACTACTTTAATCCCAGCGAATGAGGGGTTTTGGAAGGACATCTAATTAGATGATTCAAGTCCCAAAAGACCTAAAATATATTGCTATGTTTTCAGTTATGTTCACTGCTTGCATAAGCCACAAATGATTTAAGGATTGCTTACCCATTCAGCATCTTGTTGACTGATCTCCTGCAGATACAGGAAAGTTGTTAGTTCTGCCACAGCTTGATTAATCACTTGGGACTGTTCCTGTACTCCTTGCAATTGCTGTAGAATTCTGGCATGCTGCAGCTTCTCTATCACACCTGAACATGGAGAGCAGCCACTCTAAATGATCAGTCTGAAAAAAAAAGGAAATAAATATTAAAATCTGAGAAATGCATAACTGAACCAAGCGACATGGCGCTGGCACAAGCGAATGATAGAAAAATGGATTTTAGCAGATTTACAGTTATTTGCACCTGAGCCCTGCATCTCAATTTTCCTATGATGTAGAAAAATGTACATAGAATATAATGGACCAAAGTTTGAACAGCAGAGAATAAGACCACTCTTTGATATCAGTCTTTCAGGAGGTCACAACATCATCAAAGAGAACAATTTTCTTAAAAGTTAATTGGAGTTTAAAATATTCTATTCCGCTTATGTTTGCTGCATAGATAGAAAACATATTGGGGTTTATGAAGAACACCTAATTTAAATAAATGCAACCAACATTGGCAGTCAAATGAACATTTCATTCACAACACTGCTTTAGACACTAAGGGTTATTCAATAAAAGTTCTTATCGTTTAAAATGGTGCTAATTTTGCCCCAACCAATCAGTCTAGCTTACAAATGTTAAATAAGATCTGATTGGTTGGGGCAAAATTAGCACCATTTTAAACAATAAGAACTTTTATTGAATCTCCCTGTAAAGTTTATTTAAGAAGTTTTGCATTTATAAACAAATAATAATACATTTGCATTATAAATATATGTAGCCTTTGCAATAGCAGTTGAAACTTTTAAAATGAATTTTGGAAAAATATGTACATTTGTTAAGCTTATGCTTATATCAAATAAAGGAAGGGTTGCACACTATGCAGTGTTTATAAGCAAATTACTACATAACACAGTGTTTCCTGGGAGTTACTGAGGAAAGAGGTTGCTGCTCCCTGTAATGTTACCAGCAAAAGCAGATATAGAGCAATAGCTCCCCTAAAGTCCCCAAAAATGGCACAATCAAATAGGTATTGTCAGGTACTTACCTTTTCTCGAGACCTTTTCTCGAGGGGCGCGCCTCTGACACGGACCACTCGCTCGTGCGCACGCAGCTCGTTCGTGCGCAACCCTCGACCCTGCCAGCGGCCATCTTCTTCTGGCGCGCATGCAGGCCGGCGGACGAGCGCGGGGTCGCGCGTCCAGCAGTGATGAGGTCACTGGGGCCTATTTAGGCTCCTCCTGGCAGCTTGCCTCTTGCTGCCAGTTCAGAGTTTGTTTTGCTCTGAACCCTAGCTCTTCTGTTATAGCCTGTCTAGTTCTTTGGGAATATCTTCCACAGCTCCTACCACCGGTCCGAATATCTACCACAGCTCCTACCTCCAGTTATCTCCGGTCTGCATATCTTCCACAGCTCCTACCACCGGTCCGAATATCTACCACAACTCCCTCCCGTACACCTCCATTATCTCCGGCTGCATATCTTCCACAGCTCCTACCACCGGTCCGAATATCTACCACAGCTCCTACCTCCAGTTATCTCCGGTCTGCATATCTTCCACAGCTCCTACCACTGGTCCGAATATCTACTACAGCTCCTACCTCCAGTTATCTCCGGTCTGCATATCTTCCACAGCTCCTACCACCGGTCCGAATATCTACCACAGCTCCTACCTCCAGTTACCTCCGGTCTGCATATCTTACACAGCTCCTACCACCGGTCCGAATATCTACCACAGCTCCTACCTCCAGTTATCTCCGGTCTGCATACCTTCCACAGCTCCTACCACCAGTTCGAATATCTACCACAGCTCCTACTTCCAGTTACCTCCGGTCTGCATACTTACCACAGCTCCTATCTCTGGTCTGCATATCTACCACAGCACTTGTCTCCTAGTCTTCATACCTTCTACAATTCCTACCTCCTAGTTACTCCGATCTCCAACTCTGTTGCCTCTCCACATTGTGGGATTGGCCTTTGTGGTTCTCTCCTCTGGAGTCACGACCTGGTATCTGTTCGCCACAAAACATCCTCACCATTAGAGGCTCTGGTGAAGACCGGCTGGTACTTAGACTCCACGTCCAGAGGGGGTCTCATAGAGGTCTTATCCTGAAGATTCCATAACAGGTATAAGCAAGTAAACATAATTTATTGTGAAACACAGATAAACTACATGCCACCCAATAACCTTGTTGAGAAGTTACTGCTGTCTCCCATTCAATATTGGCTACTTGTCTATTTGGCTCTGTATAGTCCTGTCCCCCTCGTGTTCACCTTTTTTCCCCCTTGTTCTTGCTGGAGATGCCAGGCTAGGAGTAGTTTTTATTCTGAGGGATTTGGTGATATTTTAATAGGGGTATTCATATTTAGTATTGGATGACATGTAGTTTATCTCGTGTGTTCACAATACATTTTTTTTAACTTGCTTATACTTTTGTGTTTGTGCCATTTTTAGGGACTTGCGGATTTATTGGTTTTCCCCTGTGTGCATTGCTGCCCTACAGCATTACAAGTTGGTAACTAAATATGTGTGCTTCTCCTATTCCATTTCCCTGTAATGTTTTGTAGTCAGGATTCAGGAGAGGGATCAGTTGCTTACTTGTACATAGTAATTTGCAATATTTACAGCATACTGAGCTACTCTTACTTTATTAATTTTCGAGATGATCCAAGAATGGAGGACAGAAATAAAGTGCTGCACCTAGTAAATTCAACAATTTGCAATGTGTATGGATAAACACCAACGTGTGTAGCAAGGTTTTCCTTTCCCTGGTATAGTATAAAGGAAAGGGGCAGATACATGTCATTCTCACAGCAATGTAACATACAAGTTGAACAGGTAAGCAATGGTGGAGGTGCACTCTTTCCAACTAGTGGGTGCAGACACTTCGTGGCTTCTTCCCTTGGGAACCAGCAATATCACAAAAAAAAGAAGCTGAGGGTCGCACTCCAAATAATAAGTCAATTTATTGTGAACCACACATCACACGTAACACAACTTTTCGGGGGGATCCCCCCCGAAATGTTGTGTTACGTGTGGTTCACAATAAATTGACTTATTATTTGGAGTGCGACCCGCAGCTTCTTGTTTTCTGTAACATACAAGTTGTCCTCCCTCTGTAAGAAGTATGTAGGTAAGTATGGGCATTTTCCAATCACAGCATTACATCCAAACAAACCTGAAATGCAGGACATTTTTGGCCATTTTCCTGATTCCACCATGCAATTATTCATTGCTATTGGTATACTGTGCAAACTAATGGAATATTGGTCCAAATAAATGCACTTCGAGTGTTCCACTGGTGAAATAGTATGAATTTATTGGCAACCAGAGCTGTCTTTTAAATGTGATTTCATTCCAAAGCCATAAGTAATAATAACAATAATAATAGTCTTTCCATGTATGTCTGAAGTAGAGCTACAATGTACATTATTACAGTTATTAATGCACATTCCCATGTATTCCCATTTCTTTAATGCCATTTATTTTCTTCTTCCCTGACTGCATTGTATGTGTGTTCTATTTTATTCTTACATTGTAGCACAAAACGGCCTTTTAATTTAAATGGAAACAGTTATGTAACCAAGGGTTTCTAGAATGACATGTCACCTGGACTGTATGTTGACTTAATAATTTAGCACTCCTTTAAATTTGCTTTAATAATAACTAAATGTATGTGAAGGCTATCTTTATATGGTCTCCTTTTTACGGTTGGTTTAATAAACAAACCATGATAGGGTTAAAAAAAGACTATGCCAATGTATAATTAGCAGCACACATTTCTCTCATTCACCTCGATCCCCAGGTCGTGGTGGGGGTATCAGTCTTTTACTTTCCTCCTTCTGTCAATTAACTAACATTACCTCCCCGTCTGACCTTTCATTCACATCTTTTGAGGCTCATTCAATTCCGCTCTCCCACTCCTTGTTGCTACGAGTAGCTGTGGTGTACAGACCACCATCTACGCCATCTCTGTTCGCATTCCTCTCTGACTTTAAACTTAACATACTTTCTTCCTCTCTGCTGACTGTCCTGTTCTGATTCTTGACATTGACGACTCCTCCCTATCCTGGCCCTCTTGCTTCCTACACTTAACCTCCTCATACGATCTTCAGCAATGGACTAACGCTAGTACTCACAAGGATGGCCACTTGTTGGATCTAGTGTTCTTTTTAATGTAACCCCTTGCCACTTTCTGATCATCATCTGATCCCTTTCAAGCTGAACTTTCTCCTGTCTTTCCATCTTGTGTGTCTGTTCGTAATACTAGATCTCCCGGCACTCGCCTCTTCCCTGTCCTATAGTCTCTACTCCCTTTTGACAGTTGATGACCTTGACTTGCTTGCTAATTCCTATAATTCTATCCTGACTAACACGATAGACTCTTTTGCCCCCTTGCATTCCCTCAGACACGGAAACTTTAATCCTCATCCATGGCTCAACCCCACTTCCCATTTTATACGCAGGTGCGTGCTGCTGAATGTGCGTGGAGAAAGCCCCGTACAAAGGCTGACTTTCTCCATTACAAGTTCATGCTGCAATGTCTCCACTCTGGGCTCCTGCTGACAAAACAGAACTATAACTGGAAACTTATAAATACCAACAAATCTAACCCACGTCACTTGTTCTCCATCTTCAACTCCCTTCTGTGCCCTTCGCCCCCTGATCCTCTCCTTTCTCCTCATTCTCCCCCAGGACTCCCCAGGCGCATTTCTTTCAACATAAAGTGGAGTCCATCCGGGTGCAGATCTCTGGTCTTCGGGGTGACTCTGAGATTATGTTGCCCTCTCCTCCCTCAGTTACTCTTGGATCTTTTGTTCCTGTGACCCATTCAGAGGTCTCTCGTCTGCTTCTATCATGTCCGTTCACGACCTGTCCCCTTGATCCCATGCCCTCTGTATTACTGAAGCACTGTCATAATGTGCTTACACCTATACTCACCCACATATTCAATGCCTCCCTTGCATCTGGAATTTTCCCTTCCATCTTTAAATATCCCCATGTTAAGCCCATACTAAAAAAGTTAGTCAACTACCCTCCGGTCTCTCTCTAGTTACCTAAACTGCTAGAAAAATTAGTCTTCTCCTGTATTGCTAATTACCTTCATGCTCATAACCTATTGGATCCTTTGCAATCTGTATTCGGTCCTGTGCATTCCACCGAGACGGACCTGTGTAAGGTTGTGAATGATCTGCAGGTTGCAAAGGCCAATGGTCACTTTTCTATACTTATCCTCCTTGACCTCTCCTCTGCTTACTACACAGTCGATGATTCCCTCCTAATGCAGATACTTCACTCGTTGGGCATTAAAAATGAAGTGGCTTCCTTGTTTCTATCCTATCTCTCTGATTAAACTTTCTCTGTATCTTATGCTAACAACACCTCTTCTCCGATTCCTCTTGGTGTGGGGGTGCCGTAGGGGTCTGTTCTTGGTCCCTTATTGTTCTCCCTCTACACTGTTTCCTTGGGAGATGTTACTAGCTGTTTTGCTTTAAGTTTCATTTATATGCAGACGATACACAAATCTACTTGTCCACACCTAAGCTAAGTCCTGACATCCAACCAGGTGTCTAAGACTGCCTCATTGCCATCTCCTCCTGGATGTCTCAACACTACCTCAAATTATATCTTTCTAAAACTGAACTGATCATTTTCCCACCTAAACCTGGTCCTGTCCCATCTTTCTCTATTTCTGTTAACAATACCCCCATTTCCCCTATCAAATCGTCACGCTGGCTAGGGGTAATTATTGACTCCTCTCTCTCCTTTTCTAAACACATTAACTATGTTGCGAAAACCTGCCGCTTTTCCTTCGCAATATAACTAAAATCCCCACAGGTTCCTTTCTCTCCCGACCACGGCTATGCTTATGCATGCTCTCATTCTACCGCGCCTGGACTATTGCAACCTACTACTTTCATGTTTTGCTCTTTAATAAACCGGATCCCCAATCTCCTCTGTACCGGACAACAACCTGGCTCCCCGTTAAACAGCGCATTGCAAACAAAATCCTTCTCCTAACATTTAAATCCCTTCGCTCTGCTGCTCCTTCTTATATTTCCTCGCTAGTCTCCCCATATGTTTTTTCTCGTACCCTCCACTCAACGCAGAACCAGCTCCTGTACAGACCCCCCACTCGAACTGCTTCCTCTCGCCTTAAACCTTTCTTTCTTGTAGCTCCCATCCTCTGGAATTCTATTCACGTCTCTCTACATCAAGAAACCTCAATTAGCAGGTTTAAATCTACCCACATCCTACCTATCTGGTAACCAGCACAGTATATGATTGTTTTATTTGCACTGCATTCGTCTCACTCCAGCACTTATATCCATTCCATTGTATCTATATGTTACCCTCCTAACTAGATTGTAAGCTCTACATGGCAGGGACCTCCTTTGTGGCAAAGCTCTAGCACTTCTATTTATATAATTTATATATTTATGTACTGAATTATCTATGTATTTATCCTCCTTGTATGACTTTATTGTATTTTGTTACTGTAAAGCGCTGCGTCCCTAAGTGGTGCTATATAAATAAACTATACATACATACATACATACAAATGTACATGTAAATGTATAATTTAATGCCAGGGGTAGCCTTAGTTTACAGCCATTCTAAATTAATTCAGCGTTAAAGAAAATCTTTCTTCTTAAGCAATTTGATTCAGTGCTTGGAGCACAACTGTGAATCCAATAAGCATCATACTAGAAATGTATTTTAGAAATGCTAGTACCCACTTGTGTGGAGGATAGTGAAAACTGTAATATAACAATCCTAAGCCTTTTTACTGCTGTTTCATACATAGCATCCACACCTGACTGCTGTCAAGTCATTATTAGAAGTTATTGTCTAAAACAAGGCTTTCAAGTTTATACCATTTTACCAGCATCCTTAAATCCTTCTCCTCCACCCATTTCAATACTAGAGCTGTCTCGTCCACAATTATATTACACTGATGTGGAAATAATTTTAATGCCTGCTATTTAGTGTAAAAGTGTCACAATCATATTAGCATTGCAGCGGGTGTGTGGGTTCCTGAATCCAGGCAGTTTTTGCAAATCCCATCTTATAGTTAAGCAAAAGCTTTTTGAATTGGATTTTAAGATGACATTTTTGTGTTGTGGGTCTCCACAAATGTGTTTGCCACACAAGCTTACAAAACCAGATCACCAAGTGCATTTATGTAAAACTCATTTTCTCTGTTTCTCATGTTTGTTAAAGAAGAGGACATGTTGGTCTTGCATCTCTTACGCTCTCAATTCTTTAGTATACTCACTGAGTCAGTGTCAATCAAATTAGTCAAAGACTAATGAGTCTTGGAAGGGAAAGCAGTAGTCACTTGGCTATGCAAGGTAAAGAAGATCGAGTTGTATGAGACCCTAACTTGACTTTCAGTTGTAGTAAAGTTAGGGTATTGTAATGATATTAAAATGCCCTTTTAATCCAAGTTATGCATTGAGATATTTATTCCCAAATGCATTTTATGTAGTAAAGGTAGTGCTGGAGCCTGGCAGGAGCAGTTATCTTCATGCAGAAACTTTTCATTTTAAGCATTTTCTCCTTCCCCAAAGACTTTTGTAAGTGCATTTCAGCAGTGCATTTTGAAATACACTGGATCAGAACACATTAGAGGGAAAGTTAATGGAAAAGTATAGTGCAAAGTTAGAAAAAAAACCAACCTTAAAATGAAAAGTTTCTGCATGAAGAAAACTGCTCCTGCCAGGTTCCAGCACTACAGAAAACTGTAGATCTTGAAAGAAATGATACTGGGAGGTAGGAATAATCAATCCTACCCAGGGGTGTCTCTAGGGTCTGAGAAGATATGGGGTGTGCGATGAAATACCCCCTCCACTTCCTCGACCCAATTAAGTCCCATCCTCTAGGTACTTAATAGAGATAGACAGAGAGACAAACAGACAGACAAGCATAGACAAACTGAGAGATAGATACACAGCCAGGAAGTTATAAATAGAAAGACAGAGCTTTTTTGCTAATTTTTAATTTCTCTTTAAGTTTCTTTATTACGCAATAAGAATAGAATGAAATGAACCGAACTGTCGAATTTCCTACTGAAATTCACAAAATTGTGTTTTGAACCCAATTTTTTAGTGTAAAATAACAGAGAAAAAGGAAGTACAGCACTCACTACTTAAATGTACAAACTCAAGTAGGGAACAAGGAGAAGAACCGGGCTTTCTCCAAAGCATGTAAGGAAGTAGGATTTACCGGCATCCCTAAAAGTGTGCAAACCATCACCAGGCTGAGATCACCAGACTGAGATCCCATTTGTCGATACACCTATGCATAGCCAGGGACTGAGGTAAGCAGTGGGGAATTTTCCACATAGTCAAGTAGATGTATAGATGTCTTCTGGGCTTCGCCACGACCAGTATCTCGCAAGACATTCTCATGGGATCTCATGGGATCTCTTTTATCATATACTGGGGTTGGCTATTAACTTCCCCATGTGCAGGACAATACACTCATTATATTAGTGCAGGCTGTGGCAGCATTCAGATCCAAACTTAAGATCTGTGACTTCCAATTCAGAACTGGGTCCAATTCGGACCTGGATTCTCATCTCTAGTAGTGAGCTGCAGACAAAGGTGAAAGGACAACTCTTCCTTATAGTGCTAGATTAGTACTGTGCTCCAGGAACAAAGACAGCACAGAGAGTAACATTGGGTGCAGCTTTACTTTAATTACTTTCATTTACTTTTCAGTTAAAATTTAACTGAATCTTATTTGATAATTTTTACCTTCTTTGTTGCCTCTAAGCACTGCCACAATCCCATCTTTATGCTGTAATCTATTATCAGTTTTGGAGGAATGTCTAATATAAAGAAATGCACAGTTTCTGTATGACATTTTTACATTTTGTAATGTAATTGCACATTTCTCTGTGGGCATATCCAATTTTTAAAAATCCTTTTGCACCCTTTTCTCAAAATGTTAATGTTCATTAAACTATTCTTAATCTTATTGTACATGTAATACTACATATTCTGTCATAATAATTCAAAAGAAAACATTTGTTAGCCTAAGAAAATAGAAAGTTAAAAGGCAAACACATAATAGTTTTTTAGTCTTTGTATATAAGGATAAATCGTTCTTTTTCTGCACCACCTCTCTTGTTTAGCAGATGCCTCTCTTTGGACAGACTGAAGACTAAATATATATTGTTACATCTAGTGTGATCCATACATAATTATTGGCAAGGTTACACAAGTATCATACTTTATGAAAGCACCAGATCAATTTTTAGATTCATTGAAGTTTTCTAGATTGGAGAATGCATGCTAGGTGTTTACAGCGAGTTGGGAGACAAATACACAAGTTCAGGAGGTTAAATCATAAAGGCCCAGATGGAATAACAGCTCTTATAAGACATTTATAAACACTCTTAAAATTCTGTTATTGGATTTTTACAACCACATATTTGGAGACAAAAATCCAATTATACGTTAAGAATTGTTAAGCTCAAAAAATATCAGTGCTACTAAAATGATACAAGAATCCTCAGCTCTGAGTAAGTTCCCAACCAATGAGTTTGATCAATGAAGACTTAAAAATAATCTGAAAAATTCTTCCTTCAGTATTGTCAAATGTTCAGTGTACTGTACAGACTTTATTTTACAGAAAATAATACAAATGACAACAGACAAAATATTGACTCTGACATAGGAGATATGTATGATGTTCTATGATATAGAATTGTATTGTGTGTAGCGTACACACATGAAAAAAATATGACTATTAATTAAATAATCCGTATCCATTTGCTGTAAAGGTGATACAGGGCACAATGATGCCACATTACACATGTAATATAAGCTTTGCAGCTATTGTTTTTTTTGTGTTTGTTTTTTAAATTCCCTTTTAACAATTAACTAGTTTCATCTTCCTTACTCAATTTTCAGTCCACCAAACAAAGTTCTAATTGCTAAGCAACAGTGATATCAAATAAATAAAGCCTGAATTCTTGTGGGTGGAATTGTTCACAGAAAGTAAGAAGACAGGTAAATTGATTGTATAAGCTAATTCAGCTGCAAATGAACTTTTCAAAGGTTGCAAGTTTGAATAGTTTATACTGTATGTGGAATCATGAGGGATGTTAGGCTATGGTAGAGAAAATGCCAATATATCAAATAACGAGATGTTGGCTAAATTGGCTTCAACATAATTTCTTGTAGTTAGTTGAAGCTCCTACCAGAAAATATATCTATGATCTATTACAATGTGGAAAGTTTTACAGACATTACAGTAATTGAAAACCCAGGGAATAGAGTCCATGATTTACGGTTATTTAATGTTACAAAAAACAAATTTACAGTGGCATAACCAAGAGACCTAACGTCTGGAAGATCAAACCTTAACACATAGTGTGGGATCACAAGCAAATATGCTAAACAGAACTGGACTGCTTTATGAACAGTATTAAAGGATAATTGTTTTGCCTTGAATACATTTTTTTAAAATTGCTTTAAAAAGGGTAAAGTAATGCAGCCCACCCTATACCTTTTCCCCCTGATTTTGAGCCTCTCTCTCGAAAATATATTCAGTAAAAGGTGGGATGTATCCATTATCGTCAGTGTGTAGGGGCTGTTCCTGAACGAACGCAGTGCTGACAAATAACTGGTGGGGAAAGACGGAAAATATCCCTCAGTTGGTATCGGCTCACTTCTCTTTTGTAAAGGGAGCCGATCTGTGTGTGAGGTTCCCACCGCAAGTGTGCCGACATATACCAATGTGATTTGTCAGCACACATGCTGTTGAAATCACATGTGTATGGACACATTTACATGTGCTCAAATCTTTTAGATTTTGAGATTGAATGCCTCAATCATGGGCTAGGATACCAATACAGTTTTTAATTTGACCCTATACTAGATGTAGGGGAATTAGCTGTAACTACAATTATATAATATAATGATAAAGAAAATGGCAGTATACAGGCTAATTGCATTGTGGGGTAAAAATGGAATACATGTAAAAAGAAGGAGCTCAGTGTGCCAAGGTAAAATTTTACAAAATCTTTGTAAAATTAAATAAGTAACAGCAGAAAGTTATTTGTATCTCAACACATACAGGAGACATGTCAGATAAGAGGTTTGTTATATCACTTTCTGGATGTGGGAACTCTGACAATTTTAATTGGCAACTCAAGCTTTACATCGCTAGTTGACTCAAGGCTGTGCTGAATGTTATAGACACAGAATCTTTTAACTTCCTGAAATTTAGAGCAAAACCATGGAAATTAGGCCGGTGCAACATGCAAATGTATTCCTATGGGTCCAATACAAGTTTGGACTTAAATAAGAAAGTTTTGTTAAAACACAAGCCAGATGAATTTAACAAGTTGTCTTTGCAGGCACCCCTGCCTTATTATGTTGATTTTCAGCAGTAAAACAAGATTTATGATAATATGCAACCATATTATTTTTAGTCTTCTACACCTTCTACTGTCCTTATAATTGTTTCCAAAGTGAACAATAGAAAATAGAAATATATAACATGACTTAGACTTTAACATGACTGTAATCCTCAGCGCAGCTTCCTGCCTTTAGTAGATTGCACTAGAGTCCAACCATCTCTGTAATGCTAAAATAACAATCAATGGCATAACTAGGAATCACTGCACACACACCCAGCGAAACTCTACAGTGGTTTTCTGGAGGGGGGCTGTATGTGTCATAGTGAAAGTAAGAAGAAAGGGTCCAGGGGCTGCTCTCCTGGTAGTTACCCCCCTGATAACAATGCTGTACAGTATGTGTATTATTGTTGGGTTGGTTTATACTCGAGCATATACGGAACTTCAACCAAGTATAAACCAAGGTACCTATTTCTACCTGAAAAACTCGTAAAAATTATTGACTCGAGTATAAACCGATGGTAGTGGCAAAATGTTTAGAACTGTAATGCTCCCTATAGTACAAGCGGATGAGCTGGCTTATGCACCATATGAGAACTTAAATAACAAATAAAATGCATTTACTACAGTGCCACCCAGCAGCACAATAAACAACCAACCACCCCTCCACTGCATAAGGTAGACTTAGCCCACCCCTAAACCCCCCATACACAAGAACATCCTCCTTACTAGCAGAGGGCTGAGGGTAAAGTTGACTGCTGACAGGTTCTTGATCCGGTTCTTCGCACTGTGAGGGCTCCTCCATCCTCTAATCCTGGTAGGTACAGGCTGATGATGTAATCGGAGCACTCTGGACGTGCGTAACTTACGTGCCCGATGCATTTTCTATAATTTTTGACTGTTCAGAGCTATTTTAGATAATTTTCGAAAATGGCATCAAACGTTAAAAAATATGATCAGAAAATTTGAAAATGGTCCCCCCAACAAGGGCACTTATCAGTGCTGCAAGGGCCGGGGAGGGGGGTCCTGCCTCAAGCTGTGAGACCCTTTAAGCCCCAAAGGGCCCTTGTCAGGGCCGCAAAGGCACTTATAGGTGCCGGGGATGGGGGTCCCGGTTCGAGCTGCGGGACCCCTTAAGCCCCAAAGGGCCCAGGTCAGGGCTTTTATGGCCCTTGTTAGGACCCGGGAAGGGGTTCCAGTTTCGAGCTGCGGGACCCCCGTCCGGCCATGGGATTGTTTTCGGGAATCTCTGGCCGTTCGGGGTTTTTTGGAAGCGGACGTTCGAGGCATGCTGAACATTCAAAAATCCTCTTACATTCAAGAATTCTTGAATGTTCGAGGATTTACGAAAATAGTCCCACGAGTCCGGAAAATCAAACTAGTTCGAACCCGAACAAGTTTAAATAGTTCGAGTTCGTCCGAACTCCAACTTGGGTTCGAGTTCTAGTCCATCCCTACTAATAAGTAAAGTTTTGGGCAGCAGGGTGGCTCAGTGGTTAGCACTGATGCCTTGCAACTCTGAATCCCCGAGTTCGAATCCACCCTTGGACACATCCGTAAAGAGTTTGTATGTTCTCTCTGTGCTTGCGTGAGTTTCCTCTGGGCACTCCAGTTTCCCCACAATCATAAAGACATACTAATAGGTTGTGTGTGTTATTAAATGTGTTTAGATTGTAAGCTCTTCCTCTCTGTAAGACTATTTGTATAGAGATACAAACATGATATTTCCTGCATCTAAATCCAGTTCTCCCTCCATCTCCTACCATCTCCCTCAATCTCCTACCATCTCCCTCCCTCTCCTACCTACCATCTCCCTCCCTCTCCTACCATCTCCCTCCATATCCTACCATCTCCCTCCCTCTCCTACCATCTCCCGCCCTCTCCTACCATCTCACACATCTTTACTGGACAGCAGTTTTTTCATTTGTAAAATACATATAAGGATAATTGATTTCACATTTAATGTGATTTAATGTCTCCTGTTATTCCGTTTACTAAAGATACACAGTGAGAAGCATATTTAAAATGTTTTCCCCAGTAGAATGCCAATTGTTGCCATCATTTTCATGTAGATTTGTAGAGGTTGCAAATAACAGTGAAGTGGCTTCTCGAGATGGGTTCCTGTTAGATAAAAACCTAGAAATGGTTTGTGTATGGATTTTACAAAAATCTAAAATGTCAAACTAATTAAATTTTGGTTTGGTAATGGTCATAATTACAGCATTGAGTTCCTTAATAAATCCTGCTGGCAGGAGTTCATTTACTGTGAAGAACGGTACAGTGTGTTCTATATAGTCTATGTTTTAACCCCTGAACTGACAGAGCTGCATAAAATATCGACTAATCTAAAGGTAGTGCATATGCTTCTATAAAATTTATACTGTGTAGAATAATAGAATATTTATGTATGAAAAAATCTGATTTTTTTTTTATCTTTCAGGGCAAATGCTTTATAGTCCTTTCAGCTGATATTATGTCTCAATAATATATTTCATTAAAAAGAGCTAAGGTCTAATTAGAACCTTTTCTCCTATGGTTTTCCATCCCAGTTCTCCACTGCTACATTTATAACTTTGCTAATGATTACACTTACCTGTCAGTTGCTTCATTTCTCGCCTCATTGGTTCTTTCTGCATAGGGAATACAATGAACCTCACATTGATAGACTTTACAGCATTCCAAGTTTTAAAAATGGGAAGTTTATTGACTACGCAAAACCTTGAGGTGTTGAAACCTCATCCAAATTTTGCATCTGATAATCAGGACAGACAGGAGATTTACCTCTATGAGCCCATTCATTATCACTGTTTAGGCATTTTGTAATGCAGCCAGGGCTATACTAGGGCCTTCACTGATGAAAACCTAGCTATAACTTTACTGGATCACTTATAATAAGACGCCTTAACTTTTACTTGGCTGGCATCCAAAGAGAATCTCTGTGGCCAATAGCACAAGAGAAATCTCTTGTAATTGACCTAAAAGGACAACAATATAAAAAAAAATAACATCACCCCATTACATTCCCACACTTCCAGCAGCTGAAATTACTCACATTTACAGCTGTGCTGCCCTCCCACACAGCAAAGATGAGTGCTAAAAGCCCACCTCCTAGACAGCCCAGGGCCATGATTAACATATCGCTTGTCATTCGCTGGTGGGAATGTCTGTTACAACCCCCTCCTCCTCTGCCGGTTAAACAAACTTGAAATGTCCGGTTGCTAGGATACAGCCTACATAATTAAGCTGATCTAGGATGGGTGGAGGAGTGTTTTCTCGCATGCTAGCTCTGAGTGAGAGTTAGTGGCAGACAGAATTTGCGACTGCCATACTCCCTATACTTTAGTACATGGTGCTGACCGTGAATGAGTGACATTTTTTAATTAGAAACAACTGTTCCTGACGCCGAACATTCGCCAGTGTTAGAATCTATAATTTTGTCCATACACACATTAGCGATATAGGGCCAATCCCGTCGATACCGATGCGATATATACCCTATATCTCTAATGTGTGTACCCAGTTTTACTCATATTGCTTGATTAAGGCCAAATATCTGGCCTTGTTCTTGGTAATGTAGACCAATTAACAGAACAATAAATCAGTAAATAAAATTTTGTTTAGGAGCCAGTACTGGCCTATAAATACTAGGCCTTACACTTTTTTAAAAAACCTACTGGTTTTTTTTGTTGTTTTTTTTAACGTGTCCTCAAAAAACTTTCCCCTTTGTAGAATGGTGTGGTTATAAATTTTAGTAATAAAAGTAGTATATAGTCTAATATATATAGTCATATTCATAGTACATATAACTATGATACAAAAAAAATTGGCAGTGAAAGCCCTATGTATTTCAAATAAATTGTACTGCCCATTATAAACATAAAATATACCATAAATAGGCAAATAACAGATTATATACCAAAAAACAGAATGTTGCACAAGGTCATGGAAGATACCTATCTTCGTGAATTTTGAAAAAGGGATGCTACACTGCAAGAAAGAAATGGGCAAATAAATGTACATGGTGATTCATAACATTACATTTGACCTTCCTGCTTATTTTTCATAACACCTTTATCGTTAGCTTGTGATTTATGTATTTCACAGTGATATGTTTAAGCATTAAGACATTTTATTGTTATTGGACAAATGTAAAATGCGTTTCACTGAATTGTCCTTAGGAAATATAGTGTGAATGACTCTTAAAGGAGAACTAACTCTAGATATTTAATCACCCCTAAAAGCATCCACCACAAGATAAGATGCCAGTCCACTAAAAGTACTTAAAGGGCATGTCCATCTCCAAACCTAAAATTTAACCCACTAAAGGCCCCACTGTGTAGTGGCAAAAAAAATCCTTAAAGGATAAGTGCACTGTAAAATCAAGTTATGTTCATTTGGAAGCTGCAGCTTTAAAAATACTGTTGCCATATTTTTGTTTTACCTATGCCCTTTCAGAGCCTAGCTTTGTGCCTTGAAAGTTGCTGACATCTTGTTACTGGTTTGCTGAATGTTAAGCTCCGCCCCTCTTGAGATTTCCTCTGCTTTCTCCTGCTTGAGCCTCAAACAGTAATGCCTGGAACTCACAGGCATTACAGTTTGAGGCTCAAGCACGGAACTCACAGGCATTACAGTTTGAGGCTCAAGCAGGAGAGTGCACGGAACTCACAGGCATTACTGTTTGAGGCTCAAGCAGGAGAGTGCATGGAACTCACAGGCATTACTGTTTGAGGCTCAAGCAGGAGAGTGCACGGAACTCACAGACAGCAGGAGAGTGCCTTGGAACTCACAGGCATTACTGTTTGAGGCTCAAGCAGGAGAGTGCACGGAACTCACAGGCATTACTGTTTGAAGCTCAAGCAGGAGAAAGCAGAGGAAATCTCAGAGGGGCGGGGCTTAACATTCAGCAAACCAGTAACAAGATGTCAGCAACTTTCAAGGCACAAAGCTAGGCTCTGGAGTGGCATAGGTAAAAAAAAAATATGGCAACGGTATTTTTAAAGCTGCAGCTTCCAAATAAACATAACTTGATTTTACAGTGCACTTATCCTTTAACTGACATCTCTACTCCTTATTGTTCTCCTGCAGTGCCTGTCCACAGTTTTTAAAAGTGAAGAGTGGAAGCTGTCTGTGTGTCATCCGGTCCTTGCTTCTTTCTTGACATCCCCGAAGACACTGGAATGTGCAGGGGAGCCCTCCCCCCCCTTCCTCCCACCCTCCTGATCCCCTTATGGCTGCTTTCTCGTCTAACTTTAAACCCCTTTGCTGTAGTGTAGCTTACCCCAACCCCACCTCCAAGGTAGTTTTTTAAAATAAGCACAAAAACCATAATTACACTCCTTCGTTCCCTCACCTATCTGTATAGCCCACAGCCGCGTCTATAACTGGCTGATGATCAGCCAGTTACAGACACGGCTGCTTGTCCGGCCCCTCTCTGCTGCTTCTGACAAGCAGAGAGCCAGGGAGCAGACAGCTGAGGGAACAAAGGAGCATAAGTATATATCTTGTACTAATTTTAAAAAACTAACCTGGTGGTTGGGGGTGGTCTGGGGTATGCTAAACTACAGCAAAAATGTATATTTAAGGTGGACATACCCTTTAAATTTTACCTGCTGAGGGACTGGCTTAGGTGATACTCCATACCACAATATTTCTTGCTTTCCATTATATCTGAAGGTCAGTTTTGTGTGACTGTGTACTGTTGATTGCCTCCTGATCTCACTCACATGCTCCCCTGCTTGTACTTATGGCCTCTAATTGGTGGTGGCCTGCTGTAACAAGCTCAGGACTTAACATGTGCAAGAAATACAGGACAAATCCCCCCCAGTCTATGATCAGGAGTGATTCCTTTAACAACTTAAAAAGGGGATTTTTGTACTCACCGGTAAAATCCTTTTCTCTGAAGCCATAAGGGGGACCCAGGAGACCGTGGGGTTATATTCCATTCTCCAGGAGAGTGGACACTCAAAAAGGATACCGCTTTTATGAGCAAGTCGTCCAGGTATGGAAGAATAAAGAGTCCTTGAAGGAATGCTGCCTGTCAGTCCATAATTTTCATAAATACATGCTGAGCCGAAGCCAGGCTGAAGGGCAAAGTGGTAAACTGGAAATGTGGAGATCCTATTGCGAACCTCAAAAAACGATGGTGAGCGTGCCAGATGGGAATGTGCAAGTGGGCATCTTGGATATCCAAGGATGCCAGAAAATCCCCTGGTACGATAGCCAAGATTACCGCATGTAAGGACTCCATTTTGGAATGGGGCTTTTGAACATGAAGGTTGAGTGCCTTGAGTTCTAAAACTGGGCGGAACGAGATGTCCTTTTTTGGTGCTAGAAAAAGATTGGAGAAAAAAATTCTTTGAGATGTTTGAACAGGGGGGATGACCTGCGTTAGTAGTAGGGACTGGATGCAGGATTGAAGAGCTTTGCAACGCATTGGGCACCTTGGGGTTCGAGATGGGAAAAACCAAAGGGGAGGGGGGGGATGAGAATTCTATTTTGTAGGCATAGGATATAACCTTTTGTGTCCAGGCGTCTGTGGTAGGAGAGCGCCATTTTCTCCCCAAAGAGTTGAAGACGACCCCCTATGCGGTCCCGTTGTCAATAGTCATGCCTGTTTAGATCCCCCCCCCCCAACTTGAGACCTTTTGGTAGGCCATGAGTGGAAGGGTCTTTGTCCTTGGGCAAGTTGGTTGAAGGTTATTGGTATGATCCGGTTGTGTTCTGTTGGAAGGACAGGAGGATCATGGGGGGCAAAAGGATGATGATCGGTGAAAGGAGGGGAAACGTTGAGCTTGATTTTGGGGAAGAATGGTACTCTTCCCCCCAGTGGCCTGGGCTATGTTTTTTTCTAGTTCCGGGCCAAAGAGAAATCGGCCCAAGAAGGGAATGCTAACAAGCGCCTTTTTAAAAGCTGAATCAGCAGCCCAGGCTTTGAGCCACAAGGATCTCAAGAGCGGCATCTCCGATGTATATCACAGCGTCTGATAGTTGCTGAATGATGTCCAGCATTGGAGCGGGATGCGTTCTAGTAAAGTTGATCTACCCAGACTTCCATGGCTTTGGCCATTCAGGCGGAGGTAAAGGTGGGTCATAGGGCCGCACCTGAGGCTGAAAAGGAGGTCCGTAATAGATTTTCCACTGGCCTATCTGTGGGGTCCTTAAAGTTAGCGGCCTCCAACAGGAGAATGGTGGTAGCTCTAGAGAGTTTTGCCGCAGCAGGGTCTACCGCTGGGGGTATTGACCACCTATCCACATCTGATTGTGGAAATGGAAGCATTGCCTGGAAGTGTCATAATTGGGAGAGCTTCTTTTCTGGAGAAGTCCACTACTGCAGGACAATCTGGTCAAGCTATTTGTAGAATGGAAAGGTCACAGACGGCTTTTTGGTACATCTAAATAGGGATTTAGCTTGGTCTTCTGGATCCTCTGGGTCCTGAATGTTAAGGGCTTGTAGGACCGCCTTGATAAGGTTGTTAATTGCCTCTGGAGTGAACGCGGTTTGCAGCTCATGTTTGAAAGCGAAGGATACCAATTCTTCTTCTTCCGAGTTCTCCCCTTCTAAATACCCTTTCTCCGTGGAAGGAGTGGATAAGGTTTCAAGAGGGCTGATTGATCTGTTCCAGTTGGGATTACGAATTGCTAATTGCAGGACCTGGGAAATGATGTAAAGTTGCTGACATCTTGGTTCTGCTTTGTAGACTGCTTAGTTCCGCTCCTCGATCTTCTTATTCAGGTTCCAAAAAGCACTGTCCGTTTGCTCCGTGCGCACAGTCAGCGCATGCACGGAAGCATGCGATGTCATCGCGCCGTGCTGTACACAAGCACGGTGTGATGATGTTGCACGCGCCTGTGCAAAAGCTGACCGTGTGCACGGAGCAAACGGACACTGCTTTTTGGGCCTTGAATAGGAAGGTGATCGGGGGGGGGGGAGATTTTTAAAGCTGCTGCTTCCAATTAAGCTTAACTTGCTTTTACAGTGTACTTATCCTTTAAGAAATCGATACCTTTTGAGGAACTGGCAGTTCCCTTACTACATTCTGTCAGCGTAATGGAAATCCCCCATAACCAGAACATGCCCCATACTAGCAGCCTTCACCAACTGCATATGGAGATTCATTTCCACATCC
Source organism: Hymenochirus boettgeri (assembly GCA_019447015.1). Classification (NCBI taxonomy): domain Eukaryota; kingdom Metazoa; phylum Chordata; class Amphibia; order Anura; family Pipidae; genus Hymenochirus; species Hymenochirus boettgeri. The sequence goes on along the minus strand of CM033473.1, from coordinate 206,697,333 downwards.
TCACTGACATTTGGCGGTTTATAACATACCCCATAAATTCATTTATGCACCTTCTTTCTTCCCACCCATATTGTTTCTGCTTTATCGCCTATACCCCCATCTATCTCATCTTTTAAATTTAGCTTTAATTCTTGTTTAACATACATACATACTCCCCCTCCTTTCTTATTAACTCTGTTATGTCATAATAAGGAGTATCCTTCAATATTTACTGTTGTGTGAATTATTTAGCCGTGTTTCTGCTATACCGATCACATTATACCTTTCCTTTAAAGCTATTAGGTCTAGTTCTCCAGTTTTTTCAGACAGACTTCTTGCATTTGTAAACATAGATTTTGGATTATCATTCAATTTACTTCCAAACTTTAATCCTCTCTGCTCCCACCTCCCCCATTTCCACCCTCCCTCTATCTACCCCTGTGTAGTCCACCCTCCCCCCTATATCTAGTTTAAAATCTCCTCCAACCCTCTAGCCAACTTCTCTCCCAAAACAGCTGCGCCATCATCATTGAGGTGCAATCCATCTCTACCTAAGAGCCTGTAGCCAACAGAGATATCAGCCCAGTTCTCTAAAAACCCAAACCCCATCTCCTTCCTCTACCCTCTTAGGCATTCATTTATACTCCTAACCTCCTGATGCCTCCCTAGCGTAGCACCTGGCTTCTTTAGTATTTCTGAAAACACTACTCTTGAGGTCCTTACTTTTAACTTGGCCCCTAACTCTCGAAATCATTTTTAAGGACTCCACCTCTAACTTTGTCATTGGCACAGTGAACCAGGACCGCTGGGTCACTTCCAGCCCCACCCAATAATCTGTCTACATGATAAACCACATGTAGAAACGTAGCACCAGACAAGCAACACACTGTTCGGCATATAGGGTCTTGGCCACAGATTACCCTATCTACCCATCTAATAATGGAATCCCCTACCACTACCACCTGCGTATCCTTCCTAGCCCCCATCTCTCCCTCCCTTGTATTAGAGATGGCCGTCCCCTGGGTGCTCAAGGGAATGGTCCGCTCCATACATGCTACTTCTGAGCCATCATCCTCCACATCTTCACCTAACACAGCAAGTCTGTTTGAATCGACCAGCTGGGAAGAAGCGACTGTATCCTTCAGTCCCCTACTTCCCCCGGTGACCCTTACAAAACTATCTTCCTTTACTACCTTATCTGCCCCCTTTCCACCCTCCAATTTACTGGCCCCTGCCAGTACCTGCATTTCCCCCAGGTTTGCCAAGCCCTGCAATGCTGTAAGTTTCCCCTTTAGATTCTGCACCTCAGATTCCAAATGGGCAGCCCACTCACATCTGACACATACATAGGTCCCTTGGCGTGGCTGCTCCAAGATCCTATACATGCGGCAGGATGCACATTACATGGCACCAACAAAACTGTCCATACGGCAATACCCAGCAGCAGCAATTCACAACACAGAAGCAGCAATACACAACACAGAAGCAGCAATGCACAACAGACAGCAATTTTGTTCTAACCCTTTTTTGTTCTAAACGCTTTTGTTTATTAACGCACCCCTTAAAAACAGACAAACCCCTTTACAATTTAATCGCTCTGCAAAGAACTGTGAGGTTCAAAACCAAATACCCTATATTGCTCTGGCAATTTAACCCAATTAGCTACACCCTCATCCAATTAGAGAGGAAGAAGCAAAACAGAAAAAGCCTCTCTTTTGTTTCTTCCCAGCCCTCACCCTACAGGTAACAATGTAGTTGATAACAAGTATTTAATTTAGAAACCTTGTGCCTAAAGGCTCGTACACACGTGCGATCGCGGGTCCCGACCCGCAATACACGTTGTGTATGAACAAACGTTTCAGCCGATTATTGTGGACGCTTTATCGACCGAAGCGGTCGTTCATTCGGAGATCCTCCAAGTCGGTCGTTCAATGATCCCCAACAACCGCTTCGGCCGTTAATGCGCCTACACACGGCCCGATTATCCGCCGAAAACGTTCGTTTGTACACATCGTGCTTTGCGGGTCGGGACTCTGCAAGCAGGGGGCCGGACCGGCCGGACACAGCTTTCAGCTGTACTGAATTTCAAGGGGAAAGAGGCAATGTAAGTAATGATCGGGGGAGTTTTACTTCAAATTACTATGGCGTTTGAGGTTGGGGAAGGGAGCCCTACACTACAGAAAAGTGGATTTACACTAAGGGGAGGGAGAGAGAATCGGGAGGGAGAGGGAGGGGGGAGGGCTGAACTGAGCATGTGCAAATTCTCCCAGAGAACTCTCCTGGTGGTCAGTTTTCTGGACTTTGAAACAGGGATGTACGGTAAGGATTTTTATACACTAAACAGTGGGGCCAGTAGTGGGTTAAATTATAGTTTTGGGGGTGGACATGCCCTTTAACAATGTTTGCCAAAAATTCTGGTAAAACTGCAAAAAATACAACAGAAGGCAGAAAAGGTGGCAAAAATACGAAAGTTTACCTATTTATAAATAGTGTTAAATAAAAAATGTCACAAATAGCTCTGAAATTTCAGCTTCTCTGCTTTATAAATATGCCTCTAAATTTAACATATACATTTAGTTTTTTTTGCTAAATAATTTTTTTAATGCTGGCAAATTTTTGCTTGCAGCCCTTATCTGGTAATGGCCAGTGCTAGAGAGCAATTATTTTCGCAGAGGTTCCAGACATAATGCAATGAATAAGGCGAAGTTGTCAGTGCACATTATAAATACTATGAAAATAGCAATTATGTCAATGCAATGTCATGATGGCGAAAATAGCAAATTATAAATATGCCCCATAGTTGCTCTTAGAATGTGCTACACCAACTTCTTAAACTTTCAACTCAATAGGGGGAAGCCCCAGCAGATAATGCTATAAATATAAAGGTTTATAAGGAATAAAAAAAGTGAAGAACTAAAGCTCGTAAATTTTTTTAAACTTCATATATAGGAGGACAACCCCAAATGTGTGATTGTGCCTTCCCCATAAATACATTTTCCAATATTTCTGATTCCATGTAATTGTTAAAAATGCATGTGAGGTTTAAGTCTCTTTAATCTCAAGCTATTGCATGCTTCTTTGCTGCAGAAACTAAAGCCTCTCTGGCTACCATCTGCTAGATAGTGAAATAGTCATCTGCTACCACCTTTATCGGGCACTGTTAAGTGGAAATTATGGCTTGAGTAGCTGCTAGATTTTTATTGCAATTTTCGTTTGCAGTTTCTGTTTCCCTTCTTTTTGTACTTTACTCTGGTGCCATCTGAAAATGCCCCGGGGGAAAAAAAACCACATCATGGTTTAATTAGACATATGCAAAAAGCAGGGGAGGGCCTTTTTCCTCCTGTCCATAGGCGTAAGGGGGAGTGATTATTTTTGATTACTGCCATGAAGAGTGACTGGGAGTACGAAATCCCAGTAACCATTATATGATTTTCTGTTTTTGCAAATCTTTTCTGAATTAGCTAATCCATAGTTTCTCAAAGGGTGGGCTGGGTCACACTGCTGTGTCCATAGTGTGCCTTAAGTTTTTGGTATATTGCATTGTAAAAATATCTATTATGATAACATTTCACTGCAATCTAGTGTAACTTGATTTGATTAGATTACAATATGTACTGTACAGTACACAAAATATTGGTAAACAGAACACTAATGGCTCAAGAAACCATTGCATTGCCAAGTCTGCAATGGGCTAAAAAGCATTAACCTATTATGGAAAATCTTGTGGCATCAATATATACCCGAGAAGATGGATTGCTTTGGAAACGTGCAAGATATTCTGCTACAATATTTACTTTATTGATGTTAGGTGTTTATATAGCAGATGTATAGATATTACTCATTATTTATTAAAATAGTGGTGAACTTTATATATTTCTTAACCTGTTTTGTAGCCTAAAGAGATTACTTGGAGCCCACCCAAGGTATTCCCTCCTGTGAGAGCCTGTATGTTTTCATCCCACCTGACAGCAGTGACATTTTTGGCTGACCCTAGTGCTGGAGGAGGACTACCACGAGGAACTTTTATATATGCAACTTCTCCCGTCCCAGTACAGGTGCATAAACTCTAAAGCTTTTGTATTGTATAAGAAGCTAATAATTGAATAACTTGTGGATTTAGTCAAATGGTAATTTTTTAAAAAAATATTGAGGCAAACACAAGAAAGCATTCCAAATAAAACTTCATTTAGCAAGCAAAGTTTACCCTCCCATAGGGTGACCAACATGTAAGATGCCTGTAGCCCATTCGTGTTACCCTGCGGCCCACAGGATCATTTAAGTGGTTTGCGCTAAAACTGCAACAGGTGCTATGATGTGGGTGTGCCTTTTGATAGTATCCTATTTTGTTAGCTTCCTAACATGCAAATGAAATAGAATGTGATCTTGTTAATAGTGATGTCCGCTTTTTCCTTCTCCTGCTTTTAGATCTTAAATTTAAGTATTAAATGACTGCTGTGTTGTCAGTCAGTGTATTCATGTAAAGTTGTCAATTTATTCTGTGAACACTTTTGTTTATCATTTAGGCACCTTCTTTTTACTGGGAAATAGAAGTAATTTCCTATGGAGACACAGATGATGACACTGGCCCTATTGTGTCATTTGGGTTTGCAACAGAAGCAGAGAAGCGGGATGGGGCATGGACAAACCCAGTTGGTACCTGCCTCTTCCATAAGTAAGTAGCATTGGTGTATTGAATGGCAATTAATAAGAATGTTTTGTTGGCTCTCACTATAGAGAGATTCATTATTAAAGAGAGAGTGGCTTTATGTGTAACTATAAATAATAATTCAGAGGAAGGGGTTTTGTTCTCATTACAGTAGCCTTCACCTTAACAAACTCCTTTTTTTACATTTATCTGTTAGTAATGGACGTGCTGTACATTACAATGGATCCAGTCTGCTGCAGTGGAAAAGCGTACGGCTAGATGTGACTCTTTCTCCTGGTAAGTAATTTTGCTCTATTTTTAACACATACACTGGGGGCACATCCCCAACAATCACATTTCTTTTTTACAGCTGTGGTGTCCATGCACCCTATTATTATCAGTGGTTACATTTGCAAACATATGGTCCGATCATGTACACATGTAAGATTGTTGGCATATGCAAACGTCTATCAGCCACATTGGCCAATAATGGTCTAACATATATACATAGCTTAAGGGGTGGGAGATTAGGTAGGGCTAGAAACTGACCAATCAGTACCACTACATGCATGGGCAATGAGGAAATTCATAGAAAAAGAAACCCTGACATTTACAGTATTAAAATAATCTATTCTTTATCCTCTTTTGCTTTATAGGTGATGTTGCTGGAATAGGTTGGGAGAGGACGGAAGGCACCCCACCTCCCCCAGGTCACCCTGCTAAAGGCAGGGTATATTTCACCTATTGTGGACAGAGGCTTACACCTTTCTTAGAAGATGTTTCTGGAGGCATGTGGCCAGTTGTTCATATTCAGAAAAAGGTGCCAATGTAATATGTTATTTTCTTTAAATTAATATTAGTTATGTGAAACCTGAGTTTGTATAAATAAGAGGGCCTGAATGCAAGCAATTACTCCGATTAGCCAGAAGGTCAGAAAGTAGAAATACACATTCCACCCTTTCCCGTAATTATACTTAACTCTAGCAAAAGTTAAAAAACAGGTGGGTATCCCTTTAAACATGTTCAAAGTAAAAATATTTCTTATAGAATATCACAGTCTTTTAATCAAACAATGGCAATAACCGGAAATAATAACATCATCTAAGGGTTTAAAAGGTTGTGCCCTTAGTTCTTGATGTGCATTGCCTTCTTCATCAATGGCAGCCTGCAGTTGTAGGCCCTTTATTTTCTCATGTGGTAAATCTGCTTCAACAAGTGCCTCTCGTTGTCTAGCATGAACTGCAATTTTTAAATCCAGAACCTTTCATTTTTTTCTGCTGCAACCACTGATGGCTCACTTTGTTTCAAATTATTATAAGGATGAAAATCCAAGTATGACCCATAAATAGCTTCCTGGCTGATAAATGCAATTTTCCCTGGTATTTTCTGATTACATGCTTAATCCATCTTTCCAAAATCTTTAACTATAAATTCCCTGTGCTGCTTTAGCTAAACACTCAAAAACACAGAGACCTACCCCTTTGTATTACAGTAGGGTAATAGTCTGCTGTTTATTGTCTTTGTTAACTCCTCTGGAAGGATATTTAGAGTTGTGTATTGCAAACATGTTGTTTTGGTGTACCTATTGTTTTTTTCTTCCAACCTTACAGATTATGCTATGACAAAAAGGGAAACATTAATAAAATAGTAGGGGATAAATGTAATAAAGGCAAGTTACAGCATATCTCCAGTTATATTTAAAGAGAGGCCCAACTGTTCATGCTATAACCCAAAAGATAAAAGTTCACCAAATGGTTGCATGTGTCCATTTATTCATTTTGTTAATTTCTCGTTTTCTTGCTTAGAACACAAAAATTCGTGCTAACTTTGGATCCCGACAATTTGCTTATGCTGAGGGTCAAGCTCATCGCAATGCAGCAGATTTGTGTATTGATTTGGCTGAAGAGATCAGTGCAAACTTTGAAGCTTTACCCTTTGCTATGGCATCTGACAGTGACAACGATGCTGGAACAAGCATAGCATCAGACCCTGGAACTCATGGGCCGCCATGTCGCATTGCTGCAGTTTCTACTGTTCAACAGCGTAAGGAAATTTCTTAATTTGGATAGTCGCTTAACTGATTGTAGTATTTTTTAAATGTAATGAAACCTCACAGTAGACGACATTATACAGTAATCGCCAAACAAATTGAATGTTGAACACTGTGTATGGTACATCTACAGACAATTAACTTTATCTGTCTATCAAATTATCAGTCTGTGTTACGATCGCAATAACTTTTTGTAATGTATGGCCACCTTTACACTGGACTGACTACAAACAGACAATCTTCCACCACTTGTGTTTTTTGTCTTTAGGTCACATAGATGTATTGCTGAACTTTCACACAATGTAAATGGGTCAGACTAACATACTTCATTTGAAGGATGTGTAACCTAATAATTTATTATGGAAGTTCAGGTTAGATAATGTTTACACTTAAAATCAGGGGACATTATTGTCATCCAAATATTTTTTTATCATTAGTATTATCTCTCCCTAGTGTGAACAAACCTAAATGTTCAATGTGTCTGCCTTCCTGTAAATAACTTTGTCTTAATTTTGCAGAGTATGACAGTGATGCCTCCTGCCATTACAAGGTAGAGTTGAGTTATGAAAACTTTGTTACATCTGGTCCAGATCCTCATCCTCCTCCAATAGCAGATGATGAGAGTGATGATGATGATGATGATGATATTCCACGGGTAAGAGAAATGACTCCACCTTTATTACTGGTTTCCTCAGTCAAGTCTAAGAGGCTTGGTTTTTTTTATCCTTCATCTCAGCATCTCCAAAGCAAATACATACATTTGTGCTTTACTTAGTTCTGCTGTGCTTGTTACTTCAATGTTTTCTACCAGTCTTCTCTTTTCAAAGCTAGTGAATATTTGGCTACTGTTGCTTACTAGAAAGTATATATTACTATTATTTTATATTACATTTTATTACACCACCCTATGTATATATTATTACTATGTCTTTAAGATTAGATTCTCCTAATTTTGTCTTAATTTATTTGGTCAAGGAGGACCATTATGCTCTATTGGTGAAAGCCTGGGAGACAAAAGTGTTTCCAACAATTCGAAGGCGGTTTCGCAATGAGGCTGAAAGAAAGTCTGGTCTAGACCAGATTAAAGGAGCTCTGCAGCTAGGTATGGATATGTATTTCCAAAGAGTTATAATAAAAAGGACACAAATGCATTAAGTGTATATGTTGTAACTAGTGTACTCATGTCACAAACATGTCACACATACCGTAAGTATTACTTTGGTTAGGAATTACATGAAATAGTAATGCATAATAATGGCCAGTTTCTGAGTTTTAAGTCGATAAAAAATTATTTTGGGATAAATTCCTTTTTTTAAGTCTAAACCATTGAGAGATGTTCCTATGAGTAAATGGAAACCATTGCAGATCTCAAAACTGGCAATGGTTTGAAAAGCGAAATATAATGTGTATTTTGTTTCAAAATAGGTTGTGTTTTTTGGTTTTTTTTGCAGCTATTATAACACAATGAAAGTCTACAAAAATATAAACAGAAGCCATTAGTGTAGATTTGTAGGGAAACGTAGATGTGCCAAGTTTGGGAGGGAACACACTTTCTGGAACTGAATATAACATGTACTAGGGTCCGTACTGTGATCTTTGAAGAGGAAAAACCTCAAAACTAATGTTTGGAAGCTTGCCAAAGCATAAAAACTTTCTATATCAAACTTTTAGATTGTTAACACCAAGTTTCTTTTTTTGTTAAGGAATGGTGGATATAGCACGACAGACTGTTGAGTTCCTATATGAGGAAAATGGTGGTATCCCAAGAGATCTTTACCTTCCAACTATTGAAGATATAAAGGATGAGGCAAATAAATTTACCATAGATAAAGTTCGCAAAGGTAGTTTTAAACTTTTCTTTTTCAATCATTTTCACACATAACAAAAGAAAAAGAATGAAGCAAAGTGCTGTATGTTAAAAAGTTAGAGATGTGTTAATTTTATTATTCCGTTGGCTAAATGTTTTCATTGGCATGTAAAGTACAATGTGTACCAACAGGTCACTATGTTGTGTTAATGTTTTCCAGCAAAATAATCCAAACATTTTGTTCCCCTTTTTAGGACTTACAGTGGTGATTCGATCTCCAGATAGCAACAATGTTTCTGGCACAGCAGTAGGGACAGCTTTGCCAAAATTTGCTATCCGTGGTATGTTGAAGACATTTGCTTTGCATGGCGTGGTACTGGATGTAGATTCAGTAAGTAACAGTTATGTGTTTACTTTGATTTCTCCACTTATACATCCAAATAAAGTCATTTCATTGTGTCGACTTCATTTCATTGTGTCTAAATATTTAAACACTAAATTATTTTTTTTCAATTTTATGGTGAATACTTGCAGAGAATTTTGGCATTAAGTTATATTAGTCTGTGTTTTTTTTTTTTTTAAATAGCCTTGGATTCATACTATATTTTTGTTTTGCAGGTAAATGAACTAGTACAGGTGGAAACATACCTCAGAAGTGAAGGTGTATTGGTGCGGTACTGGTACCCAATAGATATGTTAGAGCGACCTCCAGCTGGGTACAGAAGAATGGCAACTAATGGACTTGTGACCCTAGATAGTACTAACATCCAAATTCATAGGTAAAGCCAGTATATTATTAGCATCTCTGTTACTATAACAGTATGTGTATTTGATTCAATAAACTGTTAAAATTCTTCCCCTACATTTCTGGGAAGTGGGAGGCGGGGTAATTGCCTTAACATTGACTAAACATCCAATTCCATTTCACAGCAAGTTTATTCTTAAATCCACAAACATATTCACCACCTATTAAAGGTGTGTTAGGAAAATTGTTACACTAGGAAGGGTAAAGGGTTGAAATCTACAATTACAGTATGTGCAAAGAGATATGGACAAGAAAAACTGTAGGGAGAGGTAGAAATGGCACTGTAGTGAGGCAGAAGGCAAATCTACAGAAATGGTATAATGGTTTCATACGTTACGTGTAAACATATTCATCTGGAACCCCCTCCACATGTTGTTTTCATTACTCAGGTCTGGTATGAACAGTGGAAGAAATGGTAAAATATGTTTTGTACACAATGCTATGTTTTTTGACTGAACACCATTGTTCTTATACTAAGTTTGCTTCTTTTATTTCTTATTTCAGAGAGTTGTTAAGATGTGAATCTGCACTTGCTAGGCTTTACTGCCGAGTTGCTCTACTCAACATTTTTGCTCCAAAAGCCCCACATACCTTTACTCGCCTATTCCACATTCCTGCCATTCGTGACATTACACTGGAGCATTTACAACTTTTGTCCAATCAGCTCCTGACACCTCCCCTTCCAGGTAAGAGAATAAAGAGGATGTTTTGGTGATTTAAAGGAGAACTAAATTTCATTATATACCAATTAAAAAGCCCTAGAATACCTATACATTTTAAGATTCTTTTCTTGTACGTTGCATTTATGTATATGTAAGAAGAAGATTCTGTAAGAGCCTTGTGAACATGTAACACCTTTTGGCTACATTCTCTGACCCCACTATTCACTGTCTGAATGCACATATTTTTTATACAGATGTCTCCACATCATTATGGAAGTCCCTGATATGGCTTTGAAAGCTGCTTGTTACCCTGCAGTTAAAGGAGAACTAAACTTATTTTTTTAAAAACCTAATGTGAAAGTTTTTCTCCCCAGAACACCTGTACATTGTAAGATTCTTCTCTAGTAAGATGCATTTAGTACATGTGAGAAATAGATTCTGTAAATAAGGGTTCCAACCCACTGCCCATGAAGTCGTCAAAGAACCACGCCCCCTGACCCCAGTATTCACTGTCTCTATGCACAGAGTATTTTCTATACACCAATATGGAAATCCCTGAAAAGACTTTGAAAGCCGCTTGTTACCCTGCAATTTATATACTAGTCAGTGTGAGCTGCTGGTAAATAAACTGCAGGGTAACAAGCAGCATTTAAAGTCTTATCAGGGAAAAAATTTTTTTAATTCTTCGCTTGGGGTAAGTCACCAGATTTAAAGATTCACAGTTCAGAAGGTCACAAGTTCAATACCCTGGACTTACCTTTTTTTTTTGTTTCAATTATCTTCCAAGCAAAAGATAAAGCTTCTAAATATACATGTTTTCCCAGCTTCTACACTGGTGGCTCACCTAGTAAGATGCCAGTTTAAGAAACACACAGTTCAGAAGGTCTCCGGTTCAAATCCCCAGATTTAACATTATTTTTTGTTTCCATTATGTTCCTAAAATATTCTACATGTATCAATGGCATATCATATCTGTGTTAGCATAGAGTTAAAGGACAATTATACTCACATTTTCCCCGATCCACTGCAGCATAGTACCCAGAGTGAGGACCTAAAATCGCTAAGTCCTCACCCTGGGTACTTTCCCTAACTCCTGCACTACTTACCGCAAATCTGCTTCGCCGATCCACACTGTTCCACCTCTCTTCTACTGTCAGTGACAGTCGCGAGGCAGCCAATTGGAAGACACACCCCCTTGCAGAGCGTATCTTCCTATTGGCTGCCTCGCGATCTGTCACTGAAGCAGGAAGAGCGGAGGAATGGAGCGATCGGCGAAGCAGATTTGCGGTAAGTAGTGCAGGAGTTAGGGAAAGTACCCAGGGTGAGGACTTAGCGATTTTAGGTCCTCACCCTGGGTACTATGCAGCTATGGAGGAAGAGGAGCGAGGGTGAGGTGAGTATAGTTGTCCTTTAAGAGCTCAGCTTTTAGCAAGACAGAGTAAATGTATGAGTTGCAGGTTCTATTCCCCAGACTTACATTCATTTTTATTTTATTTTTTTTGCTGAAATGTTAGTGTTCCTTTTCTTACATCCATGCTATCTATAAAACACACTGCAAGGGTTACTTTTCTTTTTGTATGAAAAGTAAAGAATTATATAATTGTTAAGACAGGAGCACTGAATGTGTTTGAAAACAGAACACTGAAATCCCTGTTCAGTGTCAGGGAGAGGGAGGATCTCTGTGCTGTAATGTGATTAGCAGTGAGCTTCTAGGAAGCAAGGCTACAACTTCCTTGTTTTGATATGTTGAGCACTACAGAGCATGTGCCTGTACACAGACACTTAGCGGGGGGCTTACCCAGCTGAGGTGGATTGTGGGAGCCGACCCCTAGTACTCACAGGTTATTTTCATAAATCACCCAATGGCCTCAGCAAAGGGAGAGGTGAGACACAGCTTGTTGTATGTTTGTGAATGTGCTCTGTCTATTGTCTGGAGACTTAAGTTTTCCATTTTCCAGCCATCTTGCATTACAGATAGTCTACCAGGAAAAAATCAAGATAGTCGGCTAATTTTACTGCATTTGTTTTTGCTTTCATTCTGTTGCAAAAAGATAAAAGTTTCTAAATATACCTGTTTTCTTAGCATAAACATTGGTGGTGTAGCAGGGTAATGCTCTACTATTAGAAAGACTCAACCCATGATGTTTCAGATTCAAATCCCCAGATTTACTTATGGATTTTCTTTTTTCTACTTAATGCTTGATAGGAAATAAACTGCAAAGATTACTTTTGTTTTTACAATGAAAAGCCAGTAATTTTTCAGGGAAAGGAGAATACATAAAACAAACAATTCACGCTGACTGAGAGGAAGGATCTGCTCTAATATGATTGGCTGTCAGCTTCTAGGGGGGTTAGGCTGCTGTTTCCTTGTTTTGATCTGCTGCGCACTAGAGAGCATTTGAAGTTTAATGGGTTACTTGTTCTACACAATATCAAAGAGGTGGATTATAGGAGCTGAACCCTAGTACCCACAGGTTAATTTGGAAAATCGACCAGCAGCCACAGCAAAGGGAGAGGTGGGACACAGCTTGTTTTATCTTTGTGAACATGCTTTGTCTATTGGGACAATGTTGTGGCTCTTATTCTACTTCAAAAAGCTTGTCTTTTGGCTCTTGTCCAGCTAAATAGAGAACTTAGTTTTATCTTATTTAAATTACAATGGTACAATTAAAATTTTTGTTTGCTGGTGGCTCTATAAGAATTCTAAAAGAAAAATAAATACATTTTTTATAGTTTTTGGCTGCAATAAATTTGGAATTAATTTAGCCAAAATGGAAGATTACAGCTGCTTTTTCAGTTGCATCCTCTTTGCTTCTGAGAGCATAGTAATGATTAATTGAGCCAAGAAGTCAACATATAGGTTCACAATTACAGGGTTTTTTTTTGCAGTGACTTGTCCAGTCAAAAATTAACTCAAACAAATCAACTCTTTGATAGCACTAGCTTGAGTGTATGAACCTGAAATCAGTGTATGGAAGCGTTTTCCTAAGGATCGAGACAAAGCACATCCTGTGGTATACTATGAAATTAGGCTAAATTCTGTTTTCAGAAAGCCAGAAATTATTCAAAAGGGCCTTTGAGGCTACTAGGCCTAATGGATCTGAATGAACATTGTGGAAACCTATCGAGAATACACATGTAATTCCAATGATAGATACATAACATGTTTCTTTTGGCACAAGTTATCTTCGTTGAGGACCACCAATATTTGCACTTTATGGACATTCTGCATCGCACACAAGGGTTGCAGCACTTTTGGATACACCAAAGGTTATTTTAATCAATTTTAAAATCTTGTCTTATTAATAAATGTGGATTGCTGGACTACTTGACCTTTACCCTAACTCAAATCTAAAGGGAATTAGAAGGGATGGTCTGTTGAAACAAGCTTCCTGTTATGTCACTATATTTGGAAACTGAACTCACTTTGGTTTGCACTAGATAAAGGGTGCTTGCCGCCTGAAACATGTTGTGTAAAGCATAATTTGTTGTATTCACAGCCTAGTCTGTGCCTAATCTTGGTTTCTCCACATCTACCATTGGAATTACAAATGTATAGGAGATTGGTGGAATGCTCTGCTGATGGAGGATTAAAACCTTAAGAAGAACCAGTATCGAGCCTCAATTTTATACACAACTATTATTATAATTATTATTCTTATGGATTTATATTGCGCCAACATCTTCCATGGCGCTTTACAATTACATAGTCATACAGGTTATACAAAGTCATACATATTACATACACAGGTAATACATAATATAAGTAAAGAGAGTGATGAGTTTCTTACAGCAATACCGTGATACAATAGAAGAGAGGACCCTGCCCAAAGAGCTTACAGTCTGCAGGATATGGGGGTGAGACATAAGGCTGTGGGAATCTGTAGGCTGTAAATAGATTGGCAGTGGACCGTGAAAGGCGGGTTGGATCATATTGGGTAGTCAGATGGGCAATGTCTAGACCAGGTTATATGCTTGCCTGAAGAAGTGGGTTTAATGTTACGTTTGAAGGTATTAAGAGACAATGAGTGATGGACAGACGGGAAGAAGGGATTTCCAGAGCAGAGGGGTAGCACAAGCAAACTCCTGAATACGGGCATGGGAAGAGGTGACAAGGGTGGATGAGAGGAGGAGATCATTTGCAGAGCAGAGGTTATGTCTGGGACATGTCGGTGGATCAGCTCTGAGATATATGGAGGGGCTGTATTGGATAGTGCTTTATAGGATAAGGTAAGCAGCTTGAACTGGATCCTTTGCGTGATGGGCAACCAGTGGAGGGACTGACAGAGAGGAGAGGCATTAGAGAAGCGAGAAAAGCAATGAATGAGCTGGGCAGCAGAGTTGAGGATGGATTGAATTGGTGCCAGGCGGTGGTTTTGGTAAAGAGTGTGTTGCAGCAGTCTAGCCAGGATATAATTAGGGCATGGAATGGGATTTTTGTAGCTTCATTTGATAGGAAGGGTCGAATTCAGGAGATGTTTTTGAGTTGGAGCGGACAGGAGTTGGCAAGCGAATTAACATGGGATTTGAAGGAAAGATCGGAATCTAGCGTTATTCCCAGGCAGCGGACCTGAGGACATATTGTTAAAGGGTATCTCCACTGAAAAAAACTACATTGGCTAATATAGTAGTTTTTAGTAACATTAACCCATACCTGGAATATTAGATTCATCTGTGCCATATTTGTTCCGATCTGCTGCCTCTGCCAACCGGAATGCTGTACTGCCGTTTTATCCCTGTCTCTGACATGCCGCCTACTTGTTATGTACCCGACGTGCGCACTCTCCTGTTGGACATGCGCACTTCCGTCACTTTCGTAGTTGGGACTTGGTTGACCCCACATCTGCTGCCGACGGCCAATAGGAGTGTACGCGCGACGTTCCCATGGCTACAACTGACAACAACTGCGCTGCTGTAACCCGCTCTGATGATCTGTCTCTACAAAATGTATGTATTGGGCATGTTTATGGCAGGTGCAGGGTCTGTTTATGGCAGGGTAATGTTTATGGCAGGGGCAGAGTCCTTTGTCCTCAGGTTGTGCACAGGTTAGTCTCTTGGATATATAATTTACATTTTATTTTAAAGGAACAAGATTAAATAATTAAATAATAACAAATGAAATAATCTAAAACTTTTCTATTTTTACTGTTTACAGTTTATATATATTCACATTAACTCAAATAATTAAATCTACATAATTTATTATACATTATATACATTCATTTTTTATTATATATATTGTAGTACTTTGTGTACACTTTGTATACATGACTATGCATGTACCGTATACAATTAAGATTATTTATATATTTCATTTATATTGATTGACAATACATTTTTTATTTTAATATTTATAAATTCTACAGTAATGAATTTTATAAATTAATCCAAATGAAATTATTTTTTATTCATTGTGTGTATTTTTTAACTGCATGACCAAACTTTTTTTTCATGTATGTTTGTGTATTTTATTTGTATGTGTATATATGAATTTTATTATGATTGGTGTGTGTGTGTTTTTATGACAGTTTAGATCATTGCTTATTATTATGTATATCTTTATTAGTGATTTTTAAAAAATATTGTAATATGTTTGATATGTGCTACTCATATAATGTGTTTTAGACATACAATTTTGATAGGCTACAAAGATTAGTCCATATAAAAGTTCCAATACTATATTATTATTTAACTGATAGATGGGCATTTCGGGTAGGGTTTAACGTTTGGACTAGATGGATGTAAGTCTTTATAAAATTGATAATACCGGTAATAGGTTACTATGTCACTGTCAGACAGGCATTTTTTGGGTAGGGTACAAAGGTTGTACGAGATAGACGTATGTCTTTATTCAACCTCAAAAGATATGTTAATATGTAACTGCTAGATGGGCATATCGGGTAGGGTATAAATGTTGGAGTGGATGGCCATATTTATTTATACAACCTCTGGACATTTTGGATGGACTAAAGTCTTTATGTCACCAACAATACTATGTTACTATGTAACTGTTAGACGGGCACTCCCCCCTGCAATATAGCTTGTGACACTCCCAGCATCCCCTCTGAAATACACCTTCTGTCTCCCAGCACTCCCCCTGCAATACAGCTAGTGACACTCCCAGTATAGATATATATATATATATATATATATATATATATATATATATCAAAGTAATAATTTTTCATTCTCTATCTATCTATCTATCTATCTATCTATCTGTCAATGTATTAATAAATACATAAAAAGACCAAAACTTCCATGCACTTTCTCCAAAGCTGGGAGCAGACTCCTCTAAGTATTCACCCTCACTGGAATACATAATTTGAACTAAGAACAGAATAAGGGTCGCACACATGTCCACATATCATGTGGAGAAGCGGGCACGTTTAGCCCCCGAAAGAAGACCAAATATTTAATACAGTAAAATTTATTCCATTAAATTTGTACAAACAGCATTTCTATCTTAAATATAAATAAAAAGAATTGAAAATACTATGCAGACAGTTAATGATATGTTTGCAGAACACTGTTACTATAGATTTACCAATGGGTTAGGAGCTGGAACCCATTTTAAATTGCCTTTACATGCTTGTGTGGACATGCCATTGAAAGTCCTGCAGTGAACAGAACCTGAAAGTAATGACCATAGAACCATCCAGTGACCATTACAGTTCTTGTAGACCTTTTGTGTCTTAATTATATTTCCACAAACAGGAAACAGAAAACCGAATGTTCTCCCCAAGAATAAATACATTAAGGAACCTTGCATTTTATTCTAATTTTATTTTAAAGCATATAAATAATAGCAACAAAATTATATCATCTTGTGACATTGATATCCCTCATCTTTCTTTCCTATGCTGCAAAGCTAAGTACCAGTCTATTAAATGCATGATAAATGGCTAAACTGAAACCAATGCAGCTTACATTACGTTCCTAATGGAAATACTGGCCAGCCATTCATCATGCTGCATTTGTTTTTAAAGGGAGTAGGAGGCAACTCTAGCTTCCTCTTTATGGTTGTGTACACTTATTGTTTGAGGCATTGCACATTCTCTGGTTTACTGTAGACAGTTGTATGTAGTATGCTAATGAGGAAACAAGGAATATAAAATGTGTTTTGATCAAATAAAATTCTTTCTGCAGCTTATGGCTACCTTCTCACCTATTTATTTTCTTGCAATAGAATATCCATGTTCCAATTTTTATATGGCTAATTAATTTGGCTTGAAAAAGCCAAATTACTGTTCTTTCTATTTCTTCTTCTTCTTCCGTTTTATTCTTCCGCTTTTTTTGGACTGTATCTCCTCTGACAGCTAGAGACATGAAATTCGGTACAGACGTGCAGGGCATATGGGAGAAGTGTTCTATCTTCTAGCTGAAACGTTACAGAATTATCTGTGAATTTCCGGACTTTTTTTCATATATACTATAATGGTAACAATCCTCAAATGAAAAGTTTGTTTCATGGTCATAAATACAAATGGTGATACCCCCAACCCCCTACACAGACACAGGTACACCCACCTACTGACCTACCTTTCCATTCCCATGGAAGCCATATGTAAGGAGTAACTAAAGTCAAAAAAACTAATTTAGATTTATCCTCAATAAAAGATAGTTTTATGGTTTTAAAAACAAAAAAGACATACCCCCTCAACCAGACCCAGATACACACACCTACTGATCTACTGATCTATCCATTACTGTGGCAGCCATACTTAAAGGGTAACTAAAGTAAAAAAAACGAATTTTGTTATATCCTCAATAAAAGGTAGTTTTATGGTTGTAAACACAAAAAATGACATAGCAACCAGACCTAGGTACACACACCTACTGATCTACTTATTCTTTACAGTGGCAGCCATACTTAAAGGGTAACTAAAGTCAAAAAAACTAATTTAGATTTATCCTCAATAAAAGATAGTTTTATGGTTGTAAACACAAAAACACAAAAAAGACATACCCCTCAACCAGACCCAGGTACACACACCTACTGATCTACTTATCCATTACTGTAGCAGGGTAACTAAAGTCAAAAAAGCAAATTTTGATAAATAATCAAAAAAGTTTAACCCCTTCATTGGCATTATTGAGTTTTAAAATCTGCAGCACAAACACACAAATTCCCTTCCAAAATGCGATCTTTCAAGCCAAATTCAAAGTTTATACTTAAACTTTCCCTTTCTAGTTCATAATTAATATAATACATAACTACTTGGAGGGGCTGGGGCTTCTGTGGGGTTTAGGTAGTGCCCTGCTTCTAGAAACAGAACAGAATAAGCCAATGCAATACAACACAATTTCATAAAAAGATTGATCGATTAATTATACAAAACTATTTTGGTTGATTGATTATATAAGAATATTTTTAATTTGATGAACTGATAATATAAATGAGAAAACAATACATCACCAACAGCATCCTGATTATCACTGGGGGACCCTGTTCCAGTATAGCTGAAAAGGGGGATTAGCACAACCTTGTACAAACATGGACAATAGAGCTTGGTAAATAAATCCCTATACACAGGTCACTGCGGCTTCAGTGGTTGTGGGTTCCTACCTCATATATCCAATTTGTAGGTAGAAGTCCAATTTGATATTATGTACATGGCTATCTTTTAGCAGATTCATAACAAGCTACCCAGTCTGTTGTAATAAATAGGCCATCTGTCAATGTATTAAGCTGGGTACAAACTATGGGATAGGACATTCTCAATATTATATAGTATCCCCATACCAAGCAGAACTGCAGTATATGTATTAATACCAGTAATCCTCAATATTATATAGTATCCCCATACCAAGCAGAATTGCAGTATATGTATTAATACCAGTAATACTCAATACTATATAGTATCCCCATACCAAGCAGAACTGCAGTATATGTATTAATACCAGTAATACTCAATACTATATAGTATCCCCGTACCAAGCAGAACTGCAGTATAGATGTATTAATTCCAGTAATTCTCAATTTATATAGTATCCCCATACCAAGCAGAACTGCAGTATATGTATTAATACCAGTAATCCTCAATATATATAGTATCCCCATACCAAGCAGAACTGCAGTATATGTATTAATACAGTAATACCATACTATATAGTATCCCCATACAAAGCAGAACTGCAGTATATGTATTAATTCCAGTAATTCTCAATATTATATGTATCCCCTACAAAGCAGAACTGCAGTATATGTATTAATACCGTAATATTCAATATTATTATAGTATCCCCGTACCAAGCAGACTGCGTATAGTATTACTCACAGTAATACTCAATATTTTTTTAGTTTTAGAACCTTATCTACCCCACTTTTAAAGCTGTCGATGAACTTGCCAATACTACATCTACTGGATGACAGTTCCCACAGTTTCACCATTCTTACTGTAAAGAAGCTTTTCTAAACCTGAAGATGAAATTTCTTTTCTTCCAATCTAAAAGGATGTTCCAGAGAAATCACTTAAAGCTTGACTATATGAAGAAGTAGCATATAGCAACCCACAGAAAATGTCAACTTAAATCAGCTGTAGATATGATGATACAGTAATGGTGACCATGGACATAGAGATATAATATCAGGCTGCCTGAATAATCAGCTGATTGATGTTATTAGCCAAGATCACCCAATAATTTTGTTCTATGGCCAATTTAAGACATCCTTTCGGTAGATGATTTATAGATTAACTATAGTCAAGTTTTAAAAAAAAAAATCAGTTTTTTTATTTGGCTTGTTGGTGTAACGTGAAATACCATGTTAGAACACACTATACTATAATTGTATTTGCAGGATATCTATACTGCAAATCTAAAATACCTCATTAAGAATTTCTCTTATGCAACGCAAAGCACTATTGGCTACATATATGCCAAAGCAATTGGTCACTGGGGTAAGCACTTCAACATTATTCACAAGATAAAGTAACAAAAGCAATTCCTACCTCTCAATGGAGAGTGGGAATATGGTATTTATATATTTATATATCACATATATTTATTGTCTATGGATCTATGTAACAGAAAAACGACATTTCGCAAGATAACTGACTTGCTTCTTTCCAATTTTCCACTTTGTCTTTGTCAGGTACAGGCACCCTTCAATATTCCAACTATAGCACACACTTTATTTCAAACCATCCACCCACTAGCCTGGTTTATTCTGAGACTTTGGTCTGTGCACTCCTGCGTGTCAAAAATCCACATTTAAGAAAAGTTTTCTGCAAGATGTATTGAATATTTTTAACCCTCCATAATCAAAGTAAGATTGGGAAATTATATTTTGGCATATAAAACCCTGTGTCTCTAAAATTGGCTGTATTGTTGGGTTTTGCTCAGTATCAGTCCTGCAGTGTGATATGTATTACAGCCTTTCATACACTGTGACATTTGCATTAGACCTCAAATAGTTTTTATCTCTTTAATGACATCTGTCAGGTTGAAATCTGTAATTCCTCTACACTTCCACTTTCCTACTCTTGTAAAGCAGATAGCATGAAAAATTCTCTTGGTTATTTTGACAATTTTATTTCTTTAGGAGACTGAGTTGCAATATCCAATCCTAAAATTATAAGCGTGAAATTATTATTAGCTCTACTAGTTTCCTCTCTTTCATTCTCCAAATTCATTTTTATGACACCAAGCATATCTTCGTTTTTTTTCCCCTGAGGAAAATATGACCCTCATAATCTGTATCCTGCAAAAACTACAACTTGTGTTTTGTAATACTACTAACAGACAACTGAAATCATGTATGGATGGGAATTTATGCCAGTGTTTACCTACAGGCCCTTTGGAGGCCCAGCTGATGCACAGAACACCGCACGGTAAAACTGGTGCCTGGGAGGTCTTTCCCGAGGGACACAAAGAAAATTCTGAAAGTTGATTTTGACCATGTTTTCTGAATGTAATCCTTATTTGAGATATAGGGCAAATTTTAAATATATTTTGCAGAGGAACTGGTTAGGTGCAAGAGTCCATTTTGCAACATGTGAAAAAGTACAAAGCAATATAAAGCTTTTAAGAATTCGATTTTAAGGTCTGGTTATTTGTAAATAATCTGCGTCAGATCTATATTTCCCAAGCCCACACCAAATTTTACCCATGCACTGCTCAGATCCACCTAAGCCTTGCTACACATATATCTCTCTTATTCTATATTGAAGCCTTCAGATCCAACTAGGCCCAGCTAACAGGACTGTACCATGAAAAGTTGGCAGGCATAGGAGCTTATTCTCTCTATGTTTGTATACTGCAAACCTGACATTACATTATTTTCTGAATAACATCAGCATTCCTAACTTGCAAAGAATGTGCATCTACTGACACCAGGATCATTGCTCCCTAAAGCAAGTAGAAAATTTGGCTCATGGTGTGTGCCCCTGTGGAGTAGAAGCAGCTGCCACAGCCAGTGTGCTGCTTGTCTGCTTTTTTTTAAAAAAGTGCAGTACAGTGTAGCCTCTGTCTACTATATGTGCAAGTGCGCACAAGCAGGAGTGGTTGGTGTTGGCCTCCTTCTGTACCTTGACACAGAGAGTACAGACAGCGATTATCATTGTGATTTATGAATCCTGCTGGTCTCATGGCTTCTTCTGGTCATAAGGTGGGACATGGAAGAAGAAACAACTATATTAAAATTCTTTGTTACACCAATGTTGTTTAGGGCAGTTGTTTTTTCCAGTCACTTTTGTCCACTTGTATAAGTTTTAAATCACTTGGGTACTTGTATTAAGTTTTCTTAAAATGTGGGCACTTGTTTTAATTTTCCAGTCATTTTGAACACTCTGAAAGGCTCCTGGGCTTATGGTAGTATTGTTCTCTTATTCTGCTGTAGTATCATCCATCCAAACATTCAGTTTAGCTCCTTCAGTAGGAAGTTGATTACTAAAAACTAAATGCACTGATGTGCAATTTTAGTTCTGCTTTAAAAACCGATATGCCCCCTTCTAAGTTTTCAGGTTTATGTCGTGCCTACTTAAGGGGGGGGCCCTAAAGGGTTACTGCAACCCCCACCACTCATATCATCTGACCAACAGGAGCAGCATATTTTTTGTCTGGTCTTTTGTTATCTACTATATTCCAGGGTTGAGGACCTGACATATTGGGGATGGGGTGCTTTAGTTCCATCTACTTACCTCAACCAAACAGTTTTGCTGTAATATAAGGTACCAATTCTCGCAGCCCATTTTTTACCACCGCCAACATCATGAAAATAGATATTGTAAGATTGTATCACTACATGTGATTGCCTATAGACTGACTTTTATTTCTAGTTTATTTTTCTCTCTGCTACTTTAACTTACAAGTCATTACCAGGCACTTTTGTCCAGGCAGTGAAATGTTCGTGAACCTAATTTACTTACTAGGATACGAGGATAGTAATAAATAGAAAAGCCCGGGGAAGTTTAGTTGGTATGTACAGTAGTAATCAGTAACTAATACCTTTCTGTATCAGATGCAAAACCAGCCAATGTAAAATAACATATTTTTTTAATTTTAAAGGGCATTTATACTGAAAAATAGGTTATTTTAAATTGACCATAACTGGAACTATAATTCCTCCTAACCACCACTGTATAATTTTTTTGTTGATCTGCCCCCTATTTCTTTAGATATCCAATATTTCATCTGTCAATCAAGTTCCTTGCTCTCAAAAACTATTCTTCTGTGAGTAGTTTTGCTGTAACTAAATGGTGACAGAGTTTTGACAGTTAGAATGCTGTTTGCAGGCTTGACTGTTGGTTTGTGGGAAAAATCAGGTGGATGGAAGTGGGAGTGGTTAAAAGAGGGAGGGGAGGTGCTGGATTGAAGTGCTACTTACATGTATTCAATTATAGATTAGATTTTTTCAGTATAGTGTCCCTTTAATAAACTGTTTACTTAAAAATTCATTGAAATTCTTTCAGCCCAGATACCCTGATCTAACACACCACTCGTTTCACATCAACAATGACAAGCCCTTGTTTGCCAGGCTTGGAGGCTTGTGTAGACTTGCGGGGTATCTGGCACAAGACAGACAGGGCACAAACAACTTAGGCTGGTCCGAAGCATGGAACACCATAAATCAGTCGGGGATGGAGCCAAGGATCAAGACTTAGAGTAATTCAGCAAGGCGAGTACAGAAGCAAAGAGAGAGAGTAAGTAACGATTAGGCAAGTACTAGACAGCAGCATAGGTCAAGGACGAGATTCAAGCAAGGGTCGGTCAAACCAGAGCAATAATAACATATAAAGGACACTGGAGCAGAAACAGACAAGAAGGTAAATAGGAGACAAACAAGAAAGAGATGATCAATGCACATTCTGTGGCCCCACATATCATAATATCTATGCTAGCGCAAAACAGTAAAAACATGGGGGTTTTAGTTAAAATTGTATACATAAAATGAAAAGCCTTCCAACCACATCAAGGTAACCCCAGTCCTAACAATTTACCTTGGGTCATTTATCTGGGCTGACACTCCCTGCTTGGTTGCATTTTCTTGGGATGGCTGTCTCCAGACCTTGCATTGGATTAGTATTAAAGGCATCACTTCCCCCCGCCTACTGGCTTTTAACAGGGAGGGAGAGGCCTCTCATCCAAGCTTAGTATTCCAGGCATAAGACTCCAATTAAAGGATGTGTTGGGGGTGCTACTACCACATGGAACGTGGTCAATCTTCCTGCAGAGAAGTTCTTCTACAATATATACACAAAGGGGGGCTGTGGGAGCACTCCTGTGGCAAAATTACTTATAATTAAATATAATTACTTACAAATAGTGGAAGTGCTACTGATCTGAACCAAAACATTAGAACAAACAAGAAAGGATCAATGCACATTCCTGGGCCCCATATACTATCATAATATATGTCTAGTGCAAACAGTAAAAACATGGGTGTTTTTAGATACAATTTTTTGCATAAAAGTGAAAATCCTTCCAACGACATCAAGGTAACCCCAGTTATGGAAGGTCCTAACAATTTACCTTGTGTCATTTATCTGGACTGACACTCCCTGCTTTGTTGCATTTTCTTAGGAATTGTCTTCCTGACCTTGCATTGGATTAGTATTAAAGGCTATCACTTCCCCCCGCCTACTGGCTTTAACAAGGAGGAAAGAGGCCTCTCATCCAATGCTTAGTATTCAAGGCATAACCTCCAATTAAAGGGACATGTTGGGGGTGCTACTACCATATTTCCGACCCCTTAGGAAGCTAAATAAGGACAAGAACCAATCAGGAAACAGAGACGAAGCAAGGTAGGACCATATAGGCTAGAGGTGATTTTGAATTTGCCGCCTAAATAACAGGAACCAATGAAAATGCTTTATAAAAAGACAGCTGAAATGTTGAAAATATGTGCAATCCCGAAAATACGAAGAATCCAGCGGAAAGCGCCACACGAATCCAAAGTAGCACAAGAGCTGGAAGACAAGGAAGACACAACACAGGAGCTGAGTGAGGTAAGAAGTGAAGGTTGCTGACAAACTGTCAATATATTATATGAAAATACCAAGACTGCATGGTATACTGGTTAAAACACACTCATTACTTTAGTTAAAGAATGCTAGAAACACAAATATGAAGTGATAATTCATATAGACTGTTATACAGAGAAAAAAAATCTACCGCTCTTTGTTTTTGTTGATGTTAAGACCATTACCGCAATAGATACAAACGTTTTCTGTCTGACAGATTTAACCACTGAAAGACATAATGATTCTGCTTTCAATTATCCATTTTGCCTGCTAAAACATACTGTTTTCATTACTTCATTAGGACTTTATATTAACCACTGATGTTGACAAAATTATACCCTGTTTCAAAACAATTAAAAATATTCTGTTTGGTTTATGGTTGGCGTGTCTAATAACGTTCTCTGCCTCTCTAGAGATACAAAATCCAATTACATTTGACTAGATATCATTTTTAGGTTGTCCGTTTAGTCAATTAAACAAGTAATAATGGTTGGTGGCTAATAGGAGAACTTTATTTATTTATTCTGTATCTATGAACACTTTTATATTCCTTTGTAACGCATCCACATGAATCATTTGCTGAAGTCTTATTCAGGCCAAATACAATAAAAAAAACATAATGTGCCAGTAATTCCTTTTCATTGTTTGAAAGGGAAAAATTCTATG
Source organism: Hymenochirus boettgeri (assembly GCA_019447015.1). Lineage (NCBI taxonomy): Eukaryota > Metazoa > Chordata > Amphibia > Anura > Pipidae > Hymenochirus > Hymenochirus boettgeri. The sequence goes on along the minus strand of CM033473.1, from coordinate 206,672,254 downwards.
TGACTAAATTGAATAAACAGAAGAACATCCATGGATTTATAACCTTTCAATATTCAGATAGATAAAGGGCATCATGCAAATCAAAATGTCTTTGAGATTAGACCAATCTAAGGTTGACTCATCTTCTCATTGTTTAGCCCCCAAAACTCTTCAGAAAAAAATGTTTAGAAATAATAGAAACTTGGACAGATTTATAAATGATCAGCCTAGACCGAAAATAGTATAATACCAATATAAAGGCAATAGCGCATTTGCAGACTTATTTACAGAGAGGCTCTGGCTGGGCACTTCCTGAAGTACTCTAAACTATTAACTACTGTTTATTGCGACTTTAACACCCTTGGGCCAGCTGTGCAGGCAACAGAAGAGAGCCTCCGCAAGCCTATTAACCAGAGGCTGCGCTTCTCCTCTTGTGAAATATTTAACGCACTGATATGGATAATACTTGCGCAAGGCGAGATTCACCCAGAGCCACACAGCCCTATTAATACTCTTCTGGAAGATTTGCCTAGAGTGCATGCAGCTCTAGGTAAATCTCGCTGCTTCTGTACATAACAAAAATCACAGTCTAGGTTTATTTCATTACTTTAAATGTTTAGATGTCCTTACTTTTAAGCAATTCAGGGATGTTTGTTTTTTAATTCCAACCCTTATTGGAGCGTTTGCTGACAGAAGCACCAAATGATTATTTATTTCAAGATTGTTATGAATGTCACTTTGAAAATCAGTTAGAATCTGCTGATGCGGTTGGGGAAGAACCTTTGTTGTCAGTTAAAGAGTATCTTATAATTAAAAAGACAATTAGTGTTGTTTGGGTTAAAGTGAATTTCGCAATGTTTGCTATTGCAAAATTTCCCCAGAAATATCTGAAGCCAATGGAAGCTGAAATTTGAATTAATCATGTACAAATGGTATTGAATTCAGGGAAACCTTTAAAAACTGCTGCCAATAGGGGAACAGTATGGCAGCTCCCACACATACTATAAACAAAATATAGTGTATATATGAACGCCTTTGAGGTGAGGGTTCAGAATCCCCCCTAGAGTGACTGATATTGGCAGACACCTAATAGCACTTTGATTGATATGGTCTGCACTAATTAATGGCTAGCTAGGGGGAAATATGCAACTTAAAAGAGCACGTGCTGATATATAAAACCAACACATGCTTAAGGTATTTTCAATGATTACCACTAGAGGAGCCTAGAGATAGGCTTGAGACACAGTGGGATTGGGCCTGGGGCACTGGACACTGAGGGGAGATTGGCTTTGGTACACTGGACACTAAGGAGAGACTCTGACCTTCGGACACTGGACACTGAGGGGCCTCTGTCTTTGGGGCACTGAGTGGGGGAATGTGGCCTTGGTGCATGAGGGGGGGTCCCTGGCCATGGGCACTGGAGGTGGGACTCTGGCCTTAGGACACTAAGAAGTATTCTAGCCTAAGGACTCAGGACACTGAGGGGGAAACTTCTGGCCTTGGGGAACCGAGGAAGGGTCACTGGCCACAGAGGGGGGCTGGGCTTGGGACACTGGACACTAAGATGAGACTTTGATGGGGACTCTGGTATTGAGACACTGGATACAGAGAGGACACTGGCTTGGGACACTGGAACTCTGAGGGGGACTCTGGTATTGGGACACTGGAAACAGATAGGACCCTGGGCTTGTGGACACTGGACATTGACGGCAGGCTCTGGCCTTGGGACGCTGGACACTGAGGGGGGACTCTACACTTGGGGCACTGGGGGGGCTTGCCTTGAGGCACGGAGTTAGGACTCTGATTTTGACACTGGGGGGGACTCTGGGCTTCTTTTTATGTAACAGGCTTAATGACTAGTATAGCTATAATTTGATAGACGAAAAGACAGATAGAAATTAGATAGACATACTTACAGATTACAAATTAGATAAATAGAAGATAGAAATTAGATAGTCTAGAGAGAACAGATATTATAAATTTACATAAATAGATATTATATTGCTGGGTTAAATAGTAATTCAAGTTGTGCTGACGGTGGTAAATAGCTTGTGGCTGTGCCGGTATCTCTTGTGTACCCGTGCAGCTGACACAACGCAAGGAATGATCGTGAATTGGATAGTATAAACTTTAAACATTTGCGGCTTGGAACTAGGTGAAGGCTCTGATAATGTTCTCAACTTTTTCTGGGTTTTTCTTTAAGAGCAATTATCCTCAACCTAAGTCCCCCCTTCCCAGTTAATAGTACCCAGGATGAAAACCTAACTACAGGGCCTCACCCCTCAGCCTTACCTTAATCATGCAAACGAGCCCTGCAAAGTTGGCTTTGTGAAGCTGCTTGCAGGGCTCCCCCACAGTGTTCTGGACTATGGTAGGGCTGAGTAATGGGGAGACGCGCTCCATGTAGAGCAGGTTTTCCTATTGAACAGCCCTGCCACCCAAGTTCATTGGTTGAATACATAGAAGTTGAAGGGGGCATGTCCGGAGCTGCCTTTCAAAAGCCGCCTTCGAAGTGATCATTCCAGTAATAAGGCAAGGACCAAGGGTGAGGTCCTCACCCTGGGTATATCACTGGGAGAGTTGGTGGTGTGGGGCATGGGTAGCAATTTTTTTTTAATGTAAAACTTCACTAAACCGTTATCAAACAAATCTAGAAGTTGCTTTGGCTAAGTTGCTTGGAAATCATTTTTATCTGAATATTAAATCAGATCTTGTTATGTTAAATATTGGAAATTTTTATACAGAAAAGTAAAAGGCGTACTCTTCTCCAAGTACATTTGTTATATACAGGACTCCACAGGCCCTGAGACTGCACACTGATTTACTGGCAGCCTGATCACTTGGACACACTGATCTTGCCTAATAAATTGGGTTAGCAGCTATTTGGCATGTCAGAAATTTATTATTTTCAGTACTGATTTACCAAAGTCCAGCTACAGCAGTCAATATTTCAAAAATATGGACCCACAAATGGTGAGGGACCAGGTATGGTAGAAATGGAGAGGCTTGACTATACAGACGGATTGGCACCTTAGGGCGTTTACATTGGAGAAGCAATATATGTGCAGGGATAGGATCACTTTATACGAGTATATAAATGGGCCATACAAACTAGTGGTATTAATACATCTACTGCAGTTCTGTTTGTATCCAGGGATACTTTCTGGTTGCCATTGGAGCCACAAATGTATCCCCCCCCTCCTCCCCCCTCCTCCCCTTTTTTCTTTTTTAATTGAGTTTCTTTTGCTTCCTCTGGATCAATTGTAGGTAGGGTTAAAGAGGAGGATATAAAGGTTGGACTAAATGGACATATGTCTTTATTCAACCTCAATCACTATGTTACTATATAAAACCAACTTTTTAATGGTTTAGGTATGATTGCCATAGAAACAGAAAATAGGTTTGTTTTGTAAAGGGGTATCAGTAGGTATGTGTACTTGTATCTGTATAGTGTTCGGAGGTATGTTTTGCATATTACTACATCATAATAATGGTTTTAGATACGGTTGCCATGAAAACAAGAAGTTAGGTGTGTGTACCTGTATTTGTATAGTGTTGGTGGGGGATGTTTTTGGATTTTAATCATCAACTTTTTCAATGGTTGGGTATGGTTGCCATGGAAACTGAAGATTAGGTTTGGCTTGTGAGGGGCCCTGCAGGTGTTTGTAAACTACAGCTATCAGAATTACCAACAGCAGATGAGAGCAGGGAAAGTTAGGAGGACTGCAAACACCTGGAGGACCACAGGGTTGACATGCCTGCTAGAAAAATGAATGTCCTATTTCATGCTAAACACATAATATATACATTGTACTTTACATTTTTATTTTATTGTGCTTTTTTGTTTACATTTTAGTACTTTTAAATGTGTGTATGATTTGACACATGAACCTGAATCCTCGATGTTCACGTTGGAACTCATACCCATTATGTCCATGAGAAAAATATCTTGAATATTCGCTGATGAAGTTAACTAAGGTTTCCAGATTTTGAAATACAAATAGAGGACAACGTAAAGAGTGCGTTCGAGCATTCGCACCAAGTTTTGACCATGTCCACTTTTATAAAAACCACACCTACCTTTAATTAATGCCCACTTTAAAGACCACTATTGCCATTTTTCAGCTGACTCACGGCAATGAACTGAGGGATGACTAACACTGGCTATTAACTACAGGGCTGACTAACACTGGCTATTGAACTACAGGGCTGACTAACACTGGCTAATGAAACTGGAGGCCTGACCACAACTGTCTAATGAATTGGAGGGCCTGACTAACACTGGTTAATAAACTGGAGTGATGACTATACTGGCTAATGAACTGGAGGCTGACGAACACTGGTTAATAAACTGGAGGCTGACTAAACTAACTAATGAACTGGAGGGCTACTAACATGGATAAAACTGAGGGCTGACTACACTGACTAATGACCTGGAGGGCTGACTAACACTGGATAATGAAACTGGAGGGCTGACTACCACTGGCTAATGAGCTGGAGGCTGACTATACTGGCTAATCAACTGGAGAGCAGGCTACAGTGGCTAATCAACTGAGGGTTGACTAACCCTGACTATTGAACTGGAGGGCTGACTCATACTGGTTAAGCAACTGGAGCACTGGCTACACTGGCTAAGGAAACTGGAAGGATGACTAACGAATTGGAGGGCTGACTACACTGGCTAATGAATTGGAGAGCTAATTAACACTGGCTAATTAACTGGAGGACTGACTATACTAGGTAATGAACTGTAGGGCTTACTAACACTGGCTAAAATGAGGGCTGACTTACACTCGCTAATGAACTGGACGGCTGCCTACACTAGCTAATGAACTGGAGGGCTGACTAAACTGGCTAATAAACTGGAGGGCTGACTAACACTGACTGGTGAGCTGGAGGGTGACCGTATACATAGATTTATAAATATAAGATGCCCTCATTCCCAACCCACTCAGACTTGTACATATAAGAGGACCACAGGGTGTTGCCACTAGCAGCCTTTCAGTTTGCTTTATGGTGGGCGCACCCCTGCATATTCAGCACTCCCACACCCTCTTGCAAAACAAAGACCAAACTCTCTCTCAGACAGGCGCTCACACACTCTGACAGGCACTCACACAGGCATTCTGTCATGTTTTCACACAGAGGCACACACCCAGACAGGCTCTCACCCACGAAACAGTCTCACTCACACCGACCTGCCACTCCACACAGGCAGGGAAACACAGACAGGCAAACCAGGAAGGCAGAGCACACACAGAGACAAGCAGGCACACAAAATCAGACAGGCAGTACACACAGAGAACAGACAGGCAGGCAAACACACATACATACGAAAGACAAACAAACACAACAGACAGACACAGACTGGCAACACACACCAACAGGCAGGCAAACACACAGACGATAGGCATGCAAACACTCAGGCAGGCAGGCAAACACCAGACAGGCAGCAAGCACAAAGTCAGGCAAGAAGGCAGGCAAACAGAAAGACAAACACACGGCAGGCAGGCTAACAGACAGATAGAGAAACAAACGGACAGGCAGGCAAACACATCCAGACAGATAAACACAGACAGGCAAATATGAGACAGGCCTCACACAGACAGGGTCCCAATGGGCCAGCTAGAGAACAAAACAGACGAGGGTCGCACTCCAATAACACTTGTTTCTTTATTTTGACCACACATCCCTCACAACGTCCCAAAGGGCCAGCTACTTGCAGGGGGCTTGACTGGGACGGTGTATGCTGTTCTTAGCTAGGCAGAGTGAGAGAGCAGGCTTGCAAGGAGCGGACATGCGTGCATGCAATTTTTAACAAAAAATAAAGCATCCATACAAGAAAAGCCGGACATTATGGTCAAATTTTGTCCTCAAAAAGAGGACGAATCCAGGTATAAGAGGAGGTTGGAATCCCTAAGTGTAATGCTTCCAAAGATTCATAGCTAGGCAAAAGCAAGACTTTTCCTGGGTGTCCCGATGTCCTGCTCAACAGTTTTAAAAAACGTTGGGAGGAAGACAGGTAATCAGAGATGATTAGATCTGCGAAACAGCTGAATGCAATCAAGGGTAGGTTCTCAGTTTTGATTACGCATGTCCATTACAGGAAAAAAAACTTACTTTTCCCCTTTTCTATACCTGCATAGTACCCAAATTAAAGAACCTAAACCGCTAAGTCCTCAGCTGGAATACTTGCATAAAGCTTCTCTCCCACTTCAGCCCCCTTTGCCTACTGCCTCTGTCTGTGATCCACAGGAGACCGCATGATCAGCCTGATTTACCAACATGTTAGATTGACCTTTGCCTGGTCTTGCCTAATGGGCGTCAGACATCAGTCACCGTTGCAAGCGCCATGATTTTTCCCCCATACCATGCGATATACTACAATATCAGTCGGTTGGCGCAAGAAAATTTTCGTATGTAACCCAGCCTAAATGTAGTATTTCAGCTGACAGGTAAAATAATCAGGGGTGAGGAGCAGTTCGGAGGAAGAAGAGTAAAAGGGCGGTTAAAGTACAATTGTCCTGTAAAGTCTATGTACCAAAATTGAAAGTATTTGCTGCTAACTCACCAATACAAGGTTTTTGTGGATTCCTTAGCTAGAGATTGTGTACTTTCTGATGTGTCCTGCAATTTTCACAGACTTTTTTGTCTCTAGGAAACTATGGGAGGAGATACAGTTCAAAAGAAGAAGAAAAACAAGAACAGTAATTTGTCTCTTTCAAGCTAAAGATAACTATTGTTCAAAGAGCAGACTTAAGCAAAGTACCTCTAAAACCTCTAGGCATATGTTTTATATTGCCTCTTATGTGTGCTTAATACTACTCATGATAGTAAAATAAATAAAATAAATACAATGATAATATAATATTGCTGGCAGTGGATCTGAAAGTGACCTGAAAGATGTTGATCTCCTCATAGATAAGTTGGATAAAACATGGGAATTGTTGTTTTACTGTAGTTATATATTTGTAAATGTCCAAGCATCAGCACACTGTTCATCATTTTAGTGTCGAACTTTGTTTTGTAGTTAGAAACTAAACTTTAATTACATTTAATAATGTTTGACATACTTTGTATTATATCCAGGTCTGTTGAAGAGGAGGAGCAGATGGCATGCCTCAACAGCTTCCTGGAGTGCTTTTAGCAGAGCTTTTATGACAGCCCTGATAATCTTGGTTTTAAACATTTAATGTTTTATCATGTCCTGTGATATCAAGGGAGCTTTGGGTGAAAAACAAGTTTCTGGTAAAAATATTACCCATTGTAAATAGGTTCAAGTCACAGGAAAATAGTACAATATTAAGCTTAAAAAAATAAATAAATAAAATCTTGTTTAAAGAGACCACTCTTAATCACTAATCTAATAATTGAATACATGTAAGTAAGCACTTACTCTGATTGCGTGTGTTGCTGCATGTCTTCAATCCAGCAATATTTGTGTTAAGGAGCAGTATCCCCCCTCCCTCTTTTAACCCTCCCACTTCCATCGACCTGACTTTTCCCACAAATCAACTGTCAAGCTGCCACAGCATTACAGCATTCCAACTGTCAAAACTCTGTCACCATTCCAGCCTACACGTAAAAACTACTCACGAAATAGTTTTTGAGAGCAAGGAACTGATTGACAGCTGAAATATAGAAGTTTTAGATTGGATATCTAAAGAAATAGGGGCAGATCAACAAAAAAATTATACAGTGGTGGTTAGGGAAGAATTATAGTTTCCAGTTATGGTCAATTTAAAATAACCTATTTTTGGTATAGATGCCCTTTAAGCTTGTGAAGCTTTCATTAATGGTCAGGTAATCCGGTAGGTATTCAGTTAGATCAACTGAACTTGACTTGCCAGTGATCTAATCGAATACCACAGAACTCTTTCAGGGAGATTCAATAAAAGTTCTTATCGTTTTATATGGTGCTATTTTGCCCCAACTATTCAGATTTTATTTAACATTTGAAAACTAACATCTGATTGGTTGTGGCAAAATTAGCACCATTTTAATTCTAAGAACATTTATTGAATAACCCTGTTTGTTTAACAAATAATATACCTGTTAAATGTCCACCCCAAAATGGCCTATGCCCACAACATGCGTCAGCCAAACTTTCCTTTGTACCGGAGTTCTATACTATGCTTTTAACTTTATAAATAAAGATGGTATTTTATATGCTGCATTATACTTACAGACCTTAGATTAGGGTTGTACATGCCCTTTAAATAGCTTAGTATGATTTAGATTATATGGCAACTGTGGTTTTCAAACAAGTTAGGTTAAATGAAAGATTACAGTATTTCCTTCCCAATAAGTCGACAATCACATCCCTGGCTGGAGCCTGTGATAAATTATATTGGTTGAATTTTGAAATTTCTGTTTCCAGCTGGTTGAGTGACATCACCTGATCTCTCGGCCCCGGGGCGGTTGAGAAGCATGCTCGGTTAAGACTTAACTGAGGTATGCTTTGGGGAAAACAGAATGTACCTGGGGAAAAATTGACTGTTATGAAGGGAAACTTATTAATGCAGACATTAATAGTTCAAGCAGTAAGTAATGTTGTGACCTTTCTAGCAATAACTTTTATTAAACAAATTTTTATCTAGAGATGTGATTTAGGTTTTATTTTAAGGTAAGATAGGCATTTTATAATAATCCTAACTAGTTTGGAAGAAATATAGACACAGTTAACATGACAGTATGTGAAGTATGTACCTTTAGATACATCAGCAAGATCCCACGACTTAATAACTTTTCCCTGGATTTTAATTTGAGCTGTAGATTGAGAAATCATCATTTGAAATCACAGCATTTACAGGGAAAGAGATGTCATTACAGAAGCAGAAATTATAATAGTTCCATATCCCTGACCTCTTACTAGGATCTTTGCTGTCTGCCAGCACCCACTTCTGCACCAATTAAGAGAATCAGCCGAGAAAGAAGGAAGGGAGAGGGGAGGATAGGGAGATGTGTAAGCAAGAGCAGTGTCTGTAGTGAGGCTTGTAGAACTTAAAAGTGTCGCAGAAACTCCAAGAAGGCAGTGATTAGGGGGGGGGGCGCAATAAGGACATACTAAACATCAAAAATTTTCTGACAAGCAAAGCCACATATAATATGTGAGCACCACCACTACTCAAATTGGAGTTCAGATTATGTAAAGTGTGTTTCAGTATAATGACCTTAAATAGAACTAAAGATGTAATGTATTCAACTATTAAAGGCATGTCCACCCCCAAAACTATAATCCCCCAACTATGACCCCATCAGTAGTGTAGTTAATCCTTACCCTCCCCACCAGCTCCATATGGGTTCTCCTGTAGTCCCCCCCCAAAGTCCAAAAACTGCCCACCAGGAGGATAGCAGAGTCCATATAGGACTCTGCCTCCTACCTGGCCTCTGGGAGGAAGTTTGGCATGCGTACTGCAGCCTTCCCCCTCCTCTCCTCCCTATCAGGATTCCCCTCCCCCTAGTAAATCCCTTAATATATAGTATTGCCCCTGCCAGCCCAGCCCCAACCGCTATATTATATAGTTTATAAAGTCCCCAAACTTTACTTACCTCTCCTCTTTCCTCTCCGCCGAAATGAGCTGCTGGCAGCCGTCGTCCGTGATGGCTGCCACTCAGCATCCATCACGACCGCGACTGCCGGTCCCGCCCCTCTCTTGCATTTTCTCGCAAGTGGAGGGCGGGAGGCGGCGGAGGAAAGAGGGGAGGTAAGTAGAGTTTGGGGAGCTTCTAACATATAAATATAGCGGTTGGGGCTGGGCTGGCAGGGAGAATCTTATATTAAAAAATTAATTTTAGGGTGGACATACCCTTAAACATAAGGAAGATTGGGATTTACTCACCTGTATTTCTGAGTCTTTTTTGTTGTGTGGCTGCATTTATTTAAAAAAAAAAAAAAAATCACGTCGAAAAGTACGAATGAGGCTTTGACCAAAAATATTCAGCATACCGTATAACTGTATAACTGAACACTTTAAAGGATAAAAAAAAGGGTTCCACTTTCAACCTTGTCAGCTGTAGCCAATCTAAACTGCATTAGTTTTACCACTGCATGAGCATCCTAAAGTGAGATATCAGCTGTGGAAAGTCTTTTCTCAGTCTTTTTTCCTTACTTACTTGAATGAGCAAGCCACAAGAACAAAATCACTGCAGAAGTGTGTGTTCCCACGGATGGAGGTAAAATTAGTGCAAAACATTGTGTAGGGTGACACTGCTCGACCAAAAACTTTTTACAGGCAAAATACCCAGTGGAACATTATATTTAGTCGTCTGTTTGTCTTGTGTTTATTCTGTCGTTTTTTGCTGTATTATGTTGCTGGATAAGGAATTCCTTAGCAGTATTTAGAAAATTTATTAAGATGCATTTTTGGACAAAAGTACATCAAGTTGCAATTTTTATAAGCATGCTCTGTTTTTTTTTTTTATTCCTGTGAAAATTTTTCGCATTAGAACTAACACAACCTTTATCATCATTTATTAGATAAGTAATCAAATCTAAAAATCAGATGTATCATTAAAAGAATCTAAAACAAGCAAATAACACATCTAATGTGACATTGAATAATCTAGATAAAAGCAACGGATGTGGAATTTCCTTTTTCAATGAGCTTTGAATTCCTATTCATTGTGGCATAAGAATGGTTCAAGGATACAATCCTTTCCCCACATAAAGCCTGTATGTTTCCAAATACACAGCGGGGAGGAAGATAAGATTTATTAAATGCTGTCAGACTATAGTGATAAGAAATGATTGTGCATTAGCCCTTTGTTGTAACACGTTATAAACAATTAATAAACATACTGAACAGAGTAAGATCAATCACATACCCACTGCTTTAGTATATCTTCTCAAAAATCTAAATGCTATTGCTTGAGAAAATGATTTTGATATGCCGGGTTTGAATAATTTCTAGGAGAGATGGAATTGAAAAGATGATTGAATAATTAAGCATTTTATTATGCACATTATTGCTTAAGGTAGGTACTAGAACCTGTATTGTTCATATCCTGAGTAAATCTAGCCATTTAATGTAAGAATATGTTAATATTGTAATTCTAGCAAAACTATAACTCAAATGAAGTTTTCTAAAATGTCTTATTAAGTATTATTTAAAATGGCTGTGCTTGAAAAGAGCTTTCTAGATATAACATATCTGGTATAGTGGACTGGGAAATACTTATTCTTATATCAATTTGTATTCATGGTTTAAAGTTGATATATCAACCACACAAGGTGATAGTTCTTGCATTGATTCAGATCAACTATCTGCAAGGAGTTTGAATGTTTATTTCTATGCTAGAGTTGGTTTCGCTGGATACTCTTTACTCATTAAGTTCAAAGGTATAATACACAAGGTTCTTGATTTTCAATGGAAGGCAGTGGAATTTTCCTTATAATTACCCTAAGCTATGTCGCTGCAGCAACTTTAATAAAACCTCTGTTCCCTGCACCTCCCATTGTAAGCTCCTGCCTCAAAAGTGGTGTAATAAAGCAATAATTTACTCGCTCCTGCTTGTGCTTTATAGTACAGAATCCTTGGGAACTTCTAAATCCTAATATTTACAGTTAACATATCCAATATAATACATATTGTTCTATTTTCAATGGTGTGCGTGCTAAATAGCTGTCACTGTGTTTAACTTCACTAAACGGGACTTCTCTAGCTCTTCCTTTCACTCTTCAAACCAATGTCATTCTCCTCTCCACAGTGTTCTTTTTAACCAGTTTAAGTTAGAGAAGGAGCTTGGGTCTTTTTAATTTAGGTGGGAATATGGACAAGACTAAATTTTAAAATGCATTTGGGGGGAAGGAAATCAGAAACTTATGTATTATAAGTAATAATGAACTGAAAGTCGCTATGGACATACGTATAACATCGCTTGAGCCACTGCACCGGGAGCCGATAACGGTCTCTGTGTATCACTCTCTAAATGTACAAATAAGACAGTGATGTCAAAAAGCAGTGCTTCAAACTCCTCACATATTATATCTTTCTTGGTTGATTTCTGACCTACTGAAGCTTAAATGGGAATCAGGCAGTTCTGCTTGGTATGGGGATACTATATAGTATTGAGTTTACTGGTATTAATACCATTACTGCAATTCTGCTTGGTATGGGGATACTATATAATATTGAGGATTACTGGTATTAATACATATACTGCAGTTCTGCTTGGTATGGGGATACTATATAATATTGAGAATGTCCTATCCCATAGTTTGTACCCAGCTTAATACATTGACAGATGGCCTATTTATTACAACAGACTGGGTAGCTTGTTTGAATCTGTAAAAGATAGCCATGTACATAATATCAAATTGGACTTCTACCTACAAATTGGTATATGAGGTAGGAACCCACAACCACTGAAGCCGCAGTGACCTGTGTATAGGGATTTATTTACCAAGCTCTTTGTCCATGTTTGTACAAGGTTGTGCTAATCCCCCTTTTCAGCTATACTGGAACAGGGTCCCCCAGTGATAATCAGGATGCTGTTGGTGATGTATTGTTTTCTCATTTATATTATCAGTTCATCAAATTAAAATTTTCTATATAATCAATCAACCAAAATAGTTTTGTATAATTAATCGATCAATCTTTTTATGAAATTGTGGTTATTGCATTGGCTATTCTGTTCTGTTTAGAAGCAGGGCACTACCTAAACCCCACAGCGCCCAGCCCCTCCAGAGTAGTTATGTATTATATAATTATGAAATAGAAAGGGAAAGTTAAGTATAAACTTGAATTTGGCTTGAAAGATCGCATTTTGGAAGGGAATTTGTGTGTTTGTGCTGCAGATTTAAAACTCAATATGCCAATGAAGGGGTTAAACTTTTTTGATTTTATCAAAATGCTTTTTTGACTTTAGTTACCCTGCTACAGTAATGGATAAGTAGATCAGTAGGTGTGTACCTGGGTCTGGTTGAGGGGTATGTCTTTTTTGTGTTTTTGTGTTTACAACCATAAAACATCTTTTATTGAGGATAAATCTAAATTAGTTTTTTTTGACTTTAGTTACCCTTTAAGTATGGCTGCACTGTAAGAGATAAGTAGATCAGTAGGTGTGTGTACCTAGGTCTGGTTGCTATGTCATTTTTTGTGTTTACAACCATAAAACTACCTTTTATTGAGGATATAACAAAATTCGTTTTTTTTACTTTAGTTACCCTTTAAGTATGGCTGCCACAGTAATGGATAGATCAGTAGTCAGTAGGTGTGTGTATCTGGGTCTGGTTGAGGGGGTATGTCTTTTTTGTTTTTAAAACCATAAACTATCTTTTATTGAGGATAAATCTAAATTAGTTTTTGACTTAGTTACTCCTTACATATGGCTTCCATGGGAATGGAAAGGTAGGTCTAGTAGGTGGGTGTACCTGTGTCTGTGTAGGGGGTTGGGGGTATCACCATTTGTATTTATGACCATGAAACAAACTTTTCATTTGAGGATTGTTACCATTATAGTATATATGAAAAAAAGTCCGGAAATTCACAGATAATTCTGTAACGTTTCAGCTAGAAGATAGAACACTTCTCCCAATGCCCTGCACGTCTGTACCGAATTTCATGTCTCTAGCTGTCAGAGGAGATACAGTCCAAAAAAAGCGGAAGAATAAAACGGAAGAAGAAGAAGAAATAGAAAGAACAGTAATTTGGCTTTTTCAAGCCAAATTAATTAGCCATATAAAAATTGGAACATGGATATTCTATTGCAAGAAAATAAATAGGTGAGAAGGTAGCCATAAGCTGCAGAAAGAATTTTATTTGATCAAAACACATTTTATATTTCCTTGTTTCTCATTAGCTACTAAATACAACTGTTACAGTAAACCAGAGAATGTGCAATGCCTCAAACAATAGTGTACACAACCATAAAGAGGAAGCTAGAGTTGCCTCCTACTCCCTTTAAAAACAAATGCAGCATGATGAATGGGTGGCCAGTATTTCCATTAGGAACGTAATGTAAGCTGCATTGGTTTCAGTTTAGCCATTTATCATGCATTTAATAGACTGGTACTTAGCTTTGCAGCATAGGAAGAAAGATGAGGGATATCAATGTCACAAGATGATATAATTTTGTTGCTATTATTTATATGCTTTAAAATAAAATTAGAATAAAATGCAAGGGCCTTAATGTATTTATTCTTGGGGAGAACATTCGGTTTCTGTTTGTTTGTGGAAATATAATTAAGACACAAAAGGTCTACAAGAACTGTAATGGTCACTGGATGGTTCTATGGTCATTACTTTCAGGTTCTGTTCACTGCCGGACTTTCAATGGCAGTCCACACAAGCATGTAAAGGCAATTTAAATGGGTTCCAGCTCCTAACCCATTGGTAAATCTATAGTAACAGTGTTCTGCAAACATATATTAACTGTCTGCATAGTATTTTCAATTCTTTTATTTATATTTAGATAGAAATGCTGTTGTACAAATTTAATGGAATAAATTTTACTGTATTAAATATTTGGTCTTCTTTCGGGGGCTAAACGTGCCGCTTCTCCACATGATATGTGGACATGTGTGCGACCCTTATTCTGTCTTAGTTCAAATTATGTATTCCAGTGAGGGTGATATATGAGGAGTCTGCTCCCAGCTTTGGAGAAAGTGCATGGAAGTTTTGGTCTTTTATGTATTTATTAATACATTGACAGATAGATAGATAGATAGATAGATAGATAGAGAATGAAAAATTATTAGTACATTGATATATAATAATATATATATATATATAATATTATATTATTATAATATATATATATATATATATATATAATATAAGATAGTTCCGGGACACTTTTTTCTTATTCCAAACAGTAAACTTTATTTAACATTTCAAGGACAATCAGTTTGTCTTCATCAGGACAACAATTATCGGGTACAATCTGTGGAGTTACACTACCTGGTGGCGCCTGGATTGTTGAACTGGATGAGTGCAGAAGTCCCATTTAACATAATACATTGATAATGATACTGAAGTGCTTGAACCATGCAAATGAGAAAAGATATCCTTGCCCTGAACAGGGGCAAAACTACCATGGAAGCAGTCGCTGGGACCACAGGGGGGGCCCAGAAGTCAGTGGGGCCCCATCTTCTTACTTTCTCTATGGCAAAGATAAGATACAACCTTCTGTTAGAAAACCACTGTAGATGACGTAGGGAGGGGACCCATTATAGTTTTTCTGGGGAGACCCAGTGATTCCTAGTTACTGTATGTACAACTTACAATCTAGTTAGGTAGGTTACATACCACTATATAGGGAAGGTTAGATGTGCTGTGAGTTAGAATTCATGCAGCCTTTGCACTATTAATAGATATTCCAGGGTTAATAAGACCTTAAACAATGAGGGCATTAAAGATATTTTACAACAAATGCAGTGCTGTATTTTATGTCAGACAGACAGAATAAATGGAAATATAGACAGCCAGACAGAACAGATCCTTGTTTGGGTTCTTTCAAACAATTACTTGTTACATTCAGAACTGTTATACAATCTGCTCCACTTATTACAATAGAATTGTGTGAAATTTGGTAACAGTAAATCAAATCATTTCACTTTATAATTAGAGCTGAAAAATGTAATCATATTTGTAACTATATAAATTCACTTTCATTTTTTTTACTAAAAGGGGAAAATATACCTTTTTTCGTATAACTACGCTAATAAGAAAGGAAAAAACACATCACAGGCTATTTAATGGTGTAAAGTCCAGTAATAGACTTTAAATGTACAGCTAAATTTAGATGTGAAGAACGCATGAATTAAAAAAATGACTCCTGCTCCTAAGTGAAATATGAAGAGAGAGAGGGAAAGTGGAAGAAACTGCAGGAGTGATTATGCAGGAAATGTCATAGTAATATAATTTTTCTAATTATAATTCCTAGTAGCGAGTCAGGGTGAATGACTACTGACTAAATGACATCAATTATCATAGCGCTGTTGTAATCCCCATGATAAAGGCATGAACAGCATTTGTGTTGTACCCTGTGTTACCTAGGAGTTATGATCAGTGCCTGGGGCATTGTGTGGTGATTGGCTGCAAGGAAAATGGATTTTGCTCTGTGATTATTGACAGCGCAGAACTGCCTATGAACTGAGTAATTTTACTTGGAAGTATTGTTTTATGGATTGAAAAGTGTTTACAATGTACATCATAAAAATTATATTTAGAAAATGAATCTGGAAACAAAATTGCAAGGATCAGTTTTATTCTGTATATTCTAAAGCCCAGATTGCATTCAAACTGGCACATTTAGACATTGCTTGTGTGGATTAAATCTGACATACAGATCAGAAAATACATCCATATAATACATAAGGCTCTGAACTTTGAATGGGAAGAACATAGGGGAATTTTTTTTTATAAAAACCTGTCAGTTATGTAACTAAGAGGTTTTTATAAGAATATATACCATTGATGGTCCTATTCGATTTTCAGAGCCTTACCCCTTCATAAAGAACCGGCACATAAATAGAGCAGGGGATCTGATGAGGATGCTGCCATATCACATATAAATATAAATATCTTCAAAACTATGAAAAAAAACAATTAAGTAAATTGCAAAAATACTCAAGAAAGTTAGTCAATTTACCTAAAGTTATTTTTGTAACCCTTTAAAATCAGCTGATCACGGAGGTTTGGTGAGATAATTGTGGGCCTTCTTACCTCCCAGTTAAGGTTTCAATCCTCCATCAGCAGAGCATTCCACCAATATCCTATACACTATGTAGTTCCAATGGTAGATGTAAAGAAACCAAGATTAGGCACAGACTAGGCTGTGAATACAACTGTGTTTATTTTACAAACACATGCTATGCACAGTGTAAATGATGCATTTGTTGAATAAACACAGTTATAATCACAGCCTAGTCTGTGCCAAATCTTGGTTTCTTTACATCTACCATTGGAACTAAAATAGCAATCTCTACCTCATCTTTTTATACCATATTTCCCAGCATTCCATTCTGACACCTTTTTAGTGATTGACTGTTACTGTATTTCTTGCACATGTTAAGTCCTGAGCTTGTTACAGCAGGCCACCACCAATTAGAGGCCATAAGTACAAGCAGGGGAGCATGTGAGTGAGATCAGGAGGCAATCAACAGTACACAGTCACACAAAACTGACCTTCAGATTAATGGAAAGCAAGAAAATATTGTGGTAGGAGATACCTAAGCCAGTCCCTCAGCAGGTAAAATTTAAAGGGTATGTCACCTTAAATATACATTTTTGCTGTAGTTTAGCATACCCCAGACCACCCCAAACCCAGGTTAGTTTTTTAAAATTAGTGACAAGATATATACTTATGCTCCTTTGTTCCCTCAGCTGTCTGCTCCCTGGCTCTCTGCTTGTCAGAAGCAGCAGAGAGGGGCCGGAAAAGCAGCGTGTCTGTAACTGGCTGATCATCAGCCAGTTATAGACGCGGCTGGGGCTATACAAGTATATGTATTAATACCAGTAATACTCAATACTATATAGTATCCCCGTACCAAGCAGAACTGCAGTATATGTATTAATTCCAGTAATTCTCAATATTATATAGTATCCCCATACCAAGCAGAACTGCAGTATATGTAGTAATACCAGTAATCCTCAATATTATATAGTATCCCCATACCAAGCAGAACTGCAGTATATGTATTAATACCAGTAATACTCAATACTATATAGTATCCCCATACAAAGCAGAACTGCAGTATATGTATTAATTCCAGTAATTCTCAATATTATATAGTATCCCCATACAAAGCAGAACTGCAGTATATGTATTAATACCAGTAATATTCAATATTATATAGTATCCCCGTACCAAGCAGAACTGCAGTATATGTATTAATACCAGTAATACTCAATATTTTTTTAGTTTTAGAACCTTATCTACCCCACTTTTAAAGCTGTTCGATGAACTTGCCAATACTACATCTACTGGATGACAGTTCCACAGTTTCACCATTCTTACTGTAAAGAAAGCTTTTCTAACCTGAAGATGAAATTTCTTTTCTTCCAATCTAAAAGGATGTTCCAGAGAAATCACTTAAAGCTTGACTATATGAAGAAGTAGCATATAGCAACCCACAGAAAATGTCAACTTAAATCAGCTGTAGATATGATGATACAGTAATGGTGACCATGGACATAGAGATATAATATCAGGCTGCCTGAAATATCAGCTGATTGATGTTATTAGCCAAGATCACCCAATAATTTTGTTCTATGGCCAAATTTAAGACATCCTTTCGGTAGATGATTTATAGATTAACTATAGTCAAGTTTTAAAAAAAAAAAATCAGTTTTTTTATTTGGCTTGTTGGTTAACCGTGAAATACCATGTTAGAAACACACTATACTATAATTGTATTTGCAGGATATCTATACTGCAAATCTAAAATACCTCATTAAGAATTTCTCTTATGCAACGCAAGCACTATTGGCTACATATATGCCAAAGCAATTGGTCACTGGGGTAAGCACTTCAACATTATATCACAAGATAAAGTAACAAAAGCAATTCCTACCTCTCAATGGAGAGTGGTGAATATGGTATTTATATATTTATATATCACATATATTTATTTGTCTATGGATCTTAATGTAACAGAAAAACGACATTTCGCAAGATAACTGACTTGCTTCTTTCCAATTTTCCACTTTGTCTTTGTCAGGTACAGGCACCCTTCAATATTCCAACTATAGCAACACTTTATTTCAAACCATCCACCCACTAGCCTGGTTTATTCTGAGACTTTGGTCTGTGCACTCCTGCGTGTCAAAAATCCACATTTAAGAAAAGTTTTCTGCAAGATGTATTGAATATTTTATAACCCTTCCATAATCAAAGTATAGATTGGGAAATTATTATTTTGGCATATAAAGCCTGTGTCTCTAAAATTGGCTGTATTGTTGGGTTTTGCTCAGTATCAGTCCTGCAGTGTGATATGTATTACAGCCTTTCATACACTGTGACATTTGCATTAGACCTCAAATAGTTTTTATCTCTTTAATGACATCTGTCAGGGTGAAATCTGTAATTCCTCTACACTTCCACTTTCCTACTCTTGTAAAGCAGATAGCATGAAAAATATCTCTTGGTTATTTTGACAATTTTATTTCTTTAGGAGACTGAGTTGCAATATCCAATCCTAAAATTATAAGCGTGAAATTATTATTAGCTCTACTAGTTTCCTCTCTTTCATTCTCCAAATTCATTTATTATGACACCAGCATATCTTCGTTTTTTTCCCCTGAGGAAAATATGACCCTCATAATCTGTATCCTGCAAAAACTACAACTTGTGTTTGTATAACTACTAACTAGACAACTGAAATCATGTATGGATGGGAATTATGCCAGTGTTTACCTACAGGCCCTTTGGAGGCCCAGCTGATGCACAGAACACCGCACGGTAAAACTGGTGCCTGGAGGTCTTTCCCGAGGGACACAAAGAAAATTCTGAAAGTTGATTTTGACCATGTTTTCTGAATGTAATCCTTATTTGAGATATAGGGCAAATTTTAAATATATTTTGCAGAGGAACTGGTTAGGTGCAAAGAGTCCATTTTGCAACATGTGAAAAAGTACAAAGCAATATAAAGCTTTTAAGAATTCGATTTTAAGGTCTGGTTATTTGTAAATAATCTGCGTCAGATCTATATTTCCCAAGCACCACCAAATTTTACCCATGCACTGCTCAGATCCACCTAAGCCTTGCTACACATATATCTCTCTTATTCTATATTGAAGCCTTCAGATCCAAACTAGGCCCAGCTAACAGGACTGTACCATGAAAAAGTTGGCAGGCATAGGAGCTTATTCTCTCTATGTTTGTATACTGCAAACCTGACATTACTATTATTTTCTGAATATACATCAGCATTCCTAAACTTGCAAAGAATGTGCATCTACTGACACCAGGATCATTGCTCCCATAAAGCAAGTAGAAAATTTGGCTCATGGTGTGTGCCCCTGTGGAGTAGAAGCAGCTGCCACAGCCAGTGTGCTGCTTGTCTGCTTTTTTTTAAAAAGTGCAGTACAGTGTAGCCTCTTGTCTACTATATGTGCAAGTGCGCACAAGCAGGAGTGGTTGGTGTTGGCCTCCATTCTGTACCTTGACACAGAGAGTACAGACAGCGATTATCATTGTGATTTATGAATCCTGCTGGTCTCATGGCTTCTTCCTGGTCATAAGGTGGGACATGGAAGAAGAAACAACTATGAATTAAAATTCTTTGTTACACCAATGTTGTTTAGGGCAGTTGTTTTTCCAGTCACTTTTGTCCACTTGTATTAAGTTTTAAATCACTTTGGGTACTTGTATTAAGTTTTCTTAAAATGTGGGCACTTGTTTTAATTTTCCAGTCATTTTGAACACTCTGAAAGGCTCCTGGGCTTATGGTAGTATTGTTCTCTTATTCTGCTGTAGTATCATCCATCCAAATATTCAGTTTAGCTCCTTCAGTAGGAAGTTGATTACTAAAAACTAAAATGCACTGATGTGCAATTTTAGTTCTGCTTTAAAAACCGATATGCCCCCTTCTAAGTTTTCAGGTTTATTGTCGTGCCTACTTAAGGGGGGGGCCCTAAAGGGTTACTGCAACCCCCACCACTCATATCATCTGACCAGACAGGAGCAGCATATTTTTTGTCTGGTCTTTTGTTATCTACTATATTTCCAGGGTTGAGGACCTGACATATTGGGGATGGGGTGCTTTAGTTCCATCTACTTACCTCAACCAAACAGTTTTGCTGTAAACATAAAGGTACCAATTCTCGCAGCCCATTTTTTCACCGCCAACATCATGAAAATAGATATTGTAAGATTGTATCACTACAAGTGTGATTGCCTATAGACTGACTTTTATTTCTAGTTTATTTTTTCTCTCTGCTACTTTAACTTACAAGTGCATTACCAGGCACTTTTGTCCAGGCAGTGAAATGTTCATGTGAACCTAATTATACTTACTAGGATACGAGGATAGTATAAATAGAAAAGCCCGGGGAAGTTTAGTTGGTATGTACAGTAGTAATCAGTAACTAATACCTTTCTGTATCAGATGCAAAACCAGCCAATGTAAAATAACATATTTTTTTAATTTTAAAGGGCATTTATACTGAAAAATAGGTTATTTTAAATTGACCATAACTGGAAACTATAATTCCTCCTAACCACCACTGTATAATTTTTTTGTTGATCTGCCCCCTATTTCTTTAGATATCCAATATTTCATCTGTCAATCAAGTTCCTTGCTCTCAAAAACTATTCTTCTGTGAGTAGTTTTGCTGTAACTAGAATGGTGACAGAGTTTTGACAGTTAGAATGCTGTTTGCAGGCTTGACTGTTGGTTTGTGGGGAAAAATCAGGTTGGATGGAAGTGGGAGTGGTTAAAAGAGGGAGGGGGGAGGTGCTGGATTGAAGTGCTACTTACATGTATTCAATTATAGATTAAGATTTTTTCAGTATAGTGTCCCTTTAATAAACTGTTTACTTAAAAATTCATCTGAGAATTCTTTCAGCCCAGATACCCTGATCTAACACCACTCGTTTCACCAATAGACAAGCCCTTGTTTGCCAGGCTTTGGAGGCTTGTGTAGACTTGCGGGGTATCTGAGCACACAGACAGACAGGGCACAAACAACTTAGGCTGGTCCGAAGCATGGAACCAACCATAAATCAGTCGGGGATGGAGCCAAGGATCAAGACTTAGAGTAATTCAGCAAGGCGAGGTACAGAAGCAAAGAGAGGAAGAGTAGTAACGATTAGGCAGGAGTCTAGACAGGCAGCATAGGATCAAGGACGAGATATCAAGCAAGGGTCGGTCAAACCAGGAGCAAGATAGATAACATATAAAGGACACTGGAGCAGAAACAGACAAGAAGGTAAATAGGAGAACAAACAAGAAAAGAGATGATCAATGCACATTCCTGGGCCCCACATATCATAATATCTATGCTAGCGCAAACAGTAAAAACATGGGGGTTTTAGTTAAAATTGTATACATAAAAGTGAAAAGCCTTCCAACCACATCAAGGTAACCCCAGTCCTAACAATTTACCTTGGGTCATTTATCTGGGCTGACACTCCCTGCTTGGTTGCATTTTCTTGGGATGGCTGTCTCCCAGACCTTGCATTGGATTAGTATTAAAGGCTATCACTTCCCCCCGCCTACTGGCTTTTAACAAGGAGGGAAGAGGCCTCTCATCCAATGCTTAGTATTCCAGGCATAAGACCTCCAATTAAAGGGATGTGTTGGGGGTGCTACTACCACATGGAAGCTTGGTCAATCTTCCTGCAGAGAAGTTCTTCTACAATATATACACAAAAGGGGGGCTGTGGGAGCACTCCTGTGGCAAAATTACTTATAATTAAATATAATTACTTACAAATAGTGGAAGTGCTACTGATCTGACCAAAACATTAGAACAAACAAGAAATGATCAATGCACATTCCTGGGCCCCATATACTATCATAATATATGTGCTAGTGCAAACAGTAAAAACATGGGTGTTTTTAGATACAATTTTTTGCATAAAAGTGAAAATCCTTCCAACGACATCAAGGTAACCCCAGTATGGAAGGTCCTAACAATTTACCTTGTGTCATTTATCTGGACTGACACTCCCTGCTTTGTTGCATTTTCTTAGGAAGATTGTCTTCCTGACCTTGCATTGGATTAGTATTAAAGGCTATCACTTCCCCCCGCCTACTGGCTTTTAACAAGGAGGAAAGAGGCCTCTCATCCAATGCTTAGTATTCAAGGCATAAGACCTCCAATTAAAGGGACATGTTGGGGGTGCTACTACCATATTTCCGACCCCTTTAGGAAGCTAAATAAGGACAAAGAACCAATCAGGAAACAGAGACGAAGCAAGGTAGGACCATATAGGCTAGAGGTGATTTGAATTTGCCGCCTAAATAACAGGAACCAATGAAAATGCGTTAATAAAAAAGACAGCTGAAATGTGAAAATATGTGCAATCCCGAAAATACGAAGAATCCAGCGGAAAGCGCCACACGAATCCAAAGTAGCACAAGAGCTGGAAGACAAGGAAGACACAACACAGGAGCTGAGTGAAGGTAAGAAGTGAAGGTTGCTGACAAACTGTCAATATATTATATGAAAATACCAAGACTGCATGGTAATACTGGTTAAAACACACTCATTACTTTAGTTAAAGAATGCGTAGAAAACACAAATATGAAGTGATAATTCATATAGACTGTTATACAGGGAGAAAAAAAAATCTACCGT
Organism: Hymenochirus boettgeri; assembly: GCA_019447015.1. NCBI lineage: Eukaryota > Metazoa > Chordata > Amphibia > Anura > Pipidae > Hymenochirus > Hymenochirus boettgeri. The sequence continues at coordinate 206,649,023 of CM033473.1, read as the reverse complement.
CTCTTTGTTTTTGTTGATGTTAAAGACCATTACCGCAATAGATACAAACTGTTTCTGTCTGACAGGATTTTAACCACTGAAAGACATAATGATTCTGCTTTCAATTATCCATTTTGCCTGCTAAAATCATACTGTTTTCATTACTTCAATTAGGACTTTATATTAACCACTGATGTGTGACAAAATTTATACCCTGTTTCAAAACAATTAAAAATATCTGTTTGGTTTTATGGTTGCGTGTCTAATAACGTTGCTCTGCGCTCTCTAGAGATACAAAATCCAATTACATTTGACTAGATATCATTTTTAGGTTGTCCGTTTAGTCAATTAAACAAGTAATAATGGTTGGTGGCTAATAGGAGAACTTTATTTATTTATTCTGTATCTATGAACACTTTTATATTCCTTTTGTAACGCATCCACATGAATCATTTGCCTGAAGTCTTATTCAGGCCAAATACAATAAAAAAACATAATGTGCCAGTAATTCCTTTTCATTGTTTGAAAGGGAAAAATTCTATGTGACTAAATTAGAAGATAAACAGAAGAACATCCATGGATTTATAACCTTTCAATATTCAGATAGATAAAGGGCGATCATGCAAATCAAAATGTCTTTGAGATATAGACCAATCTAAGGTTGACTCATCTTCTCATTGTTTAGCCCCCAAACTCTTCAGAAAAAAATGTTTAGAAATAAATAGAAACTTGGACAGATTTATAAATGATCAGCCTAGACCGAAAATAGTATAATACCAGATAAAAGGCAATAGCGCATTTGCAGACTTATTTACAGAGAGGCTCTGGCTGGGCACTTCCTGAAAGTAGCTCTAAACTATTAACTACTGTTTATTGCGACTTTAACCCCTTGGGCCAGCTGTGCAGGCAACAGAAGAGAGCCTCCGCAAGCCTATTAACCAGAGGCTGCGCGTCTCCTCTTGTGAAAATATTTAACGCCAGCTGATAGCTGGTATTAAATACTTGCGCAAGGGCGAGATTCACCCAGAGCCACACAGCCTCTAGTAATACTCTTCTGGAAGATTTGCCTAGAGTGCATGCAGCTCTAGGTAAATCTCGCTGCTTCTGTACATAACAAAAATCACAGTCTAGGTTTATTTTCATTACTTTAAATGTTTAGATGTCCTTACTTTTAAAGCAAATTCAAGGGATGTTTGTTGTTATATTCCACCCTTATTGGAGCGTTTGGCTGACAGAAGCACCAAATGATTATTTATTTCAAGATTGTTATGAATGTCACTTTGAAAAATCAGTTAGAACTGCTGATGCGGTTGGGGGAAGGAACCTTTGTTGTCAGTTAAAGAGTATCTTATAATTAAAAAGACAATTAGTGTTGTTTGGTTAAAGTGAAATTTCGTCAATGTTTGCTATTGCAAAATTTCCCCAGAAATATACTGAAGCCAATGGAAGCTGAAATTTTGGAATTAATCATGTACAAATGGTATTGAATTCAGGGAAACCTTTTAAAAACTGCTGCCAATAGGGGAACAGTATGGCAGCTCCCACACATACGTATAAACAAAATATAGTGTATATATGAACGCCTTTGAGGTGAGGGTTCAGAATCCCCCCTAGAGTGACTGATATTGGCAGACACTAATAGCACTTTGATTGATATGGTCTGCACTAAATTAATGGCTTAGCTAGGGGGAGATATGCAACTTAAAAGGAGCAACGTGCTGATATATAAAACAAACACATGCTTAAGGTATTTTCAATTGATTTACCACTAGAGGGAGCCTAGAGATAGGCTTGAGACACAGTGGGATTGGCCTTGGGGCACTGGACACTGAGGGGAGATTGGCTTTGGTACACTGGACACTAAGGAGAGACTCTGACCTTCGGACACTGGACACTGAGGGCCTCTGTCTTTGGGGCACTGAGTGGGGGAATGTGGCCTTGGTGCACTGAGGGGGGGTCCCTGGCCATGGGGCACTGAGGGTGGGACTCTGGCCTTAGGACACTAAGAAGGTATTCTAGCCTAAGGACTCAGGACACTGAGGGGGAACTCTGGCCTTGGGGAACCGAGGAAGGGTCACTGGACACAGAGGGGGGCTGGGCTTGGGACACTGGACACTAAGATGAGACTTTGATGGGGACTCTGGTATTGAGACACTGGATACAGAGAGGACACTGGGCTTGGGACACTGGAGACTCTGAGGGGGACTCTGGTATTGGGACACTGGAAACAGATAGGACACTGGGCTTGGGACACTGGACATTGACGGCAGGCTCTGGCCTTGGGACGCTGGACACTGAGGGGGGACTCTACACTTGGGGCACTGGGGGGGCTTGCCTTGAGGCACTGAGTTAGGACTCTGGATTTGGGACACTGGGGGGGACTCTGGGCTTCTTTTTATGTAACAGGCTTAATGACTAGTATAGCTATAATTTGATAGACAGAAAAGACAGATAGAAATTAGATAGACATACATTACAGATTACAAATTAGATAAATAGACAGATAGAAATTAGATAGCTAGAGAGACAGATATATATAATTTACATAAATAGATATTATATTAGCTGGGGTTAAATAGTAATTCAAGTTGTGCTGACGGTGGTAAATAGCTTGTGGCTGTGCCGGTATCTCTTGTGATACCCGTGCAGCTGACACAAGCAAGGAACTGATCGTGAATTGGATAGTATAACTTTAAACATTTGCGGCCTTGGAACTAGGTGAATGGCTCTGATAATGTTCTCAACTTTTTCTGGGTTTTCTTTAAGAGCAATTATCCTCAACCTAAGTCCCCCCTTCCCAGTTAATAGTACCCAGGATGAAAACCTAAACTACAGGGGCCTCACCCCTCAGCCTTACCTTAATCATGCAAACGAGCCCTGCAAAGTTGGCTTTGTGAAGCTGCTTGCAGGGCTCCCCCACAGTGTTCTGGACTATGGTAGGGCTGAGTAATGGGGAGACGCGCTCCATGTAGAGCAGGTTTTCCTATTGAACAGCCCTGCCACAGTTCATTGGTTGAATACATTGAAGTGAAGGGGGCATGTCCGGAGCTGCCTTTCAAAAGCCGCCTTCGAAGTGATCATTCCCAGTAATAAGGCAAGGACCAAGGGTGAGGTCCTCACCCTGGGTACTATCACTGGGAGAGTTAGTGGGTGTGGGGCATGGGTAGCAATTTTTTTTTTAATGTAAAACTTCACTAAACCGTTATCACAAAATCCTAGAAGTTGCTTTGGCTAAGTATGCTTGGAAATCATTTTTATCTGAATATATAAATCAGATCTTGTTATGTTAAATATTGGAAATTTTATACAGAAAAGTAAAAGGCGTATCTTCTCCAAGTACATTTGTTATATACAGGACTCCACAGGCCCTGAGACTGCACACTGATTTACTGGCATGCCTGATCACTTGGACCACCTGATCTTGCCTAATAAATGGGTTAGCAGCTATTTGGCATGTCAGAAATTTATTGTATTTTCAGTCTGATTTACCAAAGTACCAGCTACAGCAGTCAATATTTCAAAAATATGGACCCACAAATGGGTGAGGGACCAGGTATGGTAGAAATGGAGAGGCTTGACTATACAGACGGATTGGACACCTTAGGGCTGTTTACATTGGAGAAGCAATATATGTGCAGGGATAGGATCACTTTATACGAGTATATAAATGGGCCATACAAACTAGTGGTATTAATACATATACTGCAGTTCTGTTTGATCCAGGGATACTTTCTGGTTGCCATTTGGAGCCACAAATGTATCCCCCCCCTCCTCCCCCCTTTTTTCTTTTTTAATTGAGTTTCTTTTGCCTTCCTCTGGATCAATTGTTAGGTAGGGTTAAAGAGGAGGATATAAAGGTTGGACTAAATGGACATATGTCTTTATTCAACCTCAATCACTATGTTACTATATAAAACCAACTTTTATAATGGTTTAGGTATGATTGCCATAGAAACAGAAAATAGGTTTGTTTTGTAAAGGGGTATCAGTAGGTATGTGTACTTGTATCTGTATAGTGTTCGGAGGTATGTTTTTGCATATTACATCATAATAATGGTTTAGATACGGTTGCCATGAAAACAGAAGTTAGGTGTGTGTACCTGTATTTGTATAGTGTTTGGGGGGATGTTTTTGGATTTTATATCATGCAACTTTTTCAATGGTTTGGGTATGGTTGCCATGGAAACTGAAGATTAGGTTGGCTTGTGAGGGGCCCTGCAGGTGTTTGTAAACTACAGCTATCAGAATTTACCAACAGCAGATGAGAGCAGGGAAAGTTAGGAGGACTGCAAACACCTGGAGGACCACAGGGTTGACATGCCTGCTAGAAAAATGAATGTCCTATTTCATGCTAAACACATAATATATACATTGTACTTTACATTTTTATTTTATTGTGCTTTTTTGTTTACATTTTAGTACTTTTAAATGTGTGTATGATTTGAACACATGAACCTGAATCCTCAGAATGTTCACGTTGGAACATCATACCCATTATAGTCCATGAGAAAAAATATCTTGAATATTCGCTGATGAAGTTTAACTAAGGTTTCCAGATTTTGAAATACAAATAGAGGACAAACGTAAAGAGTGCGTTCGAGCATTCGCATGCCAAGTTTTTGACCATGTCCACTTTTATAAAAACCACACCTACCTTTAATTAATGCCCACTTTAAAGACCACTATTGCCATTTTTTCAGCTGACTACACTGGGCAATGAACTGGAGGGATGACTAACACTGGCTATTGAACTACAGGGCTGACTAACACTGGCTATTGAACTACAGGGCTGACTAACACTGGCTAATGAACTGGAGGCCTGACCACACTGTCTAATGAATTGGAGGCCTGACTAACACTGGTTAATAAACTGGAGTGATGACTATACTGGCTAATGAACTGGAGGGCTGACGAACACTGGTTAATAAACTGGAGGGCTGACTAAACTAACTAATGAACTGGAGGGCTGACTAACACTGGATAAGGAACTGGAGGGCTGACTACACTGACTAATGAACTGGAGGGCTGACTAACACTGGATAATGAACTGGAGGGCTGACTACCACTGGCTAATGAGCTGGAGGGCTGACTATACTGGCTAATCAACTGGAGAGCAGGCTACAGTGGCTAATCAACTGGAGGGTTGACTAACACTGACTATTGAACTGGAGGGCTGACTCATACTGGTTAAGCAACTGGAGCACTGGCTACACTGGCTAAGGAACTGGAAGGATGACTAACGAATTGGAGGGCTGACTACACTGGCTAATGAATTGGAGAGCTAATTAACACTGGCTAATTAACTGGAGGACTGACTATACTAGGTAATGAACTGTAGGGCTTACTAACACTGGCTAATGAACTGGAGGGCTGACTTACACTCGCTAATGAACTGGAAGGCTGACTACACTAGCTAATGAACTGGAGGGCTGACTAAACTGGCTAATAAACTGGAGGGCTGACTAACACTGACTGGTGAGCTGGAGGGTTGACCGTATACATAGATTTATAAATATAAGATGCCCTCATTCCCAACCCACTCAGACTTGTACATATAAGAGGACCACAGGGGTGTGCCACTAGCAAGCCTTTCAGTTTGCTTTATGGTGGGCGCACCCCTGCATATTCAGGCACTCCCACACCCTCTTGCAAACAAAGACACAAACTCTCTCTCAGACAGGCGCTCACACACTCTGACAGGCACTCACACAGGCATTCTGTCATGTTTTCACACAGAGGCACACACACAGACAGGCTCTCACCCACAGAAACAGTCACTCACACCTGACCTGCCACTCACACACAGGCAGGGAAACACAGACAGGCAAACACAGGAAGGCAGGCACACACAGAGACAAGCAGGCACACAAAATCAGACAGGCAGGTACACACAGAGACAGACAGGCAGGCAAACACACATACATACAGAAAGACAAACAAACACACAGACAGACAGACTGGCAAACACACCAACAGGCAGGCAAACACACAGACAGATAGGCATGCAAACACTCAGGCAGGCAGGCAAACACACAGACAGGCAGCAAGCACAAAGTCAGGCAAGAAGGCAGGCAAACAGAAAGACAAACACACAGGCAGGCAGGCTAACAGACAGATGGAGAAACACACGGACAGGCAGGCAAACACATCCAGACAGATAAACACAGACAGGCAAATATAGAGACAGGCACTCACACAGACAGGGTCCCAATGGGCCAGCTAGAGAAACAAAACAGACGAGGGTCGCACTCCAATAACACTTGTTTCTTTATTTGTGACCACACATCCACTCACAACGTCCCAAAGGGCCAGCTACTGCAGGGGGCTTGACTGGGACAGGTGTATGCTGTTCTTAGCTAAGGCAGAGTGAGAGAGCAGGCTTGCAAGGAGCGGACATGCGTGCATGCAATTTTTAACAAAAAATAAGCATCCATACAAGAAAAGCCGGACATTATGGTCAAATTTTGTCCTCAAAAAGAGGACGAATCCAGGTAAAAGAGGAGGTCTGGAATCCCTAAGTGTAATGCTTCCAAAGATTCCATAGCTAGGCAAAAGCAGACTTTTCCTGGGTGTCCCGCATGTCTGTACAACAGTTAAAAAACGTTGGGAGGAAAGACAGGTAATCAGAGATGATTAGATCTGCGAAACAGCTGAATGCAATCAAGAGGTAGGTATTCAGTTTTGATTACGCATGTCCATTACAGGAAAAAAAACTTACTTTTCCCCTTTTCTATACCTGCATAGTACCCAAATTAAGAACCTAAACCGCTAAGTCCTCAGCTGGAATACTTGCATAAAGCTTCTCTCCCCACTTCAGCCCCCTTTGCCTTACTGCCTCTGTCTGTGATCCACAGGAGACCGCATGATCAGCCATGATTTACCAACATGTTAGATTGACCTTTTGCCTGGTCTTGCCTAATGGGCGTCAGACATCAGTCACCGTTGCAAGCGCCAATGATTTTTCCGCCATACCATTCGATATACTACAATATCAGTCGGTTTGCGCAAGAAAATTTCGTATGTACCCAGCCTAAATGTAGTATTTCAGCTGACAGGTAAAATAATCAGGGGCGAGGAGCAGTTTCGGAGGAAGAAGAGTAAAAGGGCGGTAAGTACAATTGTCCTGTAAAGTCTATGTACCAAAATTGAAAGTATATTTGCTGCTAACTCACCAATAAAGGTTTTTGTGGATTCCTTAGCTAGAAGATTGTGTACTTTTCTGATGTGTCCTGCACATTTTACAGACTTTTTTGTCTCTAGGAAACTATGGGAGGAGATACAGTTCAAAAGAAGAAGAAAAACAAAGAACAGTAATTTGTCTCTTTCAAGCTAAATAACTTTGTTCAAAAGAGCAGACTTAAGCAAAGTACCTCTGAAAACCTCTAGGCATATGTTTTATATATGCCTCTTATGTGCTGCTTAATACTACTCTGATAGTAAAATAAATAAAATAAATACAATGATAATAATAATATTGCTGGCAGTGATCTGAAAGTGACCTGAAAGCATGTTGATCTCCTCATAGATAAGTGGATAAAACATGGGAATTGTTGTTTTTACTGTAGTTATATATTTGTAAATGTCCTAAGCATCAGCACACATGTTCATCATTTTTATGTCAGAACTTTGTTTTGTTAAGTTAGAAACTAAACTTTAATTACATTTTAATAATGTTTGACATACTTTGTATTATATCCAGGTCTGTTGAAGAGGAGGAGCAGATGGCATGCCTCAACAGCTTCCTGGAGTGCTTTTAGCAGAGCTTTTATGACAGCCCTTGATAATCTTGGTTTTAAACATTTAACTGTTTTATCATTACCTGTGATATCATAGGGAGCTTTGGGTGAAAAACAAGTTCTGGTAAAAATATTACCCATTGTAAATAGGTTTTCCAAGTCACAGGAAAATAGTACAATATTAAGCTTAAAAAAATAAATAAATAAAATTCTTTGTTTAAAGAGACACTCTTTAATCATCTTAATCTATAATTGAATACATGTAAGTAGCACTTACTCTGATTTGCGTGTGTTGCTGCATGTCTTCAATCCAGCACATATTTTGTTAAGGAGCAGTATCCCCCCTCCCTCTTTTAACCACTCCCACTTCCATCCGACCTGACTTTTCCCCACAAATCAACTGTCAAGCCTGCACACAGCATACAGCATTCCAACTGTCAAAACTCTGTCACCATTCCAGCTACAGTAAAACTACTCACAGAAGAATAGTTTTTGAGAGCAAGGAACTTGATTGACAGCTGAAATATAAGAAGTTTTAGATTGGATATCTAAAGAAATAGGGGGCAGATCAACAAAAAAATTATACAGTGGTGGTTAGGAAGAATTATAGTTTCCAGTTATGGTCAATTTAAAATAACCTATTTTTTGGTATAGATGCCCTTTAAGCTTGTGAAGCTTTTCATTAATGGTCATGGTAATCCGGTAGTATTCAGTTAGATCAACTGAACTTGTCCAGTTGATCTAATCGAATACCACAGAACTCTTTCAGGGAGATTCAATAAAAGTTCTTATCGTTTAATATGGTGCTAATTTTGCCCCAACTATTCAGATTTTATTTAACATTTGAAAAATAACATCTGATTGGTTGTGGCAAAATTAGCACCATTTTAATTCTAAGAACATTTATTGAATAACCCTGTTTGTTTAACAAATAATATACCTTGTTAAATGTCCACCCCAAAATGGCCTATGCCCACAACATGCGTCAGACCAAACTTTCCTTTGTACCGGAGTTCTATACTATGCTTTTAACTTTATAAATAAAGATGGTATTTTATATGCTGCATTATACTTACAGACCTTAGATTAGGGTGTACATGCCCTTTAAATAGCTTAGTATGATTTAGATTATATGGCAACTGTGGTTTTCAAACAAGTTAGGGTTAAATGAAAGATTACAGTATTTCCTTCCCAATAAGTCGACAATCACATCCCTGGCTGGAGCCTGTGATAAATTATATTGGGGTGAATTTTGAAATTTCCTGTTTCCAGCTGGTTGAGTGACATCACCTGATCTCTGCCCCGGGGCTGGTTGAGAAGCATGCTCGGTTAAGACTTAACTGAGGTATGCTTTGGGGAAAACAGAATGTACCTGGGGAAAAAATTGACTGTTATGAAGGGAAGCTTATTAATGCAGACATTAATAGGTTCAAGCAGTAAGTAATGTTGGTGAACCTTTCTAGCAATAACTTTTATTAACAAATTTTATCTAGAGATGTGATTTAGGTTTTATTTTAAAGGTAAGATAGGCATTTTATATAATCCTAACTAGTTTGGAAGAAATATAGACCACAGTTAACATGACAGTATGTGAAGTAGTACCTTTAGATACAGCAAGATCCCACGACTTAATAACTTTTTCCCGGATTTTAATTTTGAGCTGTAGATTGAGAAATCATCATTTGAAATCACAGCATTTACAGGGAAAGAGATGTCATTACAGAAGCAGAAATTATAATATGTTCCATATCCCTGACCTCTTACTAGGATCTTTTGCTGTCTGCCAGCACACTTTCTGCACCAATTAAGAGAATCAGCCGAGAAAAGAAGGAAGGGAGAGGGAGGGATAGGGAGATGTGTAAGCAGAGCAGTGTCTGTAGTGAGGCTGTGTAGAACTTAAAAGTGTCGCAGAAACTACAAGAAGGCAGTGATTAGGGGGGGGGGCAATAAGGAGCACTTACTAAACATCAAAAATTTTCTGACAAAGCAAGCACATATAAATATGTGAGCACCACCACTACTCAAATTGTAGTTTCAGATTATGTAAAGTTGTTTCAGTATAATGACCCTTTAAATAGAACTAAAGATGTAATGATTCAACTTATTAAAGGGCATGTCCACCCCCAAAACTATAATCCCCCCAACTACTGGCCCCATCATGTAGTGTAGTTTAATCCTTACCTCACATCCCAGCTCCATATGGTTCTCCTGTAGTCCCCCCCCAAAGTCCCAAAAACTGCCCACCAGGAGGATAGCAGAGTCCATATAGGACTCTGCCTCCTACCTGGCCTCCGGGAGAAGTTTGGCATGCGTACTGCAGCCCTTCTCCCCCTCCCTCTCCCTCCCTATCAGGATTCCCTCCCCCTAGCATAAATCCCTTAATATATAGTATTGCCCCTGCCAGCCCAGCCCCAACCGCTATATTTATATGTTTATAAAGCTCCCCAAACTTTACTTACCTCTCCTCTTTCCTCCGCCGAAATGAGCTGCTGGCAGCCGCGTCCGTGATTGGCTGCCACTCAGCCAATCACAGACGCGACTGCCGGTCCCGCCCCTCTGCTTGCATTTTCTCGCAAGTGGAGGGCCGGGAGGGCGGCGGAGGAAAGAGGGGAGGTAAGTAGAGTTTGGGGAGCTTTCTAAACATATAAATATAGCGGTTGGGGCTGGGCTGGCAGGGAGAATCTTATATTAAAAAATTAATTTTAGGGTGGACATACCCTTTAAACATAAGGTAAGATTGGGATTTACTACCCTGTATTTCTGAGTCATTTTTGTTTTTGTGGCTGCATTTATTTAAAACAAAAACAAAAATAAATCACGTCTGAAAAGTACGAATGAGGCTTTGACCAAAAATATTCAGCATACCGTATATACTGTATAACTGAACACTTTAAAGGATAAAAAAAGGGTTCACTTTCAACCTTGTCAGCTGTAGCCAATCTAAACTGCATTAGTTTTACCACTGCATGAGCATCCTAAAGTGAGATATCAGCTGTGGAAAGTCTTTTCTCAGTCTTTTTTTCCTTACTTACTTGAATGAGCAAGCCAACAAGAACAAAATCACTGCAGGAAGTGTGTGTTCCCACAGGATGGAGGTAAAATTAGTGCAAAACATTGTGTAGGGTGACACTGCTCGACCAAAACATTTTTACAGGCAGAAATACCCAGTGGAAGCATTATATTTAGTCGTCTGTCTTGTCTTGTGTTTATTCTGTCGTTTTTCTGCTGTATTATGTTTGCCATGGATAAGGAATTCCTTAGCAGTATTTAGAATAATTTATTTAAGATGCATTTTACTGGACAAAAGTACATCAAGTTTGCAATTTTTAAAGCATGCTCTGTTTTTTTTTTATTCCTGTGAAAGGTTTCGCATTAGAACTAACACACCTTTATCATCATTTATTAGATAAGTAAATCAAATCTAAAAATCAGATGTATCATTAAAAGAATCTAAACAAGCAAATAACACATCTAATGTGACATTGAATAATCTAGATAAAAAGCAACGGATGTGGAATTTCCTTTTTCAATGAGCTTTGAATTCCTATTCATTGTGGCACTAAGAATTTGGTTCAAGGATAACAATCCTTTCCCCACATAAAGCCTTGTATGTTTCCAAAATACACAGCGGGGAGAAGATAAGATTTATTAAATGCTGTCAGACTATAGTGATAAGAAAATGATTGTGCATTTAGCCCTTTGTGTAACACGTTATAAACAATTAATAAACATACTGAACAGAGTAAGATCAATCACATACCTCACTGCTTTAGTATATCTTCTCAAAAATCTAAATGCTATTGCTTGAGAAAATGATTTTGATATGCCGGGTTTGGAATAATTCTTCTAGGAGAGATGGAATTGAAAAGATGATTGAATAATTAAGCATTTTATTATAGCACATTATTGCTTAAGGTAGGTACTAGATACCTGTAATGTTCATATCCTGAGTAAATCTTAGCCATTATAAATGTAAGAATATGTTAATATTGTAATTCTGGGCAAAACTATAACTCAAATGAAGTTTTCTAAAATGTCTTATTAAAGTATTATTTATAAATGGCTGTGCTTGAAAAGAGCTTTCTAGATATAACATATCTGGTATAGTGGACTGGGAAATACTTATTCTTATATCAATTTGTATTCATGGTTTAAATGTGATATATCAACCACACAAGGTGATAGTTCTTGCATTGATTCAGATCAACTATCTGCAAGGAGTTTGAATGTTTATTTCTATGCTAGAGTTGGTTTCCGCTGGATACTCCTGTTTACTCATTAAGTCCTAAAGGTATAATACACAAGGTTCTTGATTTTCAATGGGAAGTGCAGTGGAATGTTTCCTTATAATTACCACTCAGCTATGTCGCTGAGCAACTTTATATAAACCTCTGTTCCACTGCACCTCCCATTGTAAGCTCCTGCCCTCAAAAAGTGGTTAATAAAGGCAATAATTTACTCGGACTCCTGCCTTGTGCTTTTATATAGTCACAGAACTCCTTGGGAACTTCTAATATCCTAATAATTTACAGTACATTATCCAATATATAATACATAATTGTTCTATTTTACAATGGTGTGGTGCAGCTGTCACTGTGTTTAACTTCACTAACGGGACTTACTCTAGCTGCTTCCTGTCACTTCATAACCAATGTCATTCTCCTCCTCCACAGTGTTCTTTTTAACCAGTTTTAAGTTAGAGAAGGTAGCTTGGGTCTTTTTAATTTAGGTGGGAATATGGACAAGACTAAATTTTAAAATGCATTTGGGGGGAAGAAATCAGAAACTTATCTATTATAAGTAATAATGAACTGAAAGTCGCTATGGACATACTGTATAACATCGCTTGAGCCATTGCACCGGGAAGCCGATAACAGATCTCTGTGTATCACTCTCTAAATGTACAAAATAGCAGTGATGTCAAAAAGCAGTGCTTCAAACTCCTCACTATTATATCTTTCTTGGTTGATTTCTGACCTACTGAAAGCTTAAATGTGATCAGTTTAAAAGACTAACAGAGGAATATGACAAACACAATATTGTAATGTTTGCAGGAGCTGTAAAATATACACAGTCACTGTGTAAAAGTCACACTAACTTTTGGTAAATGGGCTGGTGTTTATTGAGGGGAATTTTGTGTCTCAGTAAATTTTACTGAAATTACTGACGTAATGCTCCGCAATACCCAATTATCCCTTCAGCAAAGATATCCCAATCTTTACCATTCTCTTCACCTATAGCCAAGCCCCCCCATTTGCCGGGACACTTGCTAAACCTCACCAGACACAGTTGCCCCCAAGACAGTGTCAGATTTCAGTTCTGAGGCTTGGGGCACTCAAGTAGAGTGAAGCAAACAAGGTAGAATAATGTAGTACAGAGGGGAAAACAGAGACAAAGTCAGGATTGGAGCCTAGTCAGGGGTAAGCAGAAATCAGTAACCAAAGATCCAAATCCGAAAACACACCACAAGCAAAGGCGAACCTAAAGCAACAGCAACTGACAGAAAGGTAGCAAGAACTTAAAAATAAAGAGAAAGGAAGAAGATTGTCAGAAGAAAATTTAAATCTTCGGCTAAAAATACACTATTAGAAATGGACCCCAGAAGACTTTCTGAACAGCCAAAAAGCTGAAGATCCTGAAGATGTGGAAATGCCCAAAGTTGTGCCAAGTGAGTCAGAACACGAATAGATGAGGCAAGAGTGGGCAGGAGGTAGATGAGCTTGGCTATTCCTAATACATACTCAGGGAGATTCAATAAAAGTTCTTATTGTTTTAAATGGTGCTAATTTTGCCCCATCCAATCAGATATTAGCTTTCAAATGTTGAATAACATCTGATTGGTTGGGGCAAAATTAGCACCATTTTAAAGGATAAGAACTTTTAGTGAATAACCCTGATTGTCTGATATTTTTTTATACCCATTAATGGTTTGGACTGGAGGATGTTATTTGCTTGTTATACTTGCTAAGCTGCATTACAATGCATAGTTTGATATATTTTGATCTTCCATGGAAATAGCACTGTATGTGATCTAAAACTGATTTAACAGTCACAGTAAAAAAGAAGCCATACATTATTACATGACTCTTAATCAATATAAAGTGCCTCTTCACCTGCAAAAGTCGATGCTGAAATATTACCCAATCATATTTTCTTGCATTTGTGCAGGCTATGGCCTTGCCTTGTGTTCCCATCCCTGTCAATTCCCCTTTGCTATGTACATCAAGTTTGTTTCTTCTTTTAATACCATGCTACATTTTTAAATCATCTTCTAAATCTGTGAGAGTAAGATTTAAAGATAACTGGTCTTAGAAACTGCAGTCAATGTCCTATAATAGCAAAATTGATTTTCCTTGAAGATATTGGCTGTTCTGCAGATGAGCACTGCAATAGTGCTAGATCAATCATTTCGTTAGTATTGCATTCCTTACCTATCAAAAAGGTGGCATTTCTGCTTCTCATCGCTTTTGCTTACAATTACACTTTTAACTGTGTACGACTCAGAATAAGAGCAGTTGACATCAACTTTTTTCTTTCTTTAGCAGAGCATTTTTTAGCTTTCTATTGCTATTTATCATCCATGCTAGATTCCTAAAATGTGAATTATTTAACAAATATTGTTTAATAATTTTATTTTGTTTATTTTGTTTGTCTTCCTAATGAGTTTGCTAAAGATGCCTTTTCTAGAAAAAGAGGTATTTTAAAGATACAAATAACAAAAGAAATTAATTGGTTTTCAGTGGTTATACATAACTCATTATACTCATTGGTTAATGGATAGGATGCAGAGAAAAATTGTTAATGAGGCTTCACCAATATGGAGGTTCTAAGTGGGGTGCCACAGGGTTCTAGCACAAGCATTGAAGTGGAAGCACACACTTGTTCTCAGAATAATCTGTTTATTGAATCACACAAACAAACAACGTTTCGGAGAGCACTATGTCTCCTTCATCAGGAGACATAGTGCTCTCCGAACAATTGTTTGTTTGAGTGATTCAATAAACAGATTATTCTGAGGACAAGTGTGCACTTCCACTTCAATGCTTGTGCTTTAGCTGGTAGTCCTGATATTAGAGGACGAACGGGAGCTGCACCTTTAACTTTTGTGGCACATTGCCAATAAGGAGTGCCTAGACCCAAACCTATGTATATGCCACAGGGTTCTGTCTTGGGGCCACTTCTATTTAATCTGTTAATTAATGACATGGAAGTCGGTATTGTCAGCAAGGTTTCTGTGTTTGATGAGGACATAAAACTTTGTTGACCATTAAAAACTTCAGAGGATGTGCAATCGTTACAGGTGGTTCTAGATAAATTGTCACATTGGGCTGCTAAATGGCAGATGAGATACAATGTTGATAAATGTAAAGTGATTCATTTTGGAATTAAAAAACATTGTGCTGCTATAAGTGGCTCTGTGTTAAGTGAATCCCTGTTGGAAAAGGATCTTGGAGTTTTGTTGATAACAAACTTAAAGGTAGCAAACAGCTAGATCTAGCAAGATATTGTCTTTTATATAGAGAGGTATGGATTCAAGGGATATAAATGTTATTCTCCCTCTTTATAAATCATTGGTAAGGCCTCATTTGGAATATGCAGTGCAGGCAACTAAAAAAAAAATAAAGGGAATGGGGGAGCTGGAATATGAAGACAGATTGGATAAATTACAATTATACAGTATACACTAGAGAAAAGGCACTTGCGTGGGAATATGATAGTACATTAAACTATCTGGGCCATTGTTCACCAAAAGAATATCTCAGAGGACAAGCTGACATCCCTTAAAACTTTAATTTAGTCTTCAAGTTCGGATAGGGTTTTTCACAGTGAGAATGTTAAAACTATGGAACTGGATGGCAGTACGTCTTTATTCAACCTCAAATACTATACTATACTATGTACTCATTCCAAGGTTGAAAAAAGACAAATTTACATCAACTTTAAACCAGTATCTCCAACCATAAAAAGAAATGGTCAGCTTCCTTCACCCACCTGGTCCATGCCCCCCCCTACACTAATGTGAACAAAAAATAAACCAATCACGTACATACATGTATACAATTAACAGCTGTAACCTTGGATTTTCTTCCTCTACAATAAGACTTTTTAGATTCCTTTTAAGGTGTTCAGCCAACACAAGATTCTAATTGGCTGTAGTGCCAATGCAACCAAGGCATGCTGCAGTTTTAATTTCTAAACATCTTGAGTTCCAAATTTCAACATCACTGTAAAAGGCCAATGCTAAGGTAAATCTGCAGCCATTAGCTTGCTGGTATCTAACTTGGAAAGTAATGTGTTTTAGATGCATTACTTGCATTTTAAATAACTTAATGGCAATCCCATGTTGTCAGCTTAGATGTTTCCTGCTGCTCTTAATATTAAGTGTTTTTGGTCCAGTTCACTTTTCTAATAGTTCTAGACAGAGTATTGGTTTGAATCCATCTTTAATTGAGGCTGAAGCTTTGTGTAAGCAATTCTTACTGTTTATAAGTGTATTTTTAATGGGCAATTTATGCAGAAAAAAAATTCATCTGCCATTTATTACCATATTAATCTGATGTTTCAGCACATTAAAACATGTAACCCTATTGTGTTCAGTGTTCAAAAAGGTTTTTCTTTTATCATCTATTTTTCATCATTTTGAAATTACTTTTGTTTAGTTTTACATTTACAGTTGTTTATACTTATTAAATATGTATTTAATTTGATATAATGATACTTATATATCCCTTCCCTTATAATATATAAATAATATATATAATAACACTATTACACGTAGGAAAGGTCTATATGTATGTGTGTAATTATCACTATTCACTCAAAATTACCATAAGAAACAAAGTATAGTATTACTACCTACTACTAAATTAAAAAAAAACACCAAATGATATACAATTAATAAAGTATACTTACTTTACTTGACATCTCTAAGTTTGAATGGAAAACTCAAAATGGTAGGTTTAGCCACACCTCTAGGATTTTTACATGGGCCTCTAAAAGGAAGTGGAATTTTATGAACATCCAATGAGGTTCTGATCTTAGCTGTTAGAAAAATCAAAAAATTCTTTTTATACAGTCCAATCCTGTACTTCTCTGTCCTGCCTGCTCCACCCAGGCTCTCACTCCCAAAGTTTCCCAGCTGCAATGCTCAATTGCCTGTTACAGTTCTAAGCATTTCTACTCTGTTGATGGTGTTCTTCTTAGGTTTGTCCTTCAGGTTTTGAATTGTGTTGTGTTTGATCTTTGGGCTTTGCTACTTTACTGCCTTTTGGCTTGTCACAACCTTGGTTTGGACTACTCCCTTGTACCCTTGTACTTTGCCTGACTTGTCTGACTTGTCTGTGCATGACATTTGTTCCTGGTTCTAATTTGCTCAGCTCAATGAATGTGCGGATAAGGCAGCTATAGATTCAGGTATTATTTTGACCTATTTTGCCTTTCAGGGGTGAGGACCTAGAATGGCATGGTCTTATGCTGGGTACATCAAAGTTTATTTGCAGCAGCAATCCTAGTATACCAACATCTTTTATCGTAATTTTTCTTGTTACAGAAAGTTAAGATCTCACTAATTTTTTACTTTTTGGTGTATTATAAAATTACATTTTGTTTACTTTCTCCTCTTCTACTGGCAATAAAAGCCTTTTGGAAGTCATTTCATCATTTCTTTCCAGCTGTTATTAATATTTCAACCCACATTCTGACATTTCAATTTTTCTTTTCTGACAACACTTCCTAAAAATAATTCATTGTTTGCCCTATTATCTTTTTTTCCGTGGTTTTCAGAAAACGGTATCTGGACAACAAAATGATTGTGTTAATGTTAAAAGCACTCGGTTTAATGTTTTACATTATAAATGCACAAATGCTAAAGCCAAGATGTTTATCCAAGAATAAACCCTCCTTTTGCAACATCATTTAACTGTGCTGCTGGTTAAAAGGCAATTTTACCCTGCAAAAACACACACCAATTATATTACAGTACCTAGGGTGAGGACCTGAACCACTAGATCCTCACCCCTGGGTTTGCTGTACTTATCTCATAGTGTCTGCCTTACCTTTGTTTCCATCTAGTCCCAGACTGGCCAATGGGAAGGCATGCTTCTTGTAGAAGTGTGGCTTCCCATTATAGAAGTATGGACTAAGAAGGGGGCAGGGCTAAGACCGGCACTACGAAATCAACTTTTCTGGCTTTGTTTAAGACTGTTCCCGGCTGTAACTAAACTATAGCACTCGTTATTGTTCATGCATACTATAGTTTAATTAGCAACAGAAGCAGTTGCCAGAGAACACAGCAGTGGATCACGCTCCCAGGTAAGTTTGCTATCTTCGTTCCTGGCCCCTGTTACATTAATTGAAGAACTGGAGGTAAGACACAGCTTCTTTATCACCCATTCTTCAATTGATGCACAAACGGATTGCTTCACATTCTGAGTGAACCTTTTCTTAAAGGCAACAACTTCTTAAGGTGGTCCTGAAACAACCCTCATATTTTTCAATTCCAGACTACTTTTCATTTTGTTTAGTGGTTAAATTTGGCACAGAAGCTATACTTGAGCAACTTACAATTTGTGTTTTTTCATGGAGTACAAAAAAAAGCACAAATCGGTAGCTATCCAAAAATTCATTTTTTGCACTCAAAATAAATGTTTTTACCATTAGTTTTAAGTATTAGCAAGTCAATATCAACTTCTTCTTGTTTAATGAAGGGTATAGATTCAATAAATCAACAATGTCCGCAGCCAGAAAGTAATATTGCCAGCATAGATGGCTGCAATGCCATTTTTACGATTGCTATAAAGGTTCATTATTGGACATTGGCAATAATGAACCTTTATATGTACACCTCACAATTCCTTCTCTCTACAAAATACTTATAAATCCTTATTTAAAATATTTAGAAAAGGCAAATATGGTGGCAATATCTGTGTATTTACCATACAATCTAAAACTGTCACGCTGTTAAAGCTGTCACATTATTGAAGCTATCATGTTATTAAAGGCACAGATTGATAAAGATGCTTTGCAGCCCAATAAGGGATATAAAATTAACTGTAATCATAACTACATTACTTAAAGTAAAATAAATGTAAAAATAAGAATTGAAGGCATTAGGCAAACACAATTGAAAAATGTAAACCCTTAACAACAATGAATAATCATTGTAACCAGCAGATAAATATAACTATGTTAGTATTTCACATATCTTACCAAGACACTTAAAGAAATTTCTTTATTTATTATAAACTTAATAAAGTTTAGAAGCGTATAAAAGGTTGGATAAATTTCTTTATTTAACCTCCATTATTCTATCACTATGTTATCTATTATACCTATTAAAGGGCATGTCCACCCCCAAAACTAAAATTCCCCCCACTACTGGCCCCCCTTACTGTAAGGTAAGGATAAAAATCCTTACCTTACAGCCCAGCTCCAATGGTTCTCCAGTAACCCCCCCCCCCCCATATAGGACTCTGCCTCCTGTCTCCCCTCTGGGAGAAGTTTGGCAGTCGCACTGCAGACCTTCTCCCCCTCCCTCTCCCTCCCGTTTTGCGATCCCTCCCCCTAGTGTAATTTCCCTTTGGCAAATAATAGTTTACCTTCCCCCACCCCCCACCGCTATAAATGATTTGTTAGAAAGTGCCCCAATAGTTACTTACCTTCCCTCTATCCTCCGGCATTCTGTGCAGATGGCAGCCAATCACAGACGCGGCTGCCGGTCTCCCCCTGCTTGCAGTTCTATGCAAGCAGAGGGTCGTGACTGTTCGGCGGAGGATAGAAGGAAGGTAAGTAACTATCGGGGCACTATTTAACAAATCATTTATAGCGGTTGGGACTGGGGGAAGGTAAACTAACACTAAAAAAAAATCTGAGTAGTTATATTACTCATACCAACATTTGAACGGGGATTCCCCTTTGTTCAATGTTTACTCTACCCTAATTGATACTGTCAAGAAAAATCTCTAAAAGTTTTGGCCACCATCAAGGGTGATACCTCTTTGGCAGAAACAACTAACGTAAGCCACTTTGTGCATATAAAAAATCTAGAACTTGTACAGTGAGTTGATACAGGTTTTATCACTAAATACAAGAAAAAGCCATTTATGTTTTTCGAACGAAAAGGCTGTTATAAGTGCAATGTGTGCAATTCTTTAATAACTGGCAATTCATTTGCGCATCCACACACAGGTCGCTCATTCCTTATTAGAGGTTACTATAACTGTAATACAGACTACTGTGTGTATAACTTGTCCTTGTTCACTCCATTACATTGGGCCTTTTAAAAAAAGGAGGGACATTAGGCTAGCACTCAACAGATTGACCTATGAAAATCAAAATATGGAAGCAACACCAGTGGCTGAACACTTTCTTCAGCTTCAACATCAGGTCTCGGATTTAAAGGAAGAATCATTGACCATATACACTTAAATCTGTTGTATTCAATTAGATCAACTGGACTTGAAGTTTAGTTCTTGAAGATGTTTCGCTAGTCATCCGGCTGGTTTCATTCAGAATGAGAAAGCCAGTCGGATGACTAGCGAAACATCTTCAAGAACTAAACTTCAAGTCCAGTTGATCTAATTGAATACAACAGATATACCATGACCTTGATGAATGAGAACCTTCAAAAGCACATATACCCTTAAGTGATAGGGGAGGTGACAGACAAACAATCCTGTTTCAATGGAAAGCATATTGGATTTTCCATCTGAATGCGATAAAACCAAAGGGTCTGAAAACCAGTTTAGGGCTATCATGCTATTTGCCAAAAAGATAAGGTGCAATATGTAATCCGTTTATTATTATGATCTTGTGAGATATCAGTTTCTTGTTGTTTGTTCTTTCAGATATACAAACATAAGATGTTCGGAATAATTGGCAATATTTGTTTTCCCAAAAAATTATTTTACTATATTGATAATGGTATGGGTTTGTGAGCCACTTATTTATATTTTAGCACTTTAATACTGAGATTTTATTATCACAATAGAGTGAAATAACAGATACTGATATGATACTTAGATGTTATTATATACATACATATATGATATTCTTCTAATGTAAATTTTTTTTTCAAGTATGCTATATTTATTGATTATAAACAATGCTTTTTTATTCTGGAATGCACTTTAGCATGACCATGTACCATGTATGGAAGTAGATCAATTGATAATCTAAAATGTATGTTTACAAATGCAAGAAGTCTGGTCGAAAAAACGGAGAACTTGAAATAATAGCTAAGGAAAGGTTATGTGTGATTGGTTATAGCAGAATCATGGCTTAATGATTCACCAACTGGACAGTAAATATTGAAGGATACTCCTTATTTAGACATGACAGAGTTAATAAGAAAGGAGGAGGAGTATGTATGTATGTTAAACAGGAATTGAAGCCAAACTTAAAAGATGGAATAGATGGGGAGTAAACGATACAGCAGAAACATTATGGGTGGAACTGTGTACAGGAAGCAAGAAGGTAAGTAAATTAATTGTTGGAGTATGCAAAATAATAGTGTCACGTGCACCACTAGTTATAAGGTGTAGCTACGCACTATAGTGCGGTGCAAGCAGGGATCTATATAAACATAACCAAAACAACCTGCCGGGGCAAAAGACACTCCAGGCTAAAAAGTATCCCAAAACAGCCGGCAACAAGCTATTTACACCAAAAAAATTTTTCAAAATTAACAACCTTTATTCACAATGGTAAAGTACATATTCGGTCAATGCTAAGAATATCAATAAATAAACCCACAATTCCCTCCCTCCATAATATCCCCACACACATTTAAAAACATAAACCACATCCTAAACCAGCCACAGCTAAATGTCGGTGGGCGTCCCCTACCAGCACTTCAACAACATCTGAGGGAAATTAATTAGGGAGCTGTAACTTGGTTTCCAGATATCGGTTCTCCCAGTGTAGACCAAGTAATCATATACAGCTGCAAGTTCAGCGTATTAACTCCAAACGGACAATATGTATCCAAGATTATGTAACTGTATCAGTTCCCCCCCAGACTCTCCGGGCCTCGTGAGGTGCTATTAAATAGAGAAGTGTTCTACTTCACCTGTCATCGGAGTGTAAGGTCCCAATATGTCAATCCTCCTTAAAGCATCCAATACAGCGCAGCAACAGGTATCGCTCTTGCTTACTCCACACAGTCAGCCTATGCATCCGCAGTGCTCTCCCTCAGGCCGCCCGCTGTGGTCTGGACAAACAAGACCTACGCGTTTCGTCTCAACGAGACTTCGTCAGGGTCCGCGAGGGTTCTAGCAGAGATCTTAAATAGTTACCAAATATCTTGTCTCTACTAAGATTCCCCCGCCCTGTTTAAAGGATAAGTGATATATGGAAGTAGGGTGGAGGTCGTTCCTCATTAAGATATTGAAACATAGATATAAACTGACCAAATTCCTAATCATTGCCCCCATACAAATACAGTGGTATTTATCACTCTAAAATAGTAGTTCAAACACTGTAAGCTTTCCAATGATAAATCAGTTGCATCATACTTTCTCTTGACATTCTATATTAACTCTCCATCTAAATAGTCGCGAAAGGGAATTGCATCATTTATATCACCACCATAAACTGACCCTCTTATTGGACTTTCAACTATTTTTCCAAAAGCATGAGAAGCTAATCATACTTTAGCCCATCCGGGCTCTTGTATGGAGGTTGAAAATCACCTACACTCTGCCCTTAATAACCTTTGGATGGCATACCTCCTCTTATCCCTAGGTTAATTTTTTCTAGGCCCAATGAAAACCTAAGGCATTTTCCTTCATGCTTTTCATGCATATGTTTGGCCATAGCACTTAGCTCCGTCTTGCCATTTTTTACCGCTCTCACGTTTTCTTGTATTCTCTGTGTGAGTCTGCGTTTAGTTTGGCCTACATACATGTCACCACACTCACATTTTAGCATGTATACCACTTGATTTGTCTGACAAGTGATATGTTCTTTTATCCACCATTTCCTACCGTCCGAACCTTCAATCACTTCTAATTCGTTCATCAGATTACAAACACAGCATCTACCACATTTTTGATTTCCTTTTAAATCAGAAGGGGAGGAAAGAAGAGGGAGAAGAGATCAGAGAGAGTACAAGAAAAAGAAAGGTTGGGTAAAGGCGCCCTCCATGGCAGTTAAGAAACAAGGAGAGGAAATGACAGAAGCAGCTCTAACAGGCATGGGTGGGAGTGATGGGGATTTATTGGTAATGAACTATTCAACGGTAGACTTGGACAGCGATACCTTAAGTCTCCTATCTAAGGGTCTATCTTTTGTCCCCACCAATCACCTGGATAAATTTACAGTAGTAAAAGATCTGCATTTATTTGGTAGAAAAATTGTACTTTCTAAATTACTTGACAAACAGAGAAGACAGGAGGGTTTGGATGATATTGATAAAAAGACATTAGAAGATTTACTTAGCCTTATGGAAGGAAGTGAAGACTATAAAAATGAGATGGAAGTGTGTAATAAAATAGAAAATACAGGATTGAGAAATAAATCTGGTTGGTTTCCTTCCTTGTCGGCGGTTCCCTTGGTACATACCTTTATCTCTAAGGTGACTCAAGAAATTGAGAACATTAGGGTTAAGGATAATTGGAAGTCAAATTTGACAAAAGGTGAAAAAGAAGCTTTAAAGCGCCTCGCTAAGAGAGATGACCTAATAATAAGGGCCGCTGACAAGGGCGGAAACGTGGTAATTATGTCAAAAGAACAGTACCATCTGGAAGCCGTCAGGCAGTTGACTGACAAAAACCAATATGAATGTTTAAGTGTAAACCCGCTGTATGAAGTAAACACAGCTCTTAAGAGACTTATTTATTCCGGTTGGGAAAAAGGCCTGCTTAATAAAAAGGAAAGGGACTACATATGTAATGATAATGCTAGACTACCCACATTTTACACAATTCCGAAAGTTCATAAAAAGAAAAGCTTCCCACCTGGAAGACCCATAATTTCGGGTATTGGAGGCCCAACCGAAAGGGCAGGCCGTTATGTGGACGAAATCTTACGTCCGTACCTCCAAACGTTGGATTCCTTCGTGTTGGACACGGGGGATGTTTTGAAAAAAATCAATGGGATAAGTGTAGATGACAATGTCCTTATGGTGGCCCTTGATATTGAAGGCCTTTATTCTTCGATCCCCCATGACTGTGGACTAGGAGCGGTTAGAGCGTTCCTGGGCTCGAGGGGCACTGATTTCCTTCAACACACTAATTTTATTGTAGAGGTTATGTCATTTATTCTCAACAACAATGTATTCACCTTCAATCGTAAGTACTATAGGCAAATACGTGGGACGGCGATGGGCGCGGTTTGCGCCCCCACGTATGCTTGTCTTCACTTAGGACTATGGGAAATGGAGGATGTTAATAGTGTGGCCTCAGATCTGAAAGTTGAGGATAAGATTATCCTATGGCTTCGTTATGTGGATGACGTTCTGCTCCTTTGGAGTGGATCGGAAGAGGAGTTGGAAAGATTCATCAACTCCCTAAATAAAAATAAAAGAAATATTATCTTAACGGCTGAGTGCAGTAAGACGTCAGTCAATTTTCTTGACTTATGCATTTATAAAGAGAACGGCCTACTGGCCACTAAAACTTTTAGAAAGAGCACGGCCACTAACAGCTTATTAAGGGCTGACAGCCATCATCCTCCATCTCTCATAAAGGGTATCCCAGTTGGACAGTTCGTCCATATGAAGAGGAATTGTTCATCTGATAGAATATTTGTGGAACAGTCTAAGGTCTTGAAAAATAGATTCAAAGTGAGGGGTTACCCCAAGAATTGGATAGACAGAGGCTTTAACAAGGCTAAAATGGAAAGTAGAGAGGACATGCTATATAAATATGAAGGAAAGGCACGGAGAGTAAAGTGTGCTGAAGATAATGATAAGTTAAGGATAATAACCACTTATAATTCTAATTGGCAGGACATTAGAAGTATCCTAACGAAATACTGGTTCATCCTAGAGGGGGATGAATTCATTAAGGATAAATTTGGGCATGTACCCCTTCTAACGGCAAGAAGGGCTAGTAGCCTGAGGGATAAATTAAGTAAAAGCCATTTTGAGGGACCTAAAAGTAATCTTACCTCTTGGTTGGGAAGACCCCCGAGAAAAGGAAATCAAAAATGTGGTAGATGCTGTGTTTGTAATCTGATGAACGAATTAGAAGTGATTGAAGGTTCGGACGGTAGGAAATGGTGGATAAAAGAACATATCACTTGTCAGACAAATCAAGTGGTATACATGCTAAAATGTGAGTGTGGTGACATGTATGTAGGCCAAACTAAACGCAGACTCACACAGAGAATACAAGAACACGTGAGAGCGGTAAAAAATGGCAAGACGGAGCTAAGTGCTATGGCCAAACATATGCATGAAAAGCATGAAGGAAAATGCCTTAGGTTTTCATTCTTGGGCCTAGAAAAAATTAACCTAGGGATAAGAGGAGGTGATGCCATCCAAAGGTTATTAAGGGCAGAGTGTAGGTGGATTTTCAACCTCCATACCAAGAGCCCGGATGGGCTAAATGGTGAATTATGCTTCTCATGCTTCTTGGAAAAATAGTTGAAAGTCCAATAAGAGGGTCAGTTTATGGTGGTGATATAAATGATGCAATTCCCTTTCGCGACTATTTAGATGGAGAGTTAATATAGAATGTCAAGAGAAAGTCATGATGCAACTCGATTTATCATTGGAAAGCTTTACAGTGTTTGAACTACTATTTTAGAGTGATTATAAATACCCACTGTATTTGTATGGGGGCAATGATTAGGATATTTGGTCCAGTTTATATCTATGTTTCAATATCTTAATGAGAAACGACCTCCCACCCTACTTCCATATATCACTTATCCTTTAAACAGGGCGGGGGAATCTTAGTAGAGACAAGATATTTGGTAACTATTTAAGGATCTCTGCTAGAACCCTCGCGAGACCCTGACGAAGTCTCGTTGAGACGAAACGCGTAGGTCTTGTTTGTTTCCAGACCACAGCGGAGGCACCTGAGGGAGAGCACTGCGGATGCATAGGCTGACTGTGTGGAGTAAGCAAGAGCGATACCTGTTGCTGCGCTGTATTGGATGCTTTAAGGAGGTATTGACATATTGGGACCTTACACTCCGATGACAGGTGAAGTAGAACCACTTCTCTATTTAATAGCACCTCACGAGGCCCGGAGAGTCTGGGGGGGAACTGATACAGTTACATAATCTTTGGATACATATTGTCCGTTTGGAGTTAATACGCTGAACTCTGCAGCTGTATATGATTACTTGGTCTACACTGGGAGAACCGATATCTGGAAACCAAGTTACAGCTCCCTAATTAATTTCCCTCAGACGTTGTTGAAGTGCTGGTAGGGGGACGCCCCACCGACATTTAGCTGTGGCTGGTTTAGGATGTGGTTATTGATGTTTTTAAATGTGTGTGGGGATATTATGGAGGGAGGGAATTGTGGGTTTATTTATTGATATTCTTAGCATTGACCGAATATGTACTTTACCATTGTGAATAAAGGTTGTTAATTTTGAAACATTTTTTTGGTGTAAATAGCTTGTTGCAGGCTGTTTTGGGATACTTTTTTAGCCTGGAGTGTCTTTTGCCCCGGCAGGTTGTTTAATTGTTGGAGTATGTTATAAGCCGCCAAATGCCGGGGAGGGGGTAGAAATGAATCTCCATATGCAGTTGGCAAAGGCTGCTGGTATGGGGCATGTTCTGGTTATGGGGGATTTTAACTAAACTGACATAGATTGGACTAAGGGAACTGCCGGCACCTCAAAAGGTATAAAGTTCTTAAATTTCCTATATGAGCATTTTCTTTCACAGATAGTAGAAGTTCCTACTAGACAGAATGCGTTGTTGGATCTGGTGATATCTAATAACCCTGAGCTCATTATGGAGATGAAGGTAATGGGAAGCTTAGGGAATAGTGACCATGGTATAGTGTCATTTAATATAGGTTTCAAAAAACTAAAGTGCACTGGGTTAACTAAAAACTTTTAACTTTAGGAAAGCTAATTTTATGCTGTTAAAGTAATCACTCCTGCTCATAGACTGGGGGGAATTGTTTCTAGGTAAAGATACAGAGCAGATGTGGACCACTTTTAAAGGGATATTAAACTATTACATTTCTAAATCTGTACCTTTAGGGAACTATTGTAAAAAAATTAGGTCCACTCCTGCCTGGCTTAATGCTCAGGTAAAAAGGGAAATGGAAAAAAAGAAAAAGGCTTTTAAAATTTTGAAAACAGAGGGAACAGAACAGTCTTACAGGGAGTACAAAAGCTGTAATAAAGAGTGCAACAAAGCAATTAAACTAGCTAAAATAGAAAATTAAATACAGATTGCCGAACAAAGCAAGTCCAACCCCAAAATGTTTTTTAAGTATATAAATGGTAAAAAGATGAGGACTGAGAATGTGGGACCATTAAATAATGGGGCTGAGGTGGTTGTAGAGGATGCCGAAAAGGCTAATCTGCTAAAAAAAAATTTACATCAGTTTTTACTGTTGACAATCCTTGTCCTTACGGCAGGGATTGAAATAATATGCAGGGATTGAAAGAGTATTCACATTGGCTAACAGAGGATATGGTACGGAAACAATTAGACGAAGTTAATATCAATAAAGCCCCAGGAGCAGATGGATTGCATCCTCGGATTTTAAAAGAGCTTAGTTCAGTTCTTTCTAGACCACTGTTTCTCATCTTTTCAGATTCGCTTTGGTCTGGGGATGTGCCGCTGGATTGGAAAAAAACCAATGTAATACCAGTATTCAAAAAAGGTAGTCGTTCACAGCCTGGTAACTATAGACCTGTAAGCCTAACATCAGTGGTAGGGAAGGTGCTGGAAACTTTGTTACGGGATCATATCCTTGTCTATGTCTCCAGAGATCATCTTATTAGTAGTAGTCAGCGTGGATTTATGAGAAATAGATCATGCCAGACAAATTTAATTGTTTTTTATGAAGAAGCGAGTAAGAAGTTAGATTCAGGCACAGCAGTGGATGTGGTATATTTGGATTTTGTGAAAGCTTTTGATACTGTGCCACATAAGTGACTAATGTATAAACTGAGGACTGTTGGCCTTGAAGAAAACATTTGTTCATGGATAGAGAACTGGTTATTGGATCGCAAACAGAGAGTGGTGATTAATGGAGCTACATCTATGTGGGCTAAAGTTCTAAGCGGAGTGCCTCAGGGTTCTGTACTGGGGCCGCTTCTGTTTAATCTGTTTATAAATGACTTAGAAGGGGGTATTGAGAGCAAGGTCTCAGTGTTTGCTGATGACACTAAACTATGCAGAGCTTTGGAAACTTCCAATGATGTGCAAGTGCTGCAAGCAGACCTAGATAGATTATGAAAATGGGCAGCAGAATGGCAGATGAGATTCAATGTTGATAAATGTAAGGTGATGCATTTGGGATTTAATAATCCCTGTGCCACCTACACCATAAATAACTCTGTGTTAAGTGCATCTGTAATGGAAAAAGATTTGGGCGTTCTGGTAGATAACAGACTTAGCTATAGCAAACAATGCCAGGTAGCAACGGCTAGAGCTAGCAAGATATTGTCTTGTATAAAGACGGGAATAGATTCAAGAAAGAAAAATATTATTCTCCCTCTTTATAAGGCATTGGTAAGGCCTCATTTGGAATATGCGGTGCAGTTTTGGAATCCCATATCCAAAGTGGACATCTTGGAAATTGAGGCAGTTCAGAGAAGGACAACTAAATTAATAAGGGGAATGGAGGGGCTTGAATATGCAGGCAGATTAGACAAGTTAGGACTGTTTACATTGGAGAAGCGACGTTTGCGTGGGGACATGATAACCTTATACAAATATATTAATGGGCCATACAATGAACTCTCTGGTGCATTGTTTACTAATAGGTCATATCAGAGGACTGGTGGACATCCTTTAAGGTTGGAAGAAATTTCATCTTTGGGTTAGGAAAGGTTTCTTTACAGTGAGAATGGTGAAAATGTAGAACTGTCTTCCAGCAGAAGTGGTAATGGCAAGTTCATTAAATAGCTTTAAAAAGGCCTGGATAAGTCTCTAAAACTAAAAAATATTGAGAATTACTGGTATTAATGCATATAGATCTGGTAGATCCAGGGATACTTTCCAATTGCCGTTTGGAGTCAGGAAGGAATTTTTTTCCCCTTTTTAGCTGTTTTTTTTTTGCCTTCCTCTGGATCAACTGTTAGGTAGGGTAAAAAAAAAAAAAGAGGATGAATAGGTTGGACTTGATGGACGTATGTCTTTATTCAACCTTAGTTACTATGTTACTATGTTAGCACTTTGTGTGGCACTTTATATTTTAACCACTAGAGGACCCCTGTATTCATGCTCCTCCCTATTTAAGCTTGTTTGTAGCACTTTGCACTTTATTATTACTTTGTCTGAGGAAGGCACATGACGTGTGCCGAAACGTCACAATAAATTATGTTGTTGGATTGATGTAAGACTGGTGTGCCCAGCTTCTTTATACCTTTACATACCTAAAGAGCAACATCTGATAAACATTCTAAATTGTAGTGTAGCTTAATTGTTTTACTTCACACATGAACTATTCATTATATCTTCAAATTCAGTGTTTATTTAATATTCTAACCCTGTGCTTCCTTGTATCAAAATGTTTTCCTTGATAATGGAGTCATGCTGACAGTTGGGCAAGCACAAGCAAGTTTGACATTCGAGATATTGGTTACTGACCCATTCACCTGTCTCTTTGGAAATCACAGCAAGGGTGATCTGTTTTGACAAAGCATTGTTTAAAGTCAGGTGTTTGTTTTTTTTAAAAAGCATTAATTATTTGTAAGTAAAAAAAAGAATGCTATATGATTCATTGTAAATCAAAAAAAACTTTGGTAGATTTTTGCAACACTCAAAGTGAAAGAAAAGCAGTCCTGTTATTCATTATTCAAGAGCAAAGGTAAATTCATGTTGAATAGCATTTTCTTTTTTTTTATTTTATACTTGAAAGTTTCACAACTGTTAACCAGAATCACCAAGTGATACCAAGTGACACACTAGATTGTTTTCACGTCTTATATCAAATTCCAACTGGAACAACAATTGCATCTGTCACTTTCTAGTTATAAGGATGCATATAAGAACATATTTGGACAGCTGCAATTGTCTAAAATAAAATGACATACTTACTCACCTAGTAAATAGAAAAATCACAGAAGCACCAAACATTACACCCACGCAATGCAGGTTTTAGATAACAAAACATGTTATGGAAGTAAAATTATGTAAAATGAAAATGCACCAAAGAAAATATAAAAGGTCCAAAGATAGTGACCGAAACGTAGCTTTGTACATCCTGCACCAATAATGTACAGTTTGTTCATTCAAGACTAGAGATGGCCAAACTTCAGTAAAACTTCGGAAGTTGGTAAACAAACCTATTGAAGTTAATGGGGAGACATAGTTTCGAAGAAGGGAAGTATGGTGGGTTCACCAAGTGTTTATAGCCTGGAGGTAAAAATTGTCTTTCAGTAGCCAAATTTGATAGCTAACTTTGTACCTGATGAAAGGGATTGCTATCCCCGAAAGGTTGTACATTCCTTATGTGCTAAATAAAAGTTACTAGCAATTAATCCTGTATGCTGTGTGGAACCATTTTTCTCCATATTCTAGGAGTAGTACAGCTACACTCCTGCACACCAGTACCAGGTACTGTTTTGGATGACGATGTATGCGGTGTATCCCTGTTTGTGTACATATTGCTACATCACTAACACCCTCATGGAACATTCACCGTTCTCATACACGGACATGGCTCCAGGGAGTTCTTGATCCTGCCTCTTGGGTTTTGAACCTCATTTAAGTCATTTCTCCAGAGCGATCAGCTTTTGAGCGATTTTCTTTCAAAGGGATTTTCTATTTTAAAGGGATTTGTCTGTTTTTAAAGGGGAGAGAAAGCGTTAAGAAACAAAAGCGTTTATTAACTGTGGTTTGCGGCCTAGTAAATGTACTAACCTAACACTATATATTTCTAGGAGTGTGCCTGTGTAAGTAATTAATCACTTGTGTGTTTTTTGTTTTTTTTTTACTACTTACTGCTTGAATAAGGTAGTAGGAATTGTTTGAGTAAACTCAAAGCACTGGGTTACTGAAACAAATACTGGTGTTTAAAAAGCACTGTTTAAAAATACTGGTGTTTAAAAAGCACTGTTACCTGTAGAGTGGGGGTTGGTAAGAGACAAAGGAAAGGCATTTTTTTTTTCTTTTCTCTGATTGGATGGGGGTGTAGCTAATTGGTTTAAATTGGCTGAGGGCTGTTGGCTCTTTGGTTGTGAACCTCATTTAAGTCATTTCTCCAGAGCGATCAGCTCTTGAGCGATTTTCTTTCAAAGGGATTTTCTGTTTTAAAGGGATTTGTCTGTTTTTAAAGGGGAGAGAAAGCGTTAAGAAACAAAAGCGTTTAGAACAACACTGCTATTTCTCTGCTGTGTATTGCTGTGTCTCTGGTGTGTATTGCTGTTTAGTATGGACAGTTTTGTTGGGGCCGCGCAATGTGCATCCTGCTGCATGTATGGGATCTTGGAGCAGCCGCCCCAAGGGACCTATGTATGTGTCAGATGTGAGTGGGTTGCCCATTTGGAATCTGAGGTCCAGAATCTAAGGGGTAAACTTGCAGCATAGAAGGGCTTGGCAAATCTGGGGGAAATGCAGGTACTGGCAGGGGCCAGTAAACTGGAGGGTGGAGATGGGACAGATAAGGTGGTAAAGGAAGATAGATTTGTAAGGGTCACCAGGGGAAGTAGGGAATGGAAGGATAGGGGCGCTTCTTCCCAGTTGGTCGATCCCAACAGATTTGCCATTTTAGGTGAAGATGTGGAGGACGATGGCTCGGAAGCAGCATGTATGGAGCGGGCCTTTCCCTTGAGCACCCAGGGGACGGCCATCTCCAATACAAAGGAGGGAGAACTGGGGGTTAGGAAGGATAGGCAGGTGGTAGTGGTAGGGGACTCCATTATTAGAAGGGTAGATAGGGTAGTCTGTCGCCAAGACCCTGCATGCCGAACAGTGTGTTGTCTGCCTGGTGCTAGGGTTCGACATGTGGTGGATCGTGTAGACAGATTATTGGGTGGGGCTGGGAGTGACCTGGTGGTCATGGTTCACATTGGTGCCAATGACAAAGTTAGAGGTGGAGGTGAGGTCCTTAAAAATGATTTCCGAGAATTAGGGGCCAAGTTAAAAGCAAGGACCTCCAGGGTAGTGATTTCAGAAATACTACCGCAGCCACGTGCTACGCTAGGGAGACAACGGGAGCTCAGGAGTATAAATGCGTGGCTAAGAGGGTGGTGTAAGGAGATGGGGTTTGGGTTTTTAGAGAACTGGGCTGATTTTTCTGTTGGCTACAGGCTCTTTAGTAGAGACGGATTGCACCTCAATGGTGATGGTGCAGCTGTTTTGGGGGAGAAGATGGCTAGGGGGTTGGAGGAGATTTTAAACTAGGTATGGGGGGGAGGGAACGTTGAACTACACAGGGGTAGATAGAGAAGTTAGGGATCAGGGGGCTATTAACACAACGGACGGAGGAGAAGGGGGAGGGGGGAGCATAGAGGATAAGGAGGCATGTACGACCATGTATGGAAGTAAATCAATTGATAATCTAAAATGTATGTTTACAAATGCAAGAAGTCTGGCTGGAAAAACCGGCGAACTTGAAATAATAGCTTTAAAGGAAAGGTATGATGTAATTGGTATAGCAGAATCATGGCTTAATGATTCACACGATTGGACAGTAAATATTGAAGGATACTCCTTATTTAGACATGACAGAGTTAATAAGAAAGGAGGAGGAGTATGTATGTATGTTAAACAGGAATTGAAGCCAAATTTAAAAGATGGAATAGATGGGGAGTAAACGATACGGCAGAAACATTATGGGTGGAACTGTGTACAGGAAGCAAGAAGGTAGGTAAATTAATTGTTGGAGTATGTTATAAGCCGCCAAATGCCAGGGAGGAGGTGGAAATGAATCTCCATATGCAGTTGGCGAAGGCTGCTGGTATGGGGAATGTTCTGGTCAAGGGAACTGCCAGCACCTCAAAAGGTATAAAGTTCTTAAATTTCCTATATGAGCATTTTCTTTCACAGATGGTAAAAGTTCCTACTAGACAGAATGCGTTGTTGGATCTGTTGATATCTAATAACCCTGAGCTCATTTTGGAGATGAGAGTAATGGGAAGCTTAGGGAATAGTGACCATGATATAGTGTCATTTAATATAGGTTGAAAAAACTAAAGTGCACTGGCTTAACAAAAACTTTTAACTTTAGGAAAGCTAATTTTATGCTGTTAAAGGAATCGCTCCTGCTCATAGACTGGGGGGAACTGTTTCTAGGTAAAGATGCTGAGCAGATGTGGACCACTTTTAAATGGATATTAAACTATTACATTTCTAAATCGGTACCTTTAGGTAACAAGTGTAAAAAAATTAGATCCAGTCCTGCATGGCTTAATGCTCAGGTAAAAAGGGAGATGGAAAAAAAGAAAAAGGCTTTTAAAATTTTGAAAACAGAAGGCACAGAACAGGCTTACAGGGAGTACAAAAGCTGTAATAAAGAGTGCAAGAAAGTAATTAAACTAGCTAAAATAGAAAATGAAATACGGATTGCCGAACAAAGCAAGTCCAACCCCAAAATGTTTTTTAAGTATATAAATGGTAAAAAGATGAGGACTGAGAATGTGGGACCATTAAATAATGGAGCTGAGGTGGTAGTAGAGGATGCCAAAAAGGCTAATCTGCTAAACCGTTTTTTTACATCGGTTTTTACTGTTGAGAATCCTTGTCCTTACAGTAGGGATTGTAATAATATGCAGGGAAGAAATGAAGAGTTTTCACATTGGATAACAGAGGATATGGTACGGAAACAATTAGACAAGGTTAATATCAATAAAGCGCCAGGACCAGATGGATTGCATCCTCGGATTTTAAAGGAGCTTAGTTCAGTTCTATCTAGACCACTGTTTCTCATCTTTTCAGATTCGCTTTTGTCTGGGGATGTGCCGCTGGATTGGAAAAAAGCCAATGTAATACCAATATTCAAAAAAGGTAGTCGTTCACAGCCTGGAAACTATAGACCTGTAAGCCTAACATCAGTTGTAGGGAAGGTGATGGAAACCTTGTTAAGGGATGTTCCAGGGATCATCTTATTAGTAGTAGTCAGCATGGATTTATGAGAAATAGATCATGCCAGACAAATTTAATTGGTTTTTATGAAGAAGTGAGTAAGAAGCTAGATTCAGGCACAGCAGTGGATGTGGTATATTTGGATTTTGCAAAAGCTTTTGATACTGTGCCACATAAGCGACTAATGTATAAACTGAGAACTGTTGGCCTTGAAGAAAACATTTGTTCATGGATAGAGAACTGGTTATTGGACCGCAAACAGAGAGTGGTGGTTAATGGAGCTACATCTATGTGGGCTAAATTTCTAAGCGGAGTGCCTCAGGGTTCTGTACTGGGGCCGCTTCTGTTAAATCTGTTTATAAATGACTTAGAAGAGGGCATTGAGAGCAAGGTCTCAGTATTTGCTGATGACACTAAACTATGCAGAGCTTTGGAAACTTCCTATGATGTGCAAGTGCTGCAAGCAGACCTAGATAGATTATCAAAATGGGCAGCAGAATGGCAGATGAGATTCAATGTTGATAAATGTAAGGTGATGCATTTGGGATTTAATAATCCCTGTGCCACCTACACCATAAATAACTCTGTGTTAAGTGCATCTGTAATGGAAAAAGATTTGGGGGTTCTGGTAGATAACAGACTAGATAATAGCAAGATATTGTCTTGTATAAAAGGGGGAATAGATTCAAGAGAGAAAAATATTATTCTCCCTCTTTACAAGGCACTGGTAAGGCCTCATTTGGAATATGCGGTGCAGTTTTGGAATCCCATATACAAAAGGGATATCTTGGAAATTGAGGCAGTTTAGAGAAGGGCAAATAAATCAATAAGGGGAATGGAGGGGCTCGAATATGCAGGCAGATTTACATTGGAGAAGCGACGTTTGCGTGGGGACATGATTACCTTATACAAATATATTAATGGGCCATACAATGAACTCTCTGGTGCATTGTTCACTAATAGGTCATATCAGAGGACACGTGGACATCCTCTAAGGTTGGAAGAAAAGAAGTTTCATCTTCAGGTTAGGAAGGGTTTCTTTACAGTGAGAACGGTCAAAATTGTGGAACTGTCTTCCGGCAGATGTGGTAATGGCAAGTTCATTGAATAGCTTTAAAAAATGCCTGGATAAGTTTCTAAAACTAAAAAAATATTAAGAATTACTGGTATTAATGCATATAGATCTGGTTGATCCAGAGAGACATTCCGATTGCCGTTTGGAGTCAGGAAGGAATTTTTTCCCCATTTTTAGCTGGGGTTTTTTGCCTTCCTCTGGATCAACTGTTAGGTAGGGTTAAAAAAAAAAATATATATAAAGAGGGGGAATAGGTTGGACTTGATGGACGTATGTCTTTATTCAACCTTAATTACTATGTTACTATGTTACTATGTATGTCCGGTAGAAGGCATTTGGAAACATTGTACAGGAGGAAAACACACATGGAGTTACATGCACTCACCTTGTCTGAGTATTACCAACAGAATTGGATTCCGAGGGGTTAAAGGATAAACCTGCGTCCAACCCTGTTCATGGGAAATGAGTCATTTAAAAACAAATTCATCCATATACTGAATAAGTGTTCCATGGATGTGATGATGATAAATCTTGAGTACATAACTGTGGAACTTACAGAATTAAATGCCAAGATCACAGCCCTGGAAGCGGAATTGAATACCAATGTGCCCCAAGAGGAGTTTGTGAAACTCAAGTTTGAATTGGAGCAATATATGTCACAATACAGACGGAAGGGAGAGGAGTTTAAAAGATCCAAATTTGCCCATGATCAGGAAGATTCTGACCGCGGACAGGTATATGATTGGTCAATAGAGCTGCACCTACGTGATCGCGGTGCAGGATTACATCTTCGGAGATCAGACCCGGAACTACGCACGGGGGATAGAGGAGCCAATGATGGAGACCTTATCGCACGTGGGAGTGCAAGCAAAGAGGAACCAGAGGGGACCCTTAGCCCAAGCATGCACTACGTCCTAAAAGGAAGTAGCTGTTATCAACTCGTCACAGGTAGAGATGGCCGGTTTGTGGATCCGATTTTCATGAATTCCACTTTCCGAATTTTTTTCAAACTGCATTCGAAAATTTTGGTAATTTTTTGGACAGTTGGAGTGAGTTTACTGGAGACCTGACAGTGTGGTGGATTAGCACTTGTTGTTGTCCCCCTGTATTCAATTTTGAGACCCAGCAGTCCTTTTAAGAACTGATTTATGAGACCCAAAAGTCCTTTTAAGGACTAACCCTCACAGACGTCAGATTTGGTGACAGACCCCCTAGTGTGTCCATGCGCACAATGAATGGCAAGCTACTTACCTGATCGATTGCTCAACTGCCACGTAGTCTGACAGGTCCCGACAGACTCTGTCTTTTATGCGCATGCGCAAGTATGATGCGCGTAGAAGAAAGAATGATTGGTAGGATAAGTAGCTTACCTTCTCTCCTGGCTCCTGCAGGTTTTATTGAAGAATGGAAGGTAAGACACAGCTCCTTAACATCCCGTTCTTCAATAAAAACTAAATGCCAAAATGTTATTTACAGTGGAGATACCCTTTAAACAAATTAATTTTAATAAAATGTGCACATAAAACTATTTACAGAAAAAAAATAATTCTCAAGCAGGGTAGCCTTCCTCTCAAAGTAAATATGCGATGGCTC
The DNA here is from genome assembly GCA_019447015.1 of Hymenochirus boettgeri. Taxonomy (NCBI): domain Eukaryota; kingdom Metazoa; phylum Chordata; class Amphibia; order Anura; family Pipidae; genus Hymenochirus; species Hymenochirus boettgeri. The sequence goes on along the minus strand of CM033473.1, from coordinate 206,612,467 downwards.
GGTGAAAGCGCAAGAGGCGAATTTCCTGCCATATGCTCTCAAATTCTGTGGAGGAAGATAATGAGAGAATTGTAGTAAAGATGTTCAAGCACATTTCCTAAAGCACCATGTGGGTGATGCAATTTCGCACCTGCCTGCTACTTGTACATGCTCCTGCAAAGCAATAATGTCACGTACGTCATTTAAGGGAAAGTTCAGTGGAAAATATCATTATCTCTAAAATTATTAGTTTATATTATACATACCTAGTTATTCTACATATTCTCTTCCATTTTGAAAAATAAGTTGAATTAATACTTTTCCCTGCTGTGAACATTAGTGAACTGACATTTCAGGTTTTTCTTCTTCCCAGGATGCACCACTTCCTTGCAATGTTCCTAACAGTAATTTCTACTGATTGGCTGTTGGGTGGGTCAAACATGCTCAGATCTCTACCAAGCAACTGAATCAACCCAGGCGCTGGGTCAAGGACAAGACCATAACGATCTCTACTAGCAGTCCTGCAAACAGGAAGTCATTATTTCAGAAGCATTTAAGTATACACAGACAAAATGCAAAAGGGTCATTGGGATGGAAAAATACTGCTCTTTTTTCTTAAAAGTCTATGTATTTGCACTGAGCTTCCACTTTAAGCAATATTATTGCATCATGGGGGCTGATAAACAGCAGGAGGTAACGCCAACATAAAAAGAACATTCATTGATTTGCTAAATTGTGGCACAAAATCTAACATTCTTGGTTTTGCATCACTAGCGCTGCGCTACATATAAAAACCTTTGGAAGTGGCGCAGCCCCTACAAAAGTAGTGTCAACCCGACAGTACCCAATGTTGCATCATGTAGCATGGGTTTTACACTGCTTTTAAAGGGAAAATAAAGATATTAAATAATCTTGTATGTGGTTTATATTTCATTAACATTGCATAGGATTTACTTACGGTTTTGGCTGTTGGTAGGGGCCTCCATTGCTGCAGCAACAGCTTCAAGTGGTAGAGGAGTTGCTGGGGGGGCTGGCCTAAAATAGTCATTTATTTCAAACCTCACTATCAATTACATGTTCGAGTACATTTCCTAAAAAACTGCATAATGAACATTTCTTATAATTTTCAAACAAATAATATGCAATGAAAAACTTGATTAGTGAAAGATTTTAAAAAACATTTATTTCACTAGATTACTCTTACGTTGTTGGCTGCAGCCCGGAGCCTCATCATCCCCCAATGGTGTCTCCTGTGGGGGTAAGGAGTGGGTGGAAGACTCCTCGTCTGAAGATTTAAATAAAATAAGAGAATGATATATCTGAAGGTATTTCTCCCGCCCCCCCAAAAAAATGAAAGGGAAGGGTGGGTTGAGTATAGGGGGACATCAGTAGTTGTGTTTACCTGTATCTGTTTAGGGTTGGTGGATATCATTTAGCATTTATAAAAATAACCTTTCCAGATGATTAATCAAGATTTCTTTTTGACTGTAGTAGGTGTGAATAGCTGTGTGGGGGTCATGGGAGCCTCCACTGCTGCCTCTGGTGGTGGTGGTAGTGGGGTATCAGAGGAAGATTCGCCTGCAAGTTAAAAAAAAAAAAAATACATACTGATATATCTGAAGACTATAGTTGATTATATATTTGGCTTGAAAAGACAGATTTCAGAAGGTAATGTGTTATAGTTGCTTTAAAAGTCAATAATAATAATGCGATGGAAGTGATTTAATACTTCATTCTGGCTAAATAATTTTTATTGTGTGTATTGGACATGGAAAGGGAAAAGTTGATTGGGTGTAGGGAAGCATCAGTAGCTGCGTGTACTTGTATCTGCCGGATTTCTTTCCATTTTCAGATCTCGGGACATTTAAATTTGGGACTTCTGATCGCGTCTTTTATTTTTATCGAATATTAATTTTTTTGAAAATTCTCGAAAATAGCCTTGAAGCTCTATAATCCTCAAAAATACGATCGGAAACTATTTTAGAGTTTCCGAACGTATTTTCAAGGATTATCAAAAGTTTGAGGCTATTTTAGAGAATTTCCAAAAATAGTTTGAAAGTTCACTAAAAATCTAAAATGCTCTACGAAGTCCTGAAATCCGAATGATCTGTCCGGTTTCAGATGAAACATTCGTATTTTGGAACAGAGGGGTTCCGTGTGGGATCCGGGTCCGAGTTGGACCCGGATCCCATCTCTAATCTGTATAGGGTTGGTGGGTATCATTTTACATTTTTGAGTGCAAAAATAATTTGAAGGTTACATTTTTGACTATAGTTGTGGCTGAATTCTGATATAAAGAGGCAAATGGAAAGGAAGAAAAAAGGCATTTAAAACCTTTAAGGCCAAGGGAATGGAAAGGGCCTTTAGGGATTATAAAAACTGTAACAAGGAGTGTAAGAAAGCAATCAAACTAGCTAAAATTAATAATGAAGTTAGGATAGCTGAACAAAGCATCACTAAGCCTAAGATTTTAATAGTATATTAATAGTAAGAAAATGAGGACTCAGAATGGGGCACCATTAATTAATGGGGATAAGTTAGTTACGGAGGATGGCGATAAAGCAAATGTCTTGAATACTTTTTCCCCCTCTATATACACTATAGAAAATCCAAGTACAGATATCATAGAGTATAGTAGCAATAATGGTATAAAAGATTTAAGTGCACTTTGGTTAACCGAGGATATAGTACAGAAAGAACTAAATAAGGTTAATATTAATAAATCTCCTGGACCGGATAAAATACATCCTCGGGTACTTAGGGAGCTAAGTTCAGTTTTATCTAAGCCATTGTTTCTTATTTTTGCAGATGTCCACTGGTGTGCCTCTGGATTGGAAAAAGGCTGATGTTATTCCAATATTCAAAAAGGGTAGTCGTTCACAGCCCAGGTAATTATAGGCCTGTAAGTTTAACTTCAGTGGTGGGGAAGATCCTGGAAAGTTTAATAAGGGAACATGTTCTAGAGTATGTTTCAAGGACTCACATTATAAGTAGTAACCAGCATTGATTTAGCAGGAATAGATCTTGTCAAACTAACTTGCTTGGATTTTATGAGGAAGTAAGTAGACATTTAGACTCTGGCATAGCAGTAGATGTATCAAAGGCTTTTGATACAGTCCCCCATAGGTGACTAATGTATAAGCTAAGGTCTGTTGGTCTGGAGAGGCACATTTGTACATGGATAGAAAATTGGTTAATGAATAAGATGCAGAGAGTAGTTGTAAATGGGGCTTCATCATTATGGACTAAAGTGCTAAGTGGGGTGCCACAGGGTTCTGTGTTGGGGCCACTTCTATTTAATCTATTTATTAATGATTTGGAAGTGGGTATTGTCAGCAAGGTTTCTGTGTTTGCTGATGACACAAAACTTTGTCAGAGGATGTGCAATCGTTGCAGGGGGATCTGGATAGATTGTCACATTGGGCTGCTAAGTGGCAGATGAGATTCAATGTTGATAAATGTAAGGTGATGCATTTTGGACTTAAAAATCCTCATGCTACTTATACTATAAATGGGTCTGTGTTAAGTGAATCCCTGTTGGAAAGGGATCTTGGAGTTTTGGTGGATAACAAACTTAAAGGTAGTAAGCAGTGCCAGGCGACAACAGCCAGAGCCAGCATGGTATTGTCTTGTATAAAGAGAGGTATGGATTCAAGGGAGGAAAATGTAATTATCCTTCTTTACAAAGCATTGGTAAGGCCTCATTTGGAATATGCAGTGCAATTGTGGAATCCTGTGTACAAAAAGGACATCTTTGAAATGGTTCAGAGAAGGGCAACTAAATTAATAAGGGGATTGGGGGAGCTTGAATATGAAGAGAGACTGGAAAAATTACAATTATATACACTGGAGAAAAGGCGCTTGCATGGGGATATGATTAATGTGTATAAATACATTAACGGGCCATACAATAAACTATCTGGGGCATTGTTCACCAATAGAACATGTCAGAGGACATGAGGACATCCCTTAAGACTTGAAGAAAAAAGGTTTAGGCTTCAAGTTTGGATTTTTTTTTTTCAAGGGTTTTTACTGTGAGAACGGTAAAGCTATGGAACTGTCTTCCAGTGGACGTTGTTATGGCAGGTTCATTGGTCAGTTTAAAAAAAAAGCTGGATGAGTTTCTGCAAACAAGGAGTGTTGCAAGTTACTGGTATTGATACATAAAGTAGAGTTGATCCAGGAAAATTTCCGATTGCCACTTGGAGTCAGGAAGGAATTTTTTCCCCCTTAAAAAAAAAAAATTGGTGTTTTTTTTTGCCTTCCTCTGGATCAACAGTTAGGCAGGAAATGAGGATATTGCTAAGATGGGTTGGACTGGATGGACGTATGTCTTTATTCAACCTCAAATACTATAAACTATAATAATTTATTGTGATAACATCTACGAGTATAGGTCGACGTGTAGGAACAATCTTGTATTTACAAGGAATGTCAAAAAAATGGAAGTACATAAAATTTCCAGTTCTGGACTGTATTTTTTTAAAGATTGTAGGCATTGATACTGGTTCCCCAGACAGTTTCCCAGGTCCCTGAGCCATTTACAGTAAGTTACCACTGCTATTTAAACATTATTTTGGAGGTAAATTTCTGATTTTTTTCCCCATTAAATTTCCGCTCGTGGATTTCCGAATTTTTCAGAAAATCCAATTTACTTTGCACTGTTTCAAAATCTTGGATGGAGATCCCCTTTCTGAAAAAAAGAAAACCTATATTGCCATCCTCTTGTGGATTACAAATACTCCAGTTGGGAGTTGAGCTCTCCACCAAACAATTCAAAGGGCCCCAACGCCGGCTGACCCAAGCCCATAGAACCACTGAGCAGTGGGTAGACTATACAATACAAGGGCACTAGTTACCTATATATCTATTATTGTTCATTTTTTTTTAATGCATCATTGCGATATCACAATATATTTCTTTGTTATAAGTTTCCATTTTTACTTAGAATCCCTTTTACAAGGTGGGTGTCTGAGGGAAAAGAAGTGTTTTATTCTTTATCAAACCATTAAATGTGTACTTAAATCTTACTCTTGGTGAGTGTTTGGGTTCTGTGTTAGGGGTGTGGGGCCGTCACCACTGGTATAAAGGAGAAACAAAAAGAAGATTCAGCCACCCTTACGGGGGTAAGTGCTACATATAGATGATGTCTACCTCTTTTGGCGGATCACTTCTGTCCATTCAAATATAAGCTTTTCTATGCAATTTGACAAGACAGAAATAAGATTCCTAGATGTGAAAGTTAAAATGCGTAACTGTTTCGACACAAAATTGTATACTAAGCCAACTGAACGAAATCAGATACTGTCATACAAAAGTTTTTATACTACTTAAAAAGTCTATTCCGATCAGTCAATTTAAAAGGGTAAATAGGAACATCAGCAATAATGATAAGAAAAAGATACAACAGAGGTCAATGTATTGTAAATTTCTTCAAAGGGATTGTCCTAAGAAGGTACTTGATGAACTTTAAAGAAGGCTAACACGATTAAAGACTCCAAGAGGGTGAAGGTGAAAAACAAACAAATATCTTTTGTTAAAAAAACAAGGGAGGAGTTTTGTTTAAACTCCTTCCTTGTTAACAAATAGAAAAGGCCTCACACTAGGGGGTAGTCTGGTAAAATCCACCTTTAGAGGAGACAGGGTAAAAGAGGCTTCATTTCTGGGTAAGCAAAAATTGGGATTGTACCCCTGTTTAGGATGTGCTCAATGCATGTTTGTTGATAAAGGTAGGGAGTTTTGCAGTATATAATTCTGTACTTGCGACACCTCTTATGGTGTTTGACCCACATAATGTTGCCCCAGATGGTCAAGCATGTATTTCCCAACATTGATCTAGTATACTTAAGAAGGAGACCAAATTGCCAGTGCCTAAGCATGATGTGGAGGCAGGGCACTCAGAAAATGACCTGAGATTTGGGGTATTGGAGATGGTCCCTACTCAAATTAGGGACCATAGTCTACAGAAGATCTGAAAAGAAGGGAAGTGTGGTGGGATAACCAACTTAAGTGCTTATACTGGTGGTTTTAATAGGGACTACGATCTGTACCATTATGTATAATAAGGGGATAATAAGGGGTAAGTGCACTTAAACTATGTTTGTTTTCCAAACTGCCATAAGGTCAGAATATGAATAGGTATGATTGTAGTTGAGTTAAGGGCAATATGTATATAGTGTATATTGTGGGCTGGCCATATGATGTCATATGCTGTGGAGGGTGGATAAAAAGTTTCTTTTAGTAGCCATATGTAATAGCCAACTTTGTACCTGAGGAAGGGGATTTCTATCCCCGAAAAGTTTTGCATTCCATATGTGATGAATAAAAGTTACTAGCAATTAATCCTGTGTGCATTGTGTTACCATTTTTCTACATATTCTAGGAGTATTACAGCTACACTCCTGCTCACCAGTAACCAGGTACTGTTTTGGAAGAAGAGGTGTGTGGTGTATCCCTGTTTGGGTATATATAGTAGTAGCCGGGTGCAATCCTCCTCTTCACTTTACACAAACCAAATATAGAAATAAGGAGCACTCCTGGGTCTTCTCCAAATATTTTATTCATTTCATAGTGCAAAACGAAAGGCAACGTTTCAGTCTACACACTCAGACCTTTTCAAGGCTTGAGAAAGGTCTGAGTGTGTAGAGCGAATTGTTGACTGTATATATATATATATTGTGTGTATATATATATATATAATGCCATAATATAAAATAAAGAAAATACTTGGTAAGGTACTCCTGGGTCTTGACATTAAATAACTTTATTGTTATTGTGAGGACGGCCTAAAACATGGCCAAAACATGTTGATGCAGTATGTTTATGCACAATAAATTTGTTATTTAATATTTAATATCAAGACTCTGGAGTGCCTTACCAAGTATTTTCTTTATTCTACATTACCCACGGAGGAGCACCCGGGCAGAAAAAGTGTCAGAGTGGTGAATGACCATCATATAATGTATGCAATAATATAATATATATTAGCATTTTAAAAATTCTGAATTTATTGTAAACTCAAATGGCTCTTTATAATGCACTTTAAATGACCACAATAATCTCAGCAAAAAAAATTACACCCAGTTTTTTTATATGTGAAGGATAATCATCTTCTTCAGTGTGAAATCTCAACCTAACACAAATGTCAACATTCTCATTGTGTAATATGTATTATGACAAGAGGGGAATACAGCCAGTTCCCCTTAAAGCTAGTAACGATGGGATCCAGGTCCGAATTCGACTCGGATCCAACACGGAACACCTTGGTTCCGAAATCCAAATGATCTGTCCGAATCCGAATGGATCGTCTGGATCTCTGCACTTCAGTGCATTTTCGATTATTATCGAATGTTTGAGGCTATTTTCAATAATTTTTGAAATTGCCTCAAATGTTCGGTAATCCTCGAAAATACGATCGGAAACTCGAAAGTAGTCTCTGATCGTATTTTCGAAAATTATCGAAAATACTTTTGAACATTTGATAATAATCAAAAATTTGTTTCATTCTCAGATCTTCGGGATTTTCCCAAGATCTGGGAATCCGAAAATGGAACGAAAATGGTGAGTTTCGGCCATCTTTAAAAGCCAACTAATCAATGCCTTAAACAACTCATCCCTTTTCCTATGACCCTATGCCTAGTGCAACAATGACACAGACTTGTAGGGTGAAAAGATCAGTAACAGTTTTATTAATTAATATTTGTTAATCCCGATAAATTAATCTTTCCTCTTCCATTTTGGTTGACTTAGCAACCTGTTAACAAACAAAAAAAATACCTCAATACTTTTGTATGTCATCTTACTGTAGGGAGGGCATCAGATACCTTCACCAAAATGTCCTTAAAGAAGTAGAAAGCTGTGAGAAAATGTTGCCATATTAGCGATAATATACAGGAAGAACGTTTTTTTCAAAGTTTGAAAGAAGTACAGTGTATACCTCTTTCAATTTAAAGGCAACATGTGCCATGTAGCTTCTCTCATTACAAATATTGAATACTTTTTTACTATCTTCAATACAGAGCTTATATGCCATTTACCAGTTTTCCTAATTATGTAGATTTAAGAAAAAATGTGGCGTTCACCATCTATTTAAAAGTGTCACATTTACCAGCTTCTTTCAACACAGCTCCTAATTGAAAAGTGTTGCATTTACTGTCATGCTTAAAGAGAAAATGTGCCTTTCCAACTCTCAGTACAAAGATCAATGCACAAACATGCCATTTACGAACCTTTTTTTAGATGCAGTACTTAAAGGGATAGTGAAGCATTTACCTATTTTCGTTGCAATAACTTATCAATGACTTATACAAAAACTGTACCATTTACCAACTTCTTTCAATGCGATATTTAAAAATGTAATAAAACTAAAAAAAACAACTGATTTATCAGCCTGCTTGGATACTCACCAGCATCAGCTGAAAGGAAACTGGTTGGTGAAATATTAAATTTGATTTAACCTAATATTAAAAGTGGGAATGGAAAGAGTGGATCCAGAAAATGTCTATGCTGCCATACGCATCCTTCAAAGACTCCTCTAGGAAAATTTAAACCAACAACTTATGTGTGCTCCTTATTTTTTGTGTGCACACTGTATCGTAGTTTACCAGTTAATCACATGCCAGATGGTGTGACAAACATTGCATTTCTGGTGATGGCAAGAGTCCTAGGAAACATGTATGCATCTAATTCTACATTTTCAGAATGTTTTTTTTTAAAGCCGGTTATGAAAATTTATTTGGGTGCATTCTGTACTTTAGAAAATGTATTATTATTATTCTTTAGGGTCCATAAAAAGTATAAATTTCACTAAACCTAAGGCTTGCTGGTAAAATGTCATGAAGTCAATATTAAGTCACATTTGTAAACTAGTTAGAAAGAGTCAGTGGTGTGGTGCCCCTTTAACACTAGAAAAAATGAGGTTCCTATAGAAATAGGGAACTCTATGGAATTACTCAATTGATTGGAGTGCTCAGTATAGGAATAGATTAATAAAAGTATTGACTTCCAGAGAAAATAACAGAACTGTGAAAATATATTACCACTAAATTTATTTACTCATAAAGAGCATTTTAAAGGGGAACTGTGGTCACACGAAAGTTGATTTTAAATGAAAGGTTCCTACCTTTAAAATGAGCCATCAACCACCTCTGTGTGATTTACAGTCCAAGATATAAAGAAATCTCTGATCAAAAAGTTATAGTGTGCAGTGTTCTCCCCAGAATTTTCTTCAGTCCGTACTTCACCCGGTGCCACTATCGTACTGTCCTCCTCCTATATCAGTCACCACTCTGCTATATCGCCATATCATTAACCAGCATAAGTTCCGGCCACCTCACACCGACGCGCGTTTCGCTTGCTGAGAACTTTTTACGCAAGCTTCGTCAGGGTATCTCGAGACTTCAATGTGAGACCTGTTTTTAAATAGATTTACTAATAGGGCGGGTCTGAGCTATTAGGCTCCAAAACAATTAAAGGAACAGTACATGAAAAACTAATCTGTCAATTATAAGGTCACCCAACATGGCGTACACCTCTCCCTAGGACTAGGTTCTACATAGGGCTGCTATTACACCCAGTTCTGTTAGCAACCCTACCATTTACATTTTATTAATGGTTAATTTTCTACCTGAAGATCAACCATAACGTATTCAAAAGAAGCCACCAAAATTTGATCTTAGGCAAAATCCTATTTTATACGCTACAAAAAACAAGCATAGTGAATATTATCATTGAGACCTTTTGGGATTTCCGTTTGGAGATTGTAGATCCACCTACTTTCATTTTGTAGAAGTATGGACTCCACATTACCTCCCCTTTGGCCTAAAGACACATGTTGAATGCCCATAAATGTAAAAATTATTCGGTTCTCTTTATGTTGTTCTACTATGTGCTTGGCCATAGCACTCCTGTCTATTTGACCATTTAGAGTGGCTCTAACATGTTCGGCAATTCTTATATTCAGCCTTCTCTTGGTCTGTCCAACGTATCTCATTCCACAACTGCATTGTAACAAGTATACTACCTGGGTATGCTTGTGAAGGTTCTCATTCATCCAGGTCATGGTAATCTATCTATTCTGACAATTGCCCATTACTGGAAACTATAATTCTTCTAATTGTGATTTTCACATTTCCCTGGAATAGCTGGTGGGCGAGCGATTAATCATTAAAGTCCGCCTGAGGTCGCAATGAGCCGTCCAGCACAAATCCAACAGCCCCCATCTCTACCATAGTCGCGCATGTGCAGATAAGAGGGACATTCGGGAAACAGACAAGACAGAGCAGAGCCGGATTCAGACCAAATGGGGCCAAAGGCACAAGTCAAATTTTTGGGGGGCCCCCTAACATAGTAACATAGTAACATAGTAACATAGTAACATAGTAACATAGTAACATAGTAATTAAGGTTGAATAAAGACATTCGTCCATCAAGTCCAACCTATTCACTTTTTTTTTTTTTTTTTTATTTATTTTTTTTAACCCTACCTCACTTAACACAGAGTTATTTATGGTGTAGGTGGCACAGGGATTATTAAATCCCAAATGCATCACCTTACATTTATCAACATTGAATCTCATCTGCCATTCTGCTGCCCATTTTGATAATCTATCTAGGTCTGCTTGCAGCACTTGCACATCATTGGAAGTTTCCAAAGCTCTGCATAATTTAGTGTCATCAGCAAACACAGAGACCTTGCTCTCAATGCCCCCTTCTAAGTCATTTATAAACAGATTAAACAGAAGCGGCCCCAGTACAGAACCCTGAGGAACTCCGCTTAGAACTTTAGCCCACATAGATGTAGCTCCATTAACCACCACTCTCTGTTTGCGGTCCAATAACCAGTTCTCTATCCATGAACAAATGTTTTCTTCAAGGCCAACAGTCCTCAGTTTATACATTAGTCGCCTATGTGGCACAGTATCAAAGGCTTTTGCAAAATCCAAATATACCACATCCACAGCTGTGCCTGAATCTAACTTCTTACTCACTTCTTCATAAAAACCAATTAAATTTGTCTGGCATGATCTATTTCTCATAAATCCATGCTGACTACTACTAATAAGATAATCTCTGGAGACAAAGTCAAGGATATGATCCCTTAACAAAGTTTCCATCACCTTCCCTACCACTGATGTTAGGCTTACAGGTCTATAGTTACCAGGCTGTGAACGACTACCTTTTTTGAATATTGGTATTACATTGGCTTTTTTCCAATTCAGCGGCACATCCCCAGACAAAAGCGAATCTGAAAATATGAGACACAGTGGTCTTGCTAGAACTGAACTAAGCTCTTTTAAAATCCTAGGATGCAATCCATCTGGTCCTGGCGCTTTATTGATATTAACTTTGTCTAATTGATTCCGTACCATATCCTCTGTTATCCAATGTGAAAACTCTTCATTTCCTCCCTGCACATTGTTACAATCCCTACTGTAAGGATTCTCAACAGTAAAAACCGATGTAAAAAAACGGTTTAGCAGATTAGCCTTTTCGGCATCCTCTACAACCACCTCAGCTCCATTATTTAATGGTCCCACATTATCAGTCCTCATTTTTTTACCATTTATATACTTAAAAAACATCTTGGGGTTGGACTTGCTTTGTTCGGCAATCCGTATTTCATTTTCTATTTTAGCTAGTTTAATTGCTTTCTTGCACTCTTTATTACAACTTTTGAAGTCCCTGTAAGCCTGTTCTGTGCCTTCTGCTTTCAAAATTTTAAAAGCCCTTTTCTTTTTTTCCATTTCCCTTTTTACCTGAGCATTAAGCCATGCAGGAGTGGACCTAATTTTTTTACACTTGTTTCCTAAAGGTACCGATTTGGAAATGTTATAGTTTAATATCCCTTTAAAAGTGGTCCACATCTGCTCAGTATCTTTACCTAGAAACAGTTCCCCCCAGTCTATGAGCAGGAGCGATTCCTTTAAAAGCATAAAATTAGCTTTCCTAAAGTTAAAAGTTTTTGTTAAGCCAGTGCACTTTAGTTTTCTGCAACCTATATTAAATGACACTATATCATGGTCACTATTCCCTAAGCTTCCCATTACCTTCATCTCCAAAATGAGCTCTGGGTTATTAGATATCACCAGATCCAACAACGCATTCTTTCTAGTAGGAACTTCTACCATCTGTGAAAGAAAATGCTCATATAGGAAATTTAAGAACTTTATACCTTTTGAGGTGCTGGCAGTTCCCTTACTCCAATCTATTTCAGGGTAGTTAAAATCCCCCATAACCAGAACATGCCCCATACCAGCAGCCTTCGCCAACTGCATATGGAGATTCATTTCCACCTCTTCCCCGGCATTTGGCGGCTTATAACACACTCCAACAATTAATTTACCCACCTTCTTGCTTCCTGTACACAGCTCCACCCATAATGTTTCTGCCGCATCGTTTGCTCCCCCATCTATTCCATCTTTTAAATTTGGCTTCAATTCCTGTTTAACATACATACATACTCCTCCTCCTTTCTTATTAACTCGGTCATGTCTAAATAAGGAGTACCCTTCAATATTTACTGTCCAGTCGTGTGAATCATTAAGCCATGATTCTGCTATAGAGGCTTGCTGGTAAAATGTCATGAAGTCAATGTTAAGTCACATTTGTAAACTAGATAGAAAGAGACAGTGGTGCCCCTTTAACACTAGAAAAAATGAGGTTCCTATAGAAATAGGGAACTCTATGGAATTACTCAATTGATTGGAGTGCTCAGTATAGGAATAGAGTAATAAAAGTATTGACTTCCAGAGAAAATAACAGAACTGTGAAAATATATTACCACTAAATTTATTTACTCATAAAGAGCATTTTAAAGGGGAACTGTGGTCACACGAAAGTTGATTTTAAATGAAAGGTTCCTACCTTTAAAATGAGCCATCAACCATCTCTGTGTGATTTACAGTCCAAGATAGTTATAAGGATGACAGATGACATTCCAGGGGCTGCTCCTCCACCTTGCTGTCGGCAAACAAAGTCGCAGATTACATAGTGTGTGAACGAAACCGGAAGTCCCTCCCTTCTGTAGGACTGAAGATATCAGAAGAAAAGGTAAGAGAATCTACAACCCCTACCCTCCTAATGGCCCCTCCCACTCATGGGCCCCGTGGCCCCTCCCCCACTCGCACCTCAGACCCTTATCCCCCCTACAGAAAACTGTGAAAACAGCCTTTTCAGGCAGAGGCTGAATCAGACAAAAAAGGTTAAACTGCCATCAGCTGTGCTATCAGTCAAAATCAATCAATAAAGATAAAATTAAATTGTTTATTATAAAGTCAAGTGAGTGCAAGCTGCAGTTCCTCTCCAATAAAAATATATAAAGTGAGGCAATTTTGGCAAGTGAACTGTCAGGCTATCTGACTAGTGGACTGGCTGAAAGGCCTTGGAGTAGAAGCATGATTTTTTATGAGTGGACTGGCAATATGTGTTGGTTGTTGTTGTCATGATGACTGATTTGTAATAGTCATTCAGGGCAGTATGATGCTGGAAACTCAGGGTTGCTATTAATACTTCATCAGTAGCTCAAATTGATGAGCTCTTCTTTCGTTTACACATAGGTACCATAAATATAGCTGAAAATGTTTGCCATTTGGCCATAAATGCCAGGGCCAGATTGGACATCAAATGTGCAGGTCCTTTGCTAATGAGCTTGGATCCTTTTTGGGATGCATAAAAATTGTTAAGACTTTGACATCTTACAGTAGCCAAATGTACCAGCATGTTCATTCAGAATGGTTTTACAATGAGTAGATTATTTTCATAAATGGACAGATCACAACATCTGTCTGTGCGTGTATTGACTTTATTACAAAATTCTAGTCACTAGTTATTTTATATAACATAGTAACTATAGGCAAGTAGACAATACATTAAACAAAAAAAAAATCTGTGTTTTTAAGTTAAATACTTTTCATGATTTGCAATCTGGCGCTTAGTTTACTTATCAACATTCTGTACCGGTGTTCAGTCCAAAGTCAAAGACAAAATAATCAAACTAATTCAAAGGAACAGGAAAAGTCACGTTGCCTGGTAATTGCAGTACATTGAGTGACCTTCTGGCCTAATTACATAAAATGTTAATTTTGTCTTCTACCAAAAAAATCTGCTACTGTCTTATTCCCAGAACATATTGTTTCTACAAAAAGGAAAGCTTTACAGTGTTTATTTCTATTTTCTGCAAAATTCTGTCCTTAAATACCATTAAAATGAATTCTCAAAATAAAGGGAAGACATTTTGTTTTAAACCCTACTTAAAGTTTTGTATAAGAAAACAGAAAGTTGACATTCATGTAAAAGTCACATCTTCCATGTTAAGATCTTTAATCCTACATCTCTGAGCATATTCATTAAATTAATAAATAATTCATTAACTGCCACAAGAACTTCTATAACCCCTCCTTGTTTGAAGCTGTATGTTTTGGTTTTTTTTTATTCCATTTTTATTGAACTCAATCCAATAGACAGTAACAAAATCATACAAACGATTTCAATGCATGGATTGTAATATTGTAATATTTTTACCATACAGACTTTAAATTCATACCATCCAAAAAGTCTAGTAACTGCAAAGAAAACATACCTGAGTTAAAAAAAACTATCTTTTTTAAAAGGTCTGGATATTGGTGTGTGTTCCCTATACCATTTCCCTGGTCCGAGAGCCATGTACAGTAAGTTACCATTGCTATTTTAACCTTTATTTCATCCAAATTAAATATTTTGTCTCCCCAATTTGTCCCCATTGACTTTAATGGGTTTGTTTTCGAGCTATCAAACTTTTACTGAAGTTTGGAAGTTCGAAACGAACTGAACTACACGAAGTTCAGCCATCTCTTATATTGAACAGGCAAATAAAAAAATAAGGAAATTTAGGATTGGGCAATGAACCTCTCCCTAGCTTAGTCTAAAAGGGGAAAACAGGCAGGAAATGCAAACTTTTATAGCCTTTCATTTAACAAAACTTCCTTTTGATCTGCATGTCTGCTTTAAAGGATATGTACATACAAGAGGAATAGAACACAGAAAGTGGAATTATGAGGGCACATCCAAGTAAATTCATTATAAGTTACCGTATATACTCAAGTATATCAAGTACACCCAAGTACATCAAGTCGACCCGAGTATAAGCAGAGGTACCTATTTTACCTGAAAAATTTGTAAAACATGATTGACCTGCATACAAGCCAAGGGTTGACTTTCTCTCATATACAGCCCCATATAAAGTCAGTAACAGACAATTTCTTGGCACTCCAGATGTTAAGAAATTACAACCCCTAGCTTGCTTTGGCAGGTGGAAAGGTTCACTTGAGACAAGCAACATATGTTTTAGCCCAACAAGCAAAAAAAAATGCTCCTACCCACCTCTAAGCCCAAAGACCCACAAAGAAGTTAAACAAGCTAAATATCTTACCAGCAGAAGAGTAAGTAGGATATGCGTTAAAACACACCCCTCTTCTAAAAAGCCAAATTAAATTCATCAATAATTAGATACTGTATACTGGGATATCCCCTCACACTCCATTCACACTCACACTGATTTCAGTAACAACATATACGGATATACATTAATTTATAGAATGCAGGACAGATAGGCAACAGGGAAAGCCAAATGTTAACCCACCCTGAACAATATATTGTTCATTACATAAATACTACATATCAGTGGCAGACCATAAACAGAGATACATGGATCACAAAATATACTATACCGATACAGGCCAATGTACAGGAGGGGGAGCAGATTACATTTACTTGGGTGTGCCCTCACAATTCCACTTTCTGTGTTCTTTTCCTCTTTTATATTTAAGTGGAAGGTGCACCCCTTTTTATAATTCTGTAATTAGATACAATTGGTGCCAGTCATTTGTGTTTTTTACAATTAAGTTTTTTCTTAAAGTTGTTTTTTTTTTTTTAAATTGCCAATTAGAGATGGGATCCGGGTCTGACTCAGACCCGGATCCGACACAGAACCCCTCTGTTCCGAAATCCAACTATCACTTTCTGTTGATCTGTCCACTATTATTCATTTTGATAATCCTATATTTCAGCTGTCAATCAAGTGCCTAATTATAATAAACTCTTGTTATGTACAGTTTTTTTGTAGCTGGAATGGTGACAGTTGGTACGTGAAGTGCATTGTGGGAAATTCACTCTCCAAATGCTGAGCATGCTTGCCCTTACAGAGAGTAAAATATTCTGGTAGGGGGCTCTGTGACTGAGGGACCGAGATTGAGTCATGCAACAACACAAACACATCAGAGTAAGTGCTGCTTACATGTATTCATTTATAGATTGAAATGAGGCAAAGTAATTTTTTTAGTGTACAAATTCCTTTAAAAAACAGCCTTCTGGGCACTTACAGAAAATAAATGTTGCAGAAATACATTCATACAGTGAAAATTGCTTTCTTCTTTAATTGGTCACAGTTAAAGGGGCAATACGATTTCAAACGTAGATTCAAGGGGTGAGTGCACTCTGATCCAACAAGGGTGCAGACACCTCAAGGTTCCTCCTTTGGGAACTGGAAACTCCAAAGATAAAGTCAAAATGAGGGTTGCACTGCAAATACCAAATAATTCTTTATTAGTGACCACACATCATTCAAAACAGGGGGGTTATTTGCCCCCTTTTTCAACCCCCTGAAATGTTGTGAGTGATGTGTGGTCACTAATAAAGAATTATTTGGTATTTGGAGTGCCACCCTCGTTTGGGCAATATGATTAGCTTACTTTCTAGCAAACACATATTAAGTCATTATGCTTTGCAAAGCTGCAGCTTTAATTAGTAATTAATTCAGGTGTGCACTGTTAGGCTCCATAAAAAACAGTGTAGTCTTGAGCATGTATTAGTGTTGATTAGTACTCTGCCCCATGATGCAGGCATTTAAAGTGGCTGTACAGGTGTAGGTATCGTTAAGAATTGAATTCTAATAAACAAAAGTTGCAAGTAGCAGTAAGAAAGATAGGTCTTGCCCTTGCCCAACGCCTGTGACCCAACGCCTGTGACCCAACCCCTGTGTTGCTCAGTAGAGACCCACCCAACGCTAATATCAATAGAATTACTGTTAGGAACCTTCCATGTTAGTGTGCATTCTGTAAAGAAGGCCCATTACAGACCTGAAATGTTAGCTCACTAATGTCAATAGTAGAGAATAGTGGGATATAAATTGAACAGTTTTTTTCAAAAGGAAGAGAATAATAAGGTATGCAAATATAAAATAAGATTTTAAAAATATTTTTCCACTGAACGTTCTCTTTTAAGACAGAAATTTTTTGTTGCTGTTGCCACTCCATGCTAAGCATGATTCCGTTGTATAATAATACGCACCCCCGGAGACAGATTCAAAGACAGAGTCTAGAAATATAAATATTCTAGAAAAAATTTTTCTAGAAATATCGAATTTTTGGACAATTATCGTATGTTGAATGCAGAAGCTTGAAAGTACCATCAGTGTGGGAAGGAATTTCTTTATTTAAAGTTCTGGATATTTATGCGTGTTCCTCAGACCAGGTCCCACGTCCCAGAGCCACGTACAGTAAGTTACCATTGCTTTTTGAACTATTTGTCTCCATTGAGTTAATTGGATTTTCGAATTTTCATACTTTTTCGAAAGTTCGTCCATCTCTAGTAACAAGGAGGATCCTGCCGATGTATGACAGTAATGACTTTTAACTGGTGGCAAGTAGATAAAAAACCTCATATAATAAAGTTTCTGCTGTTTGTCTTAAAAATAAAAATATAGAAAAATACCTACCTTAAAAAATAATATTTTTGAGCTCCAATTAAACAGAAACCCTAAGACATAGCTATATCATTACTAGCCTTTTAAGAAGATATAAATTGCTCTGATTGCCTAGCTACTAGCTAAAATAGTGCGCAGCTTCAATAACCCATTGCATGTAAAATGTTTGTTTCCCAATCTATTTGATGTCTTCTTCGCGTTGTTAATGGTTGGAGGATATCATGGAGTAAAATTTAAATGTTAATTTTCTGCATTATTTGCATTTACCAATCCATTTTCTTTCTGTATTTTGATGTAAATGTTAAACTTACTGATAAACATTAAGGCTGTTCATGATGAGATTAGTAACTGAGATCCTGCAATAATCTTTTTATGAACAAATATATATCTATATATCTAGAACAAATAGTCAATTTGACCACACTCCACACCCACTTTGCAATGCCCCGGTGCTACTCCATACACATCCACCTATTCCAATAAAGAGCACTCAAAGGGACTTCCATCAGCAAATAATCCAAAAAACCTTTATGTGCCTTAACGCGTTTCCGCCCTCAGGGCCATCATCAGAAGTCTGAACTACATTTCCAATCACCCTTGATATAACCCATAACTCCTCCCCTGGTCTCTTAACAACAGTTGATTATCACAGGTAAAATACTGTCTCAGTGCAGATATATATCTAAACCACATACAAACCACAAATATCTTAAACATTAAAATTTCTCAGTGATTATAACTATAAAAGTGTTTATCTATCTATCTATCTATCATCTAATATAATACTAGACATTAAGCCTGTTCAATAACAGGCACTAGAAGCCCAGAGTGCCTGCATCCTCCATGTCTCTGGCCACAGTTCCCTCTTAGTGTCCCAGACCCAGGGTCCCTCCTCTGTCCCAGACCCAGCCCCCCCCCCCTCTTCTGCCCCAGACCCAGGGCCCCCCCCTGTCCCAGACCCAGTGCCTCCCCCTCTCTGTCCCAGACCCAGGGTCCCCCACTCTGTCCCAGACCCAGGCCCCCCCACTCTGTCACAGATCCAAGACCCCTCCCTCTGTCCCAGAGCCAGGGTCCCCCATCTGTCCCAGACCCAGGGCCCCTCCTCTGCCCCAGACCCAGGGCCCCTCCTCTGCCCCAGACCCAGGGCCCCCTCTATCCCAGACCCGGGGCCCCCCTCTTCTTCCAGACCCAGGGCCCCCCTGTCCCAGACCCAGCCCCCCTCTCTCTCCCAGACCCAGGGTCCCCCCCTCTCCAGACCCAGGTCCCACCCCCTCTGTCCCAGACCCCCCGTCTGTCACAGATCCAAAGTCCCCCACTCTGTCCCAGACCCAGGGCCCCTCCTCTGTCCCAGACCCAGGGCCCCCTCTGTCCCAGACCCAGGTTCCCTCACTCTGTCCCCAGACCCAGTGCCCCCCACTCTGTCCCAGACCCAGGTCACACCACCTGTGTCCCAGACCCAGGCCCCCCCTCTGTCACAGATCCAGAGTCCCCCAATCTGTCCCAGACCCAGGGCCCCTCCTCTGCCCCAGACCCAAGGCTGCCCTCTGTCCCAGACCCAGGGTCCCCCACTCTGTCCCAGACCTAGGGCCCCTCCCTCTGTCCCAGACCTAGGCCCCCCTCTGTCCCAGACCCAGGGCCCCCCTCTGTCCCAGACCCAGGGCCCCCATCTGTCCAAGACCCAAGTCCCCATCTTTCCCAGACCCGGGGCCCCCCCTGTCCCAGACCCAGGGCCCCCCAACTCTGTCCCAGACCCAGAGTCCCCCATCTGTCCCAGACCCAGGGCCCATCCGCTGGCCCCAGACCCGGCCCCCCCTGTCCCAGACCCAGGGCCCCCCACTCTGTCCCAGACCCAGTCACACCACCTCTGTCCCAACCCCACTCTGTCACAGATCCAGAGTCCCCCGTATGTCCCAGACCCATGGCCCTCCTCTGCCCTAGACCCGGCACACTCTGTCCCAGACCCCCCCCTGTCCCAGACCCAGGGCCGCCCCTGTCCCAGACCAGGGTCTCCCACTCTGTCCAAGACCCAGGGCCCCCCTCTGTCCCAGATCCAGCCCCCCCCCCCACTGTCACTCTGCTTTACAGCCAGCCCTGACACTTTGGTTAATAGGAGGTTAATTTAAGCATGGTGTCATGTCAGTGAGCAGTTCTGACTCCCCCCCCCCCTCACCTAGACATGTCTAGTGCAACCCTCTCCCTCACACCCCCACAGACACATGATTAATATCATTGGGGTCCAGGACAAACACACACCCCACCCCACCAGCTACACCCCCCTGCCTCACTGTCCCCCCCCAGAGTCTTAAAACATAACTGTTGTGTGTACAGTTTATTGGTGTCAGACCCAGTAATGCACATGGACGGAATTTTCACACTGTGAAGAGTTAACTTAAGAAATCAAACCCACCCGCAGAGCACCAGCAGCCCATCAGCAGCTCATTACTGTCCCGTTCCACCCCAGTCCCGTACCAGTGAGGGGAAGTGGCTCAGGCTGTTGTACATCACAGGGAAGTTGCCGCACACTGCTCTCTCTCTGGCTTCTATGCAGTTAAGTTGTCAGGTCCCGGTCTGTGGTCCCGCCCCTTAATGCAAACTTGTGATCCGATTGGCTGTTCTACTCTGAAGGGAGAAGAAGCAGCCAATCAGGTAGATTGGCTGCTTCTTTTACTCCAGAGCAGCCACACACACACGGACACGGGGACGCACACTTGCATTTTATTAATAGGATATAAAAATCATGTAGGTGGGCACTCTCCCTTAAATATTTTAGAGCCCGCCGGTGCATCCAGAAAAACAATGTATACAAGCCTGTTATAGAGAATAACAGGTGCACTCCAGGAGATCTTTTGATATCTTTATTGAATAATAATAAAAAGTGAAGAAGTGACATTTTGGTCTTCACTCACTTTTGCACGTTTTATTGCTGTGCTAAAGGTCATAGAGTGAAGCCCGAAAACGTTGCATCTGCAATAAAGGTCTCAAAAGAAGTCCCTGCGTACTATTCCTCTGTAATATATATTATTAAATCCATTAAATTAAATGATGTAGTTAAAATGAAAAGCCGGATTAAGTATTGGAGATTATTGAAAAAGAGAGTGTAAAACAGAGGGATTTTTCTTTAGAAGAGTTTAAAATATTAATGGGGGGGAGGGGCATAGGTGCTTTAAATCATTTATCAAATTGCACAATTTGTTCAGCAATAGAGATGTCCGAAATCAGAAGTTTCGTTCTGTTTTCGGATTTACGTAACTCAGGAAAAACCTGAAGATCCAAAACGGAATGTACTTTCGAGGGTTCGGAATGTATTTCGAGGGTACCGATGTACAAGGTTATTTTTCAGTAATAAAACTCAAAATAATCTTGAACCTTCGATAGCCCTCAAAAATACGATCGAAACTACTTTCTAGTTTCTGATCGTATTTTTGAGGTTACCGAATGTACAAGGTTATTTTGGAGGGTTAATGAAACCCTTGAAATATGTCCCGAAATCCAAACGACTCTCGGTTTCGGACAGAGGGTTTCCATGTCAAACCTGGATCCCATTTCTATTTAGCGATACAGGTAAAAGTATTTCATATGGTTATGGTAAGGATACATATATTGTAGGAGCCTCATTTACAAGAGCCACTGGGCTAACAATCATTCTAATGTCACACTTACCAGTTTAATAAAGTTAACATGACTATGGTTTTCTGGCATCAGCAGCAGTTTTGTCGGATCTGTGGAATCGTCTCTTTATCGATAGTGTGTATCAAGCTTTAGTACTGAAGGTACCTATTGTTAGGTATCATTACTCAGTGCAGCAAAATATCAATTTGATCAAGAAAGTTATATCTTGAAAAATGATTCTTATCTTTGTTTCAGTGTTCGATAAAGCAAACTGGAATGAATATAAGGAATTTGGCATCTTTTTTAGCTCATCTTTTTAATATTTGGCACCAACTTAGTACTCTGCCCCATGATGCAGGCATTTAAAGTGGCTGTACAGGTGTTGCCAATTAAAAAGATGAGCTAAAAAAGATGCCAAATTCCTTATATTCGCATCAGCAGCAGTTTTGTCGGATCTGATGGAATCGTCCCTTTATTGATAAGTGTGTATCAAGCTTTAGTACTGAAGATACCTATTGGTTGAGGTATCATTACTCAGTGCCGCAAAATATCAATTTGATCAAGAAAGTTATATCTTGAAAAATAGATTCTTATCTTTGTTTCAGTGTTCGATAAAAGCAAACTGGAATGAATATAAGGAATTTGGCATCTTTTTTAGCTCATCTTTTTAATTGGCATTCCAGTTTGCTTTATCGAACACTGAAACAAAGATAAGAATCATTTTTCAAGATATAACTTTCTTGATCAAATTGATATTTTGCTGCACTGAGTAATGATACCTCAACAATAGGTACCTTCAGTACTAAAGCTTGATACACACTATCGATAAAGAGACGATTCCACAGATCCGACAAAACTGCTGCTGATGCCAGAAAACCATAGTCATGTTAACTTTATTAAACTGGTAAGTGTGACATTAGAATGATTGTTAGCCCAGTGGCTCTTGTAAATGAGGCTCCTACAATATATGTATCCTTACCATAACCATATGAAATACTTTTACCTGTATCGCTAAATAGAAATGGGATCCAGGTTTGACATGGAAACCCTCTGTCCGAAACCGAGAGTCGTTTGGATTTCGGGACATATTTCAAGGGTTTCATTAACCCTCCAAAATAACCTTGTACATTCGGTAACCTCAAAAATACGATCAGAAACTAGAAAGTAGTTTCGATCGTATTTTTGAGGGCTATCGAAGGTTCAAGATTATTTTGAGTTTTATTACTGAAAATAACCTTGTACATCGGGTACCCTCGGAAATACATTCCGAACCCTCGAAAGTACATTCCGTTTTGGATCTTCAGGTTTTTCCTGAGTTACGTAAATCCGAAAACAGAACGAAACTTCTGATTCGGACATCTCTATTGCTGAACAAATTGTGCAATTGATAAATGATTTAAAGCACCTATGCCCCTCCCCCCCATTAATATTTCTAAACTCTTCTAAAGAAAAATCCCTCTGTTTTAACACTCTCTTTTTCAATAATCTCCAATACTTAATCCGGCTTTTCATTTTAACTACATCATTTAATTTAATGGATTTAATAATATATATTACAGAGGAATAGTACGCAGGGACTTCTTTTGAGACCTTTATTGCAGATGCAACGTTTTCGGGCTTCACTCTATGACCTTTAGCACAGCAATAAAACGTGCAAAAGTGAGTGAAGACCAAAATGTCACTTCTTCACTTTTTATTATTATTCAATAAAGATATCAAAAGATCTCCTGGAGTGCACCTGTTATTCTCTATAACAGGCTTGTATACATTGTTTTTCTGGATGCACCGGCGGGCTCTAAAATATTTAAGGGAGAGTGCCCACCTACATGATTTTTATATCCTATTAATAAAATGCAAGTGTGCGTCCCCGTGTCCGTGTGTGTGTGGCTGCTCTGGAGTAAAAGAAGCAGCCAATCTACCTGATTGGCTGCTTCTTCTCCCTTCAGAGTAGAACAGCCAATCGGATCACAAGTTTGCATTAAGGGGCGGGACCACAGACCGGGACCTGACAACTTACTGCATAGAAGCCAGAGAGAGAGCAGTGTGCGGCAACTTCCCTGTGATGTACAACAGCCTGAGCCACTTCCCCTCACTGGTACGGGACTGGGGTGGAACGGGACAGTAATGAGCTGCTGATGGGCTGCTGGTGCTCTCGGGTGGGTTGATTTCTTAAGTTAACTCTTCACAGTGTGAAAATTCCGTCCATGTGCATTACTGGGTCTGACACCAATAAACTGTACACACAACCAGTTATGTTTTAAGACTCTGGGGGGGGACAGTGAGGCAGGGGGGTAGCTGGTGGGGTGGGGTGTGTGTTTGTCCTGGACCCCAATGATATTAATCATGTGTCTGTGGGGGTGTGAGGGAGAGGGTTGCACTAGACATGTCTAGGTGAGGGGGGGGGGAGTCAGAACTGCTCACTGACATGACACCATGCTAAATTAACCTCCTATTAACCAAAGTGTCAGGGCTGGCTGTAAAGCAGAGTGACAGTGGGGGGGGGGGCTGGATCTGGGACAGAGGGGGGCCCTGGGTCTTGGACAGAGTGGGAGACCCTGGTCTGGGACAGGGGCGGCCCTGGGTCTGGGACAGGGGGGGGTCTGGGACAGAGTGTGCCGGGTCTAGGGCAGAGGAGGGCCATGGGTCTGGGACATACGGGGGACTCTGGATCTGTGACAGAGTGGGGTTGGGACAGAGGTGGTGTGACTGGGTCTGGGACAGAGTGGGGGGCCCTGGGTCTGGGACAGGGGGGGCCGGGTCTGGGGCCAGCGGATGGGCCCTGGGTCTGGGACAGATGGGGGACTCTGGGTCTGGGACAGAGTTGGGGGGCCCTGGGTCTGGGACAGGGGGGGCCCCGGGTCTGGGAAAGATGGGGACTTGGGTCTTGGACAGATGGGGGCCCTGGGTCTGGGACAGAGGGGGGCCCTGGGTCTGGGACAGAGGGGGGCCTAGGTCTGGGACAGAGGGAGGGGCCCTAGGTCTGGGACAGAGTGGGGGACCCTGGGTCTGGGACAGAGGGCAGCCTTGGGTCTGGGGCAGAGGAGGGGCCCTGGGTCTGGGACAGATTGGGGGACTCTGGATCTGTGACAGAGGGGGGGCCTGGGTCTGGGACACAGGTGGTGTGACCTGGGTCTGGGACAGAGTGGGGGGCACTGGGTCTGGGGACAGAGTGGGGAACCTGGGTCTGGGACAGAGGGGGCCCTGGGTCTGGGACAGAGGAGGGGCCCTGGGTCTGGGACAGAGTGGGGGACTTTGGATCTGTGACAGACGGGGGGTCTGGGACAGAGGGGGTGGGACCTGGGTCTGGAGAGGGGGGGACCCTGGGTCTGGGAGAGAGAGGGGGGCTGGGTCTGGGACAGGGGGGCCCTGGGTCTGGAAGAAGAGGGGGGCCCCGGGTCTGGGATAGAGGGGGCCCTGGGTCTGGGGCAGAGGAGGGGCCCTGGGTCTGGGGCAGAGGAGGGGCCCTGGGTCTGGGACAGATGGGGGACCCTGGCTCTGGGACAGAGGGAGGGGTCTTGGATCTGTGACAGAGTGGGGGGGCCTGGGTCTGGGACAGAGTGGGGGACCCTGGGTCTGGGACAGAGAGGGGGAGGCACTGGGTCTGGGACAGGGGGGGGCCCTGGGTCTGGGGCAGAAGAGGGGGGGGGGGCTGGGTCTGGGACAGAGGAGGGACCCTGGGTCTGGGACACTAAGAGGGAACTGTGGCCAGAGACATGGAGGATGCAGGCACTCTGGGCTTCTAGTGCCTGTTATTGAACAGGCTTAATGTCTAGTATTATATTAGATGATAGATAGATAGATAGATAAACACTTTTATAGTTATAATCACTGAGAAATTTTAATGTTTAAGATATTTGTGGTTTGTATGTGGTTTAGATATATATCTGCACTGAGACAGTATTTTACCTGTGATAATCAACTGTTGTTAAGAGACCAGGGGAGGAGTTATGGGTTATATCAAGGGTGATTGGAAATGTAGTTCAGAACTTCTGATGATGGCCCTGAGGGCGGAAACGCGTTAAGGCACATAAAGGTTTTTTGGATTATTTGCTGATGGAAGTCCCTTTGAGTGCTCTTTATTGGAAATAGGTGGATGTGTATGGAGTAGCACCGGGGCATTGCAAAGTGGGGTGTGGAGTGTGGTCAAATTGACTATTTGTTCTAGATATATAGATATATATTTGTTCATAAAAAGATTTATTGCAGGATCTCAGTTACTAATCTCATCATGAACAGCCTTAATGTTTATCAGTAAGTTTAACATTTACATCAAAATACAGAAAGAAAATGGATTGGTAAATGCAAATAATGCAGAAAATTAACATTTAAATTTTACTCCATGATATCCTCCAACCATTAACAACGCGAAGAAGACATCAAATAGATTGGGAAACAAACATTTTACATGCAATGGGTTATTGAAGCTGCGCACTATTTTAGCTAGTAGCTAGGCAATCAGAGCAATTTATATCTTCTTAAAAGGCTATGTAATTGATATAGCTATGTCTTAGGGTTTCTGTTTAATTGGAGCTCAAAAATATTATTTTTTAAGGTAGGTATTTTTCTATATTTTTATTTTTAAGACAAACAGCAGAAACTTTATTATATGAGGTTTTTTATCTACTTGCCACCAGTTAAAAGTCATTACTGTCATACATCGGCAGGATCCTCCTTGTTACTAGAGATGGACGAACTTTCGAAAAAGTATGAAAATTCGAAAATCCAATTAACTCAATGGAGACAAATAGTTCAAAAAGCAATGGTAACTTACTGTACGTGGCTCTGGGACGTGGGACCTGGTCTGAGGAACACGCATAAATATCCAGAACTTTTAAATAAGAAATTCCTTCCCACACGATGGTACTTTCAAGCTTCTGCATTCAACATACGATAATTGTCCAAAAATTCGATATTTCTAGAAAAATTTTTTTCTAGAATATTTATATTTCTAGACTCTGTCTTTGAATCTGTCTCCGGGGGTGCGTATTATTATACAACGGAATCATGCTTAGCTGGAGTGGCAACAGCAACAAAAAATTTCTGTCTTAAAAGAGAACGTTCAGTGGAAAAATATTTTTAAAATCTTATTTTATATTGCATACCTTATTATTCTCTTCTTTTGAAAAAACTGTTCAATTTATATCCACTATTCTCTACTATTGACATTAGTGAGCTAACATTTCAGGTCTGTAATGGGCCTTCTTTACAGAATGCACACTAACATGAAGGTTCCTAACAGTAATTCTATTGTATTGCGTTGGGTGGGTCTCTACTGAGCAACACAGGGGTTGGGTCACAGGCGTTGGGCACAGGCGTTGGGCAAGGGCAAGACCTATCTTTCTTACTGCCTACTTGCAACTTTTGTTTATTAGAATTCAATTCTTAACGATACCTACCATAAACTGTACACACAACCAGTTATGTTTTAAGCTCTGGGTGGGGGACAGTGAGGCAGGGGGTAGCTGGGGGGTGGGTGTGTGTTTGTCCTGGACCCCAATGATATTAATCTGTGTCTGTGGGGGTTGTGAGGGAGAGGGTTGCACTAGACATGTCTAGGTGAGGGTGGGGGGAGTCAGAACTGCTCTGACATGACACCATGCTAAATTAACCTCCTATAACAAAGGTGTCAGGGTGGCGGTGTAAAGCAGAGTGACAGTGGGGGGGGGGGCTGGATCTGGGACAGAGGGGGGCCCTGGGTCTTGGACAGAGTGGGAGACCCGGGTCTGGGACAGGGGCGGCCCGGGGTCTGGGACAGAGGGGGGGGTCTGGGAAGAGGTGGCCCTGGGTCTAGGGCAGAGGAGGGGGCATGGGTCTGGGACATACGGGGGGACTCTGGATCTGTGACAGAGTGGGGTCTTGGGACAGAGGTGGTGTGACTGGGTCTGGGACAGAGTGGGGGGCCCTGGGTCTGGGACAAGGGGGGGCCGGGTCTGGGGCCAGCGGATGGGCCCTGGTCTGGGACAGATGGGGGACTCTGGGTCTGGGACAGAGTTGGGGGCCCTGGGTCTGGGACAGGGGGGGCCCTGGGTCTGGGACAGATGGGGGACTCGGGTCTTGGACAGATGGGGGGCCCTGGGTCTGGGACAGAGGGGGGCCCTGGGTCTGGGACAGAGGGGGGCCTAGGTCGGGGCAGAGGGAGGGGCCCTAGGTCTGGGACAGAGTGGGGGACCCTGGGTCTGGGACAGAGGGCAGCCTTGGGTCTGGGGCAGAGGAGGGGCCCTGGGTCTGGGACAGATGGGGACTCTGGATCTGTGACAGAGGGGGGGCCGGTCTGGGACACAGGTGGTGTGACCTGGGTCTGGGACAGAGTGGGGGGCACTGGGTTGGGACAGAGTGAGGGAACCTGGGTCTGGGACAGAGGGGGCCCTGGGTCTGGACAGAGGAGGGCCTGGGTTGGGACAGAGTGGGGGACTTTGGATCTGTGAGACGGGGGGCTGGGACAGAGGGGGGGGACCTGGGTCTGGGAGAGGGGGGACCCTGGGTCTGGGAGGGGGGCTGGTGGCAGATGCACGAGGGCCTGGGCTGGGCTGGGAAAGAGGGGGCCCTGGGTTGGGGGATAGAGGGGCCCTGGGTCTGGGGCAGAGGAGGGGCCTGGGTCTGGGGAGAGGAGGGGCCCTGGGTCTGGGACAGATGGGGGACCCTGGCTCTGGGACAGAGGGAGGGGTCTCTGGATCTGTGACAGAGTGGGGGGGCCTGGGTCTGGGACAGAGTGGGGGACCCTGGGTCTGGGACAGAGAGGGGGAGGCACTGGGTCTGGGACAGAGGGGGGGCCCTGGGTCTGGGGCGCAGAGGGGGGGGGGCTGGGTCTGGGACAGAGGAGGGACCCTGGGTCTGGGACACTAAGAGGGAACTGTGGCCATGAGACATGGAGGATGCAGGCACTCTGGGTTCTAGTGCCTGTTATTTGAACAGGCTTAATGTCTAGTTATATATTAGATAGAGATAGATAGATAATAAACACTTTTTATTATAATCATGAGAAATTATAATGTTTAAGAATATTTGTGGTTTGTATGTGGTTTAGATATATATCTGCACTGAGACAGTATTTTACCTGTGATAATCAACTGATTGTTTAAGAGACCAGGGAGGGTAGGAGTTAGGGTTATTCAAGGGTGATTGGGAAATGTAGTTTCAGACCTTCTGATGATGGCCCTGAGGGCGGAAACGCGTTAAGGCACAATAAAGGTTTTTGGATTATTTGCTGATGGAAGTCCCTTTGAGTGCTCTTTATTGGAATTAGTGGTGGATGTGTATGGTAGTAGCACCGGGCATTGCAAAGTGGTGTGTGTGGGTGTGTCAAATTGACTATTTGTTCTTAGATATATAGATATATATTTGTTCATAAAAAGATTTATTGCAGGATCTCAGTTACTAATTCATCATGAACAGCCTTAATGTTTATTCAGTAAGTTTAACATTTACATCAAATTACAGAAGAAAAATGGATTGGTAAATGCAAATAAATGCAGAAAATTAACATTTAAATTTTACTCCATGATTATCCTCAACCATTACAACGCGAAGAAGACAACAATAGATTGGAAACAAACATTTTACATGCAATGGGTTATTGAAGGCTGCGCACTATTTTAGCATAGTAGCTAGGCAATCAGAGCAATTTTATCTTCTTAAAGGGGGGGCCCTGGGTCTGGGACAGAGGAGGGACCCTGGGTCTGGGACACTAAGAGGGAACTGTGGCCTTGAGACATGGAGGATGGAGGCACTCTGGGCTTTTAGTGCCTGTTATTGTAACAGGCTTAATGTCTAGTATATATATTAGATAGATAGATAGATAGATAGATAGATAGATAGATAGACACTTTTATAGTTATAATCACTGAGATATTTATAATGTTTAAGAATATTTGTGGTTTGTATGTGGTTTAGATATATATCTGCACTGAGACAGTATTTTACCTGTGATAATCAACTGATTGGTTTAAGAGACCAGGGGAGGAGTTATGGGTTATATCAAGGGTGATTGGGAAATGTAGTTTCAGACCTTCTGATGACGGCCCTGAGGGCGGAAACGCGTTAAGGCACAATAAAAGTTTTTTGGATTATTTGCTGATGGAAGTCCCTTTGAGTGCTCTTTATTGGAATTAGTGGTGGATGTGTATGGAGTAGCACCGGGCATTGCAAAGTGGTGTGTGGAGTGCGGTCAAATTGACTATTTGTTCTTAGATATATAGATATATATTTGTTCATAAAAAGATTTATTGCAGGATCTCAGTTACTAATCTCATCATGAACAGCCTTAATGTTTATTCAGTAAGTTTAACATTTACATCAAATTACAGAAGAAAAATGGATTGGTAAATGCAAATAAATGCAGAAAATTAACATTTAAATTTTACTCCATGATTATCCTCAACCATTACAACGCGAAGAAGACATCAAATAGATTGGGAAACAAACATTTTACATGCAATGGGTTATTGAAGGCTGCGCACTATTTTTAGCATAGTAGCTTAGGCAATCAGAGCAATTTATATCTTCGTAAAAGGCTACTGTAATTGATTATAGCTGTCTTAGGGTTTCTGTTAATTGGAGCTCAAAATATTATTTTTTAAAGGTAGGTATTTCTTCTATATTTTTATTTTTAAGACAAACAGCAGAAACTTTATAATATGAGGTTATCTTTACTTGCCACCAGTTAAAAGTCATACTGTCATACACTAGGCAGGATTCCTCCTTGTTACTAGAGATGGACGAACTTTCGAAAAAGTATGAAAATTCGAAAATCCAAATTAAACTCAATGGAGACAAATAGTTCAAAAAGCAATGGTAACTTACTGTACGTGGCTCTGGGACGTGGGACCTGGTCTGAGGAACACGCATAAATATCCAGAACTTATAAATAAAGTAACTTCCTTCACACACATGTGGTACTTTCAAGCTTCTGCATTCAACATACGATAATTGTCCAAAAATTCGATATTTCTAGAAAAATTTTTATTTCTAGAATATTTAATATTTCTAGACTCTGTCTTTGAATCTGTCTCCGGGGGTGCGTATTATTATACAACGGAATCATGCTTAGCATGGAGTGGCAACAGCAACAAAAATTTCTGTCTTAAAAGAGAATGTTCAGTGGAAAATTATTTTTTAAAATTCTTATTTTATATTATGCATACCTTATTATTCTCTTCAATTTTGAAAAAACTGTTCAATTTATATCCATTACTATTCTCTACTATTGACATTAGTGAGCTAACATTTCAGGTTCTGTAATGGGCCTTCTTTACAGAATGCATACTAACATGGAAGGTTCCTAACAGTAATTTCTATTGATTAGCTGTTGGGTGGGTCTCTACTGAGCAACACAGGCGTTGGGTCACAGGCGTTGGGTCAAGGGCAAGACCTATCTTTCTTACTGCTACTTGCAACTTTTGTTTATTAGAATTCAATTCTTACAGTACCTTTGGTTCTGTATTTAAATTTAAGCAGTTTTCTCTATTTTCTTGGGTAAGGGGGCTGTGGGCCCACTGGATTCCCCTGTAAACCCGCGGCACTGCATAGGGGCTGGCTCTCCTGCTATAAGTACTGTACTTTCCTCAAATTAACACATTTCAAGATTGGCACACATTCCCATAAGGCTTAGTGGAACCTCAAATGTAACTCACAATGTATAAAAATTGGTCTTTATACATCTACAATAAATAGAAAGCAACCAGTGACCAAAAATCCTCTTATGATTATCTTTGTGAATGGCAAAAAAACCCCAAAACAATATGATAAACACATTTATTTTTACAATAAAAACATGATCAGTGACACAAATTATTTTTAAATTATTTTTAAAAGTCAACATTGTCCTAATTGACAGAGCACATTCACAAATATACAACAGGCTTGTTCACACCTCTCCTATAGCTGTGGCTGAAAGCTAATTTATGAAATAGATCCTGTAAGCATTAGGGGTCAGCTCCCATAAGCCACTGTAGCTTGGTGACACCCAAAACAAGGAAGCTACAGCCTTGCTTCCTAGAAGCTGACAGCCGAACATGTTACATCTCAGAGATCCTCCCTCACCCTGACACAGAACAGTGATTTCAGTGTAGTTTTTAAGTAAATATATTTAAATGCTCCTGTCCCTAGCAATGATTTAATCCTTTGGTTTTCATACAAAACAGAGAAGTAATCTTTGCAGTTTATTTCCTTTGTATGTATGGATGTAAGAAACAGAATGTAAGAAAAAGTAAGTCCAGGGGAACTGGATCTGCAACCTCATGTACACTGTCTGGCTAAAAGCAAAACTTTATATCCCTATCCCAACAGAGCTACCACCTGAGACACTAGTACATGTAAAATTGTTATCCTTTCATAGGAACATAATGGAGACCAAAAAAAGGCAGTAGAATCATTAGACTTTTTTTGTATTGTTTCATAAGTATGCCTGGGTATTTAAACATGTAACTAGAGATGACCGAACTTCATAAAGTTGGGTCTGTTTTTGAATTTCAGTAAAAGTTCAAAAGTTCGAATTCAGACCCATTAAAGTCAATGGGGGAGTGATAGTTCGAAAAGCTAAACTAACAATGGTAACTTACTGTAAATGGCACCTGGGAAATGGTCTGGGGAAAATGTCACTATCACCAAAACTATTTTAAACACTTCTTAAACACGGATAATTGTCGGTTTTTGCACAAGCTACATTCAAGGTTTACAGCCAATTCGGGGGTTACCGAACTTTATTTTCATAGGTTATCGAAAATAGACCCATAAATTCGACGGTTACCGAAATTGAATGATACTTTCGAGAGTTACCGAAAATCGAATGATTCTTTCGAGGGCTAGCGAACAATACATTCTAGGGTTAGCGAAAACGATCCATACATTCGAGGAGTACTAAAACGAACAATGCTTTCAAAGGTAACCGAAAACCGAAGGCTATATTCGGGGGTTAGCGAACTCATAAAATTCGGCTCAAATTTAAACATGTACATTCATAAACTTTATTTTTTGCAGAAACTATGTTCTCTCGCTCAACATCAGGGACACCACTACCATGAGTGAGACTTTTGTCTCATTTGGCGGCCTTTTGAATATAAAGGGCAACCAGCATACAGGCGGACTCTCTGTGGGCCCTCAGAAGCTTGCTTGTGATCTGATCCTGCTGCCTCTGCCTGCCAGACCCACATTAAGATAAAGCTTATATTACCAGTCTGTGTAGGCATTTACCAGTCAATGAACAACTTATATGTACCAGTCATTGTGGGCAACCTCTATGTGCCAGTCTGTGTCGGCAACTTATATGTACCAATCACTGTGGGCAACTTATATGTACCGGTCATGGTGGGCAACTTGTATGTACCAGTCACTGTGGGCAACTTGTATGTACCAGTCTCTGTTTGGGGATACACTGGCACATATATTACCACTCTCTATGTGGCATATATATGTCAGCCCACCAGTTCCCAGGCCAATGTTAGGTCAGCTCTCCAGTTTATTAACCACTGTAAGGTCGACACTGGCTGGTGAACTGGAGGGTTGACCTAACAGTGGCTGGTAAATTGGAAGGCTGACATAACAGTGACTGGTTAACCTGTAGGGCTGACCTAACAGCTGGGGAACTGGAAGGCACTGGGGAAATTTAATTTACCAGTTGAAATTGTATTCTTTACAAAAAACATACAAAAGTTGTGATTTTTTTTAGCTGTTATGTCATCAAAAGTATGTGCACAGATTAATTCTGCTTTATCAAACTTTGTCAAAACTCCAGTAACATGATTAATAGGCACCTGTTGCTTATAAAAGAAATTGCAGTAAACATAGTTTACTTGTGTAGGATAGCTGTGCAATCTAGGAACTGTATAACGAATTGATTTTTATTCTACATCTGCTTTCTTGGATTGACACCAAGAATGTGAAAACCTTATCGTGGAAGACACAATTAAGCTTTCTTGTGTAATGCTATGCTAGGGTTGCCACGGAGGTATTTAAAGTAAATAGATGGCAATTACATACACCACACACACAAAAAGATATACACTGAGTAGTGTATACTAATGCAATACTAATGTAATGTGCACAGATTTGGTGAGAAATCAAACATTTACATGTGATTAGCCGACAGATGGACCAGGTTTGTTTAAGGTTAAGGCCCCTCTCAGGGGAGCTCGGGTGCCAAGGGGGCCCCATCTTCTTATTTTCCCAATAACAGATATAGCCTCCTGCCAGAAAACCACTGTATATGAAGCAGGGATAGGGGTCCCATCATAGTTTTATTGGGGGGGGGGGCATTAATTTCTAGTTATGCCACTGGGACAGTCTTGTATATTAAAAAAAATTTAGATTTTTGTAGATGTAAGTTCCCATTTTAATCTTAGGGTTTCCAGATTAATTTATTCTTGTAGACAAAACTATATACAAATATTAGGTATTGGAGGTCATTCTAACTGCTCAAATGCTTGTAATGGTAAAAATAGCAGTTGTTGTGGGCAAGTAACTGACAAGTCAGAACACAGTTTGTGCTGAAAAAAGCATATATAATGTACCCTATTTCCTATAGTAAAATATGACTGAATGGCTTACAGGACAAATGTACAGGAAGATTCAATAAATGTTCTTATCATTTAAAATGGTAATTTTGCCCCAACCAATCAGATGTTAGCTTTCAAATGTTAAATAAGATCTGATTGGTTGGGGCAAAATTAGCACCATTTTTAACGATAAGAACTTTTATTAAATCTCCCTGTTCGTTTGTTATTTATGAGATTGCATGCATGGAATGCAAAGAGATGTTATAGCACACAGTGCATGGTTAATTAATAGATTAATTGATAATTATGTTATTTTTTAACGATATCTTTCACAAATAATGTTTTAAAATAGATAATATTATACATTTGGCTTTTTTTATACACATTGGGCCATGTTTCCTGACAGCCATAAAGTACAATTTCCCATTCTAAAGTCATCTGTGTAGCTGCCACAAGTGATTCAATACTTCACTTGTGGATTGTTTAACGTGACTTAAGTCAACCAGGGAATAAGACCTCAATGAAATATACACAAAGCATGAAATAATCCCTGCAAGAGGAGTGATCACCACTTGTTCTGTTTCTGAAATTCAATGTGTAAACGAAAATGTAACTGTGATAATTTTTCTTTATATAGGATTAATATGAGAACAGCAATGCTGGAATTTTTGAAATTGACTTCTGGGCCACATGTTAGTAAATCACCAATACACTGGACATAAATAAATACAGCACTACAACATTCCACTTAACTTTCCTATGTGAGATTATGGCCAATCATCGAAGGTTAGAGACAGACTCGGGGGGGATCGGCAGAATCAAGATGAATCAAGGTGATATGTGGGGATTTTTCCTACACTTTTGGTAATCATGGGGTAAGGGGGATTGTTAAATGCTCTATGTAAAGAACATAATATCAGGGTTGGTTGACAATACACCATCACTAGTAGTTAGTAGGACAGTCCCTTATACTATTTACAGCTGAAATGCCTGTTTTTACAGCTGAAACATCTTTTTTTTAGAGAACAGGAATGTTGTTTTGGCTCAATTTTTAATCTTTCGTAAAATAATCATAAAAAATCAGAGTCAACAAGAAGCAATTCAGTTCTCACTTCGCTTACGCTCTTCTTGTTACAGTCAGTTTGTTATTTCCAAATTTCAGTAGCTACTTTGCTGTTAGAACGAGATTTAACACTTATAAGCTGTCACCTCTGCTTCCTTTACTTGTTAATCAAGAAATGATATAATAATGTTTCCTGTCTATTACAGTAGGATTGGCTTTTAAAATAACTACTTGGCTGGGAAATAAAAATTATTAAAACTTGGGCTTTTGTTTGTATTGGATTTTTTCTGCATGCCCTATTTCAGTGCAATATTAGTAGAAGATATTTTCTAAAAGCCTTACGTGTTTGTTTTTTTAGAGATGAGGGATCCTATATCATGTTGTTTAGTGTAATAGCAAATTTCCTTGGTGCCAGAAAGTCAGTCTGAGATAGTAACTTTCAAGGTTGTTGAAGATTGACGCATGTGCTTTCTCATGGCCTCACTTTCCCTTAAAGGGCATGTCCACCCCCAAAACTAAAATTTAACGCGCTATTGGCCCCACTGTGTAGTGTACATCCCAGCTCCAAATGGTTCTCCTGTAATGTCCCCCGAAAGTTAAAAAAACTGCCCACCAGGAGCCTGGCCACCAGGGAAATTGTTTTTGGCTTGCTCAGAGCAGCCCTTCACTCCCTCACCCCCTCCCTCTCCATCCTTTTCCCTCCCCCTAGTGTTAAAACCCTTTCCCACATATTAGGGATAGTTCTCCCAGCCCCAACCGCTATAAAATATTTGTAAGAAACTCCCCCGATCTTTACTTACCTTCCCTCTCTCCTCCGGCGTTCTGAACTGCCCGCAGCCGCGTCTGTGATTGGCTGCCTCTCAGCCAATCACAGACGCGGCTGCTGGTCCGGCCCCCTGCTTGCAGTTCCATGCAAGCAGAGGGACGGGCATTGCAGCGGAGGACAGAGGGAAGGTAAGTAACAATTGGGGGACTTTCTTGAAAATCTGGGGCAACTATCCCTACAACATATTAAAAATGATCAAAAGGGGTGGACATGCCCTTTAACTGTTTTTGGTCCGTCTCCGAGCAACTACCCCCTCCCTTATATTAAAGTGGGGTCGCTCATCACTGGGCAGCTTTCTCTCCCATTGTCTACTTGTAATAAGATCACTACATACTGCTGTATACTATATAACCATGCACTTCAATATATTAGGTCCATATATTACAATATCATAGTATCATTTTAGAACATATATGTAATGGTATAATTACTTATGTATGTAATATGCATTATTTTATTCCTATTTAGACTTGCATAACTATAATTTGTATTGTGTGAAGGATCCAAGGGAGGAGCAAGATGAACTGACCAAGCTATTTTATTGATAAGGGGGTACAAGGAATTTGTGTACATGACTTTAGAGGTATAGGAGTATGGGTAAAACAAATCATCATTGCCATTCACTTGATGATCCTTCATTGTGTCTGGACAGCTTGCAAGTGTATTACATTGATAAATAAATATTGATTGATTTCCAATACAGAGCCTTTGATATTGTGTATATTTTTCCCATGACAGCATTGAAAAAGGTAGTTTTGTAGGTTACAACATCTTTGTACTTTTATATACTGAATGTTTAGGCATTTACCTTTTGTGAACGATCTCAGTCTCCAAGTATAGCAGTCTCCATTCAAAAGAGAAGCAGCTGTGAAAAATGTTAGGGGGCACAAGTAAAGCTCACACATAGACAATATGACAGGATTTGTTGATTATCAGTCATGTGTGTAGCAAATAATCTCTGATTGTTCCAAAATATATTCAGGGAGATTAAATAAAAGTTCTTATCGTTTAAAATGGTACTAATTTTGCCCCAACCAATCAGATCTTATTTAACATTTGTAAGCTTACATCTGATTGGTTGGGGCAAAGTTAGCACCATTTTAAATGATAAGAACTTTTATTGAATAACAGCATCCCATATTACATTTTTGTCAGAGGTTATATTTTAGTGGGGTTAAGTCCTCTGATGGCCATAAAACAGTCATGTAAATCCAATCCAATTTGATAAGTACTGTTTTTAATATTAAAAACGTAGTCCAGTTACCAACAATGGATAGAATAATATGAAATGTAATACAATCAGGGTTATTCAATACAAGTTCTTGTCGTTTAAAATGGTGCTAATTTTGCCCCAACCAATCAGATCTTATTTAACATTTGAAAGCTAACATTTGATTGGTTGGGGGAAAATTAGCCCCATTTTAAACTATAAGAACTTTTATTGAATCTCCCTGAATGTGTTTTACTCTTTAAAGCATGTTTGATGCTAGATTGTAATCTGACATTGGAACTAAAACCTTGCCAAATATAAATATAGTAAATGTGGCTTTGAAGCCTACATTTTGCCTTTTTTATTTATCTGTTCAGTGTTTTATAAGGGCCCTCTAACCCAATATCAATAATGTCTTAGGAAAGGCTCGCTGTATAAGTGGCTGCATTTCTGCTCATTATGTCAGATTATTGATCAGAACACCTTTAAAATGACTTTGATGTCTGATATACTCCATTACTGTCTTCATCTGACAAGTGGAAAAGACATGCTAAGAGGCTGCATTACAAACATTTCATTATTACATTTACTTTGAGCCAAAATCAATATGTTTCACAGCAGTTGTTATGCAATTTTAACAATTACAGAGCTCCTGCCTGCATAATATTTTAAGTTTCACATGTACTTATGCATGCTTCTACTGCCTCAGTTCGCTAGACTTCAGTTTAGCCTTTCCTATTTGAGACTCTGTCTTGGATAACTATGCTACTTGAACTCTATTCTCCATTTTAGAAGTCTTGTATACATTTAAAATCAAATGTTTACAGTACACTCAAGTCTTTAGCATATTTTACTATAGGAACAACCAATTAGAATATACAGGGTAAATGAGATAACCTTCTCCTTGCCTGTTATCCTGTCATAAAGTGCACATTTATCTCATCTTATCAGTGTCAATTTAGTAAAGTGGTACACATACAAAAGCTTTAACAAAAGTTGAATGTGCAAGTGGCTGGTGAGAAGGTGATGTGTTGTGGGGAGATGTCCCCGAAGGTGGGGGGTGCCGCAAGTCCACAGGGGGACTCAAGATGGGCCCTCTTACCCCAACTCTCCCTGCAGACCCCCATGGGAGTGCCACTAGAAGGACACGGCCCCCCTTCCCCCCTACCCAGCAGCCCCTTGCACCTGCACACGCATCCACATTCCCTTTCACTGTACTACTTATTTGTCGATAGTTCTGGATCATAGTATAGTATAGTATAGTATTTGAGGTTGAATAAAGACATATGTCCATCCAGTCCAACCCATCTTGCAATATCCTCATTTCCTGCCTTTGATGAGGAAGGCAAAAAAAACCCACCAAATCGGAAATTTTCCTGGATCAGTATCAATACCAGTAACTTGCAACATTCCTTGTTTGCAGAAACTCATCCAGCTTTTTTTGAAACTGACCAATGAACCCGCCATAACAATGTCCACTGGAAGACAGTTCCATAGCCTTACCGTTCTCACAGTGAGAAACCCTTTCCGAACTTGCAGCCTAAACCTTTTTTCTTCAAGTCTTAAGGGATATCAGCGTGTCCTCTGACATGTTCTATTGGTGAACAACACCCCAGATAGATTATTGTATGGCACATTAATGTATTTATACACAGTAATCATATCCCCAGGCAAGCGCCTTTTCTCCAGTGTGCATAATTGTAACTTTCTTCATATTCAAGCTCCCCCAATCCCCTTATTAATTTAGTTGCCCTTCTCTGAACCCTTTCCATTTCAAAGATGTCCTTTTTGTACACAGGATTCCAAAATTGCACTGCATATTCCAAATGAGGCCTTACCAATGCTTTGTAAATGCTTTGTACACAGGATCATAGTGGTTACAGAGTATGTGCAGCCCATGCAAAACTGCAAAAGACTGAGCAAAAGTACTGGATTGAAAGCATGCAGCATCACACTCTACTCACAGTAAGGGCTCCTTACAGTACATGTATTTATTTATAAATTAAGATACGGTAACTCATTGTATTAGTATAATTGCCCTTTAAATAAGTATGGCAGATTTTTGTAAATTACCCCCATATGTCAGAATGGTAATGTTATACCAATATATGGCAGCACATAGGTTAGATCTAAGGGAGTAAACTTAGGAGAAGCTGCTTCTTACCTGAGTAGAGATTTGAATATGTCTTTGTGCACTTTATTCCATTTCTTATAGTTATGCCAATTAATGTAGCAGATGTTTGTTTGCTTCTTTTTCATATTAGAGGAAGCCCCTTTGGGACTTCCTGGTCATCCCAGTAATATTAAGTTCCTGTTTTAGATACTGACAGCTGTTTCTTCTACACATATCAAAAATCTGTAGCAACTTAATGTCAGAAAAATAGGAAAAATCTACAAAGATAGAAAAGATCAAGAAAATTACATGATCTCTACCTATATAACTAGATCAATAAACCCTAAGGCTTTTAGGGTACAAACATTATTACTATTATTATTGTAGGCATTTCCTTGCAATATGCAGCAATATCAGAAACATGTTTTTAGACCCTGGCATTCCCAGATGTTAATAAAATTTCTACATTCACTGCCTGTTTTGTTAAACTATGACTGGTACATTACCAGACTACACTTGATCAAAATTAGAGGCAATGTTAACCCCCTCACCCATACAATACCCTTATATGTACCTCTTGAACCTATTTCACATAGAAAATGTATAATTGGAGTCAAATACATATCTCTTTGGTGCAATGCGGTG
Organism: Hymenochirus boettgeri; assembly: GCA_019447015.1. Classification (NCBI taxonomy): domain Eukaryota; kingdom Metazoa; phylum Chordata; class Amphibia; order Anura; family Pipidae; genus Hymenochirus; species Hymenochirus boettgeri. The sequence continues at coordinate 206,572,797 of CM033473.1, read as the reverse complement.
CATTTATTAATAAACAAATTATACACATAGTTCTAATAAACACCAATGTACCTTTGATTTAACACAAACTCAAATATAAATACCCCAAACCATCCCATCTGAAGAGCCTGTTCGAGTGTCCTGGAGCACTGAGCTTGGTCCAGTTGGGGTAGGGAGGGACGTGGCCAAGTGATTGGGAGCATGGTTAGGCATAGTTAGATGGTCCATGTGTAGAGGAAAGTGATGAAAAAAGAAGGAAAAATAGGGCACTAATGTTATGCAACAAGTCAATGGGACTGGTGCTCAACAGGTATAAACACACAATATATAAATCAGAAAGAAAAAAGAAAACCTGTGGCAATGTAATATATAATAAAAACCCTTTATTGGTACTTGTTCATGGGCATAAGTAAATATAAAAACACTTAAAAACACAGTATATTTCCTAACATAACCTCAGTCCCAAAATAGTATATATAAGTAAATATGCAAAATCCAATGGTATATCCTATGTATCCAACATATGTGCAGATAGATAACCCAGCAAAATATAAGAGCCTTGTAATGAACTAAACTGTCACACATATGTAAAAGACAAAAACACAAGAGGCAACAGGAGCATAATGATGATAGATGTTTTAAAAAGCAGTAATAGCGAATAATATAATCTACATCTAGATATTATAGTAATGCTAGATAATGTGTGATATACTCATCTATGTACAGTCAAACACAGGTAAGGCAAGACATCCTGCAGACTCTTAAAGTAGGACAGCAGTGGCAAAAGACATAGGCGTTAGAAATGCCAGGATAACATACTGAGGACTGAGAGACAGAGCCCACCAGACGTGTTTCACTCTACCAAATAGAGCTTTCTCAATGGCGTGAGGACGCCGAACAACCGCGCGGTATTATTTCAATACCTCCAAATCTCGCGAGAGCCTCGGACGCAAGCGTCCCAAACTCGCGCAACCTGATGACGTCATCCAAATAATTTGTTAAGCCGGAACCGACGGCGCCATACTGGAAAGTGGAATAAGTAACGAAAGCCCTTACAAATACCTAGAGGGAATTAACATCATTAAATGTACGCTATATAGTATCTGTTAGCACAGACTAATGGAAATCTAGATCGATAAACCCATCATACCAAGTTATCATGGAAAAAATATATATATACATCCAACAAATAAATCGTCTAAGCAGTGAAATGTACATACACTTATACAAATAACATCCAATGAAAAAATACACTTATATATATATATACAAAGGGTATGGAAATGACATTCCGAGGTGAGACTCCAAATGAGGCATATTTCTATGTCCATAGAAAAGGCAAGTGGATATATATATATATATATATATATATATATATATATATATATACTGAAACGTAAATCAGGGCACACTCCACTCCAACCCTACTTCGCCCCTGGTGCTACCCAAAAATTCAATAGACAGTTCAAAGGGTAAAGAGGTAGGTGCACACAAGGGGTCTTAATCAATATAAATTTTAATAGTGCAAAAACAAGGCAACGTTTCGGTCCACGTCTAGGACCTTTATCAAGCCAACCAAACAGTGTAATATCATAAGTGCTACTTATACATAAAACCAGTAACGAGCCCCACCCACTCAGCTAAGATCCACCAATCACATATCTCACTTTTTTAACCATCAAAGTGCCTAAGTGCTAGACATTAAAGTGCCTAAGTGCTGAACATATGTCTTTTACTAATAAAAGTGATATTGTATCTTACTTAAAGTGCTACGGCTTAGTGTCATATTTAATAAAACGTGCTTAAAATCTCCCATACTCCCATTGCGTGTCATGATAATAGTGCTTCAATATTTCAGGGAACATGATCATGATATTAATTTAAATGACCATGATTAATGTATAAATAATCCTGATTAATATATAAATACATTTAAGTAGACATTATTAAAATATGAATTCAGGTAAACATTATTAAAATATGGATTTATCGCTAGCAAGTAAATTCAATAGTACTATTAAAGTATTAACCTCTGCATATACCGAAAACAGGCCTACCAACAACCTATATCTATGGTTCTAACCTAGGGAACTATCTATCTGTCAAAAAACATTTAAATGAACAGTATTCATTGAGTCCATCCGGTGTAATGGTATTAAGGTGCTTTATCCAAAAAGTCTCTCTTTGGGATAGTTTTTTTGCCCTATCCCCCCTTCTAGAAGGGAGGGGAACATGTTCAATTCCCATGAATTTCAAGTCATCCAATTTATGTCCATACTCCAGGAAGTGTTTTGCTACAGGTTTTACCGTCTTGTTATCCCTATAGGCTGTGTTTATGGCCGATCGATGACCGTCCATTCGTATTCTTAATGTGAGTTCTGTTTTTCCAATATACATCAGATTACAAGGACACCAAATAGCATACACTACATGTGTAGTCTGGCATGTAATATGTTGTTTGATCATCATCCATTTATCCTTGTGTGGATGTTTAAACATTTTACCTATCATCATATACTTGCAGGAAATACATTTGTGGCAGCTGTAGCAACCTACTCTGCTATCCTGTAGCCATGTCTGAGTTGGTCTGTATGATTGTATAGGGTCTGTTTTGACCAAAATGTCCCGTAAATTACGTGATCGTTTAAACCCTACTGTGGGTTTTTCCGGTAACTTGGACTTTAAGGCCGGGTCAGCTCTAAGGATGCGCCAATTATCCACCAAGCTTTTACGTATGTCAGTGCCCAATAGGGTATAGTTTGTACTGCAAACAAAAGATTTTCCTATCTCACAGGTTTTGGGTATGGGGTCCTTTGTCACCTTCCCTATGGCTTTAACCATTGCTTGATCCAAGATCTTGGGGGGGGTAGCCTCTTTGTAAAAATCTTAATTTCATTTCACATAATTGAACCTCACATTTCTCCGAATTTGAGTTGTTACGGATGACTCTGGAAAATTGTGCCACAGGTATTGAATCCTTTAGTGATTGTGGATGGAAGCTGTTGTAATGCAATAATGTATTTCTATCAGTAGTTTTCCTGAACAGTGTATATTCCAATAATGAATTTTTCACACTTACCGCAACATCCAAATATTCAATATGAGTTCTACTATGCTTAGCGGTAAATCTAATAGTACCTTCCAGTTGATTAAGGGTATCAACCATATTCAAAAGTTCACTCTCACTTCCATGCCAAACCAAAAAGACATCATCTATATACCTGCAATAAAAAACAAGGTGTTCAGCATACTGTGGTAGGATGTTATCATGTTCATATTTGTGCATATACAGATTAGCATAGGCCGGCGCCATGGCCGCCCCCATGGCAGTACCTGATTGCTGTAAGTAAAACGTATTTTCAAATTTGAAATAGTTATATTTTAAAGCAAACTTGAGAGCATCTAGTAGAAATTCTTGCTTCTTTGGTGGGCCAAAATTGCTTGAATTGATGTAGCCTTTAACTACCTGAATCCCCTCCTCATGTGGGATATTGGTGTAAAGGCTACTTACATCCAGTGTTACCAACCATACATCCCCTTTATCTGGGATTCTAAGTTCCCTTATTTTCGAGATAAAGTGGCCAGTATCCCTTATGTACGTATCCGTATCCTGGATTATAGGCTGCAAGGCTCTATCCAGGTATTTGCCCAAAGGCTCCAATAGACCCCCTTTAGCTGAAATAATAGGGCGGCCCGGTGGATTACATGCATCTTTGTGTATCTTAGGGATAGTGTACAACACTGGAATTTTCGGCCATTCCTGGTATAGGAACCTAGATGTAGGTAAATCAATAACATCCATCAAAACAGATTGATCCAAAAAACATTTTATGTGATCCTGAAATTTCACTGTAGGATCCCCTTGGAGTTTATTATACACTTTTATATCTCCCAGCTGTGTCAATATCTCTTTGCGGTAATCTGTATAGTTAAGGATCACTAGGCCGCCCCCTTTATCAGCCGGTCTAAATACAATCCCATTGTCCTTTGCCAGATCCCTTAAGGCCTGTTGTTCCGCCCTAGATAGGTTAAACTGACATTTCTATTACGGGTGGTGGTGCTCCCGGTGGTTGAATCACTCCACATCCAATACTGAAACGTAAATCAGGGCACACTCCACTCCAACCCTACTTCGCCCCTGGTGCTATCCAAAAATTCAATAGACAGTTCAAAGGGTAAAGAGGTAGGTGCACACAAGGGGTCTTAATCAATGCTATAGACACGCCTTCCATTTCTGAGAATACCCTAATTTGATGACTTTACAGCATCTCCTATCTCTACAAACTTCACGGCTTAAAAACTCTTCGGATCAATGTGAGGAGGTAGCCATGTCCCCAGTTGGGACAGTGATAGGGTTATCTAAGTTCAAACCCAAATCTACATTTTGGCCCTCATTTACAGATCATCCAAGTATCGAGGTGTTTTATAAATGTACGTGTAGATATTTGGAGCAGATTTCTAAGGAGTCGTAATCTCACTACAGCAGAACTACAAGCACTTAAAGAATTACAAGAACTTAAAGGTATAGTCTTTAAACCCTCTGATAAGGGGGGTAATATTGTACTGTGGCCAACGGATATGTATGTATCTGAGGCCTTGAGACAATTGAGTAATAAATGAATTACAAACGTTTACCCTCAGATCCCACACATATTATCAGAGCTCCCTTAACAGCTGCTAGATGTCACCATTGCAAATATGGCTATCACTCCTACAAAAGCATCCTATCTTTACATTGATCATCCAAGAATAGCGACTTTTTACCGTTACCCAAGATCCATAAAATTCCTCTGCGCCTCCAGGTAGGCCTATTATATCTGGCAATGGAAAGTTATGTGAGAATATATGTTCATTTGTTGATGATACCTTGCAACTGTTGTTCTAGGACTGAGTTCCTATATTCAAGATTCTTCTGATTTTAATAAGATTATTAATATACCGATTGATGAAGATTGCCTACTTATCACATGTGACGTTGAGTCCCTATACAGTAATATTGAACATAAAGGGACTACGTGCATGTGAGTATTTTTTTGATATGGGTAATTTAAGACAGAGAAACAGCCACAATGTGATTTTGCAGCTGTTGAAATATATACTAACACATAACTATTTGTTTTTGATTCAAGTTTCTATTTACAACTCAGAGGTACAGCTATGGGCCAATGTGTGCCCTCATATGCGAATTTGTTTCTCGGATGGATGGGAGAGAGAGGTAGTCTTTACAGATTCCATGCTGGACTTTACTTCCCATGTGGACCTATAGCTCCGCTACATAGATGATATTTTCATCTTGTGAGGGGCCCTAGGTCACTAGCTGAGAACTTTATAAGGTTGAATGACAATTCACTTAATATCTTTCTGACTTCATGTATTTCAGATATGACCTTTATTTCTTGATATTACTATTACAAAAGATGCACACTGCCTTTTGACATCCTTATACAGAAAACCGACCTCTACCAACTCATTACTTCACTATGACAGTGCACATTTGTCTAACCTTAAGAAAAGCTTACCCAAATGACAATATATGCAGGTTAGACGTAACTGTAGTGAAGATGAAATATACAACAAAGAAGTAAACGAACTTACTCAGAGGTTCCGTAACAGGGGTTATCCATTAATTTACTTCAAAAACACAAAAGTCTTACAGATAAATCTAATCAGTTTGAGATGCTAGTACAAGACAAAAAAGGCAAGATACAGTCATTAGGTATGTCACTACCTACAATGAGGAATTTCCAGAAATACGCAGAGTTTTACAGAAAAACTGGCATATCTTACAGTCGGATAAGACTATTTCCACATTTATCTCTGATTTTCCCCAAATGACAGCAAAAAGAAGTAGAAATCTGAGAGATATCTTGTGTCCAGTCATTTCCGGCAGGAAACTAGGACACTTGGAAGTGGCATTAAACTAAGGGGCACATATCCATGTGGAAATTGTAGTTTTTGTCCATATATGCTTAGTGAAATATCACTATGGGATTCCTCATGTGTACAGCGATTTAATATCAACACATATTTTAATTGTAATACAAGCAATGTCATTTATGTGATCCGGTGTCCCTGTCAGAAAATGTATGTGGGCAAGACTACGCAGAAGATCAAAAACAGATTGTGTCAACATCTGTCTAATATCAGAAGGGCACACATTGACATTGCGCGTAATAAGACGATTTCTAGCCTAGCTATGCATTTCCTGCAGACTCACGGTGGCAAGACTCAGGGCTTAAAATGCTTTGGTCTTGATTGTGTTAAGACCAATTTAAGAGGAGGCAATATTGAGCAGACATTGCTGAAAAGGGAAGCCAAGTGGATATTTCGTTTAGGCACTTTATCTCCTAAAAGTCTTAATGAAGAGCTGGATTTGACATTATTTATTTGACTTTTATGTATTTTTCTTTTTTTCTAGTTTTCCTGCTGATCTAGGAGTTTTATATCTGTATTTAATCATAAGTTTTCCAGCATCGACTACAGGATTTAGGATCATCCATTTCCTCTAGTGTCTGGAGGTTGATAATAGAATGTGGAAGTACCATGGTTTTCCGTGATATACAATAATCAGTATTCACGATGTGTTTTTGGACACAGCTTGTTACATTATGCATCTTAAGACGCTTACTATATGAGTTATCAGACATTCTGGGAGTACTTCTTGGCATTACTGGGACTTCCATTTTGGACGCTTTGGACACCTTCTTCCGGAATAGCTGAAACATTGGCTTGTGCTTGATGATGACATTTACCCTTGTCCATGTTTGAGGATGATATTATTTTTGTATATATTTTTTATGGTACATTTCTGCTTCACTTGGAATAAGTATTTGAATTTGAGGATTATACTTACCTTTGATCATTCTGGAGGATGACATTTACCTTACTTTATATATTTTTTTCAGCTCCATTAACTTTGAGATGTATTCTTTTCCAGTATATATATATATATATATATATATATAATATATATATATATATATAGTTCAAAGGTAAAGAGGTAGGTGCACACAAGGGGTCTTAATCATATAAATTTTAATAGTGCAAAAACAAGGCAACTTTCGGTCCACGTCTAGGACCTTTATCAAGCCAACCAAACAGTGTAATATCATAAGTGCTACTTATACATAAACCAGTAACGGCCCCACCCACTCAGCTAAGATCCACCAATCACATATCTCACTTTTTAACCATCAAAGTGCCTAAGTGCTAGACATTAAAGTGCCTAAGTGCTGAACAGTGAATGGTACAGTAAGTTTGCCCAAAGTGATTGTCATAATTCTGCCCAGTGATTGCCCATAAATCTGCCCACAGTGATATTGTCCATAAGTTGCCCAACAGTGATTGCCATAAGTCTGCCCACAATGATTATCTGTAAGTCTGCCCACAGTGATTATCCATAGTCTGCCCACAGTGATTGTCCATAAGTCTGCCCACAGTGAATGGTCTAGCAAAAGAAAGATATGGGGGAGTACTAATCAGGGGAATCCCAAGGTGTTTCAATACATACACAGGAATGGTACATAAGTGCCTGCAGTGACTGGTTATATATAATGCTGCCCACAGTGATTGGACATTGTCCAAGTCTTCCCACAGTGATTGGATAAGTCTACCATATAGTTAATGGTACAAAAGTCGCCCACAGTGATTGCCATAAACCCACAGTGATTAGGATAAGGTGCCCAAGTGATAGCCATAACCCCAGTGATAGCCCATAGCCACAGTGATAGCCATACCGCACAGTGATTGTCCATAAGCCCCAAGTGATAAGGCATGTCTGCCCACAGGAATGGTACATAAGTTGGCCTACAATGATTGTCATAAGTCTCCACAGTGAATGGTACATAAGTCTGCCCACAGTGAATGGTATATAATTTACGTCTTCCCACATGACTGGACATAAGTCTGTCACAGTGATTGGCATAAGTCTAGTTCAAGTGTTTGAACGTAAGTTGCCCACAGAGATTGGACATAAGACTGCCCACAGTGATTGGCCATAAGTCTGCCACACAGTGAAATGGTACTAAGTCTATTTACAGTGATAAACATAAGTCTATCCAAAGTGACTGGCTGTAAATGTGCCCACAGTGATTGGCCATAAGTTTGCCCACGGTGAATGGTATATAATCTACTCAAAGTGATTGCCATAAGTCTGCCCACAGTGTTGGTACATAAGTCCTACCACGGTAATTGGCCATAAGCCCACCAGTGATTGGCCATAAGTCTGCCCACAGGAATTGTACAAAGACTGCCCACAGTGGATTAGCCAAGCCCACAGTGATTGCCATAAGCTGCCACCGTGATGGACATAAGTCTGCCCACAGTGATGGACATAAGTCTGCCACAGTGATTGGACTAAGTTTTGTCCCACAGTGAATGGTAATAAGTCAGCTTACAGTGATTGGCCATGTTTTCAGAAGTCTGCCCACAGTGATTGGACATAATTCACAAAATGTTATGAATGCCCGCAAGCTTGGAGAAGGGCAAAACCAAAGTATGTCAGTAACAAGGCCAGTTATGAGATATAATCTATACTAGTTGACCAGTAGCAGGTTTCTACGAGAAGACTAAATTCCCCCAGTAAACAAAATAAAGACATTCCGTATGCATCGCAGGTTTTTATCTGTTTACTTTTTTCGTTACTTCCAATGTGCATTTTTTTGGGTCAGGCAAGAAAGACATTTTCTGCCACTTGTTGACCTGAATCTTTCCTTTATAGTCTGGATATATATATATAATATATATATATATAAATATATATATATATATATACTGAAACGTAAATCAGGGCACACTCCACTCCAACCCTACTTCGCCCCCTGGTGCTACCCAAAAATTCATAGACAGTTCAAGGGTAAAGAGGTAGGTGCACACAAGGGTCTTAATCAATATAAATTTTAATAGTGCAAAACAAGGCACGTTTCGGTCCACGTCTAGGACCTTATCAAGCCAACCAAACAGTGTAATATCATAAGTGCTACTTATACTAAAGTAATAATGCTACTTAAATTATTTATTATATTAATCAGGATTACTTATACATTAATCATGGTCATTTAAATTAATTCATGATCATGTTCCCTGAAATATTGAGCACTATTATCATGACACGCAATGGGAGTATGGGAGATTTTAAGCACGTTTTATTAAATATGACACTAAGCCGTAGCACTTTAAGTAGATACAATATCACTTTATTAGTAAAAGACATATGTTCAGCACTTAGGCACTTTAATGTCTAGCACTTAGGCACTTTGATGGTTAAAAAGTGAGATATGTGATTGGTGGATCTTAGCTGAGTGGGTGGGGCTCGTTCTACTGGTTTTATGTATAAGTAGCACTTATGATATTACCATGTTTGGTTGGCTTGATAAAGGTCCTAGACGTGGACCGAAACGTTGCCTTGTTTTTGCACTATTAAAATTTATAGTAGTCGAATCCTTCATCTTGAAAAAATGTGACTTTAGTGCCAACTTCCTACAAAATAAAAACAAGTCTTTAAGTACCTCAAATTTATCCATATGTGTAACTGGGCAAAAAGTTGTGCCGTAGTAAGAGAATGGTCAGATAAATTAATTACCTGTCCAGAATTTATATCGATTATTTGATCTGTTGTCTTGTTTGCATCTTGTAGGATGATAGATTGGATTTTTTTTCAGAGGAAAGTGATGAAAAGAGGAGCAAAATGAAAGAACAGGACATATATGCTGAGAACCTAAGTTTAACCAATAGATTACACAGTCTCAAAGGTAGGTTCAATTCAATATTATTGGTTATAATCATACTGCAGTATCCTCAATGTGTAAACAAATCACACAGTTCAAATGATGTACATAATAATGTATCCACCAGAACACAGAACTCAGTTGTGCTGTCACAGAAATTCGAATTGAAGAACCACTGAATTAGTCAGTACTAAAAAATAACACACAATATATAGAAAATTGGGCTGTTGTACATCCATATTAAAGTGCAACTAGAGACCAAAAATACAATACATACAAAAATTAGAATTCTAGTGCACAAACAATTAGTTCAATAAGTTGGCCAAATCATTTTAAGCCCAGTCACCACGTCAAGGTTGCTTTATTTAACTGGGCCCTAACCTACTAGTACTTGCCTTTGTCCCTCCTTTGTGCATCCACATTCTGGAAAACAGATCAAAATTCAATATAATATCACCTGTCCGACTACCCATGTGGTCTATATTATTATTTGCCCATGCAATCTATATTACTTTGGGAAGACAGATCTCACACTCAGGACTCGCATGCATGGGCACAGATCTGCCATCAATACGACATATAGAGTTCGAAAAACTAACAAACCGGTGGCTAATCACTTTTTGGAAAAAGGACATGCTATCTCTGATGTAAAATTCCATTTGGATTTTTTCTCTGTTTTTAACTTGTAATATTTTAATGTACCCACTAATCTATTTCTTAACCATAATTTAAATTTTTAGCACTATTCCAGCACGTTTGTCACTTTGAATTGAGCACTTGAGTCACTTTAATAATATGTATGATGTCATGTATGATGTCGTGTGATTGTTACCCTAGATCTAATTACACATGGGTATTTAAGAGTGTGTAGATGCACTAGATTTTGAGCTTGATAAAGGCCGATATACAGTGGCCGAAATGTTGCTACTGTTGCACTTTGCACTATGCTTAAATACATAAGCACTTTAATGAAAGACCCGTGGAGCGCTGATGTTTTGTGAAAATTGATGTATACTTGGATCAGCATCACCAGGCAACTGAATAACTGGTGGACTGAGTGCACACACGTATATATATATATATATATATATCCCACTCATGCTTTAGTAGTATATGCCCGGTGCTTCTAAAGTAAGCAATTAATGCATCTTACATATGTTGACCCTAATCTCCAACCTCTGGTCAGAGGTCCTATCTGCAAGATAGCAGACATCTGTTGGAGATCCGAGCATCTTATAAGGGACCATTACAGAATACCACCCTCCTGTCCTTAGCTGTATAGTCTCTACACCATCATCGCATAAAAAGAAGGGTTGGGTGTGTATAGACAAATCTGATCTGGATTGGTCATAAACCCCCCCAATGGAATTTCTTATGAAGCTATAACCCTTGACATTGTAATATTACTAGACTATTAATCTATAAGGGATTTTTAGATGATCTGTTTATTCTTTGGGACAGCCCAAAAAAGTAATGTGTATCCTTTGTAAACACTCTTAATCAGCAAGCCTCGATAGTAAAATTGACAATGGTTGCTTTTGTTTCATCTATTGATTATTTGGACCTTAGAATCACCAAGGATGCACATGGACTGGAAACTAGTCTGTATTCCAAACTCATGGACAAAAATATATTACTGCATTCTCAGAGCTTTCACCCACAATTCCTCAGTGTTTTAACTAACAACACTGAACCTCAGGTAGCCAATCAACAATTGCATCAAATTACTGAGAAGTTCATTACCCAGGGTTACAACCCCAAATTAATTTAAAATCAAAGAAATAGAGCTATTGCCCATTATCAATGGGAGCGGGTTAATAAACTATCTAGTAAGAATCTAAAAATCATACTACGATCAATAGGATGCATTCAAAGCAGTAATACGAGGTTTTCTAAATACTGCCATAAGTCATATTAAAAAGAACGCATCACAATAAGAATCCCAGTAGCAGCAACCTTCACAACAGCAGAGGCCACGTATAGAAATAATCCCACACCAGAAAACAAAAATGCCTGCAAGATCTTTATACAATATTTTGACTGAGAAAGCACACAGAAAATAATTTTTCTATAAACAGCATTATTTTGAACATGGAAACCACTCGGCTAAGCTACTGGCCTGAACCGCCCATGGGTCGATAGACCAGAGTAATATATCATTAATCCATACCTCAACTGGAGAAAATCTCACCAATACTTTAGATATACTAAACGAATTCACTCAATACTACAAAACACTGTATGAAACAAAATGCACAGCCACCCTAAGTTAATTAAATCAATATCTAACAAACTCTAATATCCCAGTGTTGTCTAATCAAGACAGAGAGATATTGAAGCCAAGATCACTCTACAAGAGCTGCAGTGCCACTGCATCTGGCAAATCGCTAGGACCATATTGTCTTCCCACCGAAATATATAAAAAATACAGTGAATACCTCTTACTCCAACTTTTACTTACTCTCCAGGATGCCTATAATAGAAACTCCCTAACCCCAAGCATGTATGAGCCCCACATCACATTATTGCTAAAACTTGACAAAGACCCATCTCACTGCTAAATATTAAATACAAACTGCTGGCCAAAATATAAGCAAATAGACTACAAAAAATACTACGATAATACATAGTGATCAGACAGGCTTTATACCTGGGAAATCTAGCTCCATTAATATTAGAAAAACACTTAAACATACAGAAATTGATCGCGACAATTCCAGTTCCATGCTCATGCTTTTTCTAGATGCTCAGTTTTTGACTCTATAGAGTGGCCATATCTATGGGTCTTTTTACAAACATTTGGATTCGGCTCTCAATTCATAAATTGGATTAAGCTTCTATACAAATGCCCCACAGCTGCAATATACATTAATGGAGCTTGCTCCTCTCCATTCTCTCTAGAAAGAAGGACCAGACAGTGCTGCCCCTTATCATCCTGTTTGCACTTGCCCTGGAACCATTGGCTTTCCTCCCCCAATATACAGGGCTTGACTCTAAGAGCTTACACATCTTTGATTAGTCTATATGCAGACAACTTAATATTATATCTAGCAGACCCGATAAAATCACTTAACTCAGCATACAATCTTATAACTGAATTTGGCCCCTACTCTGGTTTATTAATAAATTGGAGCAAATCATGCATATTCTCCATTGACCAATCTCTATCAATACCACCATCAATCAGAAATACTATCCCATTAGTGCAAGAGTTCAAGTATTTGGTAGTAATAATTACCAAAAACCCGATATATTCCTCAAAAAAATATACTATCTTTCCTGGACACAGTTAGAACTAAACTCAGTTCCCGATAAATCTAATTGGGCACATAAACCTCATAAAAATGATTATACTCCCGAAACTTTTATATGCATTTCAACACAGTCTAACAATTATACCACAGAATTTTTTAAAATCTAGTCAATTAAGTCTACTCATATCTTATTTATAGGGATCTATAAATCTATAGAGTTAAATTAAATGTCCTACAGCAACCCAAAACTCTAGCAGGCCTAGCGCTATCAAATTTCTAGTACTATTACCTAGCTAGTCAACTTAAATATTTGGGTATAGTTGGGTAATACCGCCACCTCCTGAACCTCAAGGCACACCATCACCCTTGGTGTATGACATGGAATGTATGTTACACGCGTATCTACCCACTGATCCAATTGTATTTCTAGAACAAAACACAATGAGATAATAAGAGAGGGTACGGTATTACACACCCAACAATATAAAGTCTGACAAGTAACTCCCCAAAAAAATCCAACATTGGCATAATTTGCTGCATCAGAGGTATGGGAACGTAAAGGCAATAAATATTTCTCTCAAATTGTAAAAGATAACATGTTAATGTCCATACACATTCCTATTTAGGTATATACAATTACGTTACTGTTTACTATCTGAATTTCCAGTTTATGTATTCCAATAGTATCTCACCCAGATATAAATGCACTAAAAGCTGGAGTGGAAAGAAAACTAATCATTAGATTATACACATGTCTGGTAAACGCTAGTTTACAAGCAAGGTATAGAATAGAGTAGCCCACTACTTAGGTGATAAATTCATATATTTAGTGCAAAAGCATAACATCCAACGTTTCAGTGTGCCATAGTACATCTGGAACTTTGCTGATTTAAATGCAAGTTTACCCACAGACACTTCAAAGATGTTGAATAAATGGTCCAGATATGTTCTTACTTTAGAAACAGCAGACTGGGATGACCTGTCGAAGACACATCTCAGGGCATCACAGGCTGCAAACAATAAATTAATTCAATTTTACATCCTGCATCAGGTGTATATGACACCAAAAACACTAGCCCATATATCCAAGATATTCAGGTGAATGATCCAATTGTCATGAACCCCAGGCCGACTTCTGGCATATGGCATGGCTCTGCCGCCCTATTGCTAAATTCTGGGACAAAGTACCGTATATATTCGAGTATAAGCCTACATTTTCAGCCTTTAAAATTAGCCTGAAAACCCGACCTCGGCTTATACTCGGGTCACAGTAAGGTATTGTACCCCCCCCCCATTTGGCTGCTGCTCGCTCTGTATGTAAGGTAACTCACATTTGAATCCAGTGATCCAGCTGTCTCTCTGCACTGATCTGCAGGTTGATGTCAATACTCTGCGCCAGTCTGAGTGACAGCTGGGTCCCTAGATTCAAATGTGAGTTAACTTACATACAGAGCGAGCGGCAACCGGATTGGGGGGAAAATGCACAATAACTTGCTGTGACCAGATTCAATTGTGAGTACTTACCACTCTTACTTGCCTCACTAAACTGGGGGCTCTTGGGGGGATATGTTTTGGGCTTTTCCTGGGGGTGCTGTCCATAAAAAAGCTACTAAAGCATGCTGGGAGTTGTAGTTTCCAAACATCTGGAGTGTCAAAGAATGAGGCTTCTTTATGGACAGCAGAGTTCCCATACAGTAATAGCCATACTGGGTTTGACTATTACTGTATGGGACTACTGTTGTCCATTTTAAGGGCAACTAAATACATTATTAAAAGTCAGTAGTGGTCATAATTTCAACCCTCGTCTTATACTCGAGTCAATCATGTTTTCTTACTTTTTTGAGGTAAAAAGGGAACCTTGGCTTATACACATGTCGACTTATACTCGAGTATATTAGGTAACTAAAATACTGTCAGAAATACTAAACATAAATATTCCCTTGGAACCTAAATTATGCATGCTCGGTATACCTGAGATGGATTCCTGGCCACACAATCATTTGACATTTCTACGTGAAACATTATTCTATGCAAGAAAAATACTGTCATTATTTTGAACTGGATGACCACCCCTAAGATTAAAGTGTGGAAAGAAATGATTAACACAGCCACATCTTACATAAGATTAATATATACAGGAAAATGTTCTGATAAATTTAGGAAAATTAAGCTAATACCACTACTGCTGAATGTACCCAAATAATGCAAAAGCTGATTTAATCCCTTAAATCCCCCCCCCCCAACCCAAACCAGGTTTATGTTAGCAATGTTTTTATATTTAGGATAAAATATTGATATATGTTGAAATATGGTTATAAATAAGATGTATGTAACAAAAAAAAATGCAAATAACCAAATGACTGAATATTTATCTTTATTATGACAATTTGTTATGTTATACACATCTACTGTACTTGCAATAAATAAACGAGTTTAAAAAAAAAAAAGAATCATACTACGATCATTCACTACTCATTACAATATTCCACCCATAGCTGCCAGATAAAAGATAGTGTGATTAAACACTGGGATATACTATCTAGTGATAGGCTCTCTCTCATTTAGTAAAACCAAGCCCATTTTTGTTTTATAGGAGCCCCATTTAAAATGGCTACTCCTACCACATGCCTATCATAAGAAGAAAGTATGCCATAGACCTGTTGGTTGTCAAGCTTGTAGTTATATGATCACAGGAGCTGATTTTTCCCACCCACATACTGGCCGCAGCACATGTATGCAATTTATTTCATTGCTTGCCCCTGCGGCTTGTGTTACATGGGAAAAGCTCCAACTACTCTTTGGGATCGGAGGCTAACCATCGACCCTCTACTAGCTCAGCCCTTGCCACTAAGGGAGAAACTAAAGAAATTGACCAAGGTATAGAAACTAAATATGGAGAACTACTAGTGGCCCGGCACTTCAGTGAAAAGCGACATCACCTGGCCACCTTGTGGTGGATGGCCATCGATCATATAGTAGGTCCCCCGAATGCACAAGTAAAAGGGTGTTTACTGTTACAACGGGAGACCCTTTGGATTAAGAGATTGGTTACACTTTCCCCAAAGAGCCTCAATGAACAGATGTCTCAGTCATGCTTTCTACTTTTTTAAGGTGCAATTAGGCTATGGAGGAAGGGGCTTAACTTCAGTCTATGGTGTTCATACCCTTGCTAATAGATTATGCTCTAAACGCATAATGCTAATGTAGAGTAAGGGGCAGTGGTGTAACGAGGAATCACTGGGCCCTCCATTAAAACTCTGATGGGACCCCTATCCGTGCTTCATCCACAGTGGTTTTCTGGGAGGACTATATACTATATCTAGTATAGTATATAGTATAGTATAGTATTTGAGGTTGAATAAAGACATCCATCCAGTCCAACCCATCTAGCAATATCCTCATTTCCTGCCTAACTGTTGATCCAGAGGAAGGCAAAAAAAACCTCACCAAATTTATAAAGGGGGAAAAAAATCCTTCCTGACTCCAAGTGGCAATCGGAAATTTCCCTGGGTCAACTCTACTTTATGTATCAATACCAGTAACTTGCAACATTCCTTGTTTGCAGAAACTCATCCAGCTTTTTTTCTTAACTGACCAATGAACGAACCTGCCATAACAACGACCACTGGAAGAAAGTTCCATAGCTTTACCGTTCTCACAGTGAAAAACCCTTTCCGAACTTGAAGCCTGATATCAAAAGCCTTTGCAAAATCCAAGTAAACTACATCTACTGCTATGCCAGAGTCTAAATTTCTACTCACTTCCTCATAAAATCCAAGCAAGTTAGTTTGAGAAGATCTATTCCTCCTAAATCCATGCTGGTTACTACTTATAATGTCAATCCTTGAAACATACTCTAGAACATGTTCCCTTATTAAACTTTCCAGGATCTTCCCCACCACTGAAGTTAAACTTACAGGCCTGTAATTACCCAGCTGTGAATGACTACCCTTTTTGAATATTGGAATAACATCAGCCTTTTCCAATCCAGAGGCACACCACCTGACATGAGGGAATCTGCAAAAATAAGAAACAATGGCCTAGATAAAACTGAACTTAGCTCCCCAAGTACCCGAGGATGTATTTTATCCGGTCCAGGAGATTTATTAATATTAACCTTATTTAGTTCTTTCTCAGTGGTTAGCAACACCACCCAGCAACGCTGAAGCCCTGATTTCATACCATCAATGTTGTGGCTGCAGTTCTTTGTAGAAACTAGCTTTTAGAAAAGCCTTAGACTATACACTGACCCCAACTTCTTTTATCCTGCTCATCATGTTGTCTAAAAACTTTTTAAACCTGATAGGCTGCATGCACTAGACCTGATGTAAAGTTGGGGTAAACAAACTCGGTTAACTAAAGTACACTTAAATCTTTTATACCATTATTTCTACTATACTCTATAATAATCTGTACTTGGACCTTCTATATTGTATACAGAGGGGAAAAAGTATTCAAGACATTTGCTTTATCGCCACCCTCCATTACTAACTTATGCCCATGAATTAATGTTGCCACATTCTCAGTCCTCATCTTCTTACTATTAATATACTTAAAAAAAAATTTAGGCTTAGTGATGCTTTGTTCAGCTATCCTAACTTCATTATTAATTTTAGCTAGTTTGATTGCTTTCTTACACTCCTTGTTACAGTTTTTATAATCCCTAAAGGCCCTTTCTGTTCCCTCTGTCTTAAAGGTTTTAAATGCCTTTTTCTTCCTTTCCATTTGCCTCTTTACATCAGAATTCAGCCACATGGGTGCGGATTTTTTTTACATTTATTTCCCAAGGGTATAAATTTAGATGTGAACTGGCTTAAACTCCACTTGAACACAGTCCACTTCTGTTCAGTACCTTTATCTGATAATACATTATCCCAGTTGACATTCTGAAGAGCTGCTTTTAACCTGGGAAAATTTGCCTTCCTGAAATTAAAAGTCTTTGTTAACCCAGCGCACTTTTCCTTTCGATAACAAAGTCCAAACCCCACTATTTCATGGTCACTATTCCCTAAGCCTCCAGTTACCTTTATATCTATAATGCGCTCCACGATGTTAGATATTACCAGATCCAACAGAGATCCTTTTCTAGTAGGAACCTCAACCACCTGTGAGAAATTATCCTGCAGCAAATTCAGGAACTTATCACCTTTTTCTGTGATGGCAATTCCACTACACCAATCAATGTCAGGGTAATTTAAGTCCCCCATAATAAGCAAACTCCCCAAACTTGCAGCCCTTGCCAACTGCATATGAAGTTGACTCACCTCTGGGCAGTTATCAGGATTTCAAAACCACACATTACCCAACTACTCTATATAGGCCATCTAGTATAGACACTCCCTATATGGGCCACCCTGTAGTCCCACCCACCAAACAAAGTTAACCCATAAAAACATAATAAGCCATATAAACATAATAAGACTATCACATATATTAAACAAAGTGCATGTATAGCCACAAGTATTGCTAAATATGAAGTGCAAATATTTAGAGAATAAAAACAGGTAAAAATGCAGAAAAAAAGGTGCTTAATATTGTGCAATCAAACAATACACATAGTCCAATCGGAATGTCACTAGTACTTCTGGTAGGTGTAAAGGATATTCTACATGGTCCCCTTAGTGCATAAGGCTCTATCACCCCAGAGGTTGGTAGATTCACTAAGCTTAGAACAGAACGGTTCCCTTTTTCAAAACATATGTGGGTGGTATCCCAACTTGTACAACTCTGTGTGCCGTACAGCTCAATATCGGCATTAGCTGAGTCATATACAGGCCTCCCACTAGCATCCATAGACACTCACTCACAGTCGGGTAATCATCTCACCACCGATCAGCTACATTGTAACGACAAGGTTGCCTATCTATAACTTATCGGATCTATCTAGGATCAAAAAAATTAGTGGATACATTTGTTACCAGGTGAGTATCACTTCCTAATAACACTCAGAGCTAAAGCATCAAAGCGGAGGATGCAAATGAGCATTAAGTCCACCACAGTGCAAAGGGTATACATAGAGTTACAAAGGCTACACAGACCATAAAGTAGTTTACATAGCTCTAAGATATCTGGGGGCCTGAATAAAACGATAAAATATATAAGAGACACATAACAAAGATCGTAGCAGAAAAGGTAAAATGGTACTTACCCAACCTATTTCACCCTGCGGGGATGTACAGCTCTTGCCTAAAACCCATAAAAAACAGTATGCTAGGAATATATGGCACTAGAACCAACATTAGTTGAAGTGGCATATTGGAACATCTATCAAGTACAGTAGCATAGATATATACAGAAAAACAAAAATAATTAGTACTAGATAATATATCACATATCATTATAGAAACAGGATAATGAGCACGTCTTTGAGACCTCTAGGTGCCAAAGAGTTAAATGTTCTTATACACAGTACTTCATGCCTCAGAAGTGCAATGTCTCAATCCAGTCCTTGTGTGGGTAGAATACAGTCAATGGTCATCCATTCGTGCCCATGGCCCTGTAAAAGCAAAATGTCTTGCCAGAGATTGTTCTCCATACCATTCAGTGTCACCCTCTACATTTTTACTTTTATTAGCTGACACGTTTCTAATAGCCATACAATGGTTACCCATCCTCTCACGCAATGTCATGCTAGTCTTCCCTACATAATAAAGTCCGCATGGACATATAATATAAATAGCAAACTTGCTCATACATTAAACCTAACTCCAGAGTATGGATGTGAATATATCCACACCCGTGATCATTGAGTTACATGTGGTACAACCAAGGCATTTGAAACACCCATTCTTTTTTGATAGCCACATGTTTTATTTGTCTGTTTCATTCATCTGTTTTAAAAAGCAGGTTCCTGAGGATCTGTTCTCGTCTATACATGAACCCCAACTTTTTGTCAGCTGATACTATCCCCCGAGTCCCTCTGGATTACTTTTCAATGCTGCTTGAAACTTTCCATGATGCAATTGCTTGCAAGGTTGTAATCCATGCTGTATAACATACATTCCTCCTACGATGTCTTTTCAAAAGAATGAGACTAACTCATTGTGTGGATCCCCTGTACTTTTTTGAGCTGTATGTCCAACGTGGATTTTGTATAACTCCTCTCACAGAACTATTTGACCATTTCGAAAAACTGTACCTCTGCTGAATCACTTTTGGAATTATTTCTCAGTAGCTTGAGGAATTGGGCACATGGGATGGGCTTAATTTGATTGGTTGGGTATGCACTAGTAACGTGGAGTGTTCCTAAATAAACTAGTCCCCAATCCATCTCCTTTTTAAAAAATCCTCAAATAAGGAACTCAACCTTTTCCACATTGGCATGCATGGTAAGTTTTATTGGGGTATCATCGTATCTCCAAAAAAATAATATCTGAGTTCCAAACTTGGGTAGGATATATCTCTCCTCAAAATCATGCATAAATAAATTAGCAAATGATGGGGCCACATTGGACCCCATCCCTGTGCCAGTTTTTCACCTGTAAAAGCAATCCTAAAATCTGAATTCAACAGGTGGTTTAGAGGTACTCAAGGTTTGCAACATTTTTCTACACACCTCTACCCCCTGTTCTTGTGGAATTACTGTATATAAGCTGGAGTGGATACATCACAGGTAAGTAGAAGGGTGTCTTTCAGATTGCCTTTTAGATCCATAATAAGTTGCTTACTAGCCCTCAAATATGATTGCATGGACTTGAAGTTGAAGTGGTTAAAGGTGCCAATTCAGATATTGAGCTACTGTTTGAAAAGGGACTCCAATGATGCAATCATAGGTCTGCCATGTTTGTTGAACACTTTTGGGTGGGAATACTTGGTGGCCTATATAGGGTACTTGACAAATGTGTTTTTTGAACTCCTGAAGATGGCCCTGTGTGTGTGTGTGGGGGGGGAATCTCGCAAAGCTGTAGGAAAACTGCATGGGAAATATATATGACATTTAGAAAGTAGAAGTGCAGGATAGTCTTCTTTAAGGAAACTAGCCTTCTATCTTTTATTTATTCCAGGGAAGATCAGCCATGGAGTGGCTGAAAAACAATTCTTTTGAGGAGCACATGAAAAGAATTGTCATCACTCTGTATCCAGGAACTGCTAAAACTTACCTTTTAAATTTTATTACCAGTAAGGGCTAGGTAATGTGTTGCTCCTACACCAGCCAAACAATTTGGTCCATCGGTCAAAATTAATTACTGCTGGTCTTTTAATGGCATAATTGCAAATAGCAAGAACATTGTCATTGCCACACTCGTTTCCTGTACAGCAAACAACATTCTTATAAAATGCAGAGGATTTATTGGAACAGTGAGATAGCCAATAAATCTGTAATTCAGAGGCTTGACGACACCAGTGAGACTATCACTTCCATTTATAAGGGTTTACCCACAATGGCTAAATGTGCTGATCCTAAGAATCTGGATCTGATATGAGACTACGAAGTCCTGTCATGTTTTGATAAATTGAATGTAGACGAAGAAAAATAAATCACAGAATTGCTGGCATTTTTGCATCACCAACATTTAATGAACTCGGAATTTCCACTTTTAGGGTTAGTCCCAATAAAAAGAGTTAAACAAATTTATATTGCATTTAGAATACATCATTTGCCAATTCCCTGTTGTGCAGTCATGAATAATGCTATGCAGAGAGAAAGGCTTGGCTTTAACAGTTAGGCATGCTTGTTTTGATATAGTTTTATCTATGCTTAAATTGGCTAGATTAGTCAATAATCACAATTGAGAGTTTAATAAAAAGGTTGCATTTATTTAGCTATCCACCCTATTTTTGCAATGGTATACCAACAACTCTACCACAGTCCTGTAGTTTTTCAGGAATCACTATGAATTCTACCAAAATTAAATTTAATTTGCCACAAGACAGAGTCAGTCTCTTCTAAATCTAGGTCAGTAAACAATGCTCTCAGGTTGATTGTACAGCCTTGTACAACATACAAATTAAATGTCATGTTCCTCCTTAAACAATCTGTCCGCATCCCTAACTGCTATTTATTAGTCGTTTTGTTTTTTTTTTACATGCGTTTGTACCAGATATTTAATGGTCTAAGTTCTATTCCTTTCTGGCAAAGTTATCTACCTCCTTCCTCTGATCAATGAGCTTTTTATAAACTTCAGCATGTGCAGAGGAGGCAGCAGGTGAAACAGCAATCAATCATTACCACAAAATTTCAGTTGATTTGCAAAAAAGAAAAATAATACTTGGCTTGTTAGAAAAAGGTTGCAATTTAAGGAATAATTTCAAGAGTCTTTTGGTGATTATAGTATTATCATTGTTTTTGTTTTGGAATTATTTGATTGTGATATGAATGTATCACAAGTAGCAAGAGGATCCTCAATGTGATCTTTCTTTTTTAGAATGTTTAGAAGTGCTGAGGTTTCCAGCCATAACCCAAATGCCAAAGGGATTTCTCAGTATGATACTTTCCAACGAAGGACAAAGACCTATTACATTAAACTTTGTAGGGCTATGCTTGTTAGTCCTACAACTTGTTAGAAGTTTCTCCTTCATCCAGGTCATGGTATTTCAGTTGTATTAAGTTAGATCAACTGGATTTAAAGTTCAGTTCTTGAAGATGTTTTGCTAGTCATCTGACTGACTTTCTCAATTCAGAATGACTTGTACAAGAATCTGTTGGCAAGTAGCATAAAATAGCCAGGACTCCAGATACAAGATGTGATTACATTGTGGTTAAGAGGTGTTATTGAAACTGCCCAGGGTAAGGTGTCAAAACAGCATTGTAGACAGTTTATCTGTTGTATTCAATTAGATCAACTGGACTTGAAATGTAGTTCTTGAAGACGTTTCGCTAGTCATCCGACTGGCTTTCTCAATTCAGAATGACTTGTACAAGAATCTGTGGCAATTATGTACCCTGGAAAATCCCAATTAGCATATCACAGCCAGGTGTTAAGGGTGTGATTGGATAGTGGCTAAGAGGTGTTATAGGAACGCCCAGGGTAAGGTGTTATAGGAACGCCACAGTTGGTGTCAACCTTCCCCCCACCACCACCTCTATTCAGGCTTGGTATCTTTATTTTCACATAAATGGCCTCCTTGACCCCTGCCTTGAACCAATCCTGTTCCTTTGCCAAGATGTTGACATAACAATACCTTTGAGGATCGATAACACCTTGTATCAGATGGTCCCTAATAGAGATGGCTAAACTTCATAAAGTTCTGTCTGTTTTCGAACTTCAGTAAAAGTTCGAAAGTTTGATTTCAGACCCATTAAAGTCAATGGGGGGTGATAGTTCGAAAAGTTTGGATGATTTACAGCTAACAATGGTAACTTACAGTAAATGGTTGTGGCACCTGGAAAATGGTCTGGGGAACTATCACTATCACCAAAACTTCTTTAAACACTTTTTAAACACAAGCGGGCAATTGTCGTGTTTTGCATAAGCTACATTCGTGGGTTACGGCCAATTTGAGGGTTACCGAAAATAAAACCATAAATTCAAGGGTCCCCGAAATCGAACAATACTTTTGAAGTTTACCAAAAACGAACGATAGATTCTAGGGTTAGCGAAAATGATCCATACATTTAAGTGTTACCGAAAACCCAACTGAATACAACAGATATTATAGGGTTAACCATTTTAAGAGTTGTACACATTAGATAAAGATTTTTATACTGCTTGTTAGATGATCCAACAAGCTTTATCTTCTAATTCCCCAAAGATAGGCTGCTTGGCTACTTTTCTTTTCAGCCTGTTCTTTTGTGTGGAGAGGGGAGTGGCTGGGAGACACCCCATGTTTCCACTACATAGTTTAGTGATTCAGCAGGACAGATCACTAAAAGATAATGAGGGGAGCCCCCACACACATTATATTGTTGGGCAAAATGGTCATTCCTCAGAAGAATTCAGATATCAACGTGGAGATGTAATGTGCATGCAGCACCTCTTACCTAAGGTGCGTGGAAGTAACACCTGCTTTCAGAGGGGAGTGGCTGGGAGACACCCCATGTTTCCACTACATAGTTTAGTGATTCAGCAGGACAGATCACTAAAAGATAATTAGGGGAGCCCCCACACACATTATATTGTTGGGCAAAATGGTCATTCCTCAGAAGCATTCAGATATCAATGAGGAGATGTAATGTGCATGCAGCACCTCTTACCTAAGGTGCGTGGAAATAACACCTGCTTTCAGAATGCGTTCGTTTTTGCACTACGATGTAACACAAAAACTAAAGGCATCAGGTGCCTGTGCCAATTCTACAAAATGGTGAAAACTTGAGTTAAACCCACACAAATATTTGGGAAGCGTTGGTTTGTACTCATTTTTAGCGTAAAGCATCTAATATTACATCAGCCTGCAAATATATTACAAGCTTGTCTATTTGTATTTCCTAAAAAATAAGATTATTAAGTGGACAGTTTTAGCTGGATTTAGCTGATAAAAGGACATTCAACAAAAATGTAACATTTATTTATCCTTCCCTTTTAATTTGAAAACGATTTACTGGTTGGGGTTAGAAGAAGTATAAGGAACTAAATGACATGATTTATTAACTATATTATCTTAACTTATGTAAAATAAATCCCTTTAAAGTGTCATAATGCAATTAGCAGGAATAATAGGGAATATTAATGCATGCTGATAAGACAATATCATAAAGACCTAACAATTATATTTCATCTTGCGAAATGTTATATTTTTGAATGTCTTTTATCCTAGGTAATTGTGGTGAGAAAATGTTCAATATATATTTATATGGAGCCGAACTACAGTATTTTCAAGTTTTCTTATCCATTTGAATTAATAACTTGCCATCTTGATGTTTTGGAGGCTGGAGCATCTGGCCTTTTCTGCAGAAACAACGTCAATCTTTCAGAGAATTGGATAGATATTTTCAGTATTAACCTTTAAAATCTAATTTTAATGTGAGTAGGTTTTGCCACATCAAAGAAAAATTAGTGGATGCATTTTTACAGGTAATTTAAATGAAAATCTAACAGAGCCCGAATAAATGATATAATTTTAAACTTATACTTTAAGTTGCACATGCTTGTTCTCATGGTGTTGATGGTTTGCTTGAACAAGTTCAGAGGTGCCTCTCTGCTCCAATACACTTAGCTGTTTCTTAGCAGCATGTTTGTGTTTCACAGCAGCAGTTTGTTTTGGTACTATTGGGTGTTCATTTAGTGCACTGTTGTCCAATCAATTTATTTCACTCCTTGGTTATTGCTCTTAGGCTGTTCTGCCTATTTAAGGATCACTCTAAACCATGCCCTTGGCTCGCGTTTCTGATTGTGGTGTGCTTTGTTTCTGATTTACTATTACTTGTTTCCTGACTAGAGATGGCTGAAACTGGCAAGTTTCTTTCCGTTTATGGATATACGGATCTCAGGAAAATCCTGAAGATCCGAAAATGGAAGGTACTTTTGGGACTTTGGAGTTAATCAAACATTCGAGGCTAACTACCATTAAGTTTTAGATCGTATTTTAATGGAAAATGTGCTATGAAGTCCTGAAAGTCCTAAAATCCAAGCAATCCTCCTGGTTTTAGACAAAACATTCAGATTTCGGAACAGAGAGGTTCCGTGTCAGATCCGGATTCCTGACTACAATCCCTGCTGTCTGAGCTGACCTTTGTCTGACTCTTGAATCTGATTCCAAATTATCCCTTGGTACGGTGCTTGACTATTTGACATCCTGTGTATGACCTGGTTACATTCTTAACTTTGCCTTTGTCTTACTCCTGTGTACCAGTTTCTTTAATACTGTAGATTGCCTTGGTTGTCGGACAATTCTAGGGCCCTGTTCTATTTATGTTGCTCTGGACTTTAATCGACTCTAATCAACTGTCTCTTGATTGATGCTTGTGAAGGTTCTCATTCATCCAGATCATGGTATATCTATTGTATTCAATTAGATCAACTGGACTTAGTTTAGTTCTTGAAGACGTTTCACTAGTCAATGGTGGTGCAGTCTCTGCAAATGTTAGATTGTCAGCAAATGTTGGTGACCAACAACTATTATCTAATTATGTCATGTGTACAAGAATTAAAGCAGATAATGAAGCCCTGTTTATTACACCTTTAAAATAACATGTAGACATCAGATGGTATAGTAACCTTTAGCATCCTTTAACTAAAATGAATATGCATAACTACACTGTAGTGCAAATTCTAATAGATACTGTATTTACGTAATATCAGATTCTAGTTCACCGTGTCCTTTTTTTCTTCAAATATTGAAACTATTTCTTTCAGTGTAAAATATTATTTTTGGCTATAATAGGATTTCCAACTGAGCATATAGCCTTATCTGAGCGACTCATAATAAGATTTATTAGAGGACAGGAACTACATTTAGTAGCAAAACTCCCCTATGTCCACACTAATATGTGACAAACATTTCAAGGGTGTAGAATATGTAACAGTCAGATTCAAATGTAAATCCTTTGTTAGTAGTCATATTATAAACAAGGGGAACAAACTAACACACAAATGCAGACTAACCGGTAAGTGCTTGATAGTAGCGCTACACCACATATTAATTCTATATAAATAAAACTGACAGTCCCTTCTACAGAAAACAGAAGATAGGATCAAGATACTGGTTCAGTCTATATACAAAAGAGCAAAACCAGTGCAGTGTGCCAAAGTAAAGTTTTTTTTATGAACACATGGAAACTACAAATACATATCAAACCACCTCAATTCATTTAGTTTAATATTAGATAAGTTATAATAACCTCATCCAGAAAATAGATTTATATTTATTGCAGCAGATAAATATCAGTAATCCCAATTCATCAAGTCAAAAAGTTTTTCACAATCCTAATCAATAACACCATACATTTTCAGAACCTATTGAATGTTACATCACTAAGGAACTAAATAAGATAGGGAAAATATAAGGCATTAGAGCTCCCCTTTCTCAAATGCAAATAATATATAAATATTCACCTATTAAGAGGCTTAAACATCATTCCATGAGATAAATGCAAAACCAGAGAGCCAGCTACAGACTGCTTTCGGTTTTATTGTGCCATCTTCAGTGTAATGTAGACTTACGTGCCACTTTGCAAAACAGAGGCCTACTGTGAGGATTTCCTGCTGTGCCGAATGTTACCTCTCGGTGTCGCTGTTCTGTGTTCCGGATGTTACCTCTAGATGTCACTGTTTCTTTGTTCCATTTTCCACCAGCAGCAGAACGTTTCACTTTATGGACAATTATCTCTCATCGCATGCATTTTATCAGTCTTCAGCTATTTAAGGACTCCACCCACCCTATTCCTTGCCAGAACATCGCTTATTGTTGCTGCTCTCATCATTCCACACCTTGCTTCTGTTTCCTGTTTCAGACCTTGCCTTGCCTTGTTCCAGACCTTGCCTTGCTTTATAGCTTCCAGTCCTGTTCCCTTGCCCTTTACCTGTTCCAATTCCCAGCTTTCTTTTCCTGTTCATAGTCTTAGTAATTTGTATATAGCCCTAGTCATCTGTATTTAGTCTTTAGTCATTGTGTATAGCCCAGTCTTTTCATAAGTCTTTTGTACATAGTATTATTTATCATTTCACTGTGTGTTTGGTGTGTACAATAAACTGGTTAACCTTGATCTCTGCTGCACTTCAGTCCTTCCTTGTTTCACAGCTGCTTCGCAGCAGTGCTCATCCGGGGAGAGTGACACCTACATTTCACTGATGGTGGCTCAATAAAGCTGAAACCAGTCCGTAGCCATCTCTTTGGTTCTGCATTTATCTTGTGGAATCTTGTTAACGGAGATCTATTGTGTGTATAAAGTTATTTTTAAAAACAGTTAAAAAAAAAAAGTACCTGGGGCAGGGATATAGGACTGGTAATTCCTACCTCCCAAATTTTTTTCTGGGAGGAGCCCCAGCCCAAAGAAATCTGATTCTGACAGTCTTCCTCCTGGCTTCAGCACTATCTTAAATACAGGGTTAGTCCAGGACTAACCTAGCATTTTTGCTAGTGCTGTAGCTCCTTAACGAAATTATATTGTAAGGTGGGAATGATCAATCCTACCTCCCTGCCCCAGGTATATAAAGTCTGAATCAGTATCCTGGAACAATAAGGAAATAGCATATTGAAAATATAACAACATATACTAACAGCGTATGAAAAGTTTCTTATTGTTATGACAAGCATTACTTAAATAAGTTTCAACATAAGATTGGCAAAAATGACCAGACAAGACAAATAAACACGCTAATAACACTCTGTGATATTAAAAAATTAAGTTTAAATTCAAAATGTCCTTCAGTAGTAGAAAATGTTTTCTATTCCATAGGCCTTAACACTTTCCAATACCATTGTATTGATTACAAACATGTTTATTATTCCACAGGTCACCATTTTAATAGCTCTTACATTTTCTTCTAAATGAACAGTTAATTTACATTTCATTTGGCTATGTATAATTTGCCACATACAGTAAACACTTTAACAGATACATAACTTGGTACATTTATCGTGTAAAGTAGCTTTTTAATTTTTACATTTATTATAAAGGAATTTTGACCAAATATAAAGGAGCATATTATTCTTTTTCCACATTTCTGCATTCCATTTAACTCGGGTACAGTATACCAACTGTAGCCAATTCTTCCTGAAAATTCGATCAGAAGAACCAGTCACAATGCACCACTTTGCCTCGACCACCATCTAACCATTTGCTCACCCGAAAAGGATGAATGTGCATAAGAAAACCACAGCCGATTATTTGCCCCCGTATGAAATGCACACCCCGCTTTAGAGGATTCTTCGTGTGTTCTTTTTTGCCATGGTTATGTTTTCTAACCCCCCCCCTTTTAAATGGACCTAGGATCCTTAATAGGTCATGCCATCCTTTGTTTTATTATCAAGCTCCCCTCCTCTTTCCATAGACAGTGTATGATGCTGTTTATTTCTAACCTGTAGAAGAAGATGAGATGATTAAAACCAAAGCACATTTTATCCTGATTGCTAGTTAAAACAATGTATAACTTACCTTTCTGTGTGCTTAATAAGCAAAGATGCACATAAAATGTTTTACTTCAGTAGATATTCCTATTTCTTCCTCACTCCCCTTCCATTAGCAAAGAAGGTTAGATCATGGGAGAGCTTGATTCAGTGAAAAGGGGATTTCTTTATTGCTTGCTAAGATATACTGTATAATAAATACAAATTGCATATATAAATAGCATTGACACAAATTAGAATTCTTGCTCATTTACATGTTTTCATATCAGCTCTTTAGTGAATATCAAGCAGTCTTCTATGATTTAGAAGCATTGCAAAAGCACCAGAGCACCTGTTTTCTGGACACCTCTGATGTTACTTACTGGGACCAAGTATTGCCACATGACTGATACTATAAATGAACACTCAAGATTCCAATACAGAATTGTTTAAAATTACCCATCAATCTTCCCTTTTTGGCATAAGGTTCATTAAGCCTTTGCATTAGTTTCTGTACATTTGGAATTCCTTTATTTCTTACAGAACTAAAATGGGAAAATGTATTTGCATAACCTAAATATTTACAATATAAATCTTAATAACAATTACAGTATAGACCCCCAATTAAAATGAATCTTTGACACTGATTTTAGCAACCTAAGGAGAAAATAACTGCAAAACTACCAAATAAATATTTTTATATACACATATCTTTAGGCTTCTAAATAAATAAAAAGTTTATAAAATGGCCTCAATTTACAAGAAATAATTAAGCATATAATTAACTATGTAATAAAACTAGTTATTTTTCATCTTGTTCATTCCTTTAGGGTGATGCACGGAGAGCTGCTGTTGGTCAATGCTATATTCCCATAGCGGCTCTTGGTGTATTCAGACGTGGAGTTTTACTGTTCTGGGAAAGGTAAGCCACTAAGGGGATATAGCATGGCTTACGGCGCTGCATGGTTAACTTCCACGTTAACCACACACGCACCGCAATAATAATGGAGATTAAGTTACACTTACTGATGTAACATTGGTTAGCGTGTTTTTTAACTCCGTTTTCAGCCACTGCGCCGCTTGGTGCATAGGGCGACTTGTGTTTAGCGCTGCTCCTACCATGAAGCAACTTGAAAAAGTTGCTCATGTCGGCACCCCGGTCAAATAAATAACAGGCGGGCTTTTCCCCCAGAATTCCCCCTTTAAACAGCGCACGGACTGACTGACCGTCGTTACCGCGAGAGCGCTTGTGTGCCTGTAACTTCTCAGACCCCGGCAGAACTCTAGCTCCACCCCCTCCACTTTAGCTTCACAGATTTCCTTTTCCGGCTCTCCCCAGTCCCCAGTGTGTTGGCGCCGGCTCCTGATTGCATCTGCTGCCTCTGCCTGACAGCTTGTGGACGGACAAGGATGGTTAGTATGCGCATAATGCAGGATGATTGAAAGATGAGGACTTGAGGAGCTTTACACTGGGGCAGAATCTGTGAGTGAGAGTGTGTCTGTGTGTGAAAGTGAATGTGTGTGAGAGTGTGAGAGAGTGTGTGTGTGAGTAAGAATATGTGTGTGTGAAAGAGTGTGTGGGAGAATATGTGTGCGTGTGTGTGAGTGTGTGAGAGAGAGAATGTGTGTGAGAGAGAGTGTGTGTGAGAGAGAGTGTGTGAGAGAGAGTGTGTGTGGGAGAGAGAGTGTGTGGGAGAGAGAGTGTGTGTGAGAGAGTTTGAGAAAGAGTGTGTGAGAGAGAGTGTGTTGTGTGAGAGAGTGTGTGTGAGAGAGAGTGTGTGTGTGAGTGTGTGTGTGAGAGAGTGTGTGTGTGTGTGTGAGTGTGTGTGTGTGCAGGGCCGGCCTTAGGATAAATAGCACCCTGTGCAAGATTTGTTACTGACGCCTAGCACACAACACCCATCCCCAAAAACACCCCCCTGGGCACACACAATACTCCGTTAATTGCTACTTGCCTTCAAATCAAGTACCCCACCTGTGCTTACTGTCTTTCAGTATCTTCAGTGTGTGCTTGTGTATATGGTGTGTACATCATTATGTAACAATTAATGTACTAAATGCACAGACAGAACAGCACAGCATACATACATCTTAAGTAAAGCTTATATGTGTTGGGGCTTAGTATGTGGTGAGGTGCTGATACATATATTTGATCTGGAGGACCGTAACTAGAGGGGCTGTGGCACTGATGCACAACTTTGAGCTACAGGTCTGTGACCTAAGACTCGTCCAGAAGTGGGAGGGGCTTTATACACGTTGATTTGACTTGTGTCATTATCATTGTATTTACATATCATTCCTATTTCCTCCATTTATTTACAATACATTGAAGGGCCCACCCTCTAGAATAGTATCCCCATTCCCACCCCACCCCAGATCAAACATACTTCCTATGGAATAAAAGGTTTTGGTCAAAAGATTTGTAAGCCTGTAAGCTGCCACCACATCAATGTAGACACTTTCAGACAGCAGGGCCCTAACTAACCTACCTAATCTAACCTAGCTTAACCTAACAAACTCTATCTGAAGCTAGCATATGAAATGTCTTTTAGTAACATACACACATACTATTAGAATTAAAATGACAAACATTTATACAAACCTGTTAAGGTAGAAGGGTTATGCATAATGCTAATAATGAAAAAGTCCAACAAGCACAATCTTACAATGTCATTTTACAGATTAAATTCACCTGAAAGAAATTCACCTGAAAGAAATAAGTATTAAAAAAAACAGAATACTACTTACCAAGAAGACTTGAAAGGGAGTCAGGTAGATCGCAGATGGTAATTGCAGAGGAGTCTCTAACTTCTTTAACTTTTTAACTGTATGCCGGAACAATGGCGACTTTAAAAACTTTTGAAACTTTAGAACTTTAAAACAAACTTGAATACTTGAATTGTCTTGCAGTTATTACAAAGGTGCCCTCCTTGCCTTCTGAGAAGCAAATGATTTTATTGCTTCATCCAGATCCAAGCTGTGGGCTAACTCACACTCAATGGATATAGTAGCAAGGTCAATAAGTCTCTCCTGTGACATCGTTGATCGTAAATAGGTTTTTATTAGTTTTAACTTGGAGAAACTACGTTCACCACTTGCAACAGTGACAGGAAGTGTAAGTAGTATACGAAGAGCAATGCACATATTTGGAAACATTGAACTCATTTTGTTTTTGTATATGTAATCCAGAACAGTCCTTGGTGTGTTACAGTTTGTTGGTAAATGACTACTGAGCACACACAGCTCATAGCACAAATCGGCAGCATCAATATCTCGTTGTTCGCCATGCGAAAGTGCTTTCTCCAGCTGATGACATTGCTGTTTAACATCTTCCCTGGAGATTTCTGTGACATTTGGAATTGTATACAGGAATCCAAACATCCTGCTGTGCTGCTTTATCTGCTCAAAACGATCTTCTAATGATCTCAACACACAATCTAGAACTTTGTAGAAAAAGTTCACCTTAAACTTTTGCTGTGGATCTGCAATCGGTTCATCCCGTGCTTCATAGTCGAAGTGTCTCTTCTTGTGACGTATTCTAGCATTTTGTTCAGGTGGGAAATTGCCATCAATGCCCAATTCTACAGTCAGGTTTTATGCAGTCTTGATAACATTTTCAAATGCTTCATCTGATCGATAATTTCTCAGGTACAACCTTGCTCTTTCTAGCTGTTCCACTGCACCATGTAAGTCTTCCTCAATTCCCTGGAGTCTTTTACTTGTGATATTAACTACAAATAATATGTCATACCAAAGAACTAATCCACACAAGAAATGAAAGTTGCAAATGTTGTCCTGTATGACGCTTGCTTCAGCAATAGTATTAGGTATTGAAGTAGTATCTTCCATCACAGCAGAGAGGGCATCATCTATCTTGCCAATCTGGTTGCGGACAGCTTTAACAGCATCGATGCGGCTTTCCCAGCGAGTGGCACTTAATGGTTTAAGTGTAAGCCACTGATGATTTGTTGACAGATGTTGCTTCAAAGTATTCCATCGATGTGTTGAGCCAGAGAAGAACACATATAAACTTTGAATTATATTGAAAAACTTTGCTGTTTCAATAGCGCAGGATGCTGCATCACTAACAACCAGATTTAAAGAATGTGCATTGCACGGCACATAGAAAGCTCTAGGGTTTAACTCACGAACCTGAGCCTGCACTCCTTTGTTTTTACCTTTCATGTTGGACCCGTTATCATAACCTTGGCCCCGCATATCTTTAATGTCAATGTTTAAAGCTTCTAGGTTCTCGAGCAGCACCTTTGTCATTCCTGCTCCAGTTGTGTCATTTATATCAATAAACGACAAAAAGTGCTCTTTAATGGAAATTCTTTCAGAACCACTTTCAGGAAATTCTGTTGCAGTAACAAAGCGCACCATCAGTGTCATCTGTTCCATATGATTTATATCCGGAGTGCAGTCCAATATGATGGAATAATACTTGGCAACACTGAGCTGCACTAAAATCTTCTCTCTGATCTGCAGAGACAGTAAATTAATTATTTCATTTTGGATAACAGGGCCAAGATAGTGTATGTGTGTTTCCTTGTTGGTAACCATTTTTATGTGCTTTTCAAGAACAACATCAAACTCACTTATTGCCTCAACAAATTTAAGAAAGTTGCCATTATTTCTTTCATGCAGCTTGCTAGATGTTCCACGGAAGGCAATGTTCTGTGTAGCCAGAGTTCGGATACGTATGATTAGTCTTGTTAAAACAGTTCTCCAGTGCTGAGTTTCTGATTTGAGTTGTTCTCTATTTGTGTCAGCAATTGTCAAATGCAGATGTAATCTTGTCTCCAGGTCTTTCCATTTAAAGCATGCCTTCGTGTGGTAATCTGCTTTCTCATGATTGGCCAAAGCTCTATTTATATTCCTCCAATCGTTATACCCAGTTGTGCACAGGACTGAAACTGCAGCATTAGTTGGAAATATTTTACAGCAGAAGCAAAATACAGCATCTCTGCTCTCAGAGTACAGGAGCCATGGTCTGTTGGTTATCTCTGAATTTGGCAATTCTCGTCGATAATATTTACGGTTAAAACCTCTTTTGTGCTGGTCCTTTGGAAAGTTAAATCTGTTAACCTGCTGTGGACCATGTGACACAAGGAAATGCCTTAGTTCATTAGTCATATCCATCCATAGGCCAGGGTCTCTCAGTAGGGATGGATTGAACTTGCATGGGCGACTAACTGGCTCATTTATTTCCTCCTCGGGCAGGCTTTGCTCAACTTCCATAGCTGTAGCTGTAGCTCCTGGTTCCATTTCCACTTCTATTAGTGAAGTTTCCTTGGCATTGCTTGAACTTTCTTCTGATAGTAATATAGGGAATGTTGTGCTACCAGGAGGAGAATCTGCAACAGTTGTTGTTGGTTCACTGACCAAATCATGGCTACAACCTGCTTTCGGCTCTAGAGGTTCTACAGATTTATCTTCACATGGCTCTGCCTCTGAAAGAAACTTCAGGATAGCTCCTTTTTGTTTGGATAAAGCAGCCTCTTTAGCAAAGCCTTTTTTTTTATACGCTGCTCCAGACAGCTTGATTCTCTTGCGTCCAGACATTTTCCTTTATGTGAAAAGAAAATAAATCAGAACAAAGATAAAATAAAAAACGAAATGTTATCTATCTATCTATCTATCTATCTATCTATCTATCTATCTGTCTGTCTGTCTGTCTGTCTGTCTGTCTGTCTATCTATCTATCTATCTATCTATCATCATGTCTATAATCTATCATATGTCTATCTATCTATCATCTGTCTATCATATATCTATCTATCTCTCTATCATCTGTCTTTCTATGATATCTATCTATCTCTTTATCTATCATCTATCTTTTTATCTATCATCTATCTATATATCTAATAATCTATCGTCTGTCTGTTTATCTATCTATCTATCTAATAAATAATAATCTATCATCTGTCTGTCTGTCTATCAATCTATCATCTGTGTCTATCTATCTAATAATCTATCGTCTGTCTGTCTATCATCCTCTGGCTATTTATTTGTCTAATTATTTATGCTAGGCCTGCCAGGCTGCCACCTGGGCACATTATATATATTATTTATGGTTGCTGCCTGCAAGGCACTGGGCCCTGGGCACATTGTTTTAATTATTATGACTGACTGGGCAGGCACATAATGTTATATCTTTTGGACTAGGCCTGGGCAGTGCCACAAGCCCACAATTATTAATTATATTAATTATTTCTTTAATAATATACATAAAATCTATCTATCACCTGTCTATCATCATAGATCTATCTCTCTATCATCATCTGTCTATCTATGATCTATCTATCTCTGAGCGGAGCGAGCAGCTGAAAGCGCGAGAGCGAGACCTCAGAGAAGCCGAAGCGGCGAGCGAGGCCAGGGCTATACAGCGTAAAACCGAGACGCAGCAGGAGCGGGGGCCGAGAAGGATGGAGGCGCCGGGCTAGCTGCTGCCTGGGGGGCCCTGGGTACATTATGTTTTGGTTGCTGCCTGCATGGCAGCAGGCTGCAAGTCCTGGGTCAGATAATCACTGCAACTTGGGGCAACAGCCATCAAACAACTTTTAGGGATGGCTGGGCCTGGGGTGGCTGGGGGGGTTCGTGTTCGTTCTCTCTCTGGCGCAGAGAGAGAACAGAACACGAACAACGAACCCCCCCAGCCACCCCAGGCCCAGCCATCCCTAAAAGTTGTTTGATGGCGTCTCGCCACGTTGCCTATATTATTAGGAAAGGATTAGGAAGGCTGGAAGGGTAGTTCCCTTCACTGATCTGTCTGTGTCTGTCTGTCGGTCTGTACCTGTCGGTCGTCTGTTGTCTGTCTGTCTGTCTGTCTGTCTGTCTATCGTATCTATCTAAACCAGGATATAATGCAGAGCACTCTTGGATATGTGCAAAAAATAGATTATTAATCCAGTGTAACAGACAGCAATGTTCGGTCTTTATTGGGACCTTTATCAAGCATGGTCTGTACTAATCTATCTATATCTATAACTAAGATCTATTCTACTCTATCTATCATATTATTCTTCATCTACATCGTATCTATCTAATCATACTATCTAGCATGTCTATCTATCATCTTCATCACTATACAACTTCTCCTGTTCTTAATCTACATCTAATATCATCATTGTTACTATCTATCTATCTCTCTCTTTCTGTTTATCAATATTATATCTATCTCTGTCTGTCGATTCGATCTATCTATCTATCTATCATCTATCTATCTATCTATCTATATTATATATCTCACAATCTATCTATCTATCTATCTATCTATCTATCTATCTATCTATCTATCTAAACCAGGATATAATTGCAGAGCACTCTTGGATATTGTGCAAAAAATAGATTTATTAATCAGTGTAACAGCAGCAATGTTTCGGTTTTCTATTGGGACCTTTATCAAGCATGTTCTATCTATCTATCTATCTATCTATCTATCTATCTATCTATACTACTATCTATCTATCTATCTATCTGTCTATCTATCTATCATCTATCTATCTATCTATCTATCATCTGTCTATCTATCTATCTATCTATCTATCTATCTATCTATCTATATCTATATATCTTTCATCTATCTATCTATCAATCTCTCTCTCCTTTTTGGTTCTATATACTATCTATCTATTACATCTATTGTCTATCTTCTATCTCTCTCTCTCTCTTTCGGATGATCTATCTATCTATCTATCTATCTATCTATCTATCTATCTATCTATCTATCTGTCTGTCTGTCTGTCTGTCTGTCTGTCTGTCTATCTATCTATCTATCTATCTATCATCATGTCTATAATCTATCATATGTCTATCTATCTATCATCTGTCTATCATATATCTATCTATCTCTCTATCATCTGTCTTTCTATGATATCTATCTATCTCTTTATCTATCATCTATCTTTTTATCTATCATCTATCTATATATCTAATAATCTATCGTCTGTCTGTTTATCTATCTATCTATCTAATAAATAATAATCTATCATCTGTCTGTCTGTCTATCAATCTATCATCTGTGTCTATCTATCTAATAATCTATCGTCTGTCTGTCTATCATCATAGTCATGTTAACTTTATTAAACTGGTAAGTGTGACATTTAGAATGATTGTTAGCCCAGTGGCTCTTTGTAAATGAGGCCCTACAATATATCTTGTATCCTTACCAATAACCATGAAATACCTTTTACCTGTATCGCTGAATAGAAATGGGATCCAGGTTTGACTTGGAAACCCTCTGTCCGAAACAGAGAGGATCGTTTGGATTTCGGGACATATTTTCAAGGGTTTCATTAACCCTCCAAAATAACCTTGTACATTCGGTAACCCTCAAAAATACGATCAGAAACTAGAAAGTAGTTTCCGATCGTATTTTTGAGGGCTATCGAAGGTTCAAGATTATTTTTGAGTTTTATTACTGAAAATAACCTTGTACATTCGGTTACCCTCGAAAATACATTCCGAACCCTCGAAAGTACATTCCGTTTTCGGATCTTCAGGTTTTTCCTGAGTTACGTAAATCCGAAAACAGAACGAAACTTCTGATTTCGGACATCTCTATTGCTGAACAAATTGTGTAATTTGATAAATGATTTAAAGCACCTATGCCCCTCCCCCCCATTTAATATTTTCTAAAGAAAAATCCCTTTGTTTTAGCACTCTCTTTTTTCAATAATCTCCAAATACTTAATCCTGGCTTCTTTTCATTTTAACTACATCATTTAATTTAATGGATTTATATAATATCTTTTCATTTTAACTACATCATTTAATTTAATGGATTTATATAATATATATATTACAGAGGAATAGTACGCTCCAGGGACTTCTTTTGAGACCTTTATATTACAGAGGAATAGTACGCTCCAGGGACTTCTTTTGAGACCTTTATTGCAGATGCAACGTTTTCGGGCTTCACTCTATGACCTTTAGCAAGCAATAAAACGTGCAAAAGTGAGTGAAGACCAAAATGTCACTTCTTCACTTTTTTATTTATTATTCAATAAAGATATCAAAAGATCTCCCTGGAGTGCACCTGTTATTTCTCTATAACAGGCTTGTATACATTGTTTTTCTGGATGCACCGGCGGGCTCTAAAATATTTAAGGGAGAGTGCCCACCTACATGTATTTTTATATCCTATATAATAAAATGCAAGTGTGCGTCCCTGTGTCCGTGTGTGTGTGGCTGCTCTGGAGTAAAAGAAGCAGCCAATCTACCTGATTGGCTGCTTCTTCTCCCTTCAGAGTAGAACAGCCAATCGGATCACAAGTTTGCATTAAGGGGCGGGACCACAGACCGGGACCTGACAACTTACTGCATAGAAGCCAGAGAGAGAGCAGTGTGCGGCAACTTCCCTGTGATGTACAACAGCCTGAGCCACTTCCCCTCACTGGTACGGGACTGGGGGTGAACGGGACAGTAATGAGCTGCTGATGGGCTGCTGGCTGCTCTGGGTGGGTTGATTTCTTAAGTTAACTCTTCACAGTGTGAAAATTCCTGTCCATGCTGCATTACTGGGTCTGACATGTGTTGTAATTTGATAAATGATTTAAGCACCTATGCCCCTCCCCCCCATTAATATTTTCTAAAGAAAAAATCCCTTGTTTTAGCACTCTCTTTTTTCAATAATCTCCAATACTTAATCCTGGCTTCTTTTCATTTAACTACATCATTTAATTTAATGGATTTATATAATATGTATATACAGAGGAATAGTACGTCCAGGGACTTCTTTTGAGACCTTTATTGCAGATGCAAGTTTTCGGGCTTCACTCTATGACCTTTAGAAGCAAAAAACGTGCAAAAGTAAGTGAAGACCAAAGTCACTTCTTCAGTTTTTATTTATTATTCAATAAAGATACAAAAGATCTCCTGGAGTGCACCTGTTATTTCTCTATAACAGGCTTGTATACAGTTTTTCTGGATGCACCGGCAAGCTTAAAATATTTAAGGGAGAGTGCCCACCTACATGTATTTTTATCTCCTATATAATAAAATGCAAAATGCCTGTGTCCGTGTGTGTGTGGCTGCTCTGGAGTAAAAGAAGCAGCCAATCTACCTGATTGACTGCTTCTTCTCCCTTCAGAGTACAACAGCCAATTGGATCACAACTTTGCATTAAGGGCGGGACCACAGACCGAGACCTGACAACTTACTGCATAGAAGCAAGAGGAGGAGCAGTGTGCGGCAACTTCCCTGTGATGTACAACACCTGAGCCACTTCCCCTCACTGTACGGGACTGGTGGTGAACGGGACAGGAATGAGCTGCTGATGGGCTGCTGGTGCTGGGTGGTTGATTTCTTAAGTTAACTCTTCACAGTGTGAAAATTCCTGTCCATGCTGCATTACTGGGTCTGACACCAATAAACTGTACACACACCAGTTATGTTTTAAGATCTCTGGGTGGGGGACAGTGAGGCAGGGGGTAGCTGGTGGGGGGTGTGTGTTTGTCCTGGACCCCAATGATATTAATCATGTGTCTGTGGGGGGTTGTGAGGGAGAGGGTGTGCACTAGACATGTCTAGGTGAGGGTGGGGGGAGTCAGAACTGCTCACTGACATGACACCATGCTAAATAACCTCCTATTAACCAAAGGTGTCAGTGCTGGCTGTAAAGCAGAGTGACATGGGGGGGGGTGGGTCTGGGACAGAGGGGGTTGGGACCAGAGGGGATGGTAACGGACCAGGACAGTGGGGGCGCCCTGGGTCTGGGGCAGCGAGGGGCCCTGGGTCTGCGGCAGAGGGGGGCCTGGGTCTGGCACAGAGGGGGGGTTCTGGGTCTGGGACAGAGGGGGGGCACTGGGTCTGGGACAGAGGGGGGGCCCAGGGGTCTGGGACAGAGGGGGGGGGGCCCTGGGTCTGGGACAGAGTGGGGGACCCTGGATGGGAGGGGGGCTGGATCTGGGGCAGAGGAGGAGCTTGGGTCTGGGACAGAGGGCGGCCAGGGCTGTGACAGAGGGGGGCTTGGTCTGGGACAGAGGGGGGGGACCTGGGTCTGGGACGTGTGGGGGACCCTGGGTCTGGGGACAGGGAGGGGCCCTGGGTCTGGACGATGGGGGCCATGGTCTGGCACAGAGGGGGGGGCCTGGGTCTGGGACAGAGGGGGGGCCTGGGTTGGGACAGAGGGGGGGCTGGGACAGAGGGGGGGGGCCTAGGTCTGGGACAGAGGGGGGCCCTGGGTCTGGACAAAGTGGGGACCCTGGGTCTGGACAGAGGGGGGCCTGGGTCTGGGGACAAAGTGGGGGACCCTGGGTCTGGGACAGAGGGGGGGCTGGGTCTGGGACAGAGTGGGAGACCCTGGGTCTGGGGGGACAGAGGGTCGGGGACCTGGGTCTAGGGCAGAGGAGGGGCCATGGGTCTGGGACATACGGGAGACTTGGATTGTGACAGATGTGGGGTCGGGGGTCTGGACAGAGGTGGGTGACCTGGGTCTGGGACAGAGTGGGGGGCCCTGGGTCTAGGACAGGGAGGGCCTGGGTCTGGGACAGATGGGGGACTTGGGTCTGGGACAGAGTGGGGGCCCGGGTCTGGGACAGGGGGGGCCCTGGGTCTGGGACAGAGGAGGGGCCTGGGTCTGGGATAGATGGGGGACTCTGGGTCTGGACAGATGGGGCCTGGGTCTGGGACAGGGGGGGCCTGGGTCTGGGACAGAAGAGGGACCCTGGGTCTGGAAACAGATGGGGGACTCGGATCTGTGACAAAGTGAGGTCTGGGTCTGGGACAGAGGTGGTGTGACCTGGGTCTGGGACAGAGTGGGGGGCCTGGGTCTGGGACAGAGGAGGGGCCCTGGGTCTGGGACAGATGGGGACCTCTGGGTCGGGACAGAGGGGGGCCCTGGGTCTGGGACAGATGGGGGACTCTGGGTCTGGGACAGATGGGGGCCCTGGGTCTGGGACAGAGGGGGGCCTGGGTCTGGGACAGAGGGGGGCCCTGGGTCTGGGACAGAGGGGGGCCCTGGGTCTGGGACAGAGGGGGCCTAGGTTCTGGGACAGAGGGAGGGGCCCTAGGTCTGGGACAGGTGGGGACCCTGGGTCTGGGACATAGGGCAGCCTTGGGTCTGGAGCAGAGAGGGGGCGGGGCTGGGACAGACAGGGGACTCTGGATCTGTACAGAGGGGGGGCCTGGGTCTGGGACAGAGGTGGTGTGACCTGGGTCTGGGACAGAGTGGGGGCCCGGGTCTGGTACAGAGTGAGGGAACCAGGGTCTGGGACAGAGGGGGCCCTGGGTCTGGGACAGAGGGGCCCTGGGTTCGGGACAGAGTGGGGGACTTTGGATCTGTGACAGACGGGGGGTCTGGGACAGGGGGGGCCCTGGGTTGGGACAGAGGGGCCCTGGGTCTGGGACAGACGGGAGATCTGGGTCTGGGACAGAGTGGGGGGCCCTGGGTCTGGGACAGATGGGGGATCTAGGTCTGGGGACAGATGGGGGCCCTGGGTTGGGAAGGGGGGCCCGGGTCTGGGACAGAGGAGGGGCCCTGGGTCTGGGACAGATGGGGGACTCTGGATCTGTGACAGAGTGGGGTCTGGGTCTGGGACAGAGGAGGGGCCCTGGGTTGGGACAGATGGGGGGACTCTGGATCTGTGACAGAGTGGGGGTCTGGGCTGGACAGAGGTGGTGGTGTGACCAGGGTCGGGACAAAGTGCGGGGCCCTGGGTCTGGGACAGGGGGGCCCTGGGTCTGGGACAGAGGAGGGACCCTGGGTCTGGGACAGACGGGGGGGGACTCTGGGTCTGGGACAGAGTGGGGGGCCCTGGGTCTGGGACAGGGGGGGCCCTGGGTCTGGGACAGAGGAGGGGCCCTGGGTAGGGGACAGATGGGGGACTCTGGATCTGGACAGATGGGCCCCTGGGTCTGGGACAGAGGGGGGCCCTGGGTCTGTGACAGAGGGGGGCCCTGGGTCTGGGACAGAGTGAGGGAACCTGGGTCTGGGACAGAGGGGGCCCTGGGTCTGGGACAGAGGAGGGGCCTGGGTCGGGACAGATGGGGGGACTCGGATCTGTGACAGAGTGGGGTCTGGGTCTGGGACAGAGGTGGTGTGATGGGTCTGGGACAGAGTGGGGGGCCCTCGATCTGGGACGAGAGGAGGGGCCCTGGGTCTGGGACAGACGGGGGACTCGGGTCTGGGACAGAGTGGGGGCCCGGGTTGGGACAGGGGGGGCCCTGGGTCTGGGACGAGGAGGGGCCCTGGGTCTGGGACAGAGGGGGACTGGGTCGGACAGATGGGGGGCCCTGGGTCTGGGACAGAGGGGGGCCTGGGTCTGGGACAGAGGGGGGCCCTGGGTCTGGGACAGAGGGGGCCCTAGGTCTGGGACAGAGGGAGGGGGCCCTAGGTCTGGGACAGAGTGGGGAGTGGGTCTGGGACAGAGGGGGGCCCGGGTTGGGAAAGAGGGGGGGGGCCCTAGGTCTGGGACAGAGGGAGGGCCCTGGTCTGGGACAGAGTGGGGACCGGGTTGGGACAGAGGGCAGCCTGGGTCTGGGAGCAGAGGAGGGGCCCTGGGTCTGGGACAGGACAGGGGGACTCTGGATCTGTGA
Source organism: Hymenochirus boettgeri (assembly GCA_019447015.1). Taxonomy (NCBI): domain Eukaryota; kingdom Metazoa; phylum Chordata; class Amphibia; order Anura; family Pipidae; genus Hymenochirus; species Hymenochirus boettgeri. Next base: position 206,530,376 of record CM033473.1, on the reverse strand, counting down.
CAGAGGGGGGGCCTGGGTCTGGGGACAAGGTGGTGTGACCTGGGTCTGGGACAGAGTGGGGGGCCCTGGGTCTGGGACAGAGTGAGGGAACCTGGGTCTGGGACAAGAGGGGGCCCTGGGTCTGGGACAGAGGAGGGGCCCTGGGTCTGAGACAGAGTGGGGGACTTTGGATCTGTGACAGACGGGGGGTCTGGGACAGAGGGGGGGGGGGACCTGGGTCTGGGAGAGGGGGGACCTGGGGCTGGAGAGAGGGGGGCTGGGTCTGGAACAGAGGGGGGGCCCTGGGTCTGGGAATAGGGGGGGACCTGGGTCTGGGGCAGAGGACGGCCCTGGTCGTGGGGCAGAGGAGGGGCCCTGGGTCTGGGACAGATGGGGGACCCTGGGTCTGGGACAGAGGGAGGGGACTCTGGATCTGTGACAGAGTGGGGGGGCCTGGGTCTGGGACAGAGTGGGGGACCCTGGGTCTGGGACAGAGGGGGGGGGGCACTGGGTCTGGGACAGAGGGGGGGCCTGGGTTGGGGCAGAGGGAGCGGAGCGAGCAGCTGAAAGCGCGAGAGCGAGACCTCAGAGAAGCCGAAGCGGCGAGCGAGGCCAGGGCTATACATGCGTATACTATACTTCAGCAGGATTGCGGCGAGATTATTTATGCGACTGCCGAGGCTAGCTGCTGCCTGGGGCCCTGGGTACATATTATGTTTTGGTTGCTGCCTGCAGGCAGCAGGCTGCAAGTCACTGGGCTCAGGATAATACGGCAACTGTGGCAACAGCCATCAAACAACTTTTAGGGATGGCTGGGCCTGGGGTGGCTGGGGGGGTTCGTGTTCGTTCTCTCTCTGGCGCAGAGAGAGAACAGAACACGAACAACGAACCCCCCCAGCCACCCCGGCCCAGCCATCCCTAAAAGTTGTTTGATGGCGTTTGCCACAGTTGCCTTATTATTAGGAAAGGATTAGGAAGGCTGGAAGGGTAGTTCCCTTCACTAATTCAAAATTCAATTCATCATAATTTCTGTTATTATATTTATTTATTTTTATTATTATCATTTATCAATCAATTATCAATCAATCAATGTCACGACACTCACTGTGAGAGAGTCAGATCTGAGTCAGATGACGAGGAGGAGCAGAAGACGAGATTCACTCTCAGATGGCCGGCCAGGACGGGAGTCACGGGACACACTCGGACTGTCGGACACTCCACACTGACACTGTTGTCCACTGTCCAGTGTCCACACACAGGCGGGCGGCCTCCAGCAGACTGTTGTCCTGGCCTCGGCCTCCGCTGCGCGGGCTGAACAACTTGCGCTCTCTTTCGCTGACGTCACTACGTCATAGGCCGGCGAAGCAGCGCACGCAACGACGAGTCACGAGTGGATGGAGGTGGAGTCAGCCAGGATCGGACTTGAAGTCCGGGACTTCGGTCTTCTCCGGACTGTAAGAAGACTGCTGCGTCTGCTACTGCGTCTGCTAGGTAGGTCCGGACCCCCCCCCCCCAACAGATTAGGGAGGGAGTTGGGCAGCTGGCGGATGCCGGCCTCCATTTAAAAAAAAAAATTTCAGTGACAGAGACAGTGCGGCAGAGTGACGCTTCCCTACAGGCTGCCGCTCTGCATTGTGCTGCACCCTGCATCATTAGCGAGGCGGCACTGAATACAAAATTAGCAATGTACTCTTAGCTCACACCTACTTACAGGCAACACTGTTTCAGGTGCAAAAAGGGAAAAAAAGAAAGAAAACCTAGGAACACCCATTACCATATATAAAGCAGCGTTCCCTACTAGTTACTCTGGTGACATGTCACTCTTAAAGGGTTACTTATGTTGGGAGTGTCTGACACTGTAAAGTAGCAGAATAAAAGAGAACCTAGACCATGACGCCAGCCTGGAGCGTGGCTAAAACGCTACGGTTAAGGTTCTGACACCTTCTGTCCTTATCAATAGTAATGTTTGCACCACCCAGACATGTTGGATATTTAGGGAAGAATGTAGCTTGACATGGTGGCATGCTCACGAATAATTTGGCCAACATATTTTATTGTACATAAGATATGGTAGGGATTTCTAATATGTTGTACCACTTGCACCAACATGTTTATGTGTCATAACAATAGAGAACACACCCACACACAAAACCACGCACACACACAAAGCCACGCCCACTTTGCCGCGGCGGCAGGGCGCTATGCGCGCCGCGCCTACCTATAGGCGGCATTCAAAAGTTTGCCACTTTTCAGGTGGCAAAAACCCTAGGGACACCCCTGCTTGTGTTTTATTTAGGAATCTGAGAGGAATTTGGAAAATAACTGAAATACAGTAAGGGTGCTTGTGTTTTTTTTAGGAATCTGAAGAGGAATTTGGGAAAAACTGAAATACAGTAAGGGTGCTTGTGTTTTATTTTAGGACTCGAAGAGGAATTGGGAAATAACTGAAATACAGTAAGGGCTGTTGTGTTTATTTAGGAATTGAAGAGGAATGGGAAATAACTGAAATACAGTAAGGCTCTGTGTTTTTTTTAGGAATCTGAAGAGGAATTTAGGAAATAACTGAAATACAGTAAGGGCTCTTGTGTTTTATTTAGGAATCGAAGAGAAATTTAGGAAATAACTAAATACAGAAGGGCTGCTTGTGTTTTATTTAGGAATCGAAGAGGAATTCTGGAAATAAGTGAAATACAGTAAGGGCTGCTTGTGTTTATTTAGGAATCTGAAGAGGAATTAGGAAATTACTGAAATACAGTAAGGGCTGCTTGGGTTTTATTTTAGGAATCTGAAGAGGAATGGGAAATAACTGAAATACAGAAGGGCTGCTTGTTTTTATTTAGGAATCTGAAGAGGAATTTAGGAAATAACGAAATACAGTAAGGGCTGCTTGGGTTTTATTTAGGAATCTGAAGAGGAATTGGGAAATAACTGAAATACAGTAAGGCTGCTGCGTTTATTTAAGGAATCTGAAGAGGAATTGGGAATAACTGAAATACAGTAGGGCTGTGGGTTATTTAGGAATCTGAAGAGGCATTGGAAATAACTGAAATACAGTAAGGGCTGTGGTTTTATTTAGGAATCGAAGAGAAATTAGGAAATAACTGAAATACAGTAAGGGCTGCTTGTGTTTTATTTAGAATCTGAAGAGGCATTTGGGAAATAACTGAAATACAGTAAGGGCTGCTTGGTTTATTAGGAACTGAAGAGGAATTGGGAAATAATGAATAACAGTAAGGGGGTGTTTTTATTTGGATCTGAAGAGAATTTGAGGAAAATTACTGAAATACAGTAAGGCTCTTGTGTTTTATTTAGGAATCTGAAGAGGAATTTGGGAAATAACGAAATACAGTAGGCGGTGGTGTTTTATTTAGGATCTGAAGAGGAATTGAGGAAATAACTGAAGCAGTAAGGCTGCTTGTGTTTTATTTAGGAATCTGAAGAGGAATTTGGAAATATACGAAATACAGTAAGGGCTGCTTGGGTTTTATTTAGGAATCTGAAGAGGAATTCTGGAAAATAACTGAAATACAGTAAGCGCTGCTTGGGTTTTATTTAGGAATCTGAAGGGGAATTTGGAAAATAACTGAAATACAGTAAGGCTGCTTGGGTTTTATTTAGGAATCTGAAGAGAAATTGGGAAAATAACTGAAATACAGTAGAGGCTGCTGGGTTTATTTAGGAATTGAAGAGGAATTGGGAAAATAACTGAAATACAGTAAGGGCTGCTTGGGTTTTATTTAGGATCTGAAGAGGAATTTGGAAAATAACGATACAGTAAGGCTGCTTGGTTTATTTAGGAATCTGAAGAGGAATCTGGGAAAATAAATGAAAAACAGTAAGGGCTGCTGGGTTTTATTTAGGAATCTGAAGAGGAATCTTGGAAATAAACTGAAATACAGTAAGGGTGCCTTGGGTTTTATTAGGAATCTGAAGAGGAATTGAGGAAATAACTGAAATACAGTAAGGGCTGCTTGTGTTTTATTTAGGAATCTGAAGATGGAATTTGGAAAAACTGAAATACAGTAGGATGCTTGGTTTATTGGAAATTGAGAGGCATGGGAAATAACTGAATACAGTAAGGGCTGTTGGGTTTTATTTAGGAATCTGAAGAGGAATTCTGGAAAATAACTGAACATACAGTGGGTTTTATTTAGGAATCTGAAGAGGAATCTGGAAAATAACTGAAATAAAGTAGGGCTGCTTGTGTTTTATTTAGGAATCTGAAGAAGAATTTGGGAAATATTGAAATACGTAAGGGGTTGCTTTGTTTATTTAGGAATCTGAAGAGGAATTTGGGATTACTGGAACTACAGTAAGGGCTGCTTGGGTTTTATTAGGAATCTGAAGAGGAATTCTGGAAAATAATGAAATACCGTAGCGCTGCTTGGGTTTTATTTGGAATCTGAAGAGGGAATTTGGGAAATAACTGAACTACAGTAAGGCTGCTGGGTTTATTTAGGAATCTGAAGAGAAATTGGGAAAATAACTGAATACGTGAGGGCGCTTGGGTTTATTAATTTGGTAGGGACTGAGGAGCGTGAGACGCGGCACCGTTTTAAATTTAACGGATGCATAAATTACAAGTAGGATGCTTGGTTTTATTGGAAGAAGAACTGAAGAGGATTTGGGAAATACTGAAATACAGTAAGGGAAATACTGAAATACGTAAGGGCTGCTTGTGTTTTATTTAGGAATCTGAAGAGGAATTCGGAAAATAGCTGAAATACAGTAAGGGCTGCTTGGGTTTTATTTAGGAATCTGAGAAGAGGAATTCTGGAAAATAACTGAAATACAGTAAGGGCTGCTTGTGTTTTATTTAGGAATCTGAAGAGGAATTCTGGAAAAATAACTGAAATACAGTAAGGGCTGCTTGGGTTTTATTGGAATCTGAAGAGGAATTTAGGAAAATAACTGAAATAGAGTAAGGGATGTTGTGTTTTATTTAGGAATTGAAGAGAAATTGGGAAAATAAACTGAAATACCGTAAGGGCTGCTTGTGTTTTATTTAGGAATCTAAAGAGGATTTGGAAATAACTGAAATACAGAAGGGCTGCTTTGTGTTTTATTTAGGAATCTGAAGAGGCATTTGGGAAATAACTGAAATAGAGTAAGGGCGTTGGGTTTTATTAGGAATCTGAAGAGGATCTGGGAAATAACTGAAATACAGTAAGGGCTGCTTGTGTTTTATTTAGGAATCTGAAGAGGAATTGGGAAATAACTGGAATACAGTAGGGCTGCTGGGTATTTAGGAATCTGAAGAGGCATTTGGAAATAACTGAAATAGAGTAAGGGCTGCTTGTGTTTATTTAGGAATCTAAAGAGGAATCGGGAAAATAACTGAAATACAGTAAGGGCGCTTGTGTTTATTTAGGAAATGAAGAGGCATTTGGGAAATAACTGAAAAAGAGGTAAGGGCGGTGGGGGTTTTATTTAGGAATCTGAAGAGGTATTCTGGAAATAACTGAAATACAGTAGCGCTGCTTGGGTTTTTATTTTAGGAATCTGAAGAGGAATTCTGGAAAATAACTGAAATACAGTAAGCACTGCTTGGGTTTTATTTAGGAATCTGAAGAGGAATTTGGGAAAATAACTGAAATACAGTAAGGATTTAGGAAATAACTGAAATACAGTAAGGGCTGCTTGTGTTTTATTTAGGAATCTGAAGAGGAATTCTGGAAAATAACTGAAATACAGTAAGGGCTGCTTGGGTTTTATTTAGGAATCTGAAGAGGAATTCTGGAAAATAACTGAAATACAGTAAGGGCTGCTTGTGTTTTATTTAGGAATCTGAAGAGGAATTCTGGAAAATAACTGAAATACAGTAAGGGCTGCTTGGGTTTTATTTAGGAATCTGAAGAGGAATTTAGGAAATAACTGAAATAGAGTAAGGGATGCTTGTGTTTTATTTTAGGAATCTGAAGAGAAATTTGGGAAATAACTGAAATACAGTAAGGGCTGCTTGTGTTTTATTTAGGAATCTGAAGAGGAATTTGGGAAATAACTGAAATACAGTAAGGGCTGCTTGGGTTTTATTTAGGAACTGAAGGCATTTGGGAAATAACGAAATACAGTAAGGGCTGCTTGCGTTTTTATTTAGGAATCTAAGAGGAATTTGGGAAATAACTGAAATACAGTAAGGGCTGTGTTTGGTTTTATTTAGGAATCTGAAGAGGCATTGGGAAATAACTCGAAATACACGTAAGGGCTGCTGCTTTTTTTTATTTAGGAATCTGAAGAAAATTTAGGAAATACTAAATAGTAATGGCATAAGGGCGCTGCTTGGTGTTTTATTTAGGAATCTGAAGAGGCATTGGGAAATAACTGAAATACAGTAAGGTGCTGCTTGCGTTTATTAGGAATCTGAAGAGGAATTCGGAAAATAAGTGAAATACAGTAAGGGCTGCTTGTGTTTTATTTAGGAATCGAGAGGAATTTAGGAAATTACTGAAATACAGTAAGGACTACTTGTGTTTTTTTTTAGGAATCTGAAGAGGAATTCTGGAAATAACTGAAATACAGTAAGGCTGCTTGTTGTTTTATTTAGGATCTGAAGAGAATTTAGGAATAACTGAAATACATAAGGGCTGCTTGTGTTTTATTTAGGAATCTGAAGAGGAATTTGGGAAATTACTGAAATACAGTAAGGGCTGCTTGGGTTTTATTTAGGAATCTGAAGAGGAATTCTGGAAAATAACTGAAATACAGTAAGCGCTGCTTGGGTTTTATTTAGGAATCTGAAGGGGAATTTGGGAAAATAACTGAAATACAGTAAAGGCTGCTTGGGTTTTATTTAGGAATCTGAAGAGAAATTTGGGAAAATAACTGAAATACAGTAAGGGCTGCTTGGGTTTTATTTAGGAATCTGAAGAGGAATTGTGGAAAATAACTGAATACAGTAAAGCTGCTTGGTGTTATTTAGGAATCTGAAGAGGAATCTGGAAAATAACTGAAATACAGTAAGGGTCTTCTTGGTGTTTATTTTAAGAATCTGAAGAGGAATTCTGGAAAATAACTGAAATACAGTAAGGGCTGCTTGGGTTTTATTTAGAATCTGAAGAGGAATTCTGGAAAATAACTGAAATACAGTAAGGGCTGCTTGGGTTTTATTTAGGAATCTGAAGAGGAATTTAGGAAATAACTGAAATACAGTAAGGGCTGCTTGTGTTTTATTTAGGAATCTGAAGTGGAATTCTGGAAAATAACTGAAATACAGTAAGGGCTGCTTGGGTTTTATTTAGGAATCTGAAGAGGCATTTGGGAAATAACTGAAATAGAGTAAGGGCTGTTGGGTTTTATTTAGGAATCTGAAGAGGAATTCTGGAAAATAACTGAAATACAGTGGGTTTTATTTAGGAATCTGAAGAGGAATTCTGGAAAATAACTGAAATACAGTAAGGGCTGCTTGTGTTTTATTTAGGAATCTGAAGAAGAATTTGGGAAATAATCTGAAATACAGTAAGGGTTGCTTGTGTTTTATTTAGGAATCTGAAGAGGAATTTGGGAAATTACTGAATACAGTAAGGGCTGCTTGGGTTTTATTTAGGAATCTGAAGAGGAATTCTGGAAAATAACTGAAATACCAGTAGCGCTGCTTGGGTTTATTTAGGACCTGAAGGGAATTTGGGAAATAACTGAATACAGTAAGGCTGCTTGGGTTTTATTTAGGAATCTGAAGAGAATTTGGGAAATAACTGAAATACAGTGAGGGCTGCTTGGGTTTTATTATAGGAATCTGAAGAGGAATTCTGAAAATAACTGAAATACAGTAGCATGCTTGGGTTTTATTTAGGAATCTGAAGAGAATTTGGAAAATAACTGAAATACGTAAGGATTAGGAAATACTAAAACAGTAAGGGCTGCTTGTGTTTTATTTAGGAATCTGAAGAGGAATTCTGGAAAACTGAAATACAGTAAGGGCTGCTTGGGTTTTATTTGGAATCTGAAGAGGAATTCTGGAAAATAACTGAAATACAGTAAGGGCTGCTTGTGTTTTATTTAGGAATCTGAAGAGGAATTCTGGAAAATAACTGAAATACAGTAAGGCGCTTGGTTTTTATTTAGGAATCTGAAGAGGAATTTAGGAAATAACTGAAATAGAGTAAGGGATGCTTGTGTTTTATTTTAGGAATCTGAAAGAAATTGGGAAATACTGAATACAGTAAGGGCTGCTTGTGTTTTTTTAGGAATCTAAAGAGGATTCTGGAAAATAACTGAAATACAGTAAGGGCTCTTGTTTTATTAGGAATCTGAAGAGGCATTTGGGAAATAACTGAAATAGAGTAAGCTGTTGGGTTTTATTTAGGAATCTGAAGAGGAATTCTGGAAAATAACTGAAATACGTAAGGGCTGCTTGTGTTTTTTTAGGAATCTGAAGAGGAATTGGGAAATAACTGAAATACGTAAGGGCTGCTTGGTTTTATTTAGGAATCTGAAGAGAGCTTTGGGAAATAACTGAAATAGAGTAAGGGCTTCTTGTGTTTTATTTAGGAATCTAAAGAGGAATTCGAGAGAATCTGAAATACTGAAATACAGTAAGGGCTGCTTGTGTTTTATTTAGGAATCTGAGAGGCATTTGGGAAATAACTGAAAGAGTAAGGGCTGTGGGTTTTATTTAGGAATCTGAAGGTATTCTGAAAATAACTGAAATACAGTAGCGCTGCTTGGGTTTTATTAGGAATCTGAAGAGGAATTTGGGAAAATAACTGAAATACAGTAAGGCTGCTTGGGTTATATTTGGAATCTGAAGAGGAATTTGGGAAATTACTGAATACAGTAAGGGCTGCTTGGGTTTATTTAGGAATCTGAAGAGGAATTTGGGAAAATAACTGAAATACAGTAAAGGCTGCTTGGGTTTTATTAGGAATCTGAAGAGGAATTTGGGAAAATACTGAAATACAGTAAGGGCTGCTGGGTTTTATTTAGGATCTGAAGAGGAATTCTGGAAAATAACTAAATACAGTAAGCGCTGCTTGGGTTTATTTAGGAATCTGAAGAGGAATTGGGAAAATAACTGAAATACAGTAAGGCTGCTTGGGTTTTATTTAGGAATCTAAAGAGGATTAAATAAAATAACTGAAATACAGTAAGGGCTGCTTGGGTTTTATTTAGGAATCTGAAGAGGAATTTGGGAAATAAACGAAATACAGTAAGATACAATAAGAAGCATTTAGAATTTCTTTTACTATATCTTGGAGTAAAAGTTTGGGCCTAAAGGACTTTTGCACTGAGATTGAAAAGTAAGAATGACAAAATGTGTGTGTGTGTGGGGAGGGATCCTGAATCTAACAAAGTCGTAGAATATTTATGAATAAGGAGCATTAAAACTGCATGGACTTCTATTTCTCTGCAAATGATGTGAGCTAAGAACATATTCTCTGAATCCTCTGTAGTGACAGAAAGTAACACAGGCTAGCCTGGAGATAGAGATAGTCTTGATATCCCCATGGAAAGCCTTTAAATTCCTGTTGTTCAAGGGCTATATTTTAGTAACTGAAATAGTTTGCAGCTTTATATCTATCTATTGGTCTATCTGCCTGCCTTACTGCCTGTCTGTCTATCTATCTACTTACAGTTTTACTACGTAAGCACCAAAATAGATTTATTTTATAGTATTTTTGATTGAGTACTGAGGTGCATAAAGTACAATTAGCTTTTTTAACACTTTTTTGCTAAACAAATTGACACCAGCAGAAGCTCATAAACATTTTGAGGATGAATACACAGCTTTGTGTTAACAATTTTACTTAATCAATGAAAATACATTTAAAATCTAAATGAATAACTCCCTACTGTCTAATGTAGGAACAAAGCTATGAATATGTAAATGAAAATATCAAGATGCTGAAAAGTTTAATCAAGCAAAATGGAAATACTCTTTCATATGATAATGTGACTCTGTCCTTTCCACTGGTTGTAAGCTGTTTAGTAGGAGGAAGTGGACTGCAATTAGGGTGATGAAGACCTCGCAATTGCCTGTATCATTCTATAGTTTTTCTTTCAATAAGAGGCAGAATAGAAAAGGAAAAAAAATCCACATATTTCAAAATGTTAGGAGCTTCTGTGTTTAGAATTACTAACATTCTTTTGTATGTATGTTGTTTTATAATTATTTTTTTTCATTCACATTTATGAATGCAAGTTATAGATTTTCTTTAAACTGGGGAATAATTTACTGTAGTAGAATCATTATTTGTAGAGCTGAAAGATTGATCTTAGGGTTTCTCCAAGGGAAGAAATAACAAAGAATGCAGAATCCAGGCCGGAACCATATGAGGTGCACTCCCTAAAATGCTGTGCCACAGCCAGGTAAGTATCAAAGATAGAAGTAAAGGGAGGCACACTCTCCAGAAAATGAATTGTTGATTCTTTAATTTCTGAGTAACAACACACCAAACATACACAACGTTTCGTAGAGACCATGCCCCATTCTTCACCTGAGGAAGGGGGCATAGTCTCCCCAAAACATTGTGTATGTTTGGCGTGTTTTTATTCAGAAATAAATGAATCAATAATTCATTTTTTGAAGAGTGTGCCTCCATTTACTTCTATCTTTCTCCAATAACAACCAAGGGAAAACACAGCAACCACCAGTGTATAAAAAGGTAAAGCAGATTCCCAACATGCTGCTCTACTCAAAATTTTCTAAGGTATTGTACATGACAAGACAGGAAGTGTAAGGAAGTTCCTGCATTACACCCAATTATGTGCTGTTTGTAAATGTGACAGTCTTAGCCAATCAAAAATTCTTTAGGCTCACACATTCACTCTCACCCCTCCCTTCTCCATAGAAAAAAAAAAGACCGCCTTTAGGAGAGAGAGTCCAGATTTTGTTTGCTAGACAGGAGGTGATGTCTGTTTATGATAAAATGGCATTGCATATCTCTGTCACTTCCAGCATTCTTAGAGAAATGGCCATTTTTTTCTCTTTTTCCCAAATGTTAATATATTAATAGGATGAAGCTGTGAGGTACCTTCTGTTGTAAGAAGGCTCTAGTTAATTTTATACTCTGGTGGGGATCTTTTTAAGCCCACCCCACCGTAACCTATATAATTGACTGGTATCTTCTGCTTCCAAGACCTACCCCATAAAAGACATTAACCTGTGTCCTGCACTGAGGAAATTTAATAAGATTGAAACATGGCAGGTTTATCTGGGTTCTTAACAGAACCTCAGGCTTTCTAATAGTGATACCTCTCTAACAGACTTGTGGTGACAACTGTGAGTCAATGGGGAGGTTATTGAATATTGAGTATTGGTTGATGGTTTCAATCTATCTTGTAATTTTTTGTTTTATAAAATGACATTTTTTGATAATTTAATATGAGGTGTAGCACCAGGGCAAGGGTCTTTGAGTACAGGGGAGTATAATCGAGAAGCTATATATATATACACACAAACACAATTTAAGTAATAAGCAGTACTCCTCTTTTTATTTTTATTTACGTTTTGTTTTTTTATGGTGCACTTGTATATGAGGCTCTGCTGAGGCGTCTCCCAAATTATAGTAAATCCAAGTAACATTGCACTTATCTAGATGGTATCTGGATACCATGTAAACTTGAGAAAGTAGGCTGTGCCCTCCAAAACTTTGTTTGAAGTTGCCTGTGAAGGTTCTCCAGGTCCTGGTATATCTGTTGTATTCAATTAGATCAACTGGACTTGAAGTTTAGTTCTTGAAGACGTTTTGCTTGTCATCCGATTAGCTTTCTCAATTCAGAATGACTTGTACAAGAATCTGTGGCAATTATGTACCCTGGAAAATCCCAATTTGCATATCACAGTCGGATGACTAGTGAAAGGTCTTCAAGAACTAAACTTCAAGTTCAGTTGATCTAATTGAATACAACAGATATACCATGACCTGGATGAATGAGAACCTTCACAAACATTTTTCAAATCATTTTGGGGAGAAAACCCTCAAACTTGTACGGCAACATGAAAAAACAGCAAGGAAATTGGCAGACTACAGTAACCAGCTGCAATTTAACCTCCAACGCAGACAACAAAGGCTAGTACCATACAGTATATGTCTGGATTCCACAGTTAAAGGCATCAGAGCCAAACAGATACTGCAAAAGGCTCAAACACAGCTTCTAAATGAACGAGTACGACAGATGCATTTTACAGTTGATGCTTTAATGCACAACATTAGTCAACTAGAACAGAACTTGGCCTCACAGTTATCTGTGGCCATCTGGGAAAGAGTGGTGGAGTTCACCAAACAAGCATAGCTTTCTCAGCACTGTAAGGGCAAAAAAAGGCAACAGAACAAGTTCTCTATTCTGTCATCCCAGAACACCCCCAAAGGAGAACATCTACCTTGGATACAAAAGGAGGGAAGTGTCACTTCATCAAACAAGGCGGAATGGGTGAGAAACATGTCTAAAAGGACCCTGACCCAGCCAGAAATGGGCCTTAGCCAGTGCTAAAACTCTTTCATCTAACCTGACCACACAGGAAAGAATAGCCTTAACATCCCTCAAGAAAGATTCCAGTATCACCATTCTTCCGGCAGACAAGGGAAGATGCACAGTGGTACTCAACACCTCAGACTACCATGCTAAGGTGACCATGCTCCTGGCCAATAACAATACATATGAGGCCTTAACAAGGGATCCCACCAGCCATTACAAGAAAAAGGTTATATACTTACCACAACAGCTTCAAAAGGATAAAGTCATTGATCGAGCAATGTATAATCACCTCTACCCTGGTGAGGCACATCCATATATATATGGACTCCCAAAGATACATAAGGAAGGGGCACAGCTAAGACCTATAGTCAGCAGCATCAACTCTGTAACATACCAAGTGGCAAAATACCTAGCCAACATCTTAGGACCATTGGTGAGAAGTTCTAGGCATCCCATCCAGAACTCTCAGGATTTCACCAACAAGATTGAAGATATAGTACTCGGTGCAGAAGAAACTATGATGTCCTATGATGTGACATCTCTCTTCACCTGTATACCCATCAAGGAGGCTGTTTTCATGGTGAGAAAACGGCTAGGCCAAGACAGCACTCTTACCAGCAGAACTGATCTCAACCCAGAACAGGTGTGTTCCTTACTGGACTTATGCATGAATACCACCTATTTCAAATACAGGGATGCGTTCTATAAGCAAAAACATGGATGTGCTATGGGATCTCCAGTTTCACCCATTGTGGCCAACCTTTACATGGAGGAGGTAGAAAAACAGGCACTTAATACCTTTAAGGGCATAGCACCCAGCCACTGGTTCAGATATGTGGATGACATCTGGGTTAAAATCCACCAGAAGGAAGTACAAGCTTTCACAGAACACATTAATGCAGTAGACTAAAACATCAAATTTACAAAAGAAGAGGTACAAAACAACAAACTGGCTTTCTTGGACTGCTTGGTAGAAGTCAAGGAAAATGGTAAACTGGAAGTAGAGCTTTACAGAAAACCAACACAAACAGATCAGTATTTGATGTTTGACTCCCACCACCCTTTAGATCATAAGCTGGGTGTCATCAGAACCCTGCAACACAGAGCTGAGAACATCCCCACTAGCACAGAGGCGAAGGCTAAAGAAATGAAACATCTCCAAGGAGCCCTTAAAACTTGTGGATATCCAGACTGGGCCTTTGACAAAAGAAGTAGAAGGAAAGAAAAGAACACAACAGTGAAGGGGAAAGCAAGACAGGATAAAGAACATGGGCTTCCCATATGTAGCAGGGGTCTCCGAGAAATTTCAAAAAACACCGTATCCCTGTCTGCTTTAAACCGAACAACACACTGAGGCAGCAATTGGTACATCTGAAAGACCCAATACAGAAACACAATTTAAGCTACATCATATACAGTGCAGTGCAGTGAAGAATGCTCTGATTTGTATGTGGGGGAGACCAAACAGCAACTGCATCAATGTATTGTCCAGCACAGAAGAGTCAATTCCTTGGGTCAGGACTCAGCCGTGTACCTGCATTTTAAGGATAAAGGACATACCTTTGAAGATTGTAATGTTAACATATTGGCAAAGGAACGTGGCTGGTTCAAGAGAGGTGGCAAGGAGGCCATTTATGTGAGAATAAAGAAACCAAGCCTAAATAGAGGTGGGGGGGCTCGAAACCAACTGTCTGCCATGTACAATGCTGTTTTGACACCTTACTCTGGGCATTCCTATAACACCTCTTATCCACTATCCAATCACGTCCTTAACACTTGGCTGTGATATGCTAACTGGGATTTTCCAGGGTACATAATAGATTCTTGTACAAGTCATTCTGAATTGAGAAAGCCAGTCGGATTACTAGCGAAATGTCTTCAAGAACTAAACTTCAAGTCCAGTTGATCTAATTGAATACAACAGATTTGTTTGAAGTTCATAATTTATCTGCTCAATTATAGCAGATGAGTGCTGTGTCCCATGGGTTTATTATATATATATATATATATATAGTTCCAAGACTACAGAACTCCTAAAATGATCACAATATAAGGTGTTTGTGAGTAAAAAAGGTTAGAAGTTAGGACATTCCCGACTGGGGTTACCTTGACGTGGTTGGAAGGCTTTTCATTCATGTGATCACAGTAATGTATACTAAAACCCCTTTGTTTATAAAGTATGCCAGTGTGCAGATAATCTGATATTGTATGGGCTGTGTAATCGAGCCCGCAGAGTTGTATGTGCAAAACAGCACAAGCAAGTTTAGAGGTATATTTTAGGGGACTGCAGCATGTATACCAGTTTGATATCAGCCAATATGTATACATACATAAAGCATTATTATGTAGAAGTCTAGACGAACATATCAAAACAATGTATTATTTGTCTTTCTTGCTGCTATCTACATTAAGATACTATCAGGGAGATTCAATAAAAGTTCTTATCGTTGAAAATGGTGCTAATTTTGCCCCAACCAATCAGATGTTAGCTTTCAAATGTTAAATAAGATCTGATTGGTTGGGGCAAAATTAGCACCATTTTCAACGATAAGAACTTTTATTGAATTACCCTGAATATAAAATAAGTATGAACTTTTACTGCAGTTTTTTTCACACCCCTCTTTTGCTACCTCACAAGTTTAGGAATTATCAGTAGAGCCTACAAATGTATTCCCCTATGTTAATGGGAAGGGAGGAGTAAGGAAGGGATTGTAGGACTTCACAGTGGTTTATCGTTGTGTCCAAAACACTTTAATAAAACTATGCTGGTTAATCTTCTATGTGTTTTTATTGCAACAAAACTGTGTTAAGATTTTTTAAGGCCTAATTACTGCAGGCAATTTTCCCTGAAAAACCAAATAAATAAATTATGCAATTAGAATTCCCAGTGTCAGATGAATATGAATATTAACATTTTAATACTGCACACACACATTAAAATTGAGGGGCATCATTGACTTTCTAATTTCAGTTGTTTTGAGGGATTAAATGCATAATGAATTTCGATAGATATTGGTTTTGCTACAGTGATCATCATCTTTTTGTATTCTGTTCAACACATCATTTAGACGCCACATCAAAGGGTAGACAGAAATAAAAAGATAAAGCCCTTTTGGAGTGTTTTAATAAAATAGAGATATATTATTTTTACAATGTTACATTACCTGTTGATGCTTCTATACAGCATACTCACCAACATTTCTGAAATCTGCGGGGCAATCCAAAATTTTATTCTTAAATCCCACTCCTCCTGCAATGTCCTGGAAGGGAGTATATACTGAATAGAGATGTTCAAAACCGACGAGTTAAATTTTCCCATAAAAGTCAATAGGAGATAAAAATCCAAATGTTCTGGTTAAATTTAAGTTATAAATAGCTATAGTATGTTAATGTAAACGGGGGACTTAAGAAATTGCGTGGGGAACATATAACCTAAACTTATAAAAAAACCAACTTTCTTCATTTTCAAGCTATTTTCGAAGAATCTAGCCCCTCAGATCATAAGCAAGTTTTGTGAGCCCTCCAGTTCATTAACCAGTGTTAGTATGCCACCCAGTTCATTAGCCAGAGTTAGTCATCCCTCCAGTTCATTAGCCAGTGTTGTCAGCCCTCCAGATCATTAGCCAGTGTTGTCAGCACTCCAGTTTATTAGCCAGTATTGTCAACCCTCCGGATCATTTGCCAGTGTTGTCAGCACTCCAGTTTATTAGCCAGTATTGTCAACCCTCCAGTTCATTAGCCAGTGTTAGTCAGCCATTCAGATCATTAGCCATTTTTCAGCTTACCAGTTCATTAGCAACTGTTGTTAGCCCCCAGTTCCTTAGCCAGGGTTGCCAGCCCTCCAGTTCATTAGCCAGTGTTTCTGCCCTCCACATCATTAGCCAGTGTTAGTCAGCCCTCCAGTTCATTAACCAGTTTTGTAAGCCCTTCAGATCATTAGCCTTCCAGATGATTAGCCAGTGTTGCCAGCCCTTCAGATCATCAACCAATGAAATGTTAGAACTAGTAAAAAGGAGAAGCTATCGTCTCCTCAGACTCCAAAGTTATATCAACTAGAGTTGAACAGGAGTCCATCTGCTAAGCAATCAACTAACTAATTGTGGGTGTGGCAAGTAGGGACACTTTATTAGAATTTGCTCTGAAAAAGATGCTTTAGCGGCCGTGCAAAATATGTCCTGCAGGAAGCATGGAAATCTGGTCGGTCCCAAGTACCTTATGGACATCTAGAGCAAGCCCTTTTTGACACTGGATCACAAGTTATTGTTATTTATCATAGTTACCATCAGAAAATGTTAGCGCTCAAACCCCTGCAGCCTGTTGAGTGGTTAGAACTATGGGGCCTGAACCAGAAAGCTTATCCGGTGCATGGAGGGATAAAAGTGACTGTACTTGCGATATGACATCTCAACCTACAGAAGTAGTTTGCCACGATACTGGAGATCCTATTGCAGTTCATGTGATACTGGGTACAGCCTGTCATGCAAAGAATTATGGCAAGGGCAGGGGCCACTTCCTTATCTAATGAGAAGTCAAATTCTATTTGCAGTACCTTTTCTATTACTTATCAGTATGGACTGTTGCAAGACATTGCTGGTCACACTGTTGATTCCCACCAGGGGGCATCAGAACTGTAAGACCATTGACAGATGTGAAACCAGAAATGGTCAGAAAAGGAAAATTCATTCTGATTGAAACCTGCCCTGATGCTGTGACCCATAAGGTGTGGCAAGTTGTTCCTGAGCTGAATATCTGGAAAAAGAAAATACCAGCTACTGTTTTAGTGACTGTACAAAACCTCTCTATTCATCCTGTAATTATTAAGCTTAAGGAAAAGTTGGCCTACTGTCATCCAGTGTAGGAGATTAATTAATCAATAGAGGTCCAGTATTCCGTGTATATGCATCTCTGTCTGATTTACAATTTGATTTTGGCGATTCTCCAGTTCCTGAGGAGTGGAAGCAGAGGTTGATCAAGGGTCTGCAAGCACGTAAGCAAGTCTTTTCTATTAATGAGATGTAGGATGTGCTAAAAACTCACAACACACTATTTGATTATCCAATTCCACTCCTTTCAGGGAGCGGCCAAGAAGAGTGCCTCCTCGAGACATAGAAGATCTCAGGCATAGGCTAATAGAAATAAAAGGGAAAGGAATTATTGTGGATAGCCTAGGTCCCTATCTACAATAGTTATAATTAGAAAGCAAGATGGGTCAGTTTGCCTGTATGTAGATTAACGCACTTTAAACAGATGTGCAGTACCCGAACAATACCTCGAATTGAAGAGATATTAGAAGCACTATATGTTAATAAATGTTTTACTCTAATGGATTTACACTCTGGTTATTATCAAGACTGCTTATATCCGTCCCTTGGTATTTTATCAGTTTCTGGTAACAAAATGATGTTAAGGAAAGTATATACAAGGTAAAATAAAATGTATTAGTGGTCTTAAAAGGGGAATGTTCTTTAAAAAGGAAGCCTTTCCATAATTTGCTGTGCCATATATTGCTGCCTCATGTAAAGTGCCCATAAACATTTTTTGAATGTGTTGGAAATATTTTACTTAAAGGGCATCTATAGTGATAAAAACTCTTTGCCCCATTGCAAAGTTAAATTCATGTACTCTGTGCTGCCTTTCTCCTACCTCTGTTAGTGACTCTGTTTTTCCATGGTGTCAGATCTCTGTGCAGCTCTCTCCCCTTCCCACTCCCCTCTGTTACCTCCTCCATGTCTTAACTCTGGCTACCCAACAAGCTTATCATGTGCAGCAGGAGTGACAATAATAACTGGTTTGTGAGGCAATGCTGAGCTTAAAATCTCTTGATATCACAGACCAGTTAACAAATAACCATGCTATTGTGATGCAGCTTATGCCATAAAGTCTTCTCTGCTGTAGCCTCCCATAGGTTTTCCTTGATGTAACCTGCTCCCCAACAGACGGGGAAACAATAACTGCACAGGCCCATTTAATATATTCATCAGAAAGGTATTCTTAAAAAAGGAACATTTCTGATGATAAAGCAGCAAAAAGAAGATAAAATAAAACATTAAGACAGGCCTAGCAGGACTGTTAAATATTTATCATTCTTAGATTTCCATTTATTTTGTTGATTTTCAAGCCAGTCTTGTCTGCGCCGATGATTCAGTGTTTCCAAGAATATTCAGCACACAGACTTTGGAAAGTGGCAAGAAGCCTGCTGGCAGAAAGAAAAGTTGTGCTGCAAATTGAGATAGCCCACCGAGAACTATTTCTAAGAAAAGCCAAAAGAAAGGCTATATTTATAACTTAAGTGACAACATAGTTAGATGCACATTATCTCTGTCAGATAGAAACTAAAAGTGTTTGCATGTTCATCTCAACCACACACCTTTCTGTCTTTCAGGCAAATGTTGTAAACATTTTTTTTAAGAAAGAAAACTAAAAAGCATTGCAACTTTGTCCTGCGTTTTTTATTTTAACATTTTGCATTGGTAACGATATTGTATTTCAGTTTCCAGGAAAGTCAGTCCATCTGGAAAGGCTCAAAATTACCAGTGCCCCAAGTACTGTAAATGTTGGACAAAATCTAATGTTTGCTATGTTTACGACTCTTTTTATAAAGGATCTGTATGACCAATTGCGATCCTTTACAACAGCCAAAAAAAGTACTGCTAGTTATTGTTGAAAAGTCAATTTTAGCAGTATTTTTTCTGATCCTTCTAAAGGATCAGTCATTACAGGTACCGGTCCTTTATAAATACCCTCCTTAGTCCATACAATACAAGGATTGTGGAAGCACTCCAATTAGGCTAATTAAAGATAATCACATTCCTAGGCCCCATACAATATCATATTATCTGCACACTGGCATACTTTATAAACAAAGGGATTTTAGTATACATTACTGTGATCACATGAATGAAAAGCCTTCCAACCACGTCAAGGCAAAAGTTAGCTAATCGTAATTGAAGTAAAATAAATTTAAAATGGTTAGAAGTTAGGACCATCCAGACTGGGGTTACCTTGACGTGGTTGGAAGGCTTTTCATTCATGTGATCACAGTAATGTATACTAAAACCCCTTTGTTTATAAAGTATGCCAGTGTGCAGATAATATGATATTGTATGGGGCCTAGGAATGTGCATTGATTATCTTTTCTATGTTTGTACCCTCCTTATTCCTTAACCTTAAAATTTAAAAAAATTAACAGGGAGATTTAATAAAAGTTCTTATCGTTTAAAATGGTGCTAAATTTGCCCCAGCCAATCAGAACTTATTTAACATTTGAAAGCTAACATCTGATTGGTTGGGGCAAAATTAGCACCATTTTAAACGATAAGAACTTTTATTGAATAACCCTAATAATATACAGTAGTATACCTTAAGGCAAACCTAAAACTGCATCATAAGGAAGAAATGGACAATACTTTGGTCCCCTGGCACACACAAAATGCATAGGGATTCAGTATCACATTTAATAATGTTGAAATGAATTGTACTGTAGTAGACATAAAAATGTAATAACGTACAGTTTACTGTCCACACAATGCATTAACAGGGATTAACCCAGAACCAATATCCCTTCCAGGATTCAATACACAATTTGCACATATGGGTAAATCCCAGAAGGGGGCAGTAAATAGTCGTGCTAAAACTAGCACTAACTAGTATATTGAATTTGTTGCGTTGGCAATATAAAAGATTTACAGGGAGATTCAATAAAAGTTCTTTTCAGATCTTATTTAACATTTGAAAGATAACATCTGATTGGCCGGGGCAAAATAAGCACCATTTTTAACGATAAGAACTTTTATTGAATAACCCTGTGTATATCCTGCTAAGCAATATTAAATCAGTTAGCACAACTTAAACACCATAAGTGCCCAGCAGCTCTTTAAAACTGTAAGTTCCACTGTAAGTGTACAACAATAACAATAAATAGCAGGATAAATGCCAATAGATTGACTATTTATTATAGATCAATAATCTAGGAATGTACCTGCAAAAAAATGTACAAAGCATATAAAAAAACAGTATAAAACACACATAAAATATTCAAAAAAAGAATGAATCAATTGTCCATATATGTCTCAGCATAAAAGCACCCAAAGTCTGAGGTATAGAAGTAATAGCAAAATTCTACCTGTACTTACAACCTAATGGACACTAGCACTAGCCAAGAGCACAAACCCATATACCCTGGATCGGGATAAGGTCCATAACGAAGGAAGGACATCCCTCTCTGCTGGAAGATGAAGTAAGGTTAAAGGGGGGTGTGTGTCCGACTCCCAGCACTGCTCCTCACTCCTATAGACTCATGAATGCCAAAAGCTCACTGCGAGCTGTTAGAAAACCACAGACAGCCACATTTCCCAGACGATGTCTACAATACTTCAGGGCGCCCAGTGCTCTCACCACCACCATCCTGAACAAGACGCAGATCCTCGGGTCACGTGGCTCCACAGGTGCGCCGTCCTACCCAAACACAGGGTGAGGGTCTGTGCATTTAGCGCTGGCTCTGCTTGGCTCTGCTTGGCTCCGCTCGGCTACAAACAGGCAAAATCAACAGCAACACAATAAATAGCAATATAAAACCCCAAAATAGACAAATCAACACAAAGAAAAGATACAATGTCAACATATAACATGGGAATCAATTGATAATGGACAAACCATTGTTGGTACATTAAAGGGGTGATAATAAAAGCCATACATTTTCTAAATATCTCACAAGAAAGGGTGTAGCTCTACCTTATCATTTAAGCACTAAGGAAAAGAAGTGCCATAATTAAAAATATGTCTCTGCTCCAACCAAAGTAATTTATTATTGAAGTCAATCATATAGACCACCATCCTGGATCTACAATTTAAAAACCTTTTATATTTGGTAACCTTTCCACTTAAATTGAGGAAAGTCTTAGATGTTTGAACAGAGACCCAATGGGCCTTCTGTATCCCCAAGAGTATTTTTCAAAGCACTTGGAGCTAGCATATTCTTAAGGCACTTAGGCTTGGTAAAATAGATCTTGGGTCTACCCTTTAATACCCCATTCAAGTCTTTTACTTCCTGGATAATATGCCAATGTTTTCTAATTGGCTTCACCATCACACCTATATCCCTACTGAATTCCAAAATAATTTTAGGGGTCTCTTTTAATTTCTTTACATTTTTTATCCAACAGTTTTTATTTATACTTTTAGGTGTTAAAAGGGATTGTCTGGACCTCTTATCAGCTTTGACTTTAGCTTGTTGTAGGATCTAATTCATTAGTTTTTTCCAGAAAGCACCTGCTAATAAGCTTACTTTGTTCTTCATAATCTGAATTTTTAGAACAGTTCCTTTTAATATGTAAGAACTGTCCCAAGGAAATATTATCCAACCATTACCTCTTATGCCCACTTTTATAGTGGATGTAAGAATTAGCATCCACCACTTTAAAAAAAGTTTTTGTTACAATTACATTATTTTCAATCTCCACCAATAAGTCCAGGAATTCTACACGTACTTGGCTCATATTGTGAATAAATTTTTATATTTATTTATATTTAGTCCAGAAGCCACTAACTAAAATGATTTATTATCTGTCTTTCTAGCTGCTTTCTATATGAAGATACAACTATGTGACATTAGTATAATCTTTTACTTTTTACAGTTTCTATTTACTCTCACCACCTCTGCTAGCTCGTTGCGTTTGGGCATAACACAGCACCACTTACAGCCCAGTCAATAAAGAGTGGAGCTTTCAAATGTAATCTCTATTTTAATGGAAAAGTAAGGAAGTAACTGTATGCCCCATTTAATCAAAATAATTTGCAGACCTCACAGAGGTTTGACTTTGTGTACAGGGTATCTCCACACTCCACTCACAAAATTTTGGGATTTCAGTTTAGTTTCAGTTATCTCTTACCTCCCATTCTTCAATAAAACCTGAACGGGTCAGAATTTAAGGTAAGGAATTTATTGGTCTTGTGCTCCTTCGCTGATCTTCTGAGAGGGCCCGGTGGACTTTGTACTCTATGCACATGCGCATTGAGAACAAACGCAATGTTGCCACTGCAATCAGAGTGGTCCCACTATGTGCATTGCACTCCTATCCATTATTGAAATGCATGCATGCACAACTTTCCAGTAATACAGATATGCATTGGATTGCAACAATAGCAAATAAAGCATGCCAACACATTGCAAAAATCCTGCATGCGCTGACCTAACCTGTAGGACCCCTAAATGTATTTCATTACAGTAGGTCCAGGAGCTTTTTGATAACATTTATATTTTTTTCTGTCCTATAACTTCTGTCAGGCTGAGCGAATATTCTTCTTTTATACCTTTCCTATTACTATGGACTCTGCCATAAGGAACAGGTTGGTTTATAGTGTATAGCCTTTAAACTCTGCAAAGAATAAATCTGGTAAATGGCACACTTTTCCTGTAAACTCTGCAGTGAATAAAATGCTAAATGGCACACTTCACCTTTAGTCTCTCCAGTAAAAAACTATTTTGGAAATGGTACACTTTCTTTTTAATCTCAGCACCACAGAAAGGCTAGTAAATTACACACTTTTCCCTTTAAAGGGAAATGTTAACATTTCAAGATTTTTATTAAAGGGCAAGTTCACACCTCAAATGAAAAATTAATAGATAAATCACCCCAAATCCCAAAACTGAAATAGTTAGAAATCTGCAAGATGTAAGTCTAACCTGAAATGCTGCCTGGTGTGCTGTTACTGTATCAGCAAAGGTCCCAAATGCGCATTTAGCTTGGTATGGTGCAGAGGTCTCCAACCCCCACCCCAAGGGGCATAGGAATACAGTATATCAAAAAACAAGGTGACAAAGTCGCACTCCAAATGTAGATTTATTAACTAGTGAACCACAAAATAATAAAGTTAGGGGTGTGTTACCCCTATTTCTGCTTTCAGTTAGCAGCTGTCAGTCATGTAACAGATGACATCACAGCCGATGACTGAATGCTATTCACCTAGCTGCCTCCTCTGAGCATGTAAAGCTTGTAAAACAAAGGCAGAGGGAAGGGGAAAGTATCATTTTGCTGTATTGCAGATTAGCCCTATGTCTGTGAGCTTTCTAATTATTGTAGTTTTGGGGGATGATCTATTAACATAGTTTTCATTTAAGGGGTAAACATGCCCTTTAGTATCTCAGTTGAAAAAACTGTGTAATGTCTTACTTTCTCTTTGATCTCTGTGGTAGAAAAAAAATGATGTAATTGGCAAAATTTAGATAACAACTGAAATTCCACAAAGACAGTTCTTGTCATCAATACAGTGATTTCTGGTTCAGTGGTTTAGTTTTCCAGCTAAAATTTCAACAATACTTTTTGTGAACCCCTGGCAGAAGGAAACACAGCTAGTTCTGCCATCTCTAGTTGCCACAAAGCTCCTCTATTTCCCTTTAAATTGTGATCAGTAAATTTATTTTTATATTAATATTATTATTGAAATTATATATTTATTTTTTGTCAGTTGGTTCAAATAACCATCTTTATTCTCTTCTATATTTCCTTTTTGACTTTGTTTTTCCTGAATATTTTCTGCTATCGTCAGCTGTATACCACTTCTGTGCACAGATCTGTATTCTCTTTGACTTGCTTGACATTACCGGAATAATATTTTTTTCTAGCAACAATTTAGTTTTTCTTTTGAACAATGTTCCTATACTATGGAGCCAGACTCTTACATAACCAATACCTTTCTCGTAGAAGAAGAAGAATTGATGAGCCATAAATGCATAAAACTCCTGTTCTCTGCAGAGCTCTTAAAGGTTCATTTTTTGAGCACCTTTAATCAAATGAAACCAACACCTAGATGTAATATTGTCCACAAACGGGCAAAAATGGTAAGCCTGGGTTTAACCCTCTATGCTCCTTACCTGCCTTGTTCCCATGATACAGTATATCATGCTAAGCATACTGCATTGCAGGAACCTATAAGGAACAGGAGCACATGGGGTAAGTATTACATCACCCTAAAAATATTTATTTACAGGATAATTAATTCCAGGCAGGACAACAAAAATGCAATAGTAGCTGTGAGAGTTCAAGGATCAAAGTAGGTACCCTGAATGCCATGCTTTCATCTACAACACTTTTGACACAAATTAATATAAAAGCTATAAATCTCATGTTTGAGGGCTAGGCCACACTGCTGCGTTTTTTTTTGCGTTTGCGCTTGCGATTGCGCTTGCGTTTTTAAAAAATAATTGAAAACGCGGCAACGCAAAAAAACCGCGCGTTTTTCGGTGCGATTGCGATTGCGTTTTGCGTTCTGCATTTTTAATCGCAATCGCATGCGATTTCCTAAACTTATTGAAGAAATCGCAAGCGCAAACGCAACAAAATCGCACATGAAATCGCATGCGATTGCATTTGCGTTTGCGTTTCAGTGTGGCCTAGCCCTAAGATAGCATTAATGTCTCTCTGATGCTTTTTAAACACTTGTGGGTATTTGGCTTCTTGGGAAAGAAATCACCTATTTAGCCTGATAAGCCTAATACACCAGGTGTATGTTTTCTATATCAACTGTTTTTGTTCTATAAAATAGGTTACTACTTTGTCACTTTGCAGTGGCAAAACTACTGGGCCTATGGCGGCACTGGCTGGGGTGCACTAAGAGGGCCCGCAATCAGCTATTTTTTAACAGCCGATTGTGCGTGTGCAGTACGTGCAAGCAGTTGTTTAAAACTGCTGCCGGTTCGGAACCAATCTTTTAAACAGCTGACAGCGTGAACCTTTACTGCATAAGTGGTGCCAATAGAGAGGGCTGTATTAATAACAGCTACAGTAATAACTCACTAGACTTATTAATCTTATTTGTTTGATTGCAGACATTAAAAAATGCTTCTCAAAAAATGACTAAAGGTTCTCATCCAGTTACAGTCTCACATACAGTACACCAGTTTTTAATTAGTGAACAGCCATGTAACAATATTGTTTCATGATATCAGAGCAAGCATTACTTTCACATTAGTGAATTGTGCTGTAAACATATTAGAATTCGATAGAACCTTTAGCATCTGCCATGGCCAAGGCTGCCTGTACATTGCTATTGATTCAACCACTGCTTATTGAAAGGATTGACCACAAAGATTTTAAACAGATGTCCATTCAAGATTTCCAACAAATGGCGATTGCCTGTTATTGTCCAATCTGTTACAGAACCTGTTATTCTCTGTCACATCTGGCAAGTCACTTTAGAAATTCACTAAACAAATTATAGGAAAAATCGGCCATATTCATAATCTGGGTTATTAAAAACTTGTTTTGTTTTCAAAAACCATAATAACTAACAGCATAACAGTTTTAAGCCCTACACAAAAGGAACTGTAAACTGCTCCATCTGGTGATGAATATTACAATCAAAATAATTATAAATAAATGCAAAGAGAATAAAATCATTCTATGTGGATATGTGAAAACATTTGTATTTATGTTTCTGGTTGTGGTAGCTGCACTGCACGGATCTTGGAACTTGTATTTTTATGGTTGTGCAGAATATATTAATTTTCAGTCTTTTAGACCTTAGACTCTGAGCTCACATGCTCCTCTTAGGTGCTTGCTAAAGGAAATTTTGAGGCTAAATCACAAATACCTGTTTTATAGGAGAAAAACTGCTAATTATAGCACACCCAACCCACCATGGGTGGTCGCATTCGCCAGAGGGGCACGGCTGGGTGTATGCCCACCCCGCCCTCAACCCCCGCTGCAGAGACCACACATCCCCTTCCCAGCATCCACTCCCAGCCCCCTGCCCCATACGCTCATGAGGAGGGGCCTGTTGGGGGACCCTACAGTGGGGGGCACTGAGAAGTGCCTTTTGGGGCTTAGGGGGTCCCGCAGCTCAAACCAGGACCCCCTTCCCTGGCCCTTGGAAGGGTCTTTTGGGGCTTAAGGGGTCCTGCAGCTCGAACTGGGACCCCCCTCCCCGACTCTTATACGTGCCCTTGTGGACCTGACAAGTGCCCTCTCTGGCAGCGATCTTGGCTGTTTTCACCACCTCTAAATTGGCGAAGTGAAATGGCCACGTTATTGCCAGAGCTCAGTTTCTGCCGCCATTTTCGGCCTTTAATAAATCACAGTAATTCTGATTTTGTCGAAAATGGCAGGGGGAAACGGCGGCGTAAAGTTAGTGGCCCTTTATTATTATGCCCCTATGCATGCATGGACCATAAAACGGGAGGAGACCAATAGCTTTAAGTTAACTAAAAAAATATCACTTTCTGGGTTCCCGTGATGCAATAATCACCAAGTCAAATATACTGTATTGGGAACCTGGAAGGTAAGGAACCCCAGTCATTTAAAATATGTTAAATTTTGCACCACTTTGTAGGGTAAAAACTAACATTAGCCATTTTGCTTGGGGTGCCTGTAATGCAAAAAGCGCAGGCCCCCCATAATATCAGTTAAACCCACACTAACTCGATATTAAATTGCCAATTGTGGGTTTGACTCTTTTTTGGGGCCATTAGCTTTTGGTATTACATCTCCCTGTAAATGCATAATGCTGTAGAAAGCAGATGGGTTTAAAGTCGGAAAAGTATTGTAGACTAAAGATTCCCTTTAATGGAAACTATTTGTTATCTCAAAAGACAAGTAACTAATATTTTAGTGGAATGTTGAGCTATAAAACAGAGGGCAAACATCTGGAACAATGAACCATGAAAGGTGGGTTACTGTAGGTTTAATATAGAATGGTGAGGGGGAGATGTTTTAACACTAGGCAGCACTACTCACCTGCCCAAGATTTAACTTTGCGAGATTTACTGCATCGTGGACAGGTAAGGAACGTGCCTTATGGCTCCATTCAGGAGACGTTAAGTTTCTAGTTTACATTAAAATATAATTTGGGCTCTGTATAAAACCCC
Source organism: Hymenochirus boettgeri (assembly GCA_019447015.1). Taxonomy (NCBI): domain Eukaryota; kingdom Metazoa; phylum Chordata; class Amphibia; order Anura; family Pipidae; genus Hymenochirus; species Hymenochirus boettgeri. The sequence continues at coordinate 206,503,123 of CM033473.1, read as the reverse complement.
ATTCTAGGCAGCAATGTGCCATAACAATGGTCAAGAATAGAGATAAACAAACCGTTGAGTTCTAAAAATTAACCCAATAGAAGTCAATGTGAAGTCCCGAAGTCCCGAAAGTTTAGAAAATTTAATTGGTTACATTTTGAATCTAATACCAATAATAACTCAGTACAAATGGCATAGATACCTGGGAAAATCTGAGGAACATGTATCAATGGCCACAACCTTTCAAAATCCCTCAATAACAGAATTTTCATGCACAACCTGTTTTCTTAGTTATTATTATTAATTAATATTATTTTTTGATATTTCAATATTTATGATATGGAAATTAATTGAAATTTTCAAAAATACAATAAAATTCAAAACCATCCCTAGTCAAGAATTGGGTTGAATCGTATTGTAAGATGTGAAGGTGCAGGTCCCTTTTTAAATCTGTATGTGTGTGATCATGCATGTGCTTGTGTTTGCCATAGCGCAGTGGTGGCGAACCTATGGCATGCATGCCAGAAGTGGCACTCGGAGCCCTCTCTGTGGGCACTAATGCAGAAGAGAGTTCACCAGAATTTGTTCCCAGAAAGCCAGTGTAGCGGCTGTCTTTAGCAGAGATAGGTCACGAGCTATAACATTCAGCTCTGCTTGAGTCGCTGTTTTGGATCTCAAACTCCTGTCTAATAATGTGGGGTTAATGGTCACTGTTTTAGATCTCAATATCCAGTGTGGTAATGTAGAGGTTAATAGGTAATCTTTAATCGATTCTATCTACTGTATTGGTCTGTGTCTATTTAAGTTGTTTCTTCTAAAGTAAAAACTCTGTATTCAGGTTAAATGATCATGTTGGCACTATACAATAAAAAGTGGGGTTTTGGGTAGCAGTTTGGGTACTCGGCCTCTAAAATGTTCACCATCATTACCATAGTGAATAGGTCACCCAACCTAAACAGGACACTATTTATCTTCCATGTTACTGACAATTCTCTTATGTTGGATATTGTTTTATGTAAGAAATTCAGTTATCTTTCAGCAACAGTCTGTGATATAGTTTGAAGAATTTTGAGTGACCAAAAGTAGGTCACTGCCATCAGTACCTGCTAGATCCTCCTGTCACCTGCAGAACAAAATAGTATAATCAGCAGCAATATGACATTAGCAGTCTTTCTGCATTGTGGTTCAGTCAATACTTTGTACGACTATTATTTTAGAATCTGTGAATGTTAAAGCTTAATCGGGTCATCACTTTTGCTGTCTAGGTCTGATCAGTATAGGTGTAAATAGGACCCATACAGAGACCTAACAAAAATCTCATTTGGAATGCTCTACTGATGACAGGAGTTACAGTGTTCTGACAAGAATGTAATAGAAGGAAGTAACACATAGCTCACTAGATGATGCTGTTACAGGGTTAATTATCACAGATGTCAGCTGGAATGCTTCAAAATAGAGCATCTTTACTCTTGATACAGTATTTTCAGAGCCTGTTTATATCCCAAGACTTCTGATTGTTCCAGAATTAATTGTGTTATTTTTAATCATAATATACTTAAAGGGTAACTGCAGTCTTGTAAAACAACAAAATGATAATAGTGAATTGCATATTAACCCTTTCAGTGCCAGAAGAATCTTCAGGGTTTTGCAGCCATTTTGTTTAGTGAAGTCCTGTGGTATGAAACCCACAGAAAGGAAGGAATATTATTTATCCTTTTTTTCCCACAAAAAGGGTGCTTAAGCAACAACAGATTTTTGTAACTTTTCTGGAGATTTAACCAAATTTGGGGGTGAAAAATGTTGAAAAAAACAGTAAAATTAGCCCTTTTGGCAATGCATTTACTTAAAGCACTCTGTCTTAAAGGGCATGTCAGGTCTAAAATAAACTTTTAATAGTCTGGTAGAGGACCCCCCAACCCCATTTTTGCATTATTTACCTGACCCATCCGTCTCCGCTCTGCACTGTTCTGCCGGCTGTTCTTCCTGGTCGCGGCTGTCATTCTAGGCGCAACGTGATGTCATACCCAATTGCCTGACAGCCGTGTCCAGCAAGCATTGCGGCTGTCAGCTTTATAAAAAAAAAATTTAGGCTGGAGATGCCCTTTAAAGAGCTGCTATCAGCTCGGTACATTATTTGTGTACATCTGCAGCTTTGTGGTGGTTAAAAAGAGTAGAAAATCTTTAAACGTGTTAGTTGACAGGTGGACTAGGTTTTCCTGAAGCTATCATGCAAGGGGAATACAGCCTCATCAAAAAAAAGATACTTGGTTTAAATGAAGGAGAGTAGATGCAAATATTTACCAACTGGGTAACACTGTGCAGCAGTAACCTATTTCCTCAGTTCATTTTTTTAAAAAAAACTTTACAACACTGTATCTCCCAAATGGATTGGAACATCCAGGTAAATAACATTCGAATACATTCATTTAACAACAGACAATTCACAATTTCACAAATATGAACATGTATTGATTCATTTTTATGATACCAGATCTGGGGTCAAAATGTGCTAAAAACTCATATCCTTTTTTGTTTTAATGACTTGGTTCATACAGTATATTAAATAAGCATTTGCACCCCAGGATGAAGTGATTATATTTCAAGCTACCACAGCACTCTCCATATAATTCTCTTTGCTGAGATTTAATGTCCACTAGGGGTTTTCTCAAAACCCAACATATACCAAGTGCTAACATAAACCAGGGAAATTTAATGTATTTACATAGTAATTAAAGGGCATGTCCACCCTTTTTCAAAATTTTTATATATAATAGGGCTAGTTCCCCCAGCCCCAACCACTATATTATATTTTCCAGAGAATCCCCCAATCGTTACTCACCTTCCCTCTCTCCTCCGCCGCACTGCCCGGCATGAAACTGCAAGCAGGGGGCCGTACTGGCAGCCATGCCGGCAGTTCAAAATGCCGGAGGAGAGAGGGAAGGTAAGTAGACTTAGGGGGAGTCTCTGGAAAATAAAATATAGCGGTTGGGGCTGGGGGAACTAGCCCTACTATATCTACAAGGGGATTTACACTAGGGGGAGGGAAAACAAAACGGATGGGAGTGGGAGGGAGAGGGAGAGGGGGGGAGGGAGTTAAGGGTTGCTCTGAGTAAGCCAAAAACCTCTGAGAGGCGGAAACAATTTCCCTGGTGGCCAGGCTCCAGGTGGTCAGTTTTCTGGACTTTGGGGGAACTTTACAAGAGAACCATTTGGAGCTGGGATGTAAGGTAAGGGTTTTTATGCACTACAGAGTGGGGCCAGTAGTGGGGAAAATTATAGTTTTGGGGGTGGACATGCCCTTTAAGGTTGAATAAAGACAAGTTCATCAAGTCCAACCTTTTCGCCCTCCTTTTTAATCCTACCTAGCGATTGATCCAGAGGAAAGCAAAAAAAACCCCCAGCACTTCACATCTGGGACTAAAAAGCTGCAATATTATATGAACCTTGTTATCCAAAGACTGTTTAGGCCCTATAGAATCTTAGAAAGCTGGATGGCCTACACTCCGTCCCACAGTGTTAAAGAACTAAACTTACATTTTTAAAAACCTAATGTGAAAGTTTTTCTTCCCAGAACACCTATACATTGCAAGATTCTTCTTTAGTAAGTCGCATTAAGTACATGTGAGAAATAGATTCTGTAACTAAGAAGGTTTCCATGTTGTTGCCAATACAATCAACAGCCCATGAAGTCATAAATGAGCCACGCCCCCTGACCCCAGAATTCACTGTCTATGCACAAAGTGTTTTCTATACAGATGTCTCCACACCAATATGGAAGTCCCTCAAAAGAATTTGAAAGTTGCTTGTTACCCTGCAATTTGTTTACCAGTCAGTGTCAGTTGCTGGAAAATAAACTGCAGGGTAACAAGCTGCTTTCAAAGTCTTATCAGGGACTTCCATATTCCATTCTTTTATTCTTTTCCTAGCAAAGAATAAAGCTTCCAAATGTAGCTGGATTCTCTACTTATTCTGTGTTGGCGCACTGTGTAAGGCATCAGGTTTAAAAATACACAGTTCAGAAGGTCCCAAGTTCAATACCCCAGACTTCCCTTTTTTGTTTCTATTATATAGAAACAAAAATGTACTTATATCTTCAGCTTATTCAGTGGTAAGCACCTGGTAAGACGCCAGTATTAGAAACACATAGTTCAGAAGGTCGCAAGTTCAAATCCCCATATTTACCTTTATTTTTGTTGCCATTATGTTCCTAGTTGAAGGTTCTACATGTACCAGCTTACTATGTAGTAGCTGTTAGCCTAGGGATAAGAGCTCTCCTTTTAGCAAGACAGTAAGTCTGGGGAATAGAACCTGAAATTTGTACATTTTTTTTTTTGCTGAAATTCTGTTTCTTACATCCATGCTATCTATGAAATACACTGCAAAGATTACTTTTATTTTTGTATGAAAAGTAAAGGACTATATAATTCAGTTTTTTGTTATTTGAAATAACAAAAAACTGAAATCCCTTTTCTGTATCAGGGAGAGGGAGGATCTCTATACTGTAAGGTGATTGGCTGTCAGCTTATAGGAAGCAAGGCTGCAACCTTGTTTTGATCTGTTGAGCACTACAGAGCATGTACCAGTATGCAGACCCTTAGCTGGGGGTTTACCCAGTTAAGGTGGATTGTGGGAGCTGAACCCTAGTACTCACAGGTTGCGTTTCTTAAATCACCCAATGGCCACAGCAAATGAAGAGGTGAGACACAGCTTGTTGTATGTTTGTGAATGTGCTCTGTCTATTGGCGCAATGTTGTCTGGAGACTTTAGTTCTCCTTTAAGTAGTTCCACTGTATTAAGTCTACTGGTAAGCTTTGCAATACAAACGTTAGAATGTATAAATGTGATGGGCAACAAACCAACACCAGTGTGTTAGCATTACAATTTTAGACTTATAGAATTAATTTGTGAGATATTTGCCTTTTATATATTTATCAATGATGTACTGAATATAAACAGTGTATATTTTGTTTTGTTAAAGTGATATTAAACTGTGCATGTTTTTGATTAGTAGAAGATTTTGCATTTATCATTATGCTTGTAATTTGCTAATTGAATTTTTCCCACTGGCTCCTAACATAATCAACTTCTACTGCCTTGTCATCTGGACTCAGATAAAAAAGAAATAGTAGAATATGAGATGTTGACCAGAACCTGGAATCTAATTTTAGTGATTTAATGAACCGTCTTTCAAATTAACTCCCCTGGGTGCCTGGGGAAATTTGATGAACCTTGGAGACCTGTCATAAAGGTAAGAACTCAGAAAATCAACAGAAGATTCCTGCAAAACCTCTTGCTCGCGTCCTTTTGATGATTAATGGTTTGTTAGGTTAACCATTGATTGGGGATACTGATTTGTTAAATATATATTGGCTCAATATCCCCGTTGAATGACTGTTTCTTTGGGTTACCATACTAATCAAATATGTCCATGCCATAAAGCATACCGATTATCCAGTAGGAGATTACAAAGGCTTCAAATTAAGTAAATCGGATCCTTTCTGATTTACTTGGTAGGGATATTGTTTCAGCCCCTACCTTTTACAATAGTTAACATGGCACAATGGTAGACTGTGGTTAAGGGTAAAGGGGGGGCACAATGCATTTAATCCAAATATATCAAGGTTATGTTAAACTTTTCAGTTACCTGCCCCCAAACCTAACCAATATATTCAGCACTTTATTAGATGAATTAGTAACCAGGTATTTTAGGGCACTTTTTGCCTCCATTCTGGCAAGTAACAAACCCCTCCCGCCATGCAGCCAATTAAGTCTGTGACTGGTGACATCAGACATAATGATTGACTGCTGTTTTCCCTGCTGTCTACTCTGCACATTCTCAAGCTTATAAAATGCTCATTGAGCAGAGAGGAAGCAGATACCTTTTCCGGAATGAAAAATACCTTTTCATTAAAGGGCATGTCCAGTCTAAAATAAAATTTGCTTAGAAATGTTTACCAACCTCCCAAACCTAGGTTTCTCATTATCCATAAATTTAAAATATTCCCATGAAGTGCAGTGTCAAGCGCAGGATTTTCTAAGTCTAGAAGGAGGTTCATGACTGAATACATTCATGTATTCTATTATATATGTGTCATATAATAATTTTATATATATATTCTCTAATTACCATGATTATCACCACAGTTAGCAAATACAGATACTCCCTTTACTTTTGTTATAAAGCATATTCATTAAGGCTGGGTACACAAAAACAGATTTTTTGTCCAACTGACTGATATCTCCGTGTATCTGTGATTTCAGTGGCTGCGTTGACCACTGTTGGTCGCTGTTTGCCTGGATCATATAAACTGCAATTTGATATGATGGTCATCACCGATCGTGTGGTTCATAGGAGACATTTGCCGCGGCCAACCACTCTATAGCGACGAACGGTCGGGATGGAAAATTCGGCCATGTGTACGCAGCTTAACATTCTGTTTTACTGAGAAATCCACATTTGCACTACATTACCATTAGTGTCTTTTTACCTATTTTCTTTCTCAATTCAGAATTTCATTCAGAATTGAGAAAGCCAGGGTGTATCTACACCCTGTAAAAATGTTTTTAATATATTTTAGGGCACCCCTGATCCCCCAACCCAAAGTTAGATTAGTTAAAAAAGCAGCTGAAACATACTTACACTCCCTTTGTTCCAGGGGGCCGGACCGGCAGCCAATTCTGTGATTGGTCATTTAATGTTTTTGTTCTTACAAATTATAGGAAAGCAAGGACAAAAATGTAATAAAGGGAGTGAATTATCCAACACAAACAGTTTTTAGACTTTCTGGAGAAACAAGCAATTTGTTTTACGTAAAAACTGATACTAATTGGTGAGCTATGAAAGAATGCTAATGATTCATTCGTATGCACACATTTTCTAGGCAATTGCACAATCAATGGCAGGTGAGCAGTGAAGAGATGGGTAAATGAAATGACAGGTCTCCTTGGAGAAAATGAAAAACATTACATTGTAATATCATAATGGTACTGAAAGATCAATAGATGCTCCAATAAGCTTTTCACAAATGTGTAGTTGCAAGCAGGATTTATAATAGGAGGTGACTACTGAATGATTCAGAAAGCTAAATGATATAAAATGCTTTCTGTAGACAAGTCTTTCTTTTTTTACTCAAGTCTGTTTTATCGTTATAAGTAAATGATGTTATGGAAGCTGTCCTGGAACAAATTAACAAGGTGTTTATGTAAAGTATGATTTTAAGAAAATAGAAAAATAGTTTTTCAGGTAACCTTTTTTTTTTTTTTTTTAAGAATTTGTGCATTCAGATGATAGTGTGAGAATGCGGGGCTTTTATCGGCAAAGTTCGATAAGGAAACTTTGTCGCTGGTAAATTTTACCGCCAGTAGCAGAACATTTTATGATGGTGATGTCCCCAATCTTTAATGGTGCAGGCAGTATTGAAATATGAATATAACTGTAGTAAAATTAACCTTATAGATTTATAGTCACTATAGGAATTACACTTTCAGGGAAGATAGATTGGGTCACCCTGGCAAAGTTTGGGGCCTTGAGGAATGATTGTGTTTATAGGCTGCACCCAAATAGTTTTTTCTTATATATTTACTGTGCCGTTGCATGGATCCATCAGATCTGTTTATTCAGTTTTGACATGACCTGGATGAATGAGAACCTTCATAAGCACATCAGAAATTTAGTCGAAATGCCATGTCGAAAATGTGAATGTTTAAAATTTGATCAGGAAGAGTAAACATCGCTATTATATGTCTAAATATTGGGTAAACAAGTTCTTGTTTTGTTAAGGCAAAGAATCCCCTTGATTCCTCCTTACAACTGACATAACTTTCTGTGAAGTCAATCATGCTCAGTAATCCCTATGTGTCAGCACGTCATGCAATTCACACACAAAATGTCACAATTCAGTTACGGCAAAAGTAGACACAGCAGAAGCGTTTATAATAATAAGTTACTTAATTGACAGCTGAGAAAAAAAATAGATGCTTTTTAAGTTACAAGTTTTAAGTCCTAATGTTTGATGTAATCCACAAAATCCTGATATGACACTCTTATGGCCTTAGAGTAAATTTAAAAAATTCAACCCAGATAACAGAAAAGGAAGAACAGGCCGTGTTACCAGATCCCATTAAAAAAACTTTATTAAAATTGACAAAGTTATAAAACCGTTAAAGCATTGTATACATCTTCTGATGAATTTTGTGGTCCAAGATGTGCGGTTTTGGTCCCCAAAGTGGATTAGGTTTTGCTTACTATGTTCTTATTGTTTTAAGCCTTTGTGGGTTTCAATAAAACATTTTGAAGACGATCGATAGTGCAGCCATTTCTTCCTGCCTACATGTTGCCGGTGCAGAGACCGCATTGATGTGCATCCGGTTAAGATGCGCTCTTTCCCAAGTACCTTAACCCAGGGCATAGAATCCTAATAAAGTTTTCCAAATGCAAACATAAAACATTATTATTGATCACTACAGACCAGACACATCAAGATGTTATGATAAAATGTCTTCTCTAGGATACATTTACTTGCGCTTGGGTTTATAACAATATTTATTTGAATATTGTGCATATACCTAGTTATGATGAAAAAAAATAATGCATTTCTTTTTATTAAAGCTATTGACTACAGTATGATCCATATAAACCTTGCTGTTTGTTTCTACCAGTAAAATGAAAGAAGTATACTTAAAAAGGACACAAAGTTGTGCTTGTGAAGGTTCTAATTCATCCAGGTCATGGTATATCTGTTGTATTCAATTAGATCAACTGGACTTGAAGTTTAGTTCTTGAAGACGTTTCGCTAATCATCCGACTGGCTTTCTCAATTCAGAAATGACTTGTACAAGAATCTGTGGCAATTATGTACCCTGGAAAATCCCAATTAGCATATCACAGCCAAGTGTTAAGGGCGTGATTGGATAGTGGCAAGAGGTGTTATAGGAATGCCAGAGTAAGGTGTCCAAACAGCATTGTACATGGCAGACAGTTGGTGTCGAACCCCCCCACCTCTATTTAGGCTTGGTTTTTATTTCACATAAATGGCCTCCTTAACACCTCTCTTGAACCAGTCACGTTCCTTTGCCAATATGTTAACATTACAATCTTCAAAGGTATGTCCTTTATCCTTAAGATGCAGGTACACGGCTGAGTCCTGACCCGAGGAATTGGCTCTTCTGTGCTGGGCCATACGTTGATGCAGTGCTGTTTGGTCTCACCCACATACAAATCAGAGCATTCTTCACTGCACTGCACTGCGTATATGATGTCGCTTTTCTTGTGTTTCGGTATTGGGTTTTTGGATGTACCAATTGCTGCCTCAGTGTGTTGTTCGGTTTAAAGCACAGGGATACAGTGTTTTTTGAAAATTCTTCTTAATTTCTCGGAGACCCCTGCTACATATGGAATGACCATGTTCTGTCTCCTGTCTTGCTTTTCTCCTTCACTGTTGGTATTCGTGTTCTTTTCTTTCCTTCTACTTCTTTTGACAAAGGCCCAGTCTGGATATTCATAAGTTTTAAGGGCTCTTCTCAGATGTTTCATTTCTTTAGCCTTCGCCTCTGTGCTAGTGGGGATGTGCTCTGTGTTGCAGGGTTCTGATGACACCCAGCTTGTGATCTAAAGGGTGGTGGGAGTCAAACATCAAATACTGATCTGTGTGTATTGGTTTTCTGTAAACCTCTACTTCCAGTTTACCATTTTCCTTAACTTCTACCAAGCAGTCCAAGAAAGCCAGTTTGTTGTTTTGTACCTCTTCCCTTTTAAATTTGATGTTTTGGTCTACCACATTAATGTGTTCTGTGAAAGCTTGTACTTCCTTCTGGTGGATTTTAACCCAGGTGTCATCCACATATCTGAACCAGTGGCTGGGTGCTATGCCCTTAAAGGTATTAAGCACCTGTTTTTCTACCTCCTCCATGTAAAGGTTGGCCACAATGGGTGAAACTGGAGATCCCATAGCACATCTGTGTTTTTTCTTATAGAACTTATCCCTGTATTTGAAATAGGTGGTATTTAGGCACAAGTCCAGTAAGGAACACACCTGTTCTGGGTTGAGATCAGTTCTGCTGGTAAGAGTGCAGTCTTGGCCTAGCCGTTTTCTCACCATGTCAACAGCCTCCTTGGTGGGTATACAGGTGAAGAGATATGTCACATCATAGGACACCATAGTTTCTTCTGCACCAAGTACTATATCTTCAGTCTTGTTGGTGAAATCCTGAGCGTTCTGGATGTGATGCTTAAAACTTCCCACCAATGGTCCTAAGATGTTGGCTAGGTATTTTGCTACCTTGTATGTTACAGAGTTGATGCTGCTGACTATAGGTCTTAGTGGTGCCCCTTCCTTATGTATCTTTGGGAGTCCATATATGCATGGATGTGCCTCACCAGGGTAGAGGCGATGATACATTGCTCGATCAATTGTTTTATCCTTTTGAAGCTGTTGTAGTAAGTCTATGACGCTTTTCTTGTAACGGCTGGTGGGATCCCTTGTTAAAGCCTTATATGTGTTGTTATTGGCCAGGAGCATGGTAACCTTATCATGGTAGTCTGAGGTGTTGAGTACCACTGTGCATCTTCCCTTGTCTGCCGGTAGAATGATGAATCTTTCTTGAGTGATGTTAAGGCTCTTCTTTCCTGTGTGGTCAGGTTAGATGAAGGAGTTTTAGCACTGGCTAAGGCTGCAGATACCTTAAGGCGAGGTTGTTCTGCCTTATTGTGAATTGTGGCTTCTGTGGCTGCTATAATATCCACCACAGGGATGGCTTTAGGAGTGATGGCAAAATTCAAGCCCTTAGCAAGGACTTCCATTTCTGGCTGAGTCAGGGTCCTGATAGACAAGTTTCTCACCCATTCCTCCTTGTTTGATGAAGTGACACTTCCCTCCTTTTGTATCCAAGGTAGTTGTTCTCTTTTGGGGGTGTTCTGGGATGACAGAATAGAGAACTTGTTCTGTTGCCTTTGTTTGCCCTTACAGCTGAGAAAGCTGTGCTTGTTTGGTGAACTCCATCACTCTTTCCCAGATGGCCACAGGTAGCTGTGAGGCCAGGTTCTGTTCTAGTTGACTAATGTTGTGCATTAAAGCATCGACTGTAAAATGTCTCTGTCGTACCCGTTCATTTAGGAGCTGTGTTTGAGCCTTTTGCGGTATCTGTTTGGCTCTGGTGCCTTTGACTGTGGAATCCAGACGTATGCTGCATGGTACTAGCCTTTGTTGTCTGCATCGGAGGTTAAATCACAGGTGGTTTCTGTAGTCTGTCAATTTCCTTGCTGTCTTTTCATATTGCCGTACAAGTTTGAGGGTTTTCTCCCCAAAATGATTTGAAATAAGCTTGTGAAGGGTGGATATCCAGACTGGGCATTTGTCAAAAGAAGTAGAAGGAAAGAAAAGAACACGAATACCAACAGTGAAGGGGAAAAGCAAGACAGGAGAAAGAACATGGTCATCCCATATGTAGCAGGTGTCTCTGAGAAATTAAGAAGAATTTTCAAAAAACACTGTATCCCTGTCTGCTTTAAACCGAACAACACACTGAGGCAGCAATTGGTACATCCGAAAAACCCAATACCGAAACACAAGAAAAGCGACATCATATACGCAGTGCAGTGCAGTGAAGAATGCTCTGATTTGTATGTGGGTGAGACCAAACAGCAACTGCATCAACGTATGGCCCAGCACAGAAGAGCCAATTCCTCGGGTCAGGACTCAGCCGTGTACCTGCATCTTAAGGATAAAGGACATACCTTTGAAGATTGTAATGTTAACATATTGGCAAAGGAACGTGACTGGTTCAAGAGAGGTGTTAAGGAGGCCATTTATGTGAAAATAAAGAAACCAAGCCTAAATAGAGGTGGGGGGGTTCGACACCAACTGTCTGCCATGTACAATGCTGTTTGGACACCTTACTCTGGGCATTCCTATAACACCTCTTAGCCACTATCCAATCACGCCCTTAACACTTGGCTGTGATATGCTAATTGGGATTTTCCAGGGTACATAATTGCCACAGATTCTTGTACAAGTCATTCTGAATTGAGAAAGCCAGTCGGATGATTAGCGAAACGTCTTCAAGTACTAAACTTCAAGTCCAGTTGATCTAATTGAATACAACAGATATGACACAAAGTTGTGTTTCTGTCTTTGCTCCTGAGCAACGAGATTCTTTAATTGCTTTTATATTAAAAGAAACTTTGTCATGTGTTTAGGACGTGGCAAAAATGATCAGCATTGAAACACAATTCTGTATTCTTTTATGAATCAGCTCTGCCATAGCGAACATGCACTAGATGTATCTAAACAAATATACAGCTGTTTTAATAGCTCATTTACAATCAGACTATCAATCTTTATTGCCTTGCGTACTGAATTCACTGGATTTACACAATTTATAGTGGCAAATAAAATTTGGATACTAATAATAAACAATAAAATTTGGATAGATTCAAAACATTACCAGCGGAGTCAATGGTCCGAGTCAGTAAAACTGATTGTAACTGGCAGCTGTTTCTAGGTGCAGTTAAAGTACCTGTTGGTTTGTAGATTTACACTAATACTCAGCAGCTTGCTTTGAAATGTTTTATTTAGGCTGTGTTTTATGTCTTGGTATTTAATCTTACAATTATATGCATTATTGTATTGGTGAATCTGACCTTTTTCAGTGTGCCTATGGGTGGAGTGTTGATATCTGCTTCAATAATTGGTTCTGTGGATTCTTTTTATCGGTTTATTGTAATTAATTTGGCTTGAAAAAGCCAAATTCCTGTTCTTTCTATTTCTCCTTCTTTTTCATCTTCCGTTTTATTCTTCCGCTTTTTTGGACTGTATCTTCTCCCACAGTTTTTGAGCTAGACACATGAAATTCGGTACAGACGTGCGGAGCATATAGGAGAAGTGTGCTATCTTCTAGCTAAGGAATGCGTGGAACCATTACGGCGTTATCGGCGAATTTCCGGATATTTTTTCCCATAGACTATAATGGTAACAATCCTCAAATGTGGATATTTAAGAAAAAAAAAGTTTTTTTATGGTCATAAATACAAACGGTGATACCCCCAACCCCCCACACAGACACAGGTACACCCACCTACTGACCTACCTTTCCATTCCCATGGAAGCCATATTTAAAGGGTAACTAAAGTCAAAAAAACTAATTTAGATTTATCCTGAATAAAAGATAGTTTTATGGTTGTAAACACAAAAAAGACATACCCCCTCAACCAGACCCAGGTACACACACCTACTGATCTACTTATCCATTACTGTGGCAGCCATACTAGAAGGGTAACTAAAGTCAAAAAAGCAAACTTTAAACAATAATTTAAAAAGTTTGTTTTTTAAACCCCCAACGTGACACATGTACACACACCTACTGATCTACTTACTATGGCAGCCATACGTAAAGGGTAACTAAAGTTTAAAAAAAATGAATTTTGGTCAATAATCAAAAGTTTGGTTTTTTTAACTTCCAACCTGATCCAGGTACACACACCTACTGACCCACCCTTCCATTTCCATGGCAGCCATATTTAAAGGATATAGTAAAAAAAACATACACATTTTGACCAATCATCAAAAAAAGTTAGTATTTTATCCCCCAACCTGATATTTACCCTTTTTTACTTAAAGGGTAAGTAAAAAACAACAATGTCCTCTTCATTGGCATTATTGAGTTTCAAAATCTGCCGCACAAACACACAAATTCCCTTCCAAAATGCGGTCTTTCAAGCCAAATTAAAAGTTTATAATTAAACTTTCCCTTTCTAGTTGTGAGGGGTGTACCAGAGTTTTAATGTGGAATGTAGATTTTGATGGTCAAAATTACTCATCAAAACAAGGATGTAGGAGGATTTTCGAATGTTCTTCAGGCCTCGAACGGCCGCTTCTGAAAACCCCTGAACAGCCAGAGATTCCCGAAAATGGCCACTCGTGGATTGCCAAATGGGCAACAATCCCACGGCCGGATGTTCGGGGGTCCCGCAATTCGAAACTGGGACCCCCTTCCTGGGTCCTTACAAGGAACTTTGTGGCCCTGACAAGGGCCCTTTGTGGCTTAAGGGATCCCACAGCTTGAACTGAGATCCCCCTCCCCGGCCCTATCAGGGCCCTTGTGGCTAGAATAAAAAGAAATATGAGGAAGAGAGAATAAATGACTGTGTGGATGTATAGCAATATTTGTATTTACTTTGAATTTTAAAATAACTTTTGTGCAATTTGTGAACTGATTCATTTGAGACACTTGCCTGCAATAATTATTGGAAGTAATATAGATAATTACATACACAAAGCTTGTTGTTGCCTAATTGGACTTATGGATTAACTCACCTGCAGAGTTACCTATTAAACAGAGAGTGATATTCCATTACATGATATAAAGGGAGATTCCCTTTCTGTTAATAAAGCTCCTAAAGTAGGTTTTAGATAAGCAGCTGCACTTTCAGCATGGCCCCATCTAGTACATGTAGAAAATCAAATCAAAGCCGCACACCGACCACCATTAAAGGATAAGTTTACTGCAGTGCAAGTCCCAAACGCACAGCTGCGTCTCACATATACATTGTAATCAAAGCAGGACAGCACATGCAATTATTCCAAACATTGAATTTTAAGGGTACTTAACCCATTTATTCAAACCACACAACACCACTACTGTAGTGGATCAGAGTGGAGTAAATAAATTCTGGGTTGAACAATCGGAAACGGATTAGAGTTTTCTGCAAGCCTATATAAAGAGATGCAAACCTCCACGGAGCTCAGAAGTCAACGCAGTAGATGGCGGAAGAAAGAAGATGTCGGATGTCGGTAACATTGGCCTCATTGAGGGCGCCGGAGATACCCCTGGCAGCAGGGGTACTTCTTGGGTCGGTGGCCTCAGTGGAGCTGGTGTCACCAGATGGAAGACAGAAGACGCCGCCCAAGGGCTCCCGGTTCAAGCTGCAGGACCCCCAACAAAGTGCCACAAGGGCCCCTCCAAGGGCCAGGGAGGGTGGTCCCAGTTTGAGCTACGGGACCCCTTAAACCCCAAAGGGCCCTTCCAAGGCCCCCAAAGGCACTTATATGTGCTAGGGAGGGGGGTCCCAGTTCGAGCTGTGGGACCCCTTAAGCCCCAAAGGGGGCCATCTAGCCTTACATCCTACCTATTTGGTAACCAGCACAATATATGATCGTTTTATTTGCACTGCATACAGTACGTCTCACTCCAGCACTTATACCCATTCCATTGTATTTGTATGTTACCCTCCTAACTAGACTGTAAGCTCTACGCGGCAGGGACCTCCTTTCCTCTAGTGGCAAAGCTCTAGCACTTCTATTATATATTATGTACTGAACTATTTAGGCATTTGTTCCCCTTGTATGTATGTATGTATAGTTTATTTATAAAGCGCTACTTGGGGACGCATCGCTGTACAGTAACAAAATCCAATAAAGTCATACAACATTGTATTTTGGTACTGTGCAGTGGCGCTTTATAAATAAACCATACGTACATACATACATGTATACATACATGCATACCTGTGTGGAGCATGATTAAGTGCCAATAAACACTTTTTGCACTAAGCAAAGTGTGTGCTGATATCTAAAATTTACTTAAAGGAGAATTAAAGTGCGTATAAACTTTTTTCAAAAACAGTTAAAAAGAAAAGTACCTGGGGCAGGGAGGTAGGATTGGTACTTTCTACCTCCCAATATCATTTTTATGATAAGTGGCAGCATGAAGAAAACTGCTTCTGCCAGGCTTCCTGGATGCTTCAGCCATATCTTTAATAAAGGAAGGCTCAGGGCCATAACCTGGCAGATGAAAACTGTTTGTGCTGTAGCTCCTCAACAAAGCAATATTGGAAGTTGGGAACAATCAATCCTACCTCCCCTTCCCAGGTACTATTTAGTTCTAAAAAGACATACTGTACCCAGTATGTCACAAAAATGTACTATGCACCTTTAAGAGAAAACTATATAAATACACACAACTGCAGTATGCCAAAACGTGTAGTAAGCTCCCTCTGCTCATACTACGATCTAATAGAAAACACATGTTGAGAGACTTAGATGACCATTAGAAATATGGATCCACGCTACAAGTCCAAAAAGTGACCTCCACCTGGCAACAGTAAAACCACTGGGTTGTAAAAAATCCATAAGAGCTGGTAACAGCTTGTAACCGGTTTTATATACCGGTAACCGGTTTTATTTCTTATAGCATTGTAGATACACCTACAGAGCAGGATTATATCTATGGTTATGATATCAAATTTTGATTAAGGTTGCATCTCAAATAATTCCAGTTTTAATCCACCAATTGTAGTCACAATAGGTCCCAACATAGGATTAGGGAAGAAGCCTTAAGACAAAGTCTGCTAGAAAAAAAAAGCAGATCAGTCAATATCAAGTTGAAGTGTATCCTAAGACAGAATCCTAGACCTTTATCTGGCAAAGAAAGTTCATTTTTTGAGGATATGATTTTAGAAAGATTAATTATCGCTAGGTCTGTTGTATTAAAAAAGCATGATCCATTAAACGTCAAGCACCTCTAGTGTTCTCAAGGGAGGGAGCATGTGGCGTTGCCATATTATTAAACATATATCGGGGCTGTAGCCAATTATATACCACACTGCTCTTATAATCAATGGTGTCCCTGGTCATTTTTTTTGCACTTCTCCATTCTTATGATATTCAGTAATTTTATTATCCAATTCTGTTTTTAAATTTGCAAAATCAATACAAAATCTGCTCACTTTTTTCCGGCAGGACATATTGAATCAGATTTAAAGTTTATTGTACTTGAGAAAATCTCTCATGCCAAAAATATGGGGAGAATGTGGAACTGACTTTGTGTAGAAAGGTGGATAGAATTTTTGAAATCTTTATATTCTCAGGGTTTAAAAAAACATTTTGATCTTCATATATTTTTGTAACAATTTTAGCTATATATAAGTGGATCTGTCTTTGCATCTCCTCATAAGTGTCCTATTTGGTTACAGTATTTAAAATTTATATTGTACATCCCTTTAATTGTGTGACTGGGGACAGGACTATGTGGCTATATATACTGTATGTTTGGAAGTAACTGATGTTATATGTTATATCCTGCTATGAGACATGCATATAGTTGCCTAGCTTGATTAAGGGGATTTGCTCTCCCCAAAACATCATTATATAGACAGTAGGCTACAATAAAAATAAGAATTGTGTATTGGAATGCGATGTAGACTTTCGGCTAGGTCTTCACTAGAACACCGGCATCCACCTGATCTATTCTGGAGTCCTTATTTTATATTATATGGGGCCCAGGAATTTACATTGATTATCTTTTCTTTATATACTTGTGAAGGTTCTCATTCATCCAGGTCATGGTATATCTGTTGTATTTCTGAATTGAGAAAGCCAGTCGGATGACTAGCGAAACGTCTTCAAGAACTACATTTCAAGTCCAGTTGATCTAATTGAATACAACAGATATTTTCTTTATATAAATATTTGACCAGATCATTAGCACTGTAATTTAGCCTAAAGGTGGCCGTACCCATGAAATTTGTACAGAATTTGTACTGACAGATCACATTGGTATCTGTCCGCACAAATGCTGTGGGAACCGCATACACATGTCGTGCGGCCATACATGTGGAACGACGGGATTTACCCATTATCCTTCGTATGTATGGCCACCTTAAGGAATGGTTCCACAGACCTGTGTTTGTTCCACCATGGGCCTTTAAATAGTCCTATGCCTTTAATATAAAGCACTGGATGGGTGGCCTCTTCCCTCATTTTAAAAAGCCAATGGTATGGGGGGAGTGAGATGAGAAAGCCTGCTATATTGATGCAGTGTGAAAGTATGAGAAATTCAAAATTTTGCTAATCATACCGTAATTGAAGTAAAAAAAGTTAGGACCATCCAGACTGGGGTTACCTTGACGTGGTTGAAAGGCTTTTTATTCATGTATACTAAAACCCCTTTGTTTATAATGTATGCCAGTGTGCAGATATCATGATATTGTATGGGGCCCAGGAATGTGCATTGAATATATATATATATATATATATATATATATTCAGAGCCAAAGAAGGCACTCCAACTAAACATAATCAACGCCCGGGTGCAGTTCAGTAAGATTCACAGTCTAGATATAGGAACACACTCACGGGTCTTCTCATTTAAAAATGAATTTTAATCACCAGGTTTACGCGTTTCCGCTCACACAGGAGCCATCGTCAGAACAATGTGTACAACAACTGAATCCCATTTAAAAGCCCACATAGCCCCACCCCCATGTCATCACTTGCACCCATGTGGATCACATTTCACCATCTTAAAAAACATTATATATAAAACAAAATAAATATTACAAATAGATATTACAATTAGGGAGTATATATACCTGGCTCGCTGTCACTCTAGAGCATAGCACACCCTCCTGGACCGGGGCTCCGGCCCCTACAGTGTAAACCAAAGGACTCCGTAACTCCCGAGATAGGCTCTGCCCCCAAGCCCAACACTACTCGCTTACCTCTCGCGAGGGCTGTTGCTAGGCAATACAAAGAGAGCAGCAACGGAACAGATCATCGCTAGGCAACAGAGGGTACACAGTCTCTCCAACCACCCGGAAGTGTCCAGCGAGCTCAGACGTACCTCTCCCTATCTCAGAGACGATGCATACAAATAGCCAATATCGCCTAACTTATACTAAAGATGCCAAGTTAGGCGATATTGGCTATTTGTATGCATCGTCTCTGAGATAGGGAGAGGTACGTCTGAGCTCGCTGGACACTTCCGGGTGGTTGGAGAGACTGTGTACCCTCTGTTGCCTAGCGATGATCTGTTCCGTTGCTACCTATCTCGGGAGTTACGGAGTCCTTTGGTTTACACTGTAGGGGCCGGGGCCCCGGTCCAGGAGGGTGTGCTATGCTCTAGAATGACAGCGAGCCAGGTATATATACTCCCTAATTGTAATATCTATTTGTAATATTTATTCTGTTTTATATATAATGTTTTTTAAGATGGTGAAATGTGATCCACATGGGTGGAAGTGATGACACGGGGGTGGGGCTATGTGGGCTTTTAACCCTTTCACTGCCAGGAGATTTTCTTTTTTTTTTTGCGTTAACTGCCAGAAGAATTTTCAGGATTTTGCCCTCAATCGCTTTAGACTAATTTTACAGTAGGAAACCTTGCAGTAAATCAGGAATATTATACATTGTTTTTTTCAGCACAAAGTCTACTTTAACATGGTAACAGAATTTTGTAACTTTTCTGGAAATTTTACTGGAATTATGGGTAAAATATGTAAAAAAAATGAAAAATGTGCAAATTTTCATGGATTTTTCCCATTTTTACTTATAGTTATCTTAAGGTTACACACAAAAATCTTACTGTTTCTAAAAGCTCAGATACTCCCGAGTACAACGATACCAGATATATGTAGGTACCCAACTTTTCCTGTACAGGAGACCCCCCCAAACTAAAACTGCACCTCCTAGAATATTACACCAAATTAAAATGTATAACCACTACTGACAGTTAACATAGAATATCTACCAAATTAACTAAAATATCCCCACAAGTGAGATATTTTTAGAAACTACATACCCACAAGATTTTACGAGTGAGGTAAGTTTTGATCAAAATGCAGATACCCGGACGCAGCTCTTCGTCCAATTGTAAGTTATTTTCTCACATTTTCCTTTTTTTCCTCAACTGTAAAATCAGAGACAAAATCAAATGCGAATTTCAGCTAAAAACTGTGGAAAGTTCAAACGCATCTCAAATATGAAAGCCTAACCCCTCCCGAATAAAACGGTATGCCACATTCATGGGTGTACCCAGAGACATGGCTACCAACTAACCCAGAGCGTGACCAGTGCCAAATGTCAGTAGCAGCAAAAAAAAAAATTAGCCAGTTTTGTATTTGAACAGTCTGCAGTTTTTCCACAAAACATCCCCCCAACTCAGAAATACCCCCCACAAACTATATATTCCTGAAATCTACACACCTTCAGCTATGTAACGCTGTAGTTCATTCATTCATACCATCAATGGTGTGGGCGCAGTTCTTCGTAGAAGTTTGCACTTTTACCAGATTTTCCAAAAAAATGAACATCAAACAACATTCAAAAAGGTAGAAATCATGCCAAAACCCCATGGAATGTAAAAAAAAAGTTACCAAATATCAATCTCCCCAATGTCCTGAATCAAACGGTATGCCATATGTGTGGTTACACACGCGGACGTGGAAGTGAAAAGCCACAAAGTGAGACAATGCACGATGGCTCAGAAACGGCAAAAATATTTAGCCAACTCCGAATATGGACAGTCTGCAGTTTTTTCAACAAAACACCCCCGTAACTTAGAAATAACCCCCACAAACTATATATTCCTGAAATTTACACACCTTCAGCTATGTAACACTGTAGTTTGTTAATTCATACCATCAATGGTGTGGGCGCAGTTCTTCGTAGAAGTTCGCATTTGTCTGAAAAAATTAACAAAAAACAACTTCAAAAGGTAGAAATCATACCAAAACCTCAAGGAATCTAAAAAAAAGTTACTAAATATCAATCTCCCAAATGTCCTGAATCAAACGGTATGCCATATGTGTGGTTACACATGCGGACGTGAAAGCCAAAAGCCACAAAGTGGGACAATGCACGATGGCTCAGAAACGGCAAAAATATTTAGCCAACTCCGAATTTGGACAGTCTGCAGTTTTTTCCACAAAACACCCCCATAACTTAGAAATAACCCCCACAAACTATATATTCCTGAAATCTACACACCTTCAGCTATGTAACACTGTAGTTTGTTCATTCATACCATCAATGGTGTGGGCGCAGTTCTTCATAGAAGTTTGCATTTGTCTGAAAAAATGAACAAAAAACAACTTCAAAAGGTAGAAATCATGCCAAAACCTCATGAAATGTAAAAAAAAAGTTACTAAATATCAATCTCCCAAATGTCCTGAATCAAACAGTATGCCATATGTGTGGTTACACACGCGGACGTGGAAGCCAAAAGCCACAAAGTGAAACAATGCACAATTGCTCAGAAACAGCAAAAATATTCAGCCAAATCTGAATTTGAACAGTCTGCAATTTTTCCCCACAAAACAACCCCCACAAACCATATATTTCTCGAATCCACACACGTTTATCTACGAAATTCTGTAGTTCGTTCATTCGTACCATCAATGGTGTGGGCGCAGTTCTTCGTAGAAGTTCGCAGTTTTAGCAGATTTTCTAAAAAATTTTTAAAAAAACACTCTCAAAAGGTAGAAATCATGCCAAAATCCCAAGTAATGTAAAAAAAAGTTACCAAATATCAATCTCCTAAATGTCCTGAATCAAACGGTATGCCCTATGTATGGTTACACACGCAAACGTGGAATCAACTAGCCACAAAGTGAGCCAATGAACAATGGCCCAATTACAGCAACTTTTAAGATTTGTCAGACTAAACACCCCTCTATATTAGAAATACCCCCCAAAACTATATATTCTTGGAATCTACACACCTTCAGCTACACAATGGTGTGATTCCTTTATGCATACCACCAATGGTGTGGGCGCAGTTTGATGTAAAATTTCGCTTTTTTACCAGATTTTCAGGAAAAATTTATTAAAATACAATTCAAAGTTAAAAATCATGGCAAATTTCCATATCATGTAAAAAAAACTTGTCAATTATCAATCTTCCAAATGCCCTGAATCAAACGGTATGCCATATGCATGGATGTACACAGGGACGTGGCCACCAACTAGCTCAAATGGGATGCATGCACAAGTGTAATTACAAGAAAAAAATCAAAGTGCTCTGTAATTTCAAACAGCCCCAAAACTTGGAAATGCCCCCAACAAATAAACCCCCCACTAAATATCAATCTCCCAAATGTTCTGGATCAAACGTTATGCCATATGCGTGGATGCACACAGAGACGTGGCCACCAACTAGCTCAAATGGGACGCATGCACAAATGCAATTACAAGAAAAAATCAAAGTGCTCTGTAATTTGAACAGCCTACACTTTTTCTAAGGAAACAGTCCCGAAACATGGAAATCCCCCCCACAAACTATATATTTTTGGAATCTACACAACTTCAGCTACATTACGGTGCCATGCTTTCATACATACATGAAGAATTCCAGACCCAGTAATCCAAAGAACTCCGTGTTTTTAGGAGGTTTTGTGAAAAATAAAGTAAGATGATTCAAGGGTTGAAATCCTACCTAAACCCGATTGACAAGCAAAAAACCCCACTAAATATCAATCTCCAACATGTTCTGACTCAAACGGTATGCTATATGTGTGGGTGCACACAGAGACGTGGCCACCAACTATCTCAAATGGGACGCATGCACAAATGCAATTACAAGAAAAAATCAAAGTGCTCTGTAATTTGAACAGCCTACACTTTTTCTAAGGAAACAGTCCCGAAACATGGAAATCCCCCCCACAAACTATATATTTTTGGAATCTACACACCTTCAGCTACATTACGGTGCCATGCTTTCATACATACATGAAGAATTCCAGACCCAGTAATCCAAAGAACTCTGTGTTTTTAGGAGGTTTTGTGAAAAATAAAGTAAGATGATTCAAGGGTTGAAATCCTACCTAAACCAACTTGACAAGCAAAAAAACTCACTAAATGTCCATCTCCCACATATCCTGCATCAAACGGTATGCCATATGTGTGGATGTACACAGAGACGTGGCCACCAACTAGCTCAAATCGGACGCATGCACAAGTGTAATTACAAGAAAAAAATCAAAGTAGCGAACGTGTACTACCGGTTGGTGGACTAAAAAGGTTAGCCATTGAAACAATCGTACGCCGATTTTTACAGAGTTGAGAATCTATCGCAATTGAACATGTCCACTGCCCCATTCTCATGTACACGTCCACCTTATGCTTCCTTCTCTTCATCATGGCATGGCTCCAGTCTTTTCCTACTACCATAGTAGAGGTTAATAGCGCTTTGCCACATAAGATGCATAGTTCTACACAACTACCTGTCCAAGTAAAAGAGTAACTTGCAATGTAAGACATTATAGTGCTGGGGTCATTTCTGACTACACTCACTGGCAATTTCCACTTAAGGCATTGCAGGCAGATTATGTTGGTGATTATGTCATGGTTTTATTATTATTTTTCTATAATAGCGCACAGCTTCCGTGGCACTTTACAATTGCATAGTCCATACAGTACACACACGTAATACTTTATATCAGTCATACATATTACATACCAATGTAATCCATCATATAAGTAAACAGCGTGTAGTTTGTCAGCACTACGTTATACCATCAGGAGAGAAGAATACCCTGCCCCAAGAGCTCAGACTAGAGAAGGTGGTGACGACATAAGGTTGCGGGAATCGTAGGCTTAAATCGATGTCATTGGGAGCGTGAAAGGCAGTTGGCTCAATCTTGGGTATACGATGGGTAATGTTATGCAGGTTTAGCTAGCCTAACGAGGGGTTTTTAATAAGTTACGTTTGACGTGTTATGGTATGGGTGAGTGACGACAGCACAGAAGAAATGAGTTCAGAGCAGAGGGCAGCACTATCAGTCTGATGCGGGCATGCCCAGGTGATTGTGAGGAAGGTATTGTTTGAGGAGTGGAGGTTGCACCTGGGACTGTCCTCGCTGGATCAGCTCTGAATAGATGGAGGGGCTGTGTTTGGAATAGTGCTTTATAGGATAAGTTAAGACATTTTGAACTGGATCCATACTTTGCAATGATGGGTAACCATTGGAGGGACTGCCAAAGAGGATAGGCTTATAGCACGAACTTAAATGATCCATGCAGCAGAGTGGGAATGGATTTTGCCAGTCAGTTGTTTGGTAACCACACAGTAGTGTGGTTGCAGTAGTCTAGCCTGGATATGCTTAAAGGACATGTACTAGGATTTTTTAGCTTTCCTTCAAGATGCAGGGTTGAATGCGGGAGCATGTTTTTGAGTTTGGAGCCGGTAGGAGTTGGCAATAATTCACTGAGGTTTGAAGGAAAGACCGGAAATCTAGCGTTATTCCCATCCAGCGGACATGAGGAGATGGGGATTGGGTGTGTTGTTAATATTTAATGGTAAGACTATGGAGGCCACAGATCGTGAGGGTTGACATGAAAGAAAGATGGCACTAAGGCAGGCCAGGGACCTGGGATGTCAGGTGGATAGCATCTGGGGCAGAGATATAAATTTTGGACGTCCTAATACAGGTGATACTGTGAACCCAAATGACCTAGTGAGTTGTCCAAAGCCGGGTTTCAGATGGAAAAAGAAGAGTGACCGCTACCGAGCTTCGTGGGACCCACACAGGGAGGGGGTGAGGATGGAGCCTATTCCGAGTGGAAACCACTAAAGAGTCCTACCAGAGACGATGAGGATGCCAGAAAGTGCATTGTCCTGCATACCTAGGAGGCCCAGGATCTGAGACGTAGAGGTTGATCACGGTATCAAAAAGCAAAGACAAGATCAGAATATGAGCAAAGAGTAGTGCCTTTAGATTTAGCACTCAAGTAGAATTCCAATTGTCACTTAGTGAGGGCATTCCGTGGAGTGGTTAGGGTGGGAAGCCTGCTGGAGGTGCGTCAAAGGAGTTAGGAGTTAGCAGACAGTGTGACAACCAGGTCACAATAGACATGTCTTTCCAGTAGTTTGAAGCAAAAGGTAGAAGGGCACGGAGACAGGCCGGTAGCGGTAAAGCGCCGACGGGTCAAGGAGGGCTTTTTAGGTATAGGGATACACGGAATGTTTATTATAGAGGGAAAAATGCAGTGAATAGGGACAAGTTAAAGAGAGAGGTTGGCTGGAATGAAGAAGAGGAGTAGCGGGGAATAAGATGAGAGGGAATGGGCGAGGGGGCGATTTGTGAGACGTTCCCTGGAATAGGAGGAGATGACAGTCCCTTTTTGTTATAGTGTGAAGCTCGGGTACGGGGCAATGATTAACCAATGAAGGGAGCTAGAACAGTGCAGTGGTAGGGGCAGCCCGACTAGGAGGGGGTGAGCAATGAAGGTAGATTGGGCTGTGCAATTGTAGTGGTTTTGGAAGCGTTAGAAAGGAGGCTAGGGCGCACCTTAAAACCCACTTCGATGTCACTGTTTTCAATTTTCTCTCGTGAAAGATAGAGGCTATTGAATCAGCTGATAAACGGGGGTTGGGCGGAGGAGAGAGAGGTCGCGAGCGAACAGAGCAGGGAGTACAACACTTTGAAGAGCTGTTGGTGTTATGGGCTTGGAAGGATATGAGTGAAGAAAGTGTTTTTGTTTGGTTGTTAGGGTTTACGGCCCAGGACAGATGACATAAATTAAATTTGAGAAGATTATGACAGAGGAAAGGGGATTGGTGAATTTAGAATACAAACAGAGAGGGTAAGGACCAGATCAAGTGTATGCCCATTACAATGGGTTTGCGAGGAACCATTGGGTAAGGAGCCAAGGGGAGAGGGTAAGAGAGGGCAGTTTGTGGCAACAGAGGTGTTTGGTTTTTGGGTATCATGGGATATAATCCCCTAAGTATTGAGGGTAAGTCAGTGAATAGAAGTGGCAAACCCACCAAGCGAAGATAAGTGGTCAAAGAAAAGTGGTGTGGGCCGCGTTGGTTGATAATAACCGCAATATGGTAGGGGCGTGGAGAGTACAACATGGGACTGAGTGGAACTCAAAAGATAATGGAGAGGGCTGGTAAGTGGTGCGAGGGTTTGAAAGTACAGCACTCAGAAGAAAATACCAACTCCCCCACCACATTAATTATTGGGTCTAGTGGTGTGGTGGAGTGAACGGTCACCAATGAGAGCGTGGCGTGGTAGACAGAATCAAGAGGTGGCATGTTTTTGGTAAGACCAAGAAAAAGAAATAACGCAGTTAGAGATAATAGGATTTGTTACATGTGTCAATTTTATTACACAACAGACGGTGCATTCCAACAAGGCGCCGAGATATAGGAGACAGGAGGGAAGGGAAAGAAGAGGTACATTCGTGGATATTTGTGTTGTTTTTAGTGGTACTAGAACATAAACAAAAAGGGGGGGCTGATGGGAGCACTCCGATGGCCACATTTATGACATATAGTGAAGGCTGTGATCTGACCAAAACATTAGAACAACAAGCATAAAGCCATGGGTAGCAGGCCTCTTCCCTTGCCTTGTTTTAAAAGCCAGTAGGCGGGGGGAAGTGGGAGGGGGAGTATGCCTTCAATACTAACCAAATGCAAGTTCATGGGAGAACAATCTTCCCACGAAAATGCAACAAGCAGGGTAGCGTCTCCCAGAAAAATGACCCAAGTAATTTGTTTTAGGCACCTCCATTACTGGGGTTTACCTTGACATGTTGGAAGGGCTTTTACTTTTTGCTAAAATCGTAAACTAAACCACCATGTTTTACTGCTTGCCTAGGTAAGACAGTATGATAGTATATGGGGCACGGGATGTGCATTGATCACTCTTTTCTTTGTGGTTCTAATTGTTTAGGTACTAGTGGATGAAAGGAGCGTGACAGCAGTAGAACATTAGTGGTTGGGGGATGGGTTGATCAAACAGTGCGGTATTGGAGAGGGGCGGGATTAGGGAGATATCACACCTGCTGCAAGTAGAAGCAGGAGAGGAACGAGAGGAGGGGAGGAGATTTAAAAGGTATGTGTTTGTTTTGTAGGTAGGTTAAAAAAAAAGAGGGAAAAAGAGCAGGTTTATGGAACATGATGATGTGGTAATAATACAATGGGAAGGGGTCATCAAATTATTGGATCCAAATAAGACAGAAGTTCCAGTGACAGGACCACATGTTTGACAGGTTACTAACACTTCCAAAGCCAGTGATAACATTTACCCTCGCTCACATCACTACCTACTGCACTGGCCCCGCTCTCAGCACAGTAGTGGAATAACTTTGCATGCTCCTCTGCCCATAATCCAATAATAGTGCTCTTGTGACCTGTCCAACATAATCCTACCCACTGCGGTTGTCAAAGAGACAGTACTACCAGTGCATAATTGTGATACACAAGGCAGTAAACTGCACTTATTAATGTAAAAAGCTGGCTGGGATATATTTCCATGTTTACGTTTATATTGCTGGCTGTTAATTACTGTGACAATGTGATCTTAGGACTGTCCGTGGCACTATAGTTTAGTTATATATGGAGTGTAAATGTGTTTTTTTTTGCATTGTATCTAGTCGTGTGAACTATGTTCTGCGTAAAACTAAAAAGTGAATGTCTATGTAATATTTTGTAATAATGTTAGGGTATAATATGTTCATTTTGCAAAGGGGTTTGCCAAACAGAGGCTACTAGTTTTAATAAGCATGGGTGCCTTACCTTAACTTCCAGAGTGACCAACTTCATAAAGGTGCAAGGAGCAGTCCGCTCTGCACATCTATGTATCGACTAGATATGACCACCGATGGTGGCCGTTAGGTAGCAGTCTGGGACTTAAAAGGCTGCTGTCTACTTGCAAGAGGGACTGTGTCAAGATGTGGTAGACAGCAGATCTACAGTTTTCAGCTTCATAATTATGCACCACCTGCTGGTGAAATGTTTATGGATCCTCTTTTGCAAAGTTTTCTTGCAGTTTGTTTCTTTATTTTCCAACATAAGAAAATATACATATAAGAACAGTGTCTGTCTATAACCGCTGGCTGCTGGTCACATATGGGGTAAGAGTGGGATAGGTGTTTGCCTACCTTCTTTTTGCAAACGGGAAGACCCAAGCTTCAACTGGGTTTTCACCTTGTGAATGTACTTTACGGTAGACAAACTACGGGGTCTATCTTGATGTTGCTTGCGATGGAAATTGGGTAAGCACTGGGAAAAAGTCCACAAAGAGGTTTATAAACTATATTGATTGCATGAGGCAGGACAGTTGGCTACAATGTTACAATTTTGGCAGCAGCAAAACTTACTGAGGCTCAGCTAACCAAAAAGTGGTATAATCTAGATTCAGGGAGAACTTTTTGTTTTAACACCATGAGAAGGAATGTTTTGCGTTTACTTCCTGATTCAGCACAATAAAATTATTGGCTAAATGGCCGGCGGGCGTTTGAGATTGGTAAGGGCAAAATGGGTCCTGTGGATTATGAATTAAAATGCCCAGGTAGAAGAAAAAATAAAAGGATCTACCATGTAAATCTCCTTAGCCAGTCAGGTGGAAGGAGAAGAAAGATTAATACTCTCCTGGTGTGATTGCAACGAATGTACTCCGTAGGCGAAGAAGCTTATCAGAGGCTGGACAAAAGAAAGCTTCTCAAGCTTGCAACACTTATAACCGGTCGCCATCAAGCTGAATTGGTTGAGCACAAAGAGACTGGACATGTTATTAGAACAAGAACCAGAATGTTTTTTGTAGTAAACACCCAGAGAAGAACAACCTAATCGAGCATGTTATTGATACTAATGAGTTAAAACCTATACATCAACGACCGTATAGAACACCCGAAAAAAATACAAATATATGGTTAAGCAAGAGGTATAGCCACACTAGAGAACTAGGTGTAATTGAAAACCTGTTCAGTGAGTAAACTGGTGTTCTCCAGTGTGTCTTAGTGTTTCCCAAAAAAGATGGATCATCCGTTCTTGTCGATTTCAGGAAATACATGCTGTCTCTAAATTTTGACATATAACTCAATGCCCAGGACTTGTGAGTTAATTGATAGGCTGGGGGGTAGCTAAATTTGTGTTTCAAATATAGACCTCTCAAAAAGGTTATGGCAGGATACCTTTAGATTCCTGTAAACTCGGGGAAAAAACTGCATTGCCACCAGTCAAGGTCTTATGTACCAGTTTATAACTATGCCCATTTCGGCCTACATGGTGCGGCAGCAACATTCCAGCTTCTTATGGACCGCATGCTTCAGAGGGCGTGATCTTTGCTGTGCAGCCTATTTGATGATTTGTGGAATATATTTAGTCCCGACTGGCAAAGTCACTCTGCAACATCTAAGTTTTTTGTTTTCTTTCCTAATTAGATCGGCGTGTGCCTTACCATTAACCCAAAAAATTGCCCCTTGGGTTTTACAGTAATTAGATATTGGGTTTATATTAGAAATACATAGAATAAAGCAAACCTGGGAAAAGACAATATTGAGCTATCAGAGAAAAACTCCCGCCCAAAACAAATAAAGAGGTACGCCATTCTAGGTTTTAGTAGGTTTATTATAGAAGATTGTTTGCCAAATTTCTCTGAGATTGCTACGCCATTAACAAATTCTTACTAAAAGTTCAAAGCTTAAAGACATGTTATGTGCTTGCCAGATTTTTAAAAGTCCTAATTTTAGCACAAAATTCATTGTGCAGATGCATACGTACAAATGGGATTAGGTGTGGTTTTGGTTACTGAGCAAAGGAATTAATGGGGAGGACACCCTGTGTCTGTATAAGCCGTAAACTTTCCCTAGAGAAACCCATGGTATAGTGGTATTAGAAGGACATGTTTGCAGTAAAGGGTCTTGGATCACTGAGATGTTATTTGCTAGCCAAGATTTTATTTTTAGTGACTGTCATCGCCCCTCTGGTTTGGCTTAAAACGCATATGATAAAGATAAATATGCTAGGACCCCACAAGATGGTACACTGGCAATGCAAGACCGTTCAGGTTAAGTTATACACCGCCCAGGAAGTCACATCAAAATGGCTGCCTATTATATAGATATGGTGTGAGTAGATGAAGAGAGATTAAGCTTAGGAAATGAAGAATAAATTGTGGTCCATTAATTGATATCAGTACTGATTAAATTAATTGTTTTTTTGTACTCCTGAAAGAAGGTTTCTCTTCTTAAAGAGAGGGTAGTGAAGGTTGTAAATGTGTTTTTTTTTGCATTGATATAGTGTGAACTATTGTTGCTGGCCAGTAACTAAAAGTGAATGTCTATTTAATAATATTTTATAATAATGTTATGGTACGATATGTTCATTTTGCAAAAGTGTTTGCCAAACAGAGGCCTACTATTTTTAAAGCATGGGTGCCTTACTGTAACTTCCAGAGTGACCACTTCCTAAGGGAGGAGCAGCACCTCTCTGCACATCTATTTATAGACGAGTACTGACTGACCACTGGTGGCAGAGGGAGCAGTCTGGGAGCTATAAAAAGGCGCGTCTAGTCTTGCAAGAGGAGTTTGTGTCCAAGATGTGGTAGACAGCATATCTACAGTTTCACCTTATAATTATGCACCACCCTGCTGGTGAAATAGTGTATGGCATCTTTGCAAGTTTTCTGCAGTTTGTTCTTTATTTTCCAACAATAAAAGAAAATATACATATAAGAACAGTGTCTGGCATATAACCATGCGCTTGGTCACATGCGCAAATTGTTTTAAAGATTACAGCTTTATTTATAGTAACAACAACCCACTCCGCGCGGATTACCCTCGTTTGCGACAGCAGAAATCGCGGGTTTTCCAGTTTTCCGCCTTCCGAACTTTTCCGAACTGCGTTTTGAAAAAAAAATTTTTGAGAAAAGCATGAAACAACGTATTTTCGAAAATTTTCTAAATTATGAGGATTTCACGTATTTTCGAAAATGCATGAAAATACGTATTTTCGAAATTACGAGGATTTCTTACGTTCGAGAATTTTTTCGTTTTAATGCGTCCGCTCGCGGATTTTCGATTTTTCAAAAATTTTGAATCCTCGAGCGGACTGGATTTTGCAAAGTTCGGACATCTCTACTTTTTATAAACTACTTCAGGGGCTTTTCAGAAGAAGTCTTTCTTCTTAACTATAGTTGATAAGATATGTATGTTGGTTGACGGCTACCTGGTGCAATATTTTGTCCGATTTGGCCAAATTTTAAGCCTAAGTGGATATGCCATACCTCCACATTCCAGTGGATAGCACATGGGAGAATGCCCAAAGGATAACCAAATCATACCCCTCTGAGTAGTGACAGTAGGCATCATGAAACTCATTGGTGTTTCCTCTGTGTCTGTTAGTTTTTACTTGTTATGGGACTTACAGGTTATTCTTAAAAGTCTTATCGTTTAAAATGGTGCTAATTTTGCCCCAACCAATCAAATTTTCGCTTTCAAATGTAAATAACATCTGATTGGTTGGGACAAAATTAGCACCATTTTAAACGATAAGAAGACTTTTATTGAATAACCCTGTTAATATCTCCTGGGGTTTTTGCAGTGTCCATTAGTTTTTGGATGATTCTTTAGTAAGAAATCAAAAGAAGCTGCAAGGAGTGTGAGCTAAAGATTTTTTCTAACTTTCAGTATTTAAACAGAATCTTTCTAGATGGAACGGTTATACTTCATATACGAAAGTCAAAAATATTGCTTTATTCTTACTAGGCTATGCAAATCTGACATGTGGGACAGTTGAATAAAGACATAATAGATCAAAGTAAGTAATAAGGGGTAGATAAACATCAGATATAAATTGGATATTCCTTTAATAAAACAGTAAATCATCAATATAACCACATATAATATGTAAGTAATAGGGTAAACAAGTGTAGCGTACAAAACAGTACAGATCCTAAGCTGTGCTTGTGAAGAAAAGTAAGCTTTATTCAAAAAAAATGTTGTGCTATATGTAAAGTGCAGCTACAGGAACTTCTTTATTATCGGTATAAAGGGTCCCTACCTTCTACAGTACATATAATATGTAATAATATAAGTGCAAACCCATGCCACCTAATGTGGACACAACAAAAATCTCCGGACAGATAGTTCGCCTTGAAATAAGTCTTTACAGAGTCCAAACAATGTGAGATATACTTAAGCGATATCAAGTGTTCCACAGAACTTAATTCAGTTGACCGTACCCTCCTACACCACTTCTCACTGATCTCTCTCCACCCGACATCCACCGAAACGAAACTAAGCCAGAGAGACCGCCGAAAATTTCCAGACTCCTCCTCCTAATGCGAACCACTCAATGGACATCCATCGCACGGATCCAAAATGAACATCCCGGCTTCCGCGTCTTTTGGCACGTGACCGTTGTGACTCATGGCGGCGTGGGCTGTGACATCAGCACGTCATCAGGTTCATGCAAGCAGGGACCGCAATGATCACGCGCGCACGCATTCATGCCCATGCTGACGTCACACGCAATGGCCGTGCGTGTCGCACCGGCGAACGGGACGCACTTTCATAACCATCACAAGAAGGAGAGTCAGAAAATTCTCGGGGGCGGAGCTAAGAGGCAGGGACAAGGCACAATCTCAGATTTCAGGAACTTCAGAGCTCACAGTAGCACTTAGGAGGGCCCTAGAAAAAAGATTACTGCAGCTTCCAATATAATGCATTTGATTTTAGAGGTGTACTTATCCTTTAAGGGATGTCCCATGTGTGGCCCTCTGACATTTTCTTTTGGTGATCAATATGATAGTATCATGCATTTATACACAGTAACTTCCTCACGCAAGCGCCTTTTCTCTATTGTACTTTTGTCTTAACTTATCCAATCTGGTCTTCATTTCAAGCTCCCCCATTCACCTTTATTAATTTAGTTGCCCTTCTCTAAACCATTTCCATTTCCAGATATCTTTTTTTTTACACAGGATTCCAAAATTGCACTGCATATTCCAAATGAGGCCTTACCAATGCTTTGTAAAGAGGGAGAATAACATTTTTCTCCCTTGAATCCATACCTCTCTTTAACAAGACAGTATCTTGCTGGCTCTAGCTGTTTCTGCCTGACACTTCTTTGCTACCTTTAAGCTTGTTATCCCACCAAAAACCCCAATATCCTTTTCCAACAGGGATTCACTTAACACAGATCCATTTATAGTATAAGCAGCACAAGGATTTTTAAGTCCAAAAATGCAATCACCTTACATTTTTCAACATTGAATCTCTCCATCTGCCCTAGCAGCCCAATGTGACAATCTATCTAGATCCCCCTGCAATAATTGCACATTCTCTGAAGTAATATTCCCTCTCTAACTAATTTATTCTCCCAACAAAAACTCTTTCTATGAGAGTAATAATAAATAATTTAAATATCTTGTAAAAATGTTGTTAAAATCAGCAGACTTTGAAAGTGCCAATTAATCTAAAGGTAGAATACAACTAAAAGAATTCAGAAAGCATTACAATACTAAATCTCTGCTATTAAAGATTTTCAGCAAATTTGTGTAATAAAAAGGAGCTAAATACGGGTATTGGGGGTTTTATTACAGTATTTTTAGTATGTTTCAGTTTACCCAGTCAGAAGAAGCCAATCTATGACCAGTACCATACAAAAAGGTAGGGTTCTTTAAAATGTTTTGGAATAAAATAGATTCAAAGATCAATAATACTTTAACAAACCCTTTCCTTTTTTGGCCTTTAATGAACTTGGGTGTGAGGCCCTAGAATGCTTGCTGTACATTAGATTTTGCTGGAATACTACCTAAAGATAACATTGTCATTCCATCTGTACACACCCCTTTTCCTTTTCAGTCCAGGTACTTGTCAATGAAGAAGACATGCTGTACAAAAAGTAATGATCAGAGTCCATTCTCTGCCTCATTAATCTCAACAGAAGCAATTTAGCTGAGGGCTTTTTAATAATGATTTTTATCAGAGAACATACAGTATTAAGAACCAAAATAGCTAAAAAAGTTTTAAAAATTAGGGAAAGGAGGTAGGTTAGTAAAAGAGAAAGAAGGGGAAAAAGTGGGGAGATATGAATTAAACATCACCAGATTACATTTTTAGCAGTTTCTAAAATACTGTTTGAATTTTTAATGGTAACACCTTGCAGGGAGATTCAATAAAAGTTCTTATCGTTTAAAATAGTTCTAATTTTGCCCCAACCATCAGATCTTATTTAACATTTGAAAGCTAACATCTGGTGGTGTGGGGGCAAAATTGCACCATTTTAAATGATAAGAACTTTTATTGAATAACCCTGTTGGTTTTTCTTTTACCAATGGGTACAAAGATTAGGGAAGCTTCTCCCAAAGAAAGAAAGAAGCACCAAATATGTGAGATCGATGGGTCAAGACATAGTACTCATCCAGGGGAGCTATTCATGGAAATGAATATGTAGTACGTTAATTTATTTATAAAGCGCCACTTAGGTACGCAGGCGCTGTACATTATAAAATACAGAGTATAACAAAAGGAGAAGTGCAAGCCATTATACAGATAGATAAAAAAATTATTAAATTAAATACAATTTGATACATAGGGTTAAAAAAGCATATATAAATTATGTATAAATTGAATAAGTGTAACAAGCCATGACACATTAGGATGAGATCTCGCCCCAAAGAGCTTACATATATAGTAAGGGGCATATATAGAAAGCTGCTATCGCTCTCTATTACCCCTTAATACATGCACCAAGCCAATTAGCTCTCTCTATGCATCGACAATAGGGGTATCCACTCCAAATCTTGAACGTTGTTAAAGGATAAGTGCACTGTAAAATAAAGTTATGTTCATTTGGAAGCTGCAGCTTTAAAATACTGTTGCCATGTTTTTTTTTTACCTTATGCCCCTCCAGAGCCTACCTTTGTGCCTTGGAAAGTTTGATGACATCTGTTACTGGTTTGCTGAATGTTAAGCAGGAGAAAGCAGAGTGAAATCTCAGAGGGGCGGAGCTTACATTCAGCAAACCAGTTAACAAGACCAGTAACGTATCCTTTAAAGATTCCATCTTAAAGAGATGGCAGCTTTATAATTGATGTATGAGTTGGCATCAACTTTTAAAAATTATTTCCTGTAAACTAATTAATTTCCATCAACTTAACTTTTTGGTTATTTTTATATTTATTAAGAACCCCTGCAAATAGCAACCTATTGTACATTCTGCTACTTGGACTCCCGGCCTGTCATCTGTCCAGTCTATCTTAATTCAGCACTTGGATCATGTCACCTGTCCCCCAAAGAGAACCCTCAACCCCATACTTTAGTCCACAGGGTGGCTTCTCTCATCAAACAAAAGATCATATTCAATACCCTTCTTTTTAATTAGAGAAGGCCGAAACTCACCAGTTTCATTGTGTTTTTGGATTCACGGATCTTGGGAAATCCCGAAGATCCAAAAACCAAAAATGGAATGAATTTTCGATTACTTTCTAAGTGTTGAGGCTATTTTTGATAATTTTCTAAATTAGCATTGACGTTTGATAACCCTTTGAAAATACATCGGAGACTACTTCTTGAGTCTCCGATCATATTTTCGAGGATTATCGAACGTTCAATGCCATTTTCGATAATCCGTAACGTTCGATAATTATAGAAAATTAGGCTCGGATCTTATCTCTACTTTTAACCTTAAAGGACAACTAAAGCCACAGAAACAACACTGAACCAGAAGGCAGAACACCATAATATAAAAACAGTTAATTCTATTCTTACCTCTCATTTTGATACGTGCGCTGAGAAATTTACCTAAATAACATATGTTTGTTGGCTTAACTTCACAGTCATTCAAGTATCACACACAGTTTGGTCAACGACCATTATCTTCTGGCACACGCTCAGTCCTTAGCTATGGCAGAAACTTGTTACAGTTGGTCACACCCATTAATATCTCTAGCCAATCCTTTTACAGGGCAGATAAAGCAAGGAAGCATGTGACGAGGTCAGGAGGTGTGGTCTGACACTGCACAGTTCTTACAGGCTTAACATTTACTTTAAAGGGTAACTTGGGTCTCAAATTCTTCCAAACTAGTAATAATATATAAAAAGCCTTCCATCACCCTTCAAATAAAACCTAAATCACATCTCTAGATAAAATGTGGTGAGAAGTTATTGCTGGCAATGTAACTTCCTGGTTGAACTCTTCCTGTTTTTAGCCATTTGCCACGCCTGTCTGCATTATAGGCCCCCTTCCTCAAACTGTCCTATTTTTCCTCAGTACTTCTGATTTCCAAAGCAATAAGTCTTAACCGAGCAGGCTTCTCCCCCGGGGTTAAAAGAGTTCAGGGGATGTCACTCAACCTACTGGAGCAAGAAGTTTGAAATCACCCCAATGTAATTTCTCACAGGCCTCCAGCCAGAGATTTTATTGTTGGCTCAGTGTAAAGGATATACTGCAGACTACATTAACCACCTAACTTGTTTTGAGACCACAGTTGCCCTTTAATACAATTTAATGAGTTTATTTTATAGCTTAATGGTGTTTTAAGGAGGAGGTTCCGATTCTGGAGATAAAAAATTGGGTTAAGTTTCTCCTTTATACTCAAATCTGGACTGTTATCCTACCTTTCTGAGCACCAGCAAAACAAATGATTGTTAGCAGCTCTCAACACTAGAATCTGTATGTGTCCCATCCATTTAGATTGTAAGCTCTTCGGGGCAGGGATCTCATTCCTAATGTGTCATGGCATCTGCACTTAATTAGTTTATTCATAATTTATATCAGTATGTGTTGTTCCTAACCTATGTATGAAATTGTATTTCACATTTATTATCTGTATAATTGCTTGCACTTATCCTCTTGTTGCATACTCTGTATTTATAATTATACATTATGGCGCTTTATATATAATAAATTATTACATATATATATATATAATATTGGGATAATGTACCCCCAACTGTAAATGTAAGGATATTAGAAGTCTAGGAGTTTTTGTGACCATATAAAAGTACGAGGCCACAGCCGAGTGGCCTTTTATACAGGGCATTGACTCCAAGGTGACCTCTAATACCCTTTAATTTACCAGTTTGGGGTGCATTATTTATTATAACCTACCCCTTTGTGGCTTCTGGTTTCCTTCCCCTCTTGGAACTGTAAGTTATAAGGCTATAATCTTACAGTTCCTCCCATGAAGCCACTACAGGTGTAGGTTATATATAAATAGAAGATATTAACATGCACAAAGCATTTCTTCCCAAAAAGGTTTCTTTCTGTGAAATACCTTTCATTAGGATACCACACTTGAAGACAGTAGGTGAAGGTGTGAGGTGTGCATTAAGGAAATGGCTTAAATTGTTGTACACTGAGTACCATGGAACATAAGAAAACACAGCTTTCAAAAAGTGAGAAAACCTTTAATAGGAAAACCTTTGATTCAATTCTTTTAACTGTCTGTAATGCTCTGTCAATCTCTAGTCTCTCTCTTAACTGATATACTTCAATTTCCACCATGTGCTAAGCATACGACAAGCCCCCCATTGCTGGAAAACAAGCAATTGCCTCACCATACAAAGCTGCTAATGAATCAAAGTCAACAAATACAAGTTGTGGTCAGAGAGACTGGGAAATTGCCAAGAACAAACAAAGGAAACAGATGGCATAACTGACATTGGAGGGAAATAACACATTAGCACAGTATAAATGGAGCAGGCAAAAATCTAGCTAGGGCTAGGCCCACACTAGCTTTTTCCCCCTATCATTGCAATCGTGAAATCACCAAAACGCGTGTTTTGGGGTGCGAAGCGATTGCGCATGCGAATTGGCATTTGAAGTCTGCATTGTTCTTTGCGCAATCGCATGCGTTTTCTATTTCTAAAGGAAAATCTGAAAGACAAATCACAAGAAACACATCATAAGCAGAGTATCTAAGACAACTACTAACAGGGGCATCTTCTTTGCTGTCTGAGCCTTGAATGCCGCCCTTGATTATTTCCATGTTAAAGCGGGTGGGGTGGCTTTGTCGTTGACATGGCTAACCTTTTTAAGATTTGAACTTCCTTGCACTTTGTATTATTATTAAACAATTCTACACCCTGTCAATTAGCAATGAAGTTAATTACTAGAAACAGATATACATCCCCCTTTCTCTCAGCTAGCTTGGTTGCCACTACATAATTGCTCCTCGGTTTTGTTGCTCAGATAAAATAACTTATTTTATAGCCTAAGTAAAATATAGCTGGGCACACCAGTCTTAAAGTGAATCAAAACAAATTTATCGTGACATTTCGGCAATTGCCTTCTCAGAGAGTGTAACAAACTAATAGACAGGAACACAGGAACATAGGTCCTCTAGTGGTCATTATATAAAGTGCTAAGTGCATATAAAAAGATAAATACACTGGTAAAAGTGAGTAAATATGTGAATTAAGTGCATAATAAATATTGTTAAAAATATGACTATGTAACAAATATTCATGTATAGAATTATATGGCAGTAAAGTGTCTTTTTAGACGAGGAGGAACACAAACCAAAGGACCCTCTATCAAATATATATAAAAATACAATTTATAAAAAACTCTTGTAATAATTGTAAAATGTATTAATTCTATTGAATAGACAAAAAACAACCTTATAACAACAATCTTATAGTAAACAATACTGTTTATTTCGGGTAAAACAGGCTAGTCCCAAGAGATACAGCATTGTTTATGGCCCTTCATGACAGTCCAAGTTTGCTCATCGGCCCTCTGAAAATGTATTTGCCATCCCTGTGTTAAAATACTGAATGTGGAGAAAAAAGCTAACACATCTTTTGGCTTTGTCCAATTGTCAACAGACTGGCGTGGTCCCACTGAATTTGTCAATTTTAATGTTAGTTTTTTGTTTGCATTTTCATTACTGGTAAAAAAAGTGGTAAATCTGACATAATTGACGCATTAG
Source organism: Hymenochirus boettgeri (assembly GCA_019447015.1). Lineage (NCBI taxonomy): Eukaryota > Metazoa > Chordata > Amphibia > Anura > Pipidae > Hymenochirus > Hymenochirus boettgeri. The sequence goes on along the minus strand of CM033473.1, from coordinate 206,464,701 downwards.
GTTTTGGTTCGGGAAAGAGAGAATTGCAAGGCGTATTTAATATCTGGGGGAATTTGTCTGTTCAAGGTTCACAATTCAAACAAAATTAAATCATTAGATAATGGACAAGGATAATAAAAAATGCAGAATTCGTAAGAATTTTCCCAGATAAATACAGTGATATATAGGAGATGATTGTTCACATTAAATAGGTTATAATGTTACTTATTGTTTTATTCAAAGGTACACATGATTGATCAAAGCCATTTATAATCCATTTAAAAAATAAGTCATAATTTAGAAAGTAAGTATGTTTCTAACAAAGGGGGGATTGGTACAGTTTGCATGGCAATCTATTTTTCTTTTGTGTATTGTGATGATATAACCTTAAAGCCTCTGTTGAAATCAAATCTCTTGATTAATGCATTTCCACAAACATAGGACTGCTTTTGTGCTCTTCATTTTAGGATTTTACAGTTGGGGGCATTTTTTGCAAGCCTTGAAATAACATGAAAAGGTTTACTGCAAAATAACTTAAACACCATTTTATTATTATACATGAGTCTTTTGACTGAATACTTAGAGTGCACTTTTCTATAAAGGTGGATCATAGAAAATATTGATAAAACCATGGTATATTGTATACTTTGGTAGTAGCACTATTGGTTGGTATTTAACAACATTTTTTCAATTATGCTGAAAATGGCTCCCTTATTAGATTATAGACCCTTTCCTGGTGTGTCTGGTGTATGACATTCCTTTGAGGATGCCTCACCCTGGACCCGTGCCATTTTTCCACGGTGGTAGGGGCTTGGGCAGTCTCTGGACACGTTCGGATGGGTTAAGGGCACAGCTAGGGGGGGTGTTACAATGATGTCCCACTCACATGTTATTTTGGGATAATGGTAGATAGATAGATAGAGAGAGACGATAGTAATACAATGTAACTCGGAGCACTCCACAATCTAGTGGAACAAATATGTTTATTATTATATGTGAACAAACTGTTTCACAAGACCTGTGAGTGCTCCAAATACATTGCATTACTACATGTTTGGGATCCAGACCTGGAAGCCCCAAGCAAGCTGCAAAGAGCCAAGAAGGTAGAGTGCACACTATTTTGAAATAGATAGATAGATAGATAGTGATACTAGATAGATAGATAGATAGATAGATAGCAGACAGTAGATAGATGATGTAGATAGATGGAAACAGATAGATAAAACATAGATAGATGTAGATAGATAATAGATAGAAGATAGATAGATAATAGATAGATAGATAATAGATAGATAGATAGATTACGGGCAATGTGTAACAGTTCCTTATATCCCGTGTAATACACATTTACTAAATAATAACCATATGCTTAATTCCGGGCACGTGTTTTAAATAATTGGGAAGTAATAATTTCTTTAACCCAGGTTTATTACACCTAAGGTGCATATTCTTTCTATTGATTTAAAGAACATGCTACAGTGTTCACAGCTAAAGTCTTTGTGGAAACTGTAAAAATTCGCTAGACATCATTGCATACTGTGGGATGAAGATGCACAGTTAAACATGTTCCCTTTCACGCACTGAGTAGCATACATTTACTCTGGGTTATAAGCTTCTGGCTAAACCCAATCAGCCATGCAGTGAAGATCTTCAGCAAACATAATGTGATGGACACAGTTTCACCACTCAAATACCACAATAGAGTGATCAGTGGATCCCAGTATAGATTGGCTAGCAGCAATCATGCACATATAAGGGCACATGACTAAAAATGTTGCCTAAAAATTAGACCAGTAAAAAGGTATCATCTGATTGGTTGCTGCAATTAACAGCAAATTTTACAAGCTTTTTTAAGCCTAAAATTGTTTAACATTGCCTGTTCTCCATCTTCACTCCTCTGTGCCCTCTTCCCGCTGACCCTCTCCTTTCTCCGCCCTCTCCCCAGAATTTTGCGCATTACTTTAAGCATAAAGTGGAGTCCATCCATGTGCAGATATCTGGTCCTAGGGATGACACTCAGATTATGTTGCCCTCTCCCCCGTCAGCTATTCTTGGATCTTTTTGTCCTTCTTCTATCATATCTGCTCACGACCTGTCCTCTTGATCCCATGCCCTCTGTATTACTGAAGCAATGTAATCATGCTCGGCTTACCCCTATACTCGCCCACATATTCATGCCTCCCTTACATCTGGAATTTTCCCTTCCGTCTTTAAGCATGCCCATGTTAAGCCCAAACTAAAAAAGCCCTCACTAAAACCCCTCTTGTTTAGCCAATTACCGCCCAGTCTCTCTCTTACCGATAGCCTCCAAACTGCTAGAACATTAGTCTTTGCAATCAGGATTCTGTGTAGGTTTAAAGATTTGCAGGTTGCAAAGGCCAATGGTCACTTTTCTATTCTTATCCTCCTGTGCCTCTCCCTCTGCTTTCGACACAGTCGATCATTCCCTCCTTATGCGTATACTTCACTCTTGTTGTGCATTCAGAATGAAGTGGCATCCTGGTTTCTATCCTATCTCTCTGACAGAACGTACTCTGTATCTTATGCTAACATATACTCTTCTCCGGTCCTCTTGGTGGGGGTCCCGCCCTCTTCTCCGGTTCCTCTTGGTGGGGGTCCCCAGGGGTCTGTTCTTGGACCCTTATTGTTCTCCCTCTACACCAATTTCCTTGGGAGCCGTCATTAGCTCTTTTGGCTTTCAAATATCATTTATATGCACGATACACAATCTACTTGTCCACCCCTACACTAACTCCTGACATCCAATCACGTGTCTCCGACTGCCTCTTTGCCATCTCCTCCTGGATGTCTCAAATACCTCAAATTAAACCTTTCTAAACTAAACTGATCGGTTTTTTCCACCTAAACCTGGTCCTGTCCATCTTCTTCACCATCTCTGTTGAGAATACCCCCCATTTCCCCTATCCTCTGCACGCTTCCTAGGGGTAATTATTTACTCCCGACCACCGCTATGCTTATGCATGCTCTCTCTCTATTACGTCTAGACTATGCAAGCTACTACTTTCTGGTCCTCCGGCTTCCCATCTCTCAAATCTCCTCTGTACGGACAACAGCCTGGCTCCCCTTAAACAGTGCAATGTATACAAATCCTTCTCCTAAATTTAAATCCTTCCGCTCTGCTGCTCCTCCTTATATTACCTCTTTAGTCTCCCCCATATGTTCCTGCCCGTACCCTCCACTCCTCGCAGAACCAGCTCCTGTACAGACCCCCCACTCGGACTGCTTCCCTCTCGCCTTAAACCTTTCTCTCTTGTAGCTCCCATCCTCTGGAATTCTATTCCCCTCTCTCTACACAAAACCTCAGTCAGCAGGTTAAAATCTAGCCTTACTCCTACCTATTCTGTAACCAGCACAGTATTGATTGGTTTTATTTGCACTGCATACGTTCACTTATACCATTCCATTTTATCTGTGGTTACCCACCTAACTAGATTGTAAGCTCTAACTGGGCAGGGACCATATTACTTTTGTGGCAAAGGTATGGCCCTAGCACTTCTATTTATATAAGTTATATATTTATGTACTGAACTATCTATGTATTTATCCCCCTTGTATGACTATTGTATTTTATTCTGTACAGCGCTGCTCCCCAAGTGGCCTATATAAATAAACAATACCTACTTAAAAGCATTAAGCCTTAACATTCCAACGCTAATTTTCAGGCAACGAGGTAGTGAAAATTTAACAAGTGGGAATTTGTTTCAGGCGTGCTGTATTATTTCCAAGATATTAGATTATTTCTCCTAAACAAATGTGTGCTGGATGGAGGCATGCAGTACACACACAAATCAGAAAAGTGCTACTTACATGTATTCAATTACAGATTAAGATGAGGCAAAGTAATTTTTCAGTATAGTGTCCCTTTTAAATAACAGCATTTCCTTGTGCCCTAACGCCCGTTTTGTGTGGTTTCGTTTTCTGGATTTGTTTGCTTCTTAGCTCTTGGACTGCCTACTGTGTGTTTTGTACATTTGCTTGAGTTTTTGAATACTCTCCTGCCTCCTGATCGTGTACTCTCCCGGCTGCCTGTGTCTTACCTTAGGCCTGCCAGACTTCTATACTTGGATTTTGTCTGTTGAACTTCTCTTCATCTTCTCTTGTATCCTCCGCATTTACTATCCACTTCGGACTTTGCCTACTAACAGGTACCTAACAGGGCAGCATGAGTTTTGCAATTATTTTATGTTATTGAATCTCGCGGACAGTTTCTAACAACTAAAAGTGTAATTCCACAACTTAGATGTGGCCTATTTTGATTTTTACAAAACTGTTATAGATATTACAGATTTTTACCTCACCAATATAATTTATGCCTATTAATAGAACCAATTTTGAATATAGAATGTACAGTAAACATAAATACAGTGTAACCCTGAAAAAGGGGGGGCATTAAGCAGAGTTAAGTGCATCTGGAATAGATTCATCTTCCCATTTCTACAATCCAAACAATTTTTTTTAATCCTATCAGTCTTATTGCAGCCTACAAGCATCCTACACTGATGAGCTTTATTCATGGCTTTTTTTTTTTCCTCATCCTCCCACGTAACAGATTTCTGCATATTATGGCACCTGTTATGTTTTGGCCTTGGGTTCTTCCACATCCTTTCCCTAAAGTTGACTTTGCAGTAATGTGACTTTGTGTGGTTACTGGATATGTTTCTCTTTTGCTGTCACTCATCTGCTAAAGTTCCAATATGTGCAAAACATAATGCCACTGCATCAATGTTTCACTCGCTTGGAATTAAACTGATTTTTCAAATGCGTATGAGAAATTATTTGTGCCGAGTGATTCCCTCTTTTTCAACATGAGAAATTATGTAATCTATTCACCTTTTAAATATAGCGTACCAACAGAAAAGTACATTGAGAATCTTCTGAAGTGGTCGCTATCACGGAATGACTTTAGAAAATTAAAAATAAGCATAATGTGTTTATTCTAAAAACAACACTTTGCAAAGCTTTTTTGTTTGCTTGCTGAACTGAAATATGGCTTTGCCCACTATTATTCATCTAACCTGTCCAAAACAATAATGGCAGAGGCAGCATGCTGTTTTTATGGGGCTGCTTTTTTTATTTTTTGCTTGAGTTTTTTTTGCAACACAATTAGAGATTCCTCCTACTTGCAGTTGGACACACAAGTGAGGTGGTAAAGGATGATTGCAGATGGGTATAAATATAGAAGACTAAAAAAAATACATATCCTCTGAGTCACAATGGACAGAGAGCTTACAAAGCAATTCAGAAGGATTCAGTCTTCTTCCCTTTGAACTTGTGGAGACAGATATTTAAATGTATTATCTGCACTGCTTTTTAAAAATGTTTTTGTATACTATTAAAGAATTTATTTTTAGTAATTATATGTGAAAGTATATCACACGGTATACAGCTTGTAAACCACACTAAGGGCAAGGCCACACATGCAACGCAAACGCAACGCAATAGCATGCGATTCATTGCGATTTTCGTTGCGTTTGCGCTTGCGATTTCTTCAATAAGTATAGGAAACGCAGCGATTGCATTAAAAATGCAGAACGCAAAACGCAATCGCAATCAAAACGTGCTTTTTTTTGCGTTGCCCAGCGTTTTCAAATGATTTTGTAAAATCGCACAAGCGCAATCGCAAAAAAACGCAGCAGTGTGGCCTAGTACTAAAAGGAGAAACACAGAGCTCACACGCTTTTGTTATAGCCTATAGGTGCCCAAACCCCTATGCACGGGTCGACACTCCCACACAGAATAGTCACCTGGTTACTCTGCTTACACACTGAAGCTAAATGTCCACAGGGTTTGCATGTCCGGATTCTCTCTCTGTATCCGTCCTCGAATGCCGCTCACCACACAAGAAAAACCTGGACCACCGATCTTTTACTCTCTAAACGTGAGCTTCCTCAGGCTGAGAATCCGATATGCAACCCTGGGGACATTTAGCTCCAATGTGTGACGCAGTATCCAGGTGAAGATTCTGAGTGGGAGTGTCTGACCTGTGCATAGGGGTTCAACAGACTGTGGGTTAGCCGCCCCTTTACGTACATTCCCGGATAGCAGAAGTAAGTCCTGGAAATTTAGATGTGTATGAACTTTATATACAGTGTAGTTGCTGGAAGGTGCGGGTGTATCAATACTCTCTGTACTACGTCCTTACCTTGAAGGTGTTCCCCCTCTGTGATTGAATCATTCCTGTGAGCGGATTTGTGGGTTTAACCCTTCCAGGTGAAGCAGGAACTTTTCAGCTCCTACCCACTCTTTGTTGCTCACACACAAGTATTTTAAAGGGCATGTGTTTATTATTTGGGAAATGGGTTAATGATATTTGTATAAAATCTAATTTTTATCATCCCATGATTTCTCCTAGTTAAATTATAATAGGTCAGACATTAATTACTGTTTGGGCACCTAGGCTATAAATAGCAGGCCTGACAAAAGCGTGTAGTGCTCTGTGGGGTACTTGTTTCTCTTGTTAGTGTTTTTAAAATACTTTTTTTACAGCTTTATTTTTATTATCTTTATTTGTTGAATATTACAGATACATGATTTCTTTTTTACGTGCACAGGAATGATACAAGAATTCCTATGTTTCCAGACAAAGGGGCAAAACCTGCTGTAATATCCCTGCATGGAACAGTAGAGAAATGTACTGGTAAAATATGTATAGGCAATTTAATATCGCTAGCAGAAACCTTACCTAAAGTATTCCCGCAATGCTATAGACGATTAAGTCTATAGCATTGCGGGAGCGTTTCCGCTCACACAGGAGCTGTCGTCAAACATGTGTACAACAACTGAATCCCATTTAACCCTTTCCCTGCCACAGATCGTATATTCACGATCTGTGCAGTGAATCTCAAACTGCCACAGATCGTGAATATACGATCTGTGCTTTAGTGGCCCCCCAAAAAAATTGCAGCCCGCCCGCTAGGGGCGATCGGGGGGCAGTATTCCACTGCCCCCCTAGCCCCCTCGATCCCCCCTCGGTCCGTGTCCAAATCCGAGGGGGGGATCGGAAGATATCCCTACCTGCGCCCGGCAAACGGTCCCACGTGGAGAAGGAGAGGAGGAAATCTTCTTTCCGGAAAGGGAGACCCCGGTACATCACTGAGCTCCTGCTTCACCGGGGTCTTCCCTTAGAAGGTAAGATGCTGCCCCTGGTGGTTATTGGAGGTACTGCAGCATGATCTCTATTTAGATCATGCTGCAGTACCTGTATAGCACACAGCTGTCATGCTGACAGCTTTTACTATACTTTGTGAATGGAACTCAAAGTTCCATTCACAAATAGGATTTTTTCTAAGTCTTTGCTACTTAGCGAAGACTTAGAAAAAAAATGGTGACAAAGATCAAATTGTTGATCACTTCTGATCACCAAATTATTGATCTTTGCCAATGAATGAAAATCACTTCCTGGAAAATGATTTCCGGAAGTGATTTTTCCGATCGGTTTTTCGAATTGGAAAACGGGCATTTATGCCCGTTTTCCAAGTTCGTTATCATTCCCAAAGATGATTTGGTGACATCTTTGGGAATGATCCCCCCAAAAAAGGGGAAATGCACACAAAAAAAATCTTAAAGTGATACACACACCTTTTTTTTTTTTTTACCCTAAAAACTATAAATTAGCAAAAAACTTTGTCTTCTCCAAGCTTCCCAATGTCTCCGATGATATCGCTCAAGTAAACCGGATCATTTATTTGTTGGATTTCAAGGGAAACTAAGCCTTTTTTAGTAGGAAATTTTTGCGAGGTACCAAAAAAAGACCGGATTGAATTTTTAGGATCAGTAAGTGTGCAAAAACTTGTGGGACTCCCTCCGTACTAACTGGTTTTTCACTAAAATACCACTAAAAGAGAGAGTGGGGATAGGGGTGGGGGGTGGGTTGTGGCTTTTTTAATTTTTTCTTGTAATTGCAGTTGCGCATGATCCCATTTTAGCTAGTTGGTGGCCCTGTCCTCTGTTTGCACACCCACCCATATGGCATACCGTTTGATTCGGACATGTGGGAGATTGCCATTTAGTGGGTTTTTTTACTTGCCAAGTGGTTTGGGTAGGATTTCAACCATTGAGTCCTCTTATTTATTTTTTCACAAAATCTCCTAAAAGCACGGAGTTCTATGATAACAGCGTCTGGAATCTTCTATATATAATGAAAGCATGATACCATCACGAAGCTGAAGGTGTGTAGCTTCCAAAAATATATAGTTTTTGTGGGGGGTATTTCCAGTTGATTAGGCTGTTCAAATTACAGAACACTTTGATTTTTTCTTGTAATTGGACTTGTGCATGTGTCCCCATTTCAGCTAGTTGGTGGCCATGTCTCTGTTTGCACCCACCCATATGGCATACCGTTTGATTCAGGACATGTGGAGATTGCCATTTAGTGGGTTTTTTTACTTGCCAAGTGGTTTAGGTAGGATTTCAACACATTGAGTCCCCTATTATATTTTTTTCACAAATTCCTAAAAGCACGGAGTTCTATGAATAACAGCGTCTGGAATTCTTCTTATATATATGAAAGCATGATACCATCACGAAGCTGAAGGTGTGTAGCTTCCAAAATATATAGTTTGTGGGGGTATTTCCAAGTTGATTAGGCTTGTTTCAAATTACAGAACACTTTGATTTTTTCTTGTAATTGGACTTGTGCATGTGTCCCATTTGAGCTAGTTGGTGCCATGTCTCTGTGTGCACCCACGCATATGGCTAACCGTTTGATTCAGGACTGTGAGGATTGCCATTTAGTGGTTTTTTTTACTTGTCAAGTGGGTTTAGGTAGGATTTCAACCTTTGAATCACCTTATATATTTTTTACAAAATCTCCTAAAAAGCACAGAGTTCTATGGAGTACTGTGTCTGGAGCTCTTCATGTATATATGAAACATGGCACCGTAATGTAGCTGAAGTGTGTAGATTCCAAAAATATATAGTTTGTGTGGGGTATTTCTAAGTTTCGAGCCGTTTCCTTTGAAAAAGTGTAAGACTGTTAAATTACAGAGCACTTTGATTTCTTTCTTGTATTTACACTTGTGCATGCGTCCCATTTGAGCTAGTTGGTGGCCACGTCTCTGTGTGCACCCACACATATGGCATACCATTTGATGCAGGATATGTGGGAGATTGACATTTAGTGGTTTTTTTTTTTGCTTGTCAAAAGGGTTTAGGTAGGATTTCAACCTTGAATCATCTTTTTATTTTTCACAAAACCTCCTAACACAGAGTTCTTTGGATCACTGGGTCTGGAATTCTTCATGTATGTACCCTAAAACTATAATTAGCAAAAAACTTGTTCTTCTCCAAGCTTCCCAATGTCTCCGATGATATCGCTCAAGTAAACGCGATCATTTATTTGTGATAGGATCAAGGGAAACTAAGCCTGTTTTAGTAGGAAATTTTGCAGAGTACCAAAAAAAGACCGGATTGAATTTTAGGATCAGTAAAGTGTGCAAAAACTTGTGGGACTCTCCGTACAACTGGTTTTCACTAAAATACCACTAAAAGAGAGAGTGGGGATAGGGGTGGGTTGGTTGTGGCTTTTTTTAATTTTTTCTTGTAATTGCAGTTGCGCATGGATCCCATTTTAGCTAGTTGGTGGCCCTGTCTCTGTGTTGCACCCACCCATATGGCATACCGTTTGATTCAGGACATGTGGGAGATTGCCATTTAGTGGGTTTTTTTACTTGCCAAGTGGGTTTGGGTAGAGATTTCAACCATTGAGTCCTCTTATTTTATTTTTTCACAAAATCTCCTAAAGCACGGAGTTCATGAATAACAGCGTCTGGAATTCTTCTTATAATATGAAAGCATGATACCATCACGAACGAGGTGTGTAGCTTCCAAAATATATATTTTGTGGGGGGTATTTCCAAGTTGATTAGGCTGTTCAAATTACAGAACACTTTGATTTTTTCTTGTAATTGGACTTGTGCATGTTCCCATTTCAGCTAGTTGGGTGCCCATTGTCTCTGTTTGCACCCACCATATGGCATACCGTTTGATTCAGACATGTGGGAGATTGCCATTTAGTGGGTTTTTTTTACTTGCCAAGTGGGTTTAGGTAGGATTTCAACCATTGAGTCCCCTTATTATATTTTTCACAAATCTCCTAAAGCACGGAGTTCTATGAATAACAGCGTCTGGAATTCTTCTTATATATATGAAAGCATGATACCATCACAAGCTGAAGGTGTGTAGCTTCCAAAAATATATAGTTTTGGGGGGTATTTCCAAGTTGATTAGGCTGTTCAAATTACAGAACACTTTGTTTTTTTCTTGTAATTGACTTGTGCATGTGTCCCATTTGAGCTAGTTGGTGGCCATGTCTCTGTGTGCACCCCACGCATATGGCATACCGTTTGATTCAGGACATGTGAGGATTGCCATTTAGTGGTTTTTTTTACTTGTCAAGTGGGTTTATGTAGGATTTCAACCTTTGAATCACCTTATTTATTTTTTTACAAATCTCCTAAAAAGCACGAGTTCTATGGAGTACTGTGTCTGGAGCTCTTCATGTATTATGAAAGCATGGCACCGTAATGTAGCTGAAGGTGTGTAGATTCCAAAAATATATAGTTTGTGTGGGGTATTTCTAAGTTTCAGAGCCGTTTCCTTTGAAAAGTGTAAGACTGTTAAATTACAGAGCACTTTGATTTCTTTCTTGTAATTACACTTGTGCATGCGTCCCATTTGAGCTAGTTGGTGGCCACGTCTCTGTGTGCACCCACACATATGGCATACCATTTGATGCAGGATATGTGGGAGATTGACATTTAGTGGGTTTTTTGCTTGTCAAAAGGGTTTAGGTAGGATTTCAACCCTTGAATCATCTTATTTTATTTTTCACAAACCTCCTAGTCCTGAATCAAACGGTATGCCATATGGGTGGGTGCAAACAGAGACATGGCCACCAACTAGCTGAAATGGGACACATGCACAAGTCCAATTACAAGAAAAAATCAAAGTGTGAGTTTGGTGGATGTTTTGTGGAAAAACTCAGACTGTTCAATACAAAACTGGCTATTTTTTTTTTTGCTGCTGCTACTGACATTGGGCACTGGTCACGCTCTGGGTTAGTTGGTACCATGTCTCGGGTACACCCATGAATGTGGCATACCGTTTTTATTCGGGAGGGGTTAGGCTTTCATATTTGAATGCGTTTGAACTTTCCACAGTTTTTAGCTGAAATTCGCATTGATTTTGTCTCTGATTTTACAGTTGAGGAAAAAAGGAAAATGTGAGAAAATAACTTACAATTGGACGAAGAGCTGCGTCCGGGTATCTGCATTTTGATCAAACTTACCTCACTCGTAAAATTTCTTGTGGTATGTAGTTTTCTAAAAATATCTCACTTGGGGGATATTTATATTAATTTGGTAGATATTCTATGTTAACTGTCAGTATTGGTTATACATTTTAATTTGGTGTAATATTCTAGGGGTGCAGTTTTAGTTTGGGGGGGTCTCCTGTACAGGAAAAGTTGGGTACCTACATATATCTGGTATCGTTGTACTCGGGAGTATCTGAGCTTTTAGAAACAGTAGATTTTTTGTGTAACCTTAAGATAACTATAAGTAAAAATGGGAAAAATCCATGAAAATTTGCACATTTTTCATTTTTTTTACATATTTTACCCATAATTCCAGTAAAATTTCCAGAAAAGTTACAAATTCTGTTACCATGTTAAAGTAGACTTTGGCTGAAAAAACAATGTATAATATCCTGATTTACTGCAGGTTTCCTACTGTAAAATTAGTCTAAAGCGATTGAGGGCAAAATCCTGAAAATTCTTCTGGAGTTAACGCAAAAAAAAAAGAAATCTCCTGGCAGTGAAAGGGTTAAAAGCCCACATAGCCCCACCCCCGTGTCATCACTTCCACCCATGTGGATCACATTTCACCACTCTTAAAAACATTATAATAAACAGAATAATATTACAAATAGATATTACAATTAGGGAGTATATATCCTGGCTCCTGTCATTCTAGAGCATAGCACACCCTCCTGGACCGGGGCCCCGGCCCCTACAGTGTAAACCAAAGGACTCCGTAACTCCCGAGATAGGTAGCAACGGAAGATCATCGCTAGGCAACAGAGGGTACACAGTCTCTCCAACCACCCAAGTGTCCAGCGAGCTCAGAGTACCTCTCCCTATCTCAGAGACGATATACAAATAGCCAATATCGCCTAACTTATACTAAGATGCCAAGTTAGGCGATATTGGCTATTTGTATGCATCGTCTCTGAGATAGGGAGAGGTACGTCTGAGCTCCTGGACACTCCGGTGGTTGAGAGACTGTGTACCCTCTGTTGCCTAGCGATGATCTGTTCCTTGCTGCTCTCTTTGTATTGCCTAGCAACAGCCCTCGCGAGAGGTAAGCGAGTAGTGTTGGCTTGGGGGCAGAGCCTATCTCGGGAGTTACGGAGTCCTTTGGTTTACACTGTAGGGCCGGAGCCCCGGTCCAGGAGGGTGTGCTATGCTCTAGAGTGACAGCGAGCCAGGTTATATACTCCCTAATTGTAATATCTATTTGTAATATTTATTTTGTTTTATATATAATGTTTTTTAAGATGGTGAAATGTGATCCACATGGGTGCAAGTGATGACATGGGGTGGGCTAGTGGGCTTTTAAATGGATTCAGTTGTTGTACACATTGTTCTGACGATGGCTCCTGTGTGAGCGGAAACGCGTAACCTGGTGATTAAAATTTCATTTTTAAATGAGAAGACCCGTGAGTGTGTTCCTATATCTAGACTGTGAATCTTACTGAACTGCACCCGGGCGTTGATTATGTTTAGTTGGAGTGCCTTCTTGGCTCTGAATATATAATATATAATATATAATTATATTATATATATATATATTCAATGCACATTCCTGGGCCCCATACAATATCATGATATCTGCACACTGGCATACATTATAAACGGGGTTTTTTTTCGTCCATCCCCCTTCCCCCCCCCCACGCCTATTCCCCCACGGCAAATGGGACACATGCACAAGTCCAATTACAAGAAAAAATCAAAGTGTTCTGTAATTTGAACAGCCTAATCAACTTGGAAATACCCCCCACAAACTATATATTTTTGGAAGCTACACACCTTCAGCTTCGTGATGGTATCATGCTTTCATATATATAAGAAGAATTCCAGACGCTGTTATTCATAGAACTCCGTGCTTTTAGGAGATTTTGTGAAAAAATAAAATAAGAGGACTCAATGGTTGAAATCCTACCCAAACCCACTTGGCAAGTAAAAAAACCCACTAAATGGCAATCTCCCACATGTCCTGAATCAAACGGTATGCCATATGGGTGGGTGCAAACAGAGACATACATGTGGGAGATTGCCATTTAGTGGGTTTTTTTACTTGCCAAGTGGGTTTGGGTAGGATTTCAACAACATTGAGTCCTCTTTTTTTATTTTTTCACAAAATCTCCTAAAAGCACGGAGTTTCTAGTGAATAACAGCGTCTGGAATTCTTCTTATATATATGAAAGCATGATACCATCACGAAGCTGAAGGTGTGTAGCTTCCAAAAATATATAGTTTGTGGGGGTATTTCCAAGTTGATTAGGCTGTTCAAATTACAGAACACTTTGATTTTTTCTTGTAATTGGACTTGTGCATGTGTCCCCATTTCAGCTAGTTGGTGGCCATGTCTCTGTTTGCACCCACCCATATGGCATACCGTTTGATTCAGGACATGTGGGAGATTGCCATTTAGTGGTTTTTTTACTTGCCAAGTGGGTTTAGGTAGGTTTTCAACCATTGAGTCCCCTTATTATATTTTTTCAACAAATCTCCTAAAGCACGGAGTTCTGAATACACAGCGTCTGGAATTCTTCTTATATATATGAAAGCATGATACCATCACGAAGCTGAAGGTGTGTAGCTTCCAAAATATATAGTTTGTGGGGGGTATTTCCAAGTTGATTAGGCTGTTCAAATTACAGAACACTTTGATTTTTTCTTGTAATTGGACTTGTGCATGTGTCCCATTTGAGCTATTTGGTGGCCATGTCTCTGTGTCACCCACGCATATGGCATACCGTTTGATTCAGGACATGAGAGATTGCCATTTAGTGGTTTTTTTTACTTGTCAAGTGGTTTTAGGTAGGATTTCAACCTTTGAATCACCTTATTATATTTTTTACAAAATCTCCTAAAAAGCACAGAGTTCTATGGAGTACTGTGTCTGGAGCTCTTCATGTATATATGAAAGCATGGCACCGTAATGTAGCTGAAGGTGTGTAATTCCAAAAATATATAGTTTGTGTGGGGTATTTCTAAGTTTCAGAGCCGTTCCTTTGAAAAGTGTAAGACTGTTAAAATTACAGAGCACTTGATTTCTTTCTTGTAATTACACCTTGTGCATGCGTCCCATTTGAGCTAGTTGGTGCATTCTGGTGGCACCCACACATATGGCATACCATTTGATGCGGAATGGTGGGAGATTGCATTTAGTGGGTTTTTTTGCTTGTCAAAAGGGTTTAGGTAGGATTTCAACCCTTGAATCATCTTATTTTATTTTTCACAAAACCTCCTAAAAACACAGAGTTCTTTGATCACTGGGTCTGGAATTCTTCATGTATGAAATGAAAGCATGGCATCGTAAAACGTAGCTGAATTTTGTAGATTCCAAAAATATAGTTGTTGTGGGGAATTTCACAGTTTCGGGGCTGTTTCCTTAGAAAAAGTTGTAGGGTCGGTTCAAATACACAGAGGCACTTTGATTTTTTCTTGTAATTGCATTTGTGCATGCGTCCCATTTTGAGCTATTTGGTGGCCACTTCTCTGTGTGGCATCCACGCCATATGGCATAACGTTTGATCCAGACATTTGGGAGATTGATATTTAGTGGGGGGTTTATTTGTTGGGGGACATTTCCAAGTTGTGGGCTGTTTGAAATTACAGAGCACTTTGATTTTTTCTTGTAATTACACTTGTGCATGCGTCCGATTTGAGCTAGTTGGTGGCCACGTCTCTGTGTCCATCACACATATGGCATACCGTTTGATGTCAGGATGTTGGGAGATGGACATTTGTGGTTTTTTGCTTGTCAAGTTGGTTTGGTAGGATTTCAACCCTTGAATCATCCTTACTTTATTTTTCACAAAACCTCCTAAAAACACAGAGTTCTTTGGATTACTGGGTCTGGAATTTCTTCTGTATGTATGAAAGCATGCACCGTAATGTAGCTGAAGTGTGTAGTATTCCAAAATATATAGTTTGTGGGGGGGATTTCCTGTTTCGGGACTTTTTCCTTTGAAAAAGTGTAGGCTGTTCAAATTACAGAGCACTTTGATTTTTTCTTGTAATTGCATTTGTGCATGCGTCCCATTTGAGATAGTTGGTGGCCACGTCTCTGTGTGCACCCCACACATATAGCATATACCGTTTGATCCAGAATGTTGGAGATTGCTATTTAGTGGGGTTTTTTGCTTGTCAATCGGGTTTAGGTAGGATTTCAACCCTTGAATCATCTTACTTTATTTTTCACAAAACCTCCTAAAAACACGGAGTTCTTTGGATACTGGGTCTGGATTCTTCATGTAGTATGAAGCATGGCACCGTAATGTAGCTGAAGTTGTGTAGATTCCAAAAATATATAGTTTGTGGGGAAGTTTCCATGTTTCGGGACTGTTTCTTGGGAAAAGTGTAGGCCTGTTCAAATTACAGAGCACTTTGATTTTTTCTTGTAATGCTTTGTGCAGCGTCCCATTTGAGCTAGTTGGTGGCCACGTCTCTGTGTACATCCACACATAGGCATACCGTTTGATTCAGAACATGTGGGAGATTGATTTTAGTGGGGGGTTTTATTTGTGGGGGGCATTTCCAAGTTTGGGCTGTTTGAAATTACAGAGCACTTTGATTTTTTCTTGTAATTACACTTGTGCATGCATCCCATTTGAGCTAGTTGGTGGCCACGTCCCTGTGTACATCCATGCATATGGCATATCCTTTGATTCAGGCATTTGAGATTGATAATTGACAAGTTTTTTTTACATGATATGGAAATTTGCCATGATTTTTAACTTTGAATTGTATTTTAATAAATTTTCCTGAAATCTGGTAAAAAAGCGAAATTTTACATCAACTTGGCCCCACACCATTGGTGGTATGCATAAGGAATCACACCATTGTGTAGCTGAAGGTGTGTAATTCCAAGAATATATAGTTTTGGGGGGGTATTTCTATATAGAGGGGTGTTTAGTCTGACAAATCTTAAAAGTTGCTGTAATTGGGCCATTGTTCATTGGCTCACTTTTGTGGCTATTTATTCCACGTTTGCTGGTGTAACCATACAAGGGCATACCGTTTGATTCAGGACATTATAGGAGATTGATATTTGGTAACTTTTTTTTTACATTACTTGGGATTTTGGCATGATTTCTACCTTTTGAGAGGGTTTTTTTTTTTTTGATCTGCTAACTGCGAACTTCTCCAAACTGCGCCCACACCATTGTGGTCTCCTGAACACACTACAGAATTTCGTAGATAAACGTGTGTGGATTCGAGAAATATGGTTTGTGGGGGTTGTTTTGTGGGGAAAAATTGCAGACTGTTCAAATTCAGATTTGGCTGATATTTTTGCTGTTTCTGACAATTGTGCATTGTTTCACTTTGTGGCTTTTGGCTTCCACGTCCCGTGTGTAACCACAACATATGGCATACTGTTTGATTCGGACATTTGGGAGATTGATATTTAGTAACTTTTTTTTTACATTTCATGAGGTTTGGGCATGATTTCTCTACCTTTTGAAGTTGTTTTTTGTTTCATTTTTTTTCAGACAAATGCAAACTTCTATGAAAACTGCGCCCACACCATTGATGGTATGAATGAACAAACTACAGTGTTACATAGCTGAAGTGTGTAGATTTAGGAATATATAGTTTGTGGGGTTATTTCTAAGTTATGTGGGGTGTGTTTGTTGGAAAAAAAAACTGCGACGTCCAAATTCGGAGTTGGCTAAATATTTTTGCCCGTTTCTGAGCCTCGTGCATGAGTGTCACCTTTACGTATTTTGGCTATTGACATTTTCCACTGTGTCATCCTGTAAATGGTCACTACGTTTGATTCAGGACATTGGGATTGATATTTAGTACTTTTTTTTAGATTCCTTGAGGTTTGTATGATTTCTACTTTTGAAAGTTGTTTTTTGTTAATTTTTCAGACAAATGCGAACTTCTACGAAGAACTGCGCCCACACCATTGATGGTATGAATTAACAAACTACAGTGTTACATAGTGAAGGGTGGTAAATTTCAGGAATATATAGTTTTGGTGGGTGTTATTTCTAAGTTACGGGGTGTTTTTGTTGAAAAAACTGCAGACTGTCCATATTCGGAGTTGGCTAAATATTTTTGCCGTTTCTGAGCCATCGTGCATTGTCTCACTTTGTGGCTTTTCACTTTCCACGTCCGCTGTGTAACCACACATATGGCATACCGTTGATTCAGGACATTGGGGAGATTGATATTTGGTAACTTTTTTTTTACATTCCATGGGGTTTTGGCATGATTTCTACCTTTTGAATGTTGTTTGATGTTCATTTTTTTGGAAAATCTGGTAAAAGTGCAAACTTCTACGAAGAACTGCGCCCACACCATTGATGGTATGAATGAATGAACTACAGCGTTACATAGCTGAAGGTGTGTAGATTTCAGGAATTATAGTTTGTGGGGGGTATTTCTTAGTTGGGGGGATGTTTTGTGGAAAAACTGCAGACTGTTCAAATACAAAACTGGCTATTTTTTTTTTTGCTGCTACTGACATTTGGCACTGGTCACGCTCTGGTTTAGTTGGTAGCCATGTCTCTGGTACACCCATGAATGTGGCATACCGTTTTTATTCGGAGGGGTTAGGCTTTCATATTTGAGATGCGTTTGACTTTCCACAGTTTTTAGCTGATTTCGCATTTGATTTTGTCTCTGATTTTACGTTGAGGAAAAAAGGAAATGTGAGAAAATAACTTACAATTGGACGAAGAGCTGCGTCGGGTATCTGCATTTGACAAAACTTACCTCACTCGTAAAATCTTGTGGGTATGTAGTTTTCTAAAAATATCTCACTTGTGTGATATTTTAGTTAATTTGGTAGATATTCTATGTTAACGTGTCAGTAGTGGTTTACATTTTAATTTGGTGTAATATTCTAGGAGTGCAGTTTTAGTTTGGGGGGGGTCTCCTGTACAGGAAAAGTTGGGTAACACATATATCTGGTATCGTTGTACTCGGGAATTACTGCTTTAGAAACAGTTAAGATTTTTGTGTGTAACCTTAAGATAACTATAAGTAAAATGGGAAAAATCCATGAAAATTTGCACATTTTTTCATTTTTTTTACATATTTTACCCATAATTCCAGTAAAATTTCCAGAAAAGTTACAAAATTTCTGTTACCATGTTAAAGTAGACTTGTGCTGAAAAAAACAATGTATAATATTCCTGATTTACTGCAAGGTTTCCTACGGTAAAAATTAGTCAAAAGCGATTGAGGGCAAATCCTGAAAATTCTTCTGGCAGTTACGCAAAAAAAAAGAAAATCTCCTGGCAGTGAAAGGGTTAAAGCCCACATAGCCCCACCCCCGTGTCATCACTTCCACCCATGTGGATCACATTTCACCCATCTTAAAAACATTATATATAAAACAGAATAAATATTACAAATAGATATTACAATTAGGGAGTATATATACCTGGCTCGCTGTCATTCTAGAGCAATAGCACACCCTCCTGGACCGGGGCCCCGGCCCCTACAGTGTAACCCAAAGGACTCCGTACACTCCGAGATAGGTAGCAACGGAACAGATCACGCTAGGCAACAGAGGGTACACAGTCTCTCCAACCACCCGAAGTGTCCACGAGCTCAGACGTACCTCTCCCTATCTCAGAGACGATGCATACAAATGGCCAATATCGCCTAACTTATACTAAAGATGCCAAGTTAGGCGATATTGGCTATTTGTGCATCGTCTCTGAGATAGGAGAGGTACGTCTGAGCTCGCTGGACACTTCCGGTGGTTGGAGAGACTGTGTACCCTCTGTTGCCTAGCGTGATATCTGTTCCGTTGCTGCTCTCTTGTATTGCCTAGCACAGCCCTCGCGAGAGGTAAGCGGTAGTGTTGGCTTGGGGGCAGAGCCTATCTCGGGAGTTACGGAGTCCTTGGTTTACACTGTAGGGGCCGAGCCCCGTCCAGGAGGGTGTGCTATGCTCTAGAGTGACAGCGAGCCAGGTATTATACTCCTATTGTAATATCTATTTGTAATATTTATTTTGTTTTATATATAATGTTTTTTAAGATGGTGAAATGTGATCCACATGGGTGCAAGTGATGACATGGGGGTGGGGCTATGTGGGCTTTTAAATGGATTCAGTTTTGTACACATTGTTCTGACGATGGCTCCTGTGTGAGCGGAAACGCGTAACCTGGTGATTAAATTCATTTTTTAAATGAGAAGACCCGTGAGTGTGTTCCTATATCTGGACTGTGAATCTTACTGAACTGCACCCGGGCGTTGATTATGTTTAGTTGGAATGCCTTCTTTGGTTCTGAATATATATGTATATGTATATATATATATATATATATATAATATATTCAATGCACATTCCTGGGCCCCATACATATCATGATATCTGCACACTGGCATACATTATAAACAAAGGGGTTTTGTATACATGAATAAAAAGCCTTTCAACCACGTCAAGGTAACCCCCGTCTGGATGGTCCTAACTTTTTTTACTTCAATTACGGTATGATTAGCAAAATTTTGAATTTCTCATACTTTCACACTGCATCAATATAGCAGGCTTTCTCATCTCCACTCCCCCCATACCATTGGCTTTTTAAAATGAGGGAAGAGCCACCCATCCAGTGCTTTATATTAAAGGCATAGGACATAAAGGCCCATGGTGGAACAAACACAGGTCTGTGGAACACATTCCTTAAGGTGGCCATACATACAAGGATAATGGGTAAATCCCGTCGTTCCACATGTATGGCCGCACGACATGTGTATGCGGTTCCCACAGCATTTGTGGCGGACAGATACCAATTGTGATCTGTCGTACAAATTCTGTACAAATTTCAGTGTACGGCCACCTTTAGGCTAAATTACAGTGCTAATGATCTGGTCAAATATTTATATAAAGAAATATCTGTTGTATTCAATTAGATCAACTGGACTTGAAATGTAGTTCTTGAAGACGTTTCGCTAGTCATCCCGACTGGCTTTCTCAATTCAGAAATACAACAGATATACCATGACCTGGATGAATGAGAACCTTCACAGTATATAAGAAAAGATAATCAATGTAAATCCTGGGCCCCATATAATATAAATAAGGACTCCAGAATAGATCAGGTGGATGCCGGTGTTCTAGTGAAGACCTAGCCGAAAGTCTACATCGCATTCCAATACACAATTCTTATTTTTATTGTAGCCTACTGTCTATATAATGATTTTTGGGGAAGCAAATCCCCTTAATCAAGCTAGGCAACTATACATGTCTCATAGCAGGATATAACATATAACATCAGTTACTTCCAACATACAGTATATATAGCCACATAGTCCTGTCCCCAGTCACACAATTAAAGGGATGTACAATATAAATTTAAATACTGTAACAAATAGGACCTTATGAGGAGATGCAAAGACAGATCCACTTATATATAGCTAAAATTGTTACAAAATTATATGAAGATCAAATGTTTTTTAAACCCTGAGAATATAGATTTCAAAAATTCTATCCACTTTCTACACAAAGTCGTTCCACATTCTCCCCATATTTTTGCATGAGAGATTTTCTCCAAGTACAATAACCTTAATCTGATTCAATATGTCCTGCCGGAAAAAAGTGAGCAGATTTTGTTTGATTTTTGCAATTTAAAAAAACAGAATTGAATAAAATTACTGAATATCATAAGAATGGAGAGTGCAAAAAAAATGACCAGGGACAACCATTGATTAAAGAGCAGTGGTGGTATATATGGCTACAGCCCCGATATATGTTTAATAATATGGCAACGCCACATGCTCCCTCCCTTGAGAACACTAGAGGTGCTTGACGTTTAATATCATGCTTTTTTAATACAACAGACCTAGCGATAATTAATCTTTCTAAAATCATATCCTCAAAAAATGAACTTTCTTTGCCAGATAAAGGTCTAGGATTCTGTCTTAGGATACACTTCAACTTGATATTGACTGATCTTGCTTTTTTTTTCTAGCAACTTGTCTTAAGGCTTCTTCCCTATCCTATGTTGGGACCTATTGTGACTACAATTGGGGATTAAACTGGAATTATTTGAGATGCAACCTTAATCAAAATTTGATATCATAACCATAGATATAATCCTGCTCTGTAGGTGTTCTACAATGCTATAAAATAAAACCGGTACCGGTATATAAAACCGTTTACAAGCTGTTACCAGCTCTTATGGATTTTTTACAACCCAGTGGTTTTACTGTTGCCAGGTGGAGGTCACTTTTTGGACTTGTACGTGGATCCATATTTCTAATGGTCATCTAAGTCTCTCAACATGTGTTTTCTATTAGATCGTAGTATGAGCAGAGGGGAGCTTACTACACGTTTTGGCATACTGCAGTTGTGTGTATTTATATAGTTTTCTCTTAAAGGTGCATAGTACATTTTTGTGACATACTGGGTACAGTATGTCTTTTTAGAACTAAATAGTACCTGGAGGGGAGGTAGGATTGATTGTTCCCAACTTCCAATATTGCTTTGTTGAGGAGCTACAGCACAACAGTTTTCATCTGCCAGGTTATGGCCCTGAGCCTTCCTTTATTAAAGATATGGCTGAAGCATCCAGGAAGCCTGGCAGAGAGTCATTTTCTTCATGCTGCCACTTATCATAAAGATATGGGGAGGAAAGTACCAATCCTACCTCCCTGCCCCAGGTACTTTTCTTTTTTAACTTTTTTTGAAAAAGTTTATACGCACTTTAATTTCTCCTTTAAGTAAATTTTAGATATCAGCACACACTTTGCTTAGTGCAAGTGTTTATTGGCACTTAATCATGCTCCACACAGTATGCATGTATGTATAACATGTATGTATGTACGTATGGTTTATTTATAAGAGCGGCCACTACTGCACAGTAACCAAAATCACAATGTTTGTATGACTTTATTTTGGATTTTGTTACTGTACAGCGATGCGTCCCCAGTACGCTTTATAAATAAACTATACATACATACATACAAGGGGAACAAATGCCTAAATAGTTCAGTACATAATATTAATAGAAGTGCTAGAGCTTTCCACTGAGAAGGAGGGGTCCCTGCTCGTGTGGTTCGTTGTCCGTGGCTTTGCTGGGTGGACTCCTGTACCTTGTGCTTCGAGTTCTGAACCGGGAGCCTTAGGGAGAGCTGGCAGATCTAATCTTTGTCGTCCATGGATGACACCACTCCCACTGAGGCCACCGACCCAAGAGACCCAACCCCTGCTGGCTGCCAGGGGTTCTCCGGCGCACTCATGAGGCCAGTTACCGACATCCGACATCTTCTTCTTTCTTCTCCCGCCTCCGACCATCTACTGTACTTGCGTTGACTTCTGAATCTCCGTGGGGTTTTGCAATCTTTTATATAGGCTTGCAGAAAACTCTAGTCCGTTTCCGATTGTTCAAACCCAGAATTTATTTACTCCACTCTGATCCACTACAGTATTGGTGTGTTGTGTGGTTTGAATAAATGGTAAGTACCCTTAAAACCAATGTTTGGAATAATTGCATTGCTGTCCTGCTTTGATTACAATGTATATGTGAGACGCAGCTGTGCGGTTGGGACTTGCACTGCAGTAAACTTATCCTTTAATGTGGTTGTGTGCGGCTTTGATTTGATTTTCTACATGTACTAGATGGGGCCATGCGAAAGTGCAGCTGCTTATCTAAAACCTACTTTAGGAGCTTTATTAACAGAAAGGGAATCTCCCTTTATATCATGTAATGGAATATCACTCTCTGTTTAATAGGTAACTCTGCAGGTGAGTTAATCCATAAGTCCAATTAGGCAACAACAAGCTTTGTGTATGTAATTATCTATATTACTTCTCCAATATTATTGCAGGCAAGTGTCTCAAATGAATCAGTTCACAAATTGCACAAAGTTTTTAAAAATTCAAAGTAAATACAAATATTTGCTATACATCCACACAGTCATTTATTCTCTCTTCCTCATATTTTCTTTTTATTCTGCCACAAGGGCCCTGATAGGGCCGGGAGGGGGTTCCTCAGTTCAAGCTGTGGGATCCCTTAAGCCACAAAGGGCCCTTGTCAGGGCCACAAAGTTCCTTGTAAGGACCCAGGAAGGGGGTCCCAGTTTCGAATTGCGGGACCCCCGACATCCGGCCGTGGGAGTTGCCCATTTGGCAATCCACGAGTGGCCATTTTCGGGAATCTCTGGCTGTTCAGGGTTTTCAGAAGCGGCCGTTCGAGGCCTGAAGAACATTCGAAATCCTCCTACATCCTTGTTTTGATGAGTAATTTTGACCATCAAATCTACATTCCACATAAAAAAACTCTGGTACACCCCTCACACTAGAAAGGGGTTTAATTATAAACTTTTAATTTGGCTTGAAAGACCGCATTTTGGAAGGGAATTTGTGGTTTGTGCGGCAGATTTTGAAACTCAATAATGCCAATGAAGAGGACATTGTTGTTTTTTACTTACCCTTTAAGTAAAAAGAAAGGGTAATATCAGGTTGGGGGTAAAATACTAACTTTTTTTGATGATTGGTCAAAATGTGTATGTTTTTTTTTTTTTACTATATCCTTAAATATATGCTGCCATGGAAATGGAAGGGTGGGGTCGTAGGTGTGTGTACCTGGATCAGGTTGGAAGTTAAAAAACCAAACTTTTGATTATTGACCAAAATTCTTTTTTTTAAAACTTTTTACCCCTTTACGTATGGCTGCCATAGTAAGTAGATCAGTAGGTGTGTGTACATGTGTCACGTTGGGGGTTTAAAAAACAACTTTTTAAATTATTGTTTAAAGTTTGCTTTTTTGACTTTAGTTACCCTTCTAGTATGGCTGCCACAGTAATGGATAAGTAGATCAGTAGGTGTGGTACCTGGGTCTGGTTGAGGGGGTATGTCTTTTTGTGTTTACAACCATAAAACTATCTTTTATTCAGGATAAATCTAAATTAGTTTTTTTGACTTTAGTTACCCTTTAAATTGGCTTCCATGGGAATGGAAGGTAGGTCAGTAGGTGGGTGTACCTGTGTCTGTGTGGGGGGTTGGGGGTATCACCGTTTGTATTTATGACCATAAAAAACTTTTTTTTTCTTAAATATCCACATTTGAGGATTGTTACCATTATAGTCTATGGGAAAAAATATCCGGAAATTCGCCAGGTAAACTAAAGTGGGGGGGGGGGAATGTCATGTAAAAATTATATTTATATAATGTTATGGTACGATATGTTCATTTTGCAAAGTGTTTGCCAAACAGAGGCCCTACTTTTTAAAGCGGGTGCCTTACGTAACTTCCAGAGTGACCACTTCCTAAGGGAGGAGCAGCCTCTCTGCACATCTATTTATAGACTAGATACTGACCACTGGTGGCAGAGGGAGCAGTCTGGGAGCTATAAAAGGCGCTGTCTAGCTTGCAAGAGTAGTTTGTGTCAAGATGTGGTAGACAGCATATCACAGTTTCACACTTATAATTATTGCACCACCCTGCTGTGGAAATAGTGTATGGCATCTTGTTGCAAGTTTCTGCAGTTTGTTCTTTTTTCCAACAATAAAAGAAAATATACATATAAGAACAGTGTCTGGCATATAAACCATGCGCTTGGTCACAAGCCAAATTGTTTTTTAAAGATTACAGCTTATTTATAGTAACAACCCGAATCGCGGCGGATTACCCTCGTTTGCGAACAGCAGAAATCGCGGATTTTCCAGTTTTCCGCCCTTCCGAACTTTTCCGAACTGCGTTTTCGAAAAAAAAATTTTTGAGAAAAGCATGAAAAACGTATTTTCGAAAATTTTCTAAATTATGAGGATTTCACGTATTTTCGAAAATGCATGAAAATACGTATTTTCGAAATTACGAGGATTTCTTAGTTCGAGAATTTTTTCGTTTTAATGCGTCCGCTCGCGGATTTTCGAATTTTTCAAAAAATTGTGAATCCTCGAGCGGACTGGATTTTGCAAAGTTCGGACATCTCTACTATTTATAAACTACTTCAGGGGCTTTCAGAAGAAGTCTTTCTTCTTAAACTATAGTTGTATAGATATGTTGGTTGACTGGCTACCTGGTGCAATATTTTGTCCGATTTGGCCAAATTTTAAGCCTAAGTGGATATGCCATACCTCCACATTCCAGTGGATAGCACATGGGAGAATGCCCAAGGATAACCAGAATCATACGCCCTCTGATGTAGTGACAGTAGGCATCATGAAACTCATTGGTGTTTCCTCTGTGTCTGTAGTTTTTAACTTGTTATGGGAACTTACAGGGTTATTTCGTAAAAGTTCTTATCGTTTAAAATGGTGCTATTTTGCCCCAACCAATCAAATTTAGCGTTTCAATGTTAAATAACATCTGATTGGTTGGGACAAAATTAGCACCATTTTAAACGATAAGAACTTTTATTGAATAACCCTGTTAATATCTCCTGGGGTTTTTGCAGTGTTCCATAGTTTTTGGATGATTCTTTAGTAGAAATCAAAAGAAGCTGCAAGGATGTGAGCTAAAGATTTTTCTAACTTTCAGTATTTAAAAACAGAATCTTTCTAGAGGGAACGGTATACTTCATATACGAAAGTCAAAAATATTGCTTATTTCTTACTAGGCTAGCAAATCTGACATGTGGACAGTTGAATAAAGACATAATAGATCAAAGTAAGTAATAAGGGAGATAAACATCAGATATAAATTGGATATTCCTTTAATAAAACAGTAATCATCATAAACACATATAATATGTAAGTAATAGGGTAACAAGTGTAGCGTACAAAAAGGTACAGATCCTAAGCTGTGCTTGTGAAGAAAAGTAAGCTTTATTCAAAAAAATGTGTGCTATATGTAAGTGCAGCTACAGGACTTCTTTATTATCGGTATAAGGGTCCCTACCTTTACAGTACATATAATATTAATAATATAAGTGCAATCCCTGCACCTAATGTGGAACAAACAAAATCTCCGGACAGTAGTTCGTCCTTGAAATAAGTCTTACGAGTCAAACAATGTGAGAATACCTTAAGCGATATCAAGTGTTCCACAGAACAATCAGTGTACCGACCCTCCTACACCACTTCTCACTGATTCTCTCCACCCGACATCCACCGAACGAAACTAAGGCCAGAGACCGCCGAAAATTCCAGACTCCTCCTCCTAATGCGAACCACTCAATGGAACATCCATCGCACGGATCCAAAATGAACTCCCGGCTTCGCGTTCTTTGGGCACGTGACCGTGTGTGACGTCATGGCGCGTGGGCTGTGACATCAGCACGTGCATCAGGTTCATGCAAGCATGGCGCACCGCAATGATCACGCGCGCACGCATTCATGCCCATGCTGACGTCACACGCAATGGCTGTGCGTGTGCACCGGCGTAACGGGACGCACTTTCATGACCATCACACAGAAGGAGAGTCAGAAAATCTCGGGGGCGGAGCTAAAGGCAGGACAAGCACAATCCAAGATGTTCAGGAACTTCAGAGCTTCACAGTAGCTTAGGAGGGCCCTAGAAAAAAAGATTACTGCAGCTTCCAAATATAATGCATTTGATTTTAGAGTGTACTTTCCTTTAAGGGATGTCCATGTGTCCTCTGACATGTTCTTTGGTGATCAATGATAGTGATAATGCATTTTACACAGTAATATCCTCACGCAAGCGCCTTTTCTTATTGTACTTAATGTCTTAACTTATCCAATCTGTTCTCATATTCAAGCTCCCCCATTCCCTTTATTAATTTAGTTGCCCTTCTCTAAACCATTTCCATTTCCCAGATATATTTTTTTTTTTACACAGGATTCCAAAATTGCACTGCATATTCCAAATGAGGCCTTACCAATGCTTGTAAAGAGGGAGAATAACATTTTTCTCCCTTGAATCCATACCTCTCTTTATACAAGACAGTATCTTGCTGGCTCTAGCTGTGCTGCCTGACACTTCTTGCTACCTTTAAGCTTGTATCCACCAAAAACCCCCAATATCCTTTTCCAACAGGGATTCATTAACACAGATCCATTTATAGTATAAGCAGCACAAGGATTTTTAAGTCCAAAAATGATCACCTTACATTTTTCAACATTGAATCTTCATCTGCACTTAGCAGCCCAATGTGACAATCTATCTAGATCCCCCTGCAATAATTGCACATTCTCTGAAGTAATATTCCTCTCTAACTAATTTATTCTCCCACAAAAGACTCTTTCTATGGAGTAATAATAAATATTTAAAATTCTTGTAAAAATGTTGTTAAAATCAGCAGACTTTGAAAGTGCCAATTAATCTAAAGGTAGAATACAACTAAAAGAATTCAGAAAAGCATTACAATACTAAATCTGCTATTTAAAGATATTTTCAGCAAATTTGTGTAAAAAAAGGAGCTAAATACGGGTATTGGGGTGTTTATTACAGTATTTTTAGTATGTTTTCAGTTTAACCCAGTCAAGAAGCAATCTATGACCAGTTACCATACAAAAAGTAGAGGTTTCTTTAAAATGTTTTGGAATAAAATAGATTCAAAGATCAATAATACTTAACAAACCCCTTTCCTTTTTTGGCCCATTTAATGAACTTGGGGTGTGAGGCCTAGAATGCTTGCTGTACATTATATTGCTGGAATACTTACCTAAAGATACAATTGTATTCCATCTGTACAACACCCCTTTTCCTTTTCAGTCCAGGACTTGTCAATGAGAGAGACATGCTGTACAAAAAGTAATGATCAGAGTCCATTCTCCATGCCTCATTAATCTCAACACAGGCAATTTAGCTGAGGGGCTTTTAATAATGCATTTTTATCAGAGAACATACAGTATTAAGAACCAAAATAGCTAAAAAAGTTAAAAAAATTAGGGAAAGGAGGTAGGTTAGTAAAAGAGAAAGAAGGGGAAAAAGTGGGGAGATAATGAATTAAACATATCACCAGATTACATTTTTAGCAGATTTCTAAAATACTGTTTGAATTTTTAATGGTAAACACTTGCAGGGAGATTCAATAAAAGTTCTTATCGTTTAAAATAGTTGCTAATTTTGCCCCAAATCAGATCTTATTTAAATTTGAAAGCTAACATCTGATGGTTGGGGCAAAATTAGCACCATTTTAAATGATAAGAACTTTTATTGAATAACCCTGTTGGTTTTGCTTTTTAACCATTGGGTACAAAGATTAGGGGAAGCTTCTCCAAAAGAAAGAAAAAGCACCAAATATGTGAAGATCGATGGGTCAAGACATAGTACTCATCCAGGGAGCTATTCATGGAAATGAATATGTAGTACGTTAATTTTATTTATAAAGCGCCACTTAGGTACGGCAGCGCTGTACATTATAAAATACAGAGTATACAAAAAAGGGGATAAGTGCAAGCCATTATACAGATAGATAAAAAATTTATTAAATTAAATACAATTTGATACATAGGTTAAAAAAGCATATATATAAATTATGTATAAATTGAATAAGTGTAACAAGCCATGACACATTAGGAATGAGATCTTGCCCCAAAGAGCTTACATTATAGTAAGGGGCAATATATAGAAAGCTGCTATCGCTCTCTATTACCCCTTAATAAACATGCACCAACGCAATAGCTCTCTCTATGCATCGACAATAGGGGTTAATCCACTCCAAATCTTGAACGTGTTAAAGGATAAGTGCACTGTAAAATCAAGTAGTTCATTTGGAAGCTGCAGCTTAATAAATACTGTTGCCATGTTTTTTTTTTACCTTATGCCCCTCCAGAGCCTACCTTGTGCCTTGAAAGTTGATGACATTTGTTACTGGTTTGCTGAATGTTAAGCAGGAGAAAGCAGAGGAAATCTCAGAGGGGCGGAGCTTAACATTCAGCAAACCAGTAACAAGACCAGTAACGTATCCTTAAAGATTCCATCTTAAAGAGATGGCAGCTTTATAATTGATGTATGAGTTGGCATCAACATTTTAAAAATTATTTCCTGTAAACTAATTAATTTCCATCAACTTAACTTTGTGTTATTTTTATTTATTAAGAACCCCATGCAAAATAGCAACCTATTGTAACATTCTGCTACTTGGACTCCCGGCCTGTCATCTGTCCAGTCTATCTTAAATTCAGCACTTGGATATGTCACTGTCCTCCCAAAGAGAACCCTCAACCCCAATACTTTAGTCCACAGGGTGGCTTCTCATCAACAAAGAATCATATTCAATACCCTTCTTTTAATTAGAGAAGGCCGAAACTCACCAGTTTCATTGTGTTTTTGGATTCCGGATCTTGGAAAATCCGAAGATCCAAAAATCCAAAAATGGAATGAATTTTCGATTACTTTCTAATGTTGAGGCTATTTTTGATAATTTTCTAATTAGCATTGAACGTTTGATAACCCTTTGAAAATACGATCGGAGACTACTTTTGAGTCTTCCGATACATATTTTCGAGGATTATCGAACGTTCAATGCCATTTTCGATAATCCTCGAACGTTCGATAATTTAGAAAATAGGCTCGATCTTATCTCTACTTTTAACTTTAAAGGACAACTAAAGCCACAGAAACAACACTGAACCAGAAGGCAGAACACCATAATATAAAAACAGTAATCTATGTCTTACCTCTCATTTTGATACGTGCGCTGAGAAATTTACCTAAATAACATATGATTTGTGCTTAACTTCACAGCATTCAAGTATCAACACAGTTTGGTCAACGACCATTATTATTCTGGCACACGCTCAGTCCTTAGCTATGGCAGAAACTTGTTACAGTTGGTCACACCCATTAATATCTCTAGCCAATCCTTTTACAGGGCAGATAAAGCAAGGAGCATGTGACGAGGTCAGGAGGTGTGGTCTGACACTGCACAGTTCTTAACAGGCTTACATTTACTTTAAAGGGTAACTGTGGTCTCAAAATTCCCAACTAGTAATATATATAAAAAGCCTTCCATCACACCTTCAAAATAAAACCTAAATCACATCTCTAGATAAATGTGTGAGAAGTTTATTGTGGCAATGTAACTTCCTGGTTGAACTCTTCCTGTTTTTAGCCATTTGACCAGCCTGTCTGCATTATAGGCCCCCTTCTCAACTGTCCTATTTTTCCTCAGGTACTTCTGATTTCCAAAGCAATAAGTCTTAACCGAGCATGCTTCTCCCCGGGTTAAAAGAGTTCAGGGGATGTCACTCAACCTACTGGAAGCAAGAAGTTTGAACATTCACCCCAATGTAATTTCTCACAGGCTCCAGCCAGAGATTTTATTGTTGCTCAGTGTAAAGGATATACTGCAGACTTACATTAAACTAACTTGTTTTGAGACCACAGTTGCCCTTTAATACAATTTAATGAAGTGTATTTTATAGATATGGTGTTTTTAGGAGGAGGGGTTCCGATTCTGGAGAATAAAAAATTGGGTTAAGTTCTTTAATACTCAAATCTGGACTGTTATCCTACCTTTCTGAGCACCAGCAAAACAAATGATTGTTAGCATCTCAAGCACTAGAATCTGTTATGTGTCCCATCCATTTAGATTGTAAGCTCTTCGGGGCAGGGATCTCATTCCTAATGTGTCATGGCATGCTGCACTTATATTAGTTATTCATAATTTATATATGCAGTAGTGTGTTCCTAACCTATGTATGAAATTGTATTTCTTTTTATTATCTGTATAATTGCTTGCACTTATCCTCTTGATTGCATACTCTGTTTTATAATGTATACATTATGGCGCTTTATAAATAAAAATATTACATATATATATATATATATAGTGGATAATGTACCCCCAACTGTAAATGATAAGGATATTAGAAGTCACTGGGAGTTTTGTGACCATATAAAAAGTACGAGGCCACAGGCCGAGTGCCTTTTATACAGGGCATGAACTCCAAGGTGACCTCTAATATCCCTTTAATTTACAGTTTGGGGTGCATTATTTATTATAACCTACCCCTTTGTGGCTTCTGGTTTCCTTCCCTCTTGGAACTGTAGATTATAAGGCTATAATCTTACAGTTCCTCCCATAGAAATCCACTACAGGAGGTTGGTTATATATAAATAGAAGATATAACATGCAGCAAAGCATTTCTCCAAAAAGGTTTTCTTTCTGTGAAATACCTTTCATTAGGATACACACTTGAAGACCAGTAGGTGAAGGTGTGAGGTGCATTAAGGAAATGGCTTAAATTGTTGTACACTGAGTACCATGGAACATAAGAAAACACAGCTTTCAAAAAGTGAGAAAACCTTTTAATAGGAAAACTTTGATTCAATTCTTTTACGTATCTGTAATGCTCTGTCAATCTCTAGTCTCTCTTTAACTGATTAACTTCAATTTCCACCATGTGCTAAGCATACGAACAAGCCCCCCATTTGCTGGAAAACAAGCAATGCCTCACCATACAAAGCTGCTAATGAATCAAAGTGCAACAAATACAAGTTGTGGTCAGAGAGACTTGGAAATTGCCAAGAACAAACAAAGGAAACAGATGCATAACTGACAGTTGGAGGGAAATAACACATTAGCACAGTATAAATGGAGCAGGCAAAAATCATAGCTAGGGCTAGGCCACACTAGCTTTTCCCCCTATCATTGCAATCGTGGAAATGCACCAAAACGCGTGTTTTGGGTGCGATGCGATTGCGCATGCAATTGGCATTTGAAGTCTGCATTTTCTTTGCGCAATCGCATGCGTTTTTCTATTTCTAAAGGAAAATCTGAAAGACAAATCACAAGAAACACATCATAAGCAGAGTATCTAAGACAACTACTAACAGGGGCACTTCTTTGCTTGTCTGAGCCTTTGAATGCCGCCCTTGATTATTTCCATGTTAAAGCGGGTGGTGGTGTCGGTGGACATGGCTAACCTTTTTAGAGTTTGAACTTCCTTCACTTTGTATTATTAAACAATTCTAACCCTGTCAATTAGCAATGAAGTAATTAATAGAAAACAGATATACATCCCTTTCTCAATCAGCTTGGTTGCCACTACAATATTGCTCCTTTCCGGTTTTGTTTGCTCAGATAAAATAACTTATTTTATAGCCTAGTTAAAATATAGCTGGGCACACCAGTCTTAAAGTGAATCAAAACAAAATTTATCGTGACATTTCGGCAGATTGCCTTCTTCAGAGAGTGTAATCAAACTTAATAGACAGGAACACAGGAAACATAGGTCCCTCTAGTGGTCATTATATAAAGTGCTAAGTGCATATAAAAGAATAAATACACTGGTAAAGTGAGTAAAATATTGTAGATTAAGTGCATAATAAATATTGTTAAAATATGACTATGTAACAAATATTCATGTATAGAATTATTAATGGGCAGTAGTAAGTGTCTTTTTAGACGAGGAGGAGACACAAACCAAAGGACACCTCTATCAAATATATATAAAAATACAATATTATAAAAAAAACTCTTGTAATAATTGTAAAATGTATTAATTCTATTGAATAGACAAAAAACAACCTTATAACAACAATCTTATAGTAAACAATACTGTTTATTTCTTGGGTAAAACAGGCTAGTCCCAAGAGAAACAGCATTGTTTATGGCCCTTCATGACAGTCCAAGTTTGCTCATCGGCCCTCTGAAAATGTATTTGCCATCCCTGTGTTAAAATACTGAATGTGGAGAAAAAAAGCTAAAAAATCTTTTGGCTTTGTCCAATTGTCGACAGACTGGCGTTGGTCCCACTGAATTTGTCAATTTTAATGTTAGTTTTTTGTTTGCATTTCATTACTGGTAAAAAAAGTGGTAAATCGGACATAATTGACGCATTAGGTTGGTTCGGGAAAGAGAGAATTGCAAGGCTGTAATTAATATCTGGGGGAATATTGTTGTTCAAGAGTACACAATCAAACAAAATTAAATCATTAGATAATGGACAAAGATAATAAAAAATTAGAATTCGTAAGAATTTTCCCAGATAAGTACAGTGATATATAGGAGATGATTGTTCACATTAATAGGTTATAATGTTACTTATTGTTTTATTCAAAGGTACACATGATTGACAAAGCCATTTATAATCCATTTAAAAAATAAGTCAATAATTTAGAAAAAGTAAGTAAGTTCAAACAAAAGGGGGGATTGGTACAGTTTGCATGGCAATCTATTTTTCTTTTGTGTATTGTGATAGATTAACCTTAAAGCTCTGTTGAAATCAAATCTCTTGATTAATGCATTCCACAAACATAGGACTGCTTTTGTGCTCTTCATTTTAGGATTTTACAGTTGGGGGCATTTTTTGCAAGCCTTGAAATAACATGAAAAGTGGTTTACTGCAAAATAACTTAAACACCATTTATTTATTATTTACATGAGCTTTTGACTGAATACTTTGAGTGCACTTTTCTATTAAAGGTGGATCATAGAAAATATTGATTAAAACCATGGTATATTGTATACTTTGGTAGTAGCACTATTGGTTGGTTATTTAACAACATTTTTTCAATTATGCTGAAAATGGCTCCCTTATTAGATTATAGACCCTTTCCTGGTGTGTTGGGATGACATTCATTGAGGATGCCTCACCCTGACCACTGCCATTTTTCCACGGTGGTAGGGGCTTGGGCAGTCTCTGGACACGTCTGGATATGGTTAAGGGCACGCTAGGGGGGTGTTACAAGGATGTCCCACTCACATGTTTTGGGATTGTAGATAGATAGATAGAGAGAGAGATAGTAATACAATGTAAATCGGAGCACTCACAGTCTAGTGGAACAAATATGTTTATTATTATATGTGAACAAAGCTGTTTCAACAAGACCTGTGAGTGCTCCAAGATACATTGCATACTACATGTTTGGATCCAGACTGGAAGCACCCAAGCAAGCTGCAAAGAGCCAAGAAGGTAGAGTGCACACTATTGAAAGATGATAGATAGATAGATAGATAGAAGATAGATAGATAGTAGATAGATAGATAGACAGACAGATAGCATAGATGATAGATAGATAGATAGAAACATAGATAAAAACATAGATAGATAGATAGATAGATATAGATAGATGAGATAGATAGATAGAGATAGATAATAGAGAGATAGATAGATAGATAGATTACAGGGGCAATAGAGTAACATTTCCTATATTCCCTGTAACATTTACAAATAATAACCATAGCTTAATTCCTTGGCACGTGTTTTAATAATTGGGAAGTAAATTAATTTCTTTAACCAGGTTTATTACACCTAAGTGCATATTCTTTCTATTGATTTAGAAGAACAGTGCTAACAGTGTTCACAGCTAAAGTCTTTGTGAACTGTAAAATTGCTAGACATCATTGCATACTGTGGGATGAAGATGCACAGTTAAACACTGTCCCTTTCAAGCAACTGGAGTTAGTACATTTACTCTGGGTTATAAGCTTCTGGCTAAACCCAATCAGCCATGCAGTGAAGATCTTCGGTCAAACATGATTGATTGACACAGTTTCACCACTCAAATACCACAATAGAGTGATCAGTGGATCCCAGTATAGATTGGCTAGCAGCAATCATGCACATATAAGCAGCACATGACTAAAAATGTTGCCTAAAAATTAGACCAGTAAAAAGGTATCATCTGATTGGTTGCTGCAATTAACAGCAAATTTTACAGATTTTTTAAGCCTAAAATTGTGTTAACATTGCCTGTTCTCCCATCTTCAACTCCCTTCTGTGCCCCTCTCCCGATCTGACCCTCTCCTTTCTCCGCACTCTCCCCAGAATTTTGCGCATTACTTTAAGCATAAAGTGGAGTCCATCCATGTGCAGATATCTGGTCCTAGGGATGACACTCAGATTATGTGCCTCTCCCCCGTCAGCTATTCTTGGATCTTTGTTCCTTCTTCTATCATATCTGCTCACGACCTGTCCTCTTGATCCCATGCCCTCTGTATTACTGAAGCAATGTAATCATGTGCTGACCCCTATACTCGCCCACATATTCAATGCCGCCCTTACACTGGAATTTTCCCTCCGTCTTTAAGCATGCCCATGTTAAGCCCAAACTAAAAAAGCCCTCACAAAACCCCTCTTGTTTAGCCAATTTACCGCCCAGCTCTCTCTTACGATAGCCTCCAAACTGCTTAGAACGATTAGTCTTTGCAATCAGGATTACTGTGTAAGGTTATAAATGATTTGCAGGTTGCAAAGGCCAATGGTCACTTTTCTATTCTTATCCTCCTTGCCCTCTCCTTGCTTTCGACACAGTCGATCATTCCCTCCTTATGCGTATACTTCACTCTTGTGCATTCAGAATGAAGTGGCATCCTGGTTTCTATCCTATTCTCTCTGACAGAACGTACTCTGTATCTTATGCTAACAATACCTCTTCTCCGGTCCTCTTGGTGTGGGGGTCCCGCCCTCTTCTACGGTTCCTCTTGGCTGGGGGGTCCGCAGGGGTCTGTTCTGGACCCTTATGTTCTCCCTCTACACAATTTCCTTGGGAGCCGTCATTAGCTCTTTTTTGCTTCAAATATCATTTATATGCAGACGATACACAATCTACTTGTCCACCCCTACACTAACTCCTGACATCCAATCACGTGTCTCCGACTGCCTCTTTGCCATCTCCTCCTGGATGTCTCAAATACCTCAAATTAAACCTTTCTAAACTAAACTGATCGTTTTTTCCACCTAAACCTGGTCCTGTCCATCTTTTCACCATCTCGTTGAGAATACCCCCATTTCCCCTAATCCAATCTGCACGCTCCTAGGGGTAATTATGACTCCCGACCACCGCATGCTTATGCATGCTCTCATCCTATTACGTCTAGACTATGCAAGCTACTACTTTCTGGTCCTCCGGCTTCCCATCTCTCAAATCTCCTCTGTACCGGACAACAGCCTGGCTCCCGTTAACGTGCAATGTATACAAATCCTTCTCCTAAATTTAAATCCCTTCGCCTCTGCTGCTCCTCCTTATATTACCTCTTTAGTCTCCCCATATGTTCCTGCCCGTACCCTCCACTCCTCGCAGAACCAGCTCCTGTACAGACCCCCCACTCGGACTGCTTCCTCTCGCCTTAAACCTTTCTCTCTTGTAGCTCCATCCTCTGGAATTCTATTCCCCTCTCTCTACATCAAGAACCTCAGTCAGCAGGTTAAATCTAGCCTAAATCCTACCTATCTGGTAACCAGCACAGATTTGAGGGTTTTATTTGCACTGCATACGTCTCACTTATACCCATTCCATTTTATCTGTGTGTTGACCCACCTAACTAGATTGTAAGCTCTACGGGCAGGGACCATATTACTTTTTGTGGCAAGGAATGGCCCTAGCACTTCTATTTATATAAGTTATATATTTATGTACTGAACTATCTATGTATTTATCCCCCTTGTATGACTATTGTATTTTATTCTGTACAGCGCTGCGTCCCCAAGTGGCGCTATATAAATAAACAATACCTACTTAAAAGCATTAAAGCCTTATACTTCCAACGCTAAGTTTCAGGCAACGAGTAGTGAAAATTTAACAAGTGGGAATTTGTTTCAGGCGTGCTGTATTATTTCCAAGATTAAGGATTATTGCTCCTAAACAAAATGTGTGCTGGATGAGGCATGCAGTAACACACACAAATCAGAATAAGTGCTACTTACATGTATTCAATTACAGATTAAGATGAGGCAAAGTAATTTTTTCAGTATAGTGTCCCTTTTAAATAACAGACATTTCCTGTGCCCTAAAACGCCCGTTTTGTGTGGTTTCGTTTCTGGATTTGTTTGTTCTTAGCTCTTGGACTGCCTACTGTGTGTTTGTACATTTGCTTGAGTTTTGAATACTCTCCTGCCTCATGATCGTGTACCTCCCGGCTGCCTGTGTTCTTACCTTAGCCTGCAGACTTCTATACTTGGATTTTGTCGTGTTGAACTTCTCTTCATCTTCTCTTGTATCCTCCGCTTTACTATCCACTTCGGACTTTGCCTACTACAGGTACCTAACAGGGCAGCATGAGTTTTGCAATTATTTTATTGTATGAATCTCGCGGACATTTCTAACAACTAAAGTGTAATCCACAACTTAGATGTGCGGCTATTTGATTTTACAAAACTGTTATAGAATATTACAGATTTTTACTCACCAATTTAATATGCCTATTAATAGAACCAAATTTGAATATAGAATGTACAGTAAACATAATATACAGTGTAACCCTGAAAAAGGGGGGCATTAGCAGAGTTAAGTGCATCTGGAATAGATTCAATCTTCCCATTTCTACAATCCAAACAGATTTTTTAATCCTATCAGTCTATTGCAGCCAAAGCATCCTATCACTGATGAGCTGTTATTCATGGCGTTTTTTTTTTTCCTCATCCTCCACGTAACAGATTTCTGCATATTTATGCACCTGTTATGTTTTGGCCTTGGTATCTTCCACATCCTTTCCCTCAAGTTGACTTTGCAGGAATGTGACTTTGTGTGTGGTACTGATATGTTTTCTCTTTTGCTGTCACTCATCTGCTAAAGTTCCAATATGTGCAAAAACATATGCCATGCACTCAAAGTTTCACTCGACTTGGAAAATTAAACTGAATTTTCAAATGCAGTATGAGAAATTATTTGTGCCGAGTGATTCCCTGCTTTTTCAAATGAGAAATTATGTTAATCTATTCCCTTTTTAAATATAGCGTACCAACAGAAAAGTACATTGAGAATCTTCTGAAGTGGTCGCTATCACGGAATGACTTTAGAAAATTAAAAATAAGATAAATGTGTTTATTCTAAAAACAACACTTGCAAAGCTTTTTTGTTTGCTTGCTGAACTGAAATATGGCTTTGCCACAATTATTCATCTAACCCTAGTCCAAAACAATAATGGCAGAGGCAGCATGCTGTTAATTGGGGCTGCTTTTTTTATTTTTTTGCTTGAGTTTTTGCACACAATTAGAGATTCCTCCTACTTGCAGTTGGACACACAAGTGAGGTGGTTAAAGGATGATGCAGATGGGTATAAATATAGAAGACTAAAAAAATACATATCCTCTGAGTCACAATGACAGAGAGCTTTACAAAGCAATTCAGAAGGATTCAGTCATTCTTCCTCTTTGAACTTGTGGAGACAGATATTTAAAGTATTTATCTGCACTGCTTTTTTAAAATGTTTTTGTATACTATAAAAGAATTTATTTTTATTAGTATATGTGAAAGTATATGTACGGTATACAGCTTGTAAAACCACTAAGGGCAAGGCCACACTGCAACGCAAACGCAACGCATAGCATGCGATTTCATGTGCGATTTTCGTTGCGTTTGCGCTTGCGATTTCTTCAAAAGTATAGGAAAACGCATGCGATTGCGATTAAAAATGCAGAACGCAAAACGCAATCGCAATGAAAAACGTGCTTTTTTTGCGTTGCAGCGTTTTCAATGATTTTGTAAATCGCAAAGCGCAATCGCAAAAAAACGCAGCAGTGTGGCCTAGTACTAAAAGGAGAAACACAGAGCTCACACGCTTTTGTTATAGCCTATAAAGGTGCCCAAACCCCTATGCACGGGTCAGACACTCCCACACAGAATAGTCACCTGGTTACTCTGCTTACACACTGGAGCTAAATGTCCACAGGGTTGCATGTCCGGATTCTCTCTCTGTATCCGTCCTCGAATGCCGCTCACCACACAAAGAAAACCTGGACCAACGATCTTTTACTCTCTAAACGTGAGCTTCCTCAGGCTGAGAATCCGATATGCAACCCTGGGGACATTTAGCTCCAATGTGTGAGGCAGTATCCAGGTGAAGATTCTGAGTGGGAGTGTTGACCTGTGCATAGGGGTTCAACAGACTGTGGGTTAGCCGCCCTTTACGTACTTCCCGGATAGCAGAAGTAGTCCTGGAAAGTTAGATGTGTAGAACTTTATATACAGTGTAGTTGCTGGAAGGTGCGGGTGTATCAATACTCTCTGTACTACGATCCTTACCTTGAAGGTGTTCCCCCTCTGTGATTGAATCATTCCTGTGAGCGGATTTGTAGGGTTTAACCCTTCAGGTGAAGCAGGAACTTTTCAGCTCCTACCCACTCTTTGTTGCTCACACACAAGTATTTTAAAGGGCAGTGTTTATTATTTGGGAAATGGGTTAATGATATTGTATATAAAATCTAATTTTTATCATCCCATGATGTCTCCTAGTTAAATATAATAGGTCAGACAATTAATTACTGGTTTGGGGCACCTAGGCTATAAATAGCAGGCCTGACAAAAGCGGTGTGAGTGCTCTGTGGGGTACTTGTTTCTCTTGTTAGTGGTTTTAAAATACTTTTTTTACAGCTTTATTTTATTATCTTTATTTGTTGAATATTACAGATACATGATTTCTTTTTTACGTGCACAGGAGGATGCACAAGAATTCCTATGTTTCCAGACAAAGGGGCAAAACCTGCTGTAATATCCTCTGCATGGAACAGTAGAGAAATGTACTGGTAAAATATGTATAGGCAGATTTAATATCGCTAGCAGAAACCTTACCTTAAGTATTCCCGCAATGCTATAGACGATTAAGTCTATAGCATTGCGGGAGCGTTTCCGCTCACACAGGAGCTGTCGTCAGAACAATGTGTACAACAACTGAATCCCATTTAACCCTTTCCCTGCCACAGATCGTATATTCACGATCTGTGCAGTGAATACTCAAACTGCCACAGATCGTGAATATACGATCTGTGGCTTTAAGGGCCCCCAAAAAAATTGCAGCCCGCTAGGGGCGATCGGGGGCAGTATTCCACTGCCCCCCTAGCCCCCTCGATCCCCCCCTCGGTCGTGTCCAATCCGAGGGGGGAGATCGGAAGATATCCCTACCTGCAGCCCGGCAAACGGTCCCACGTGGAGAAGGAGAGGAGGAAATCTTCTTTCCGGAAAGGGAGACCCCGTGACATCACTGAGCTTCCTGCTTCACCGGGGTCTTCCCTTAGAGAGGTAAGATGCTGCCCCTGGTGGTCTAGTGGAGGTACTGCAGCATGATCTCTATTTAGATCATGCTGCAGTACCTGTATAGCACAGCTGTCATGCTGACAGCTTTTACTACATTTGTGAATGGAACTCAAAGTTCCATTCACAAATAGGATTTTTTCTAAGTCTTTGCTACTTAGCGAAGACTTAGAAAAAAATGTGACAAAGATCAAAATTTGGTGATCACTTCTGATCACCAAATTATTGATCTTTGCCAATGAATGAAAAATCACTTCTGGAAATGATTTCGGGAAGTGATTTTTCCGATCGGTTTTCGAATTGGAAAACGGGCATTTATGCCCGTTTTCCAAGTTCGTTATCATTCCCAAAGATGATTGGTGATCATCTTTGGGAATGATCCCCCCAAAAAAGGGGAAATGCACACAAAAAATCTTAAAGTGATACACACACCTTTTTTTTTTTTTTACCCTAAAACTATAAATTAGCAAAAAACTTTGTGTCTTCTCCAAGCTTCCCAATGTCTCCGATGATATCGCTCAAGTAAACGCGGATCATTTATTTGTTGGATTTCAAGGGAAACTAAGCCTGTTTTAGTAGGAAATTTTGCAGAGGTACCAAAAAAAGACCGGATTGAATTTTTAGGATCAGTAAAGTGTGCAAAAACTTGTGGGACTCTCCGTACTAACTGGTTTTCACTAAAATACCACTAAAAGAAGAGTGGGGAGTGGGGTAGGGTGGGGGGTGGGTTGTGGCTTTTTAATTTTTTCTTGTAATTGCAGTTGCGCATGGATCCCATTTTAGCTAGTTGGTGGCCCTGTCTCTGTTTGCACCCACCCATATGGCATACCGTTTGATTCAGGACATGTGGGAGATTGCCATTTAGTGGGTTTTTTTACTTGCCAAGTGGGTTTGGGTAGGATTTCAACCATTGAGTCCTCTTATTTATTTTTTCACAAAATCTCCTAAAAGCACGGAGTTCTATGAATAACAGCGTCTGGATTCTTCTTATATATATGAAAGCATGATCCATCACGAAGCTGAAGGTGTGTAGCTTCCAAAAATATATAGTTTGTGGGGGGTATTTCCAAGTTGATTAGGCTGTTCAAATTACAGAACACTTTGATTTTTTCTTGTAATTGGACTTGTGCATGTGTCCCATTTCAGCTAGTTGGTGGCCATGTCTCTGTTTGCACCCACCCATATGGCATACCGTTTGATTCAGGACATGTGGGAGATTGCCATTTAGTGGGTTTTTTTACTTGCCAAGTGGGTTTAGGTAGGATTTCAACCATTGAGTCCCCTTATTATATTTTTTCACAAAATCTCCTAAAAGCACGGAGTTCTATGAATAACAGCGTCTGGAATTCTTCTTATATATATGAAAGCATGATACCATCACGAAGCTGAAGGTGTGTAGCTTCCAAAAATATATAGTTTGTGGGGGGTATTTCCAAGTTGATTAGGCTGTTCAAATTACAGAACACTTTGATTTTTTCTTGTAATTGGACTTGTGCATGTGTCCCATTTGAGCTAGTTGGTGGCCATGTCTCTGTGTGCACCCACGCATATGGCATACCGTTTGATTCAGGACATGTGAGAGATTGCCATTTAGTGGTTTTTTTTACTTGTCAAGTGGGTTTAGGTAGGATTTCAACCTTTGAATCACCTTATATATTTTTTACAAAATCTCCTAAAAAGCACAGAGTTCTATGGAGTACTGTGTCTGGAGCTCTTCATGTATATATGAAAGCATGGCACCGTAATGTAGCTGAAGGTGTGTAGATTCCAAAAATATATAGTTTGTGTGGGGTATTTCTAAGTTTCAGAGCCGTTTCCTTTGAAAAAGTGTAAGACTGTTAAAATTACAGAGCACTTTGATTTCTTTCTTGTAATTACACTTGTGCATGCGTCCCATTTGAGCTAGTTGGTGGCCACGTCTCTGTGTGCACCCACACATATGGCATACCATTTGATGCAGGATATGTGGGAGATTGACATTTAGTGGGTTTTTTTGCTTGTCAAAAGGGTTTAGGTAGGATTTCAACCCTTGAATCATCTTATTTTATTTTTCACAAAACCTCCTAAAAACACAGAGTTCTTTGGATCACGGGTCTGGAATTCTTCATGTATGTACCCTAAAACTATAAATTAGCAAAAAAACTTTGTCTTCTCCAAGCTTCCCAATGTCTCCGATGATATCGCTCAAGTAAACGCGGATCATTTATTTGTGGATTTCAAGGGAAAAACAAGCCTGTTTTAGTAGGAATTTTGCAGAGGTACCAAAAAAAGACCGGATTGAATTTTTAGGATCAGTAAAGGTGCAAAAACTTGTGGACTCTCCGTCCTAACTGGTTTTCACTAAATACCACTAAAAGAGAGAGTGGGGATAGGGTGGGGGTGGGTTTGGCTTTTTTATTTTTTCTTGTAATTGCAGTTGCGCATGGATCCCATTTTAGCTAGTTGGTGGCCCTGTCTCTGTTTGCACCCACCCATATGGCTATACCGTTTGATTCAGGACATGTGGGAGATTGCCATTTAGTGGGTTTTTTTTACTTGCCAAGTGGTTTTGGGTAGGATTTCAACATTGAGTCCTCTTATTTTATTTTTTCACAAAATCTCCTAAAAGCACGGAGGTTTATGAAACAGCGTCTGGAATTCTTCTTATATATATGAAAGCATGATACCATCACGAAGCTGAAGGTGTGTAGCTTCCAAAAATATATAGTTTGTGGGGGGTATTTCCAAGTTGATTAGGCTGTTCAAATTACAGAACACTTTGATTTTTTTGTAATTGGACTTGTGCAGTGTCCCCATTTCAGCTAGTTGGTGGCCATGTCTGTCCTGAATCAAACGGTATGCCATATGGGTGGGTGCAAACAGAGACAGGGCCACCAACTAGCTAAAATGGGATCCATGCGCAACTGCAATTACAAGAAAAAATTAAAAAAGCCACAACCCACCCCCCACCCCTATCCCCACTCTCTCTTTTAGTGGTATTTTAGTGAAAACCAGTTAGTACGGAGAGTCCCACAAGTTTTTGCACACTTTACTGATCCTAAAAATTCAATCCGGTCTTTTTTTGGTACCTCTGC
Source organism: Hymenochirus boettgeri (assembly GCA_019447015.1). Taxonomy (NCBI): domain Eukaryota; kingdom Metazoa; phylum Chordata; class Amphibia; order Anura; family Pipidae; genus Hymenochirus; species Hymenochirus boettgeri. The sequence continues at coordinate 206,421,546 of CM033473.1, read as the reverse complement.
AAAATTTCCTACTAAAACAGGCTTAGTTTCCCTTGAAATCCAACAAATAAATGATCCGCGTTTACTTGAGCGATATCATCGGAGACATTGGGAAGCTTGGAGAAGACAAAGTTTTTTGCTAATTTATAGTTTTAGGGTAATCAAAGTGCTCTGTAATTTCAAACAGCCCCAAAACTTGGAAATGCCCCCCACAAATAAACCCCCCACTAAATATCAATTCCCAAATGTTCTGGATCAAACGTATGCCATATGCGTGGATGCCACAGAGACGTGGCCACCAACTAGCTCAAATGGGACGCATGCACAAATGCAATTACAAGAAAAATCAAAGTGCTCTGTAATTTGAACAGCCTACACTTTTCTAAGGAAACAGCCCGAAACATGGAAAATTCCCCCTCCCCACAAACTATATATTTTTGGAATCTACAAACCTTCAGCTACGTTACGATGCCATGCTTATTCATACATGAAGAATCCAGACCCATGATCCAAAGAACTCTGTGTTTTTAGGAGGTTTGTGAAAAATAAAATAAGATGATTCAAGGTTGATGAAATCCTACCTAAACCCTTTTGACAAGCAAAAAACCCCATAAATGTCAACTCCCCACAATTCCTGCATCAAATGGTATGCCATATGTGTGGGTGCACACAGAGACGTGGCCACCAACTAGCTCAAATGGGACGCATGCACAAGTGTAAACAAGAAAGAAATCAAAGTGCTCTGTAATTTAACAGTCTTACACTTTTTCAAAGGAAACGGCTCTGAAACTAGAAATACCCCACACAAACTATATATTTTTGGAATCTACACACCTTCAGTACATTACGGTGCCATGCTTTCATATATACATGAAGAGCTCCAGACACAGTACTCCATAGAACTCTGTGCTTTTTAGGAGATTTTGTAAAAAATATAATAAGGTGATTCAAAGGTTGAAATCCTACCTAAAAACACCTTGACAAGTAAAAAAAACCACTAAATGCCATCTCTCACATGTCCTGAATCAAACGGTTAGCCTATGCGTGGGGTGCACACAGAGACATGGCCACCAACTGCTCAAATGGGACACATGCCCAAGTCCAATTACAAGAAAAAAATCAAAGTGTTCTGTAATTTGAACAGCCTAATCAACTTGGAAATACCCCACAAACTATATTATTTTTGGAAGCTACACACCTTCAGCTCGTGATGGTATCATGCTTTCATATATATAAGAAGAATTCCAGACGCTTGTTATTCATAGAACTCCGTGCTTTTAGGAGATTTGTGAAAAAAATAATAAGGGGACTCAATGGTTGAAATCCTACCTAAACCACACTGGCAAGTAAAAAAAACCCACTAAATGGCAATCTCCCACATGTCCTGAATCAAACGGGTATGCCATATGGGTGGGTGCAAACAGAGACATGGCCACCAAATAGCTGAAATGGGAACATGCACAGTCCAATTACAAGAAAAAATCAAAGTGTTCTGTAATTTGAACAGCCTAATCAACTTGGAAATACCCCCACAAAATATATATTTTTGGAAGTACACACCTTCAGCTTCGTGATGGTATCATGCTTCATATATATAAGAAGAATCCAGACGCTGTTATTCATAGACTCCGTGCTTTAGGAGATTTGTGAAAAAATAAAAATAAGGGACTCAATGGTGAAATCCTACCCAAACCCACTTGGCAAGTAAAAAAACCCACTAAATGGCAATCTCCCACATGTCCTGAATCAAACGGTATATGCCCTATGGGTGGGTGCAAACAGAGACAGGGCCACCAACTAGCTAAAATGGGATCCATGCGCAACTGCAATTACAAGAAAAAATTTAAAAAAGCCACAACCCCACCACCCCTATCCCCACTCTCTCTTTTAGTGGTATTTTAGTGTGAAAACCAGTTAGTACGGAGAGTCCCACAAGTTTTTGACACTTACTGATCTCTAAAATTCAATCCGGGCTTTTTTGGTACCTCTGCAAATTTCCTACTAAAACAGGCTTAGTTTCCCTTGAAATCCAACAAATAAATGATCCGCGTTACTGAGCGATATCATCGGAGACATGGGAAGCTTGGAGAAGACAAAGTTTTTTGCTATTTATAGTTTTAGGGTACATACATGAAGAATTCCAGACCCAGTGATCCAAAGAACTCTGGTGTTAGGAGGTTTTGTGAAAAATAAAAAAGATGATTCAAGGGTTGAAATCCTACCTAAACCCTTTGACAAGCAAAAAAACCCACTAAATGTCCATCTCCCACATATCCTGCATCAAATGGTATGCCATATGTGTGGTGCACACAGAGACGTGGCCACCAACTAGCTCAAATGGGACGCATGCACAAAGGTAATTACAAGAACAGAAATCAAAGTGCTCTGTATTTAACAGTCTTACACTTTTTCAAAGGGAACGGCTCTGAAACTTAGAAAACCCCACACAAACTATATATTTTTGGAATCACACACTTCAGCTACATACGGTGCCATGCTTAATAATACAATGAAGAGCTCCAGACACAGTACTCCATAGAACTCTGTGCTTTTAGGAGATTTTGTAAAAAATATCATAAGGTGATTCAAAGGGTGAAATCCTACCTAAACCCACTTGACAAGTAAAAAAAACCACTAAATGGCAATCTCTCACATGTCCTGAATCAAACGGTATGCCCTATGCGTGGGGTCACACAGAGACATGGCCACCAACTAGCTCAAATGGGACACATGCACAAGGCCAATTACAAGAAAAAATCAAAGTGTTCTGTAATTTGGAACAGCCTAATCAACTTGGAAAACCCCCCAAAACTATATTTTTGAAGCTACACACCTCAGTCGTGTGGTATCATGCTTTACATATATAAGAAGAATTCCAGACGCTGTTATCATAGAACTCCGTGCTTTTAGGGATTTGTGAAAAAAATATATAAGGGACTCAATGGTTGAAATCCTACCTAAACCCACTTGGCAAGTAAAAAACCCACTAAATGGCAATCTCCCACATGTCTGAATCAAACGGTATCCTTGCCATGGGTTGGGATGCAAACAGAGACATGGCCACCAAACTAGCTGAAAGGGGACACATGCACAAGTCCAATTACAAGAAAAAACAAAGTGTTCTGTAATTTGAACAGCCTAATCAACTTGAATACCCCCCACAAACTATATATTTTTGGAAGCTACACACCTTCAGCTTCGTGATGGTATCATGTTTCATATATATAGAAGAATTCCAGACGCTGTTATTCATAGAACTCCGTGTTTAGGAGATTTGTGAAAAATAAAATAAGAGGACTCAATGGTTGAAATCCTACCCAAACCCACTTGGCAAGAAAAAAACCCACTAATGGCAATCTCCCACATGTCCGAATCAAACGTATGCCATATGGGTGGGTTGCAAACAGAGACAGGGCCCCCAACTAGCTAAAATGGGACCATGCGCAACTGCCAATTACAAGAAAAAATTAAAAAGCCACAACCCACCCCCCACCCCTATCCCCACTCTCTCTTTAGTGGTATTTTAGTGAAAACCAGTTAGTACGGGGGAGGTCCCACAAGTTTTTGCACACTTTACTGATCCTAAAAATTCAATCCGGTCTTTTTTGGTACCTCTGCAAAATTTCCACTAAAACAGGCTTAGTTCCCTTGAAATCCAACAAATAAATGATCCGCTGTTACTTGAGAGTATCATCGGAGACATTGGGAAGCTTGGAGAAGACAAAGTTTTTTGCTAATTTATAGTTTTAGGGTAAAAAAAAAAAAAAGGTGGTGGTATCACTTTAAGATTTTTTGTGTGCATTTCCCCTTTTTGGGGGATTCCTTCCCAAAGATGATCACCATCATCTTTGGGAAGATAACGAACTGGAAAACGGGCATAAATGCCCGTTTTCCAATTCGAAAAACCGATCGGAAAAATCACTTCCGGAAATCATTTTCCAGGAAGTGATTTTTCATTCATTGGCAAAGATCAATAATGGTGATCAGAAGTGATCACCAAATTTTGATCTTTGTCACCATTTTTTTCTAGTCTTCGCTAAGTAGCAAAGACTTAGAAAAAATCCTATTTGTGAATGGAACTTTGAGTTCCATTCACAAATGTATAGTAAAAGCTGTCAGCATGACAGCTTGTGCTATACAGGTACTGCAGCATGATTACAATAGAGATCATGCTGCAGTACCTCCACAGACCACCAGGGGCAGCATCTTACCCTCTAGGGAAGACCCCGGTGAAGCAGGAAGCTCAGTGATGTCACCGGGGTCTCCCTTTCCGGAAAGAAGATTCCTCCTCTCCTTCTCCACGTGGACCGTTTGCGGGCTGCAGGTAGGGATATCTTCCGATCCCCTCGGATTTGGACACGACCGGGACGAGGGGATCGAGGGGGCTAGGGGCAGTGGAATACTGCCCCGATGCCCCTAGGGGCTGCAATTTTTTTGGGGGGCCACTTAAAGCCACAGATCGTATATCACGATCGTGGCAGTTTGAGTATTCACTGCACAGATCGTGAATATACGATCTGTGGCAGGGAAAGGTTAATGGGATCAGTTGTTGTACACATTGTTCTGACGAAGCTCCTGTGTGAGCGGAAACGCTCCCGCAATGATAGACTTAATCGTCTATAGCATTGGGGAATACTTAAGGTAAGGTTTCTGCTAGCGATATTAAATCTGCCTATACATATTTTACCAGTACATTTCTCTACTGTTCCATGCAGAGGGATATTACAGCAGGTTTTGCCCTTTGTCTGGAAAAATAGGAATTTGTGCATCTCCTGTGCACGTAAAAAAGAAACATGTATCTGTAATATTCAACAAATAAAGATAATAAAAATAAAGCTGTAAAAAAAGTATTTTTTAAACCACTAACAAGAGAAACAAGTACCCCACAGAGCACTCAACACGCTTTTGTCAGGCCGGCATTTATAGCTAGGTGCCCAAACCATAATTAATGTCTGACCTATTATAATTTAAACTGGAGACATCATGGGATGATAAAAATTAGATTTTTACAAAATATCATAACCCATTTCCCAAATAATAAACACCTGCCCTTTAAAATACTTGTGTGTGAGAACAAAGAGTGGGTGGAGAGCTGAAAAATTCCTGCTTCACCTGGAAGGGTTTAAACCCTACAAATCGCCTCACCGGAATGATCAATCACAGGGGGAACACCTTCAAGGTAGGCTAGTAGTACAGAGAGTTATTGATACAACCCGCACTTCCAGCAACTACACTGTATATAAAGTTCTACACATTAATTTCCAGGAGTACTTCTGTCTATCCGGGAAGTACGTAAGGGGCGGCTAACCCACAGTCTGTTGAACCCCTATGCACAGGTCAGACACTCCCACTCAGAATCTTCACCGGGATACTGCCCACACATTGGAGCTAAATGTCCCAGGGTTGCATATCCGGATTCTCAGCCTGAGGAAGCTCACGTTTAGAGAGTAAAAGATCGGTTGGTCCAGGTTTTTCTTGTGTGGTGAGCGGCATTCGAGGACGGATACAGAGAGAGGAATCGGACATGCAACCCTGTGGCCATTTACTCCAGTGGTAAGCAGAGTAACCAGGTGACATTCTGTGTGGGAGTGTCTGACCCGTGAATCGGGGTTGGGGACCCTTTATAGGCTATAACAAAAGCGTGTGCGCTCTGTGTTCTCCTTTTTAGTACTAGGCCAAACCTGCTTGCGTTTCTTTTCGATTTGCGCTTTGCGATTTTACAAACTCATTGACAACGGCCCCGCAAACACAGAGTTCTTTGGATCACTGGGTCTGGAATTCTTCATGTATGAATGAAAGCATGGCATCGTAACGTAGCTGAAGGTTTGTAGATTCCAAAAATATATAGTTTGTGGGGGGAATTTTCATGTTTCGGGGCTGTTTCCTTAGAAAAAGTGTAGGCTGTTCAAATTACAGAGCACTTTGATTTTTTCTTGTAATTGCATTTGTGCATGCGTCCCATTTGAGCTAGTTGGTGGCCACGTCTCTGTGTGCACCCACACATATGATCAAAGTGCTCTGTAATTTCAAACAGCCCCAAAACTTGGAAATGCCCCCCCAACAAATAAACCCCCCACTAAATATCAATTCCCAAATGTTCTGGATCAAACGTTATGCCATATGCGTGGATGCCAACAGAGACGTGGCCACCAACTAGCTCAAATGGGACGCATGCACAAATGCAATTACAAGAAAAAATCAAAGTGCTCTGTAATTTGAACAGCCTACACTTTTCTAAGGAAACAGCCCGAAACATGGAAATTCCCCCTCACAAACTATATATTTTTGGAATCTACAAACCTTCAGCTACGTTACGATGCCATGCTTCATTCATACATGAAGAATCCAGACCCAGTGATCCAAAGAACTCTGTGTTTTTAGGAGGTTTTGTGAAAAATAAAATAAGATGATTCAAGGTGTGAAATCCTACCTAAACCCTTTTGACAAGCAAAAAACCCACATAAATGTCAATCTCCCACATATCCTGCATCAAATGGTATGCCATATGTGTGGGTGCACACAGAGACGTGGCCACCAACTAGCTCAAATGGGACGCATGCACAAGTGTAAACAAGAAAGAAACAGAAATCAAAGTGCTCTGTAATTTAACAGTCTTACACTTTTTCAAAGGAAACGGCTCTGAAACTTAGAAATACCCCACACAAACTATATATTTTTGGAATCTACACACCTTCAGCTACATTACGGTGCCATGCTTTCATATATACATGAAGAGCTCCAGACACAGTACTCCATAGAACTCTGTGCTTTTTAGGAGATTTTGTAAAAAATATAATAAGGTGATTCAAAGGTTGAAATCCTACCTAAAAACACTTGACAAGTAAAAAAAACCACTAAATGGCATCTCTCACATGTCCTGAATCAAACGGTTGCCATATGCGTGGGTGCACACAGAGACATGGCCACCAACTAGCTCAAATGGGACACATGCACCAAGTCCAATTACAAGAAAAAATCAAAGTGTTCTGTAATTTGAACAGCCTAATCAACTTGGAAATACCCCCCACAAACTATATATTTTTGGAAGCTACACACCTTCAGCTTCGTGATGGTATCATGCTTTCATATATATAAGAAGAATTCCAGACGCGTGTTTTCATAGAACTCCGTGCTTTTAGGAGATTTGTGAAAAAAAATAATAAGGGGACTCAATGGTTGAAATCCTACCTAAACCCACTGGCAAGTAAAAAAACCCACTAAATGGCAATCTCCCACATGTCCTGAATCAAACGGTATGCCATATGGGTGGGGGTGCAAACAGAGACATGGCCACCAAATAGCTGAAATGGGACACATGCACAAGTCCAATTACAAGAAAAAATCAAAGTGTTCTGTAATTTGAACAGCCTAATCAACTTGGAAAATACCCCCCACAAAATATATATTTTTGGAAGCTACACACCTTCAGCTTCGTGATGGTATCATGCTTTCATATATATAAGAAGAATTCCAGACGCTGTTATTCATAGACTCCGTGTTTTAGGAGATTTTGTGAAAAAATAAAAAAAGGGACTCAATGGTTGAAATCCTACCCAAACCCACTTGGCAAGTAAAAAAACCCACTAAATGGCAATCTCCCACATGTCCTGAATCAAACGGATATGCCCTATGGGTGGGTGCAAACAGAGACAGGGCCACCAACTAGCTAAAATGGGATCCATGCGCAACTGCAATTACAAGAAAAAATTAAAAAAGCCACAACCCACCCACCCCTATCCCCACTCTCTCTTTTAGTGGTATTTTAGGTGAAAACCAGTTAGTACGGAGAGTCCCACAAGTTTTTGCACACTTTACTGATCTAAAATTCAATCCGGTCTTTTTTGGTACCTCTGCAAAATTTCCTACTAAAACAGGCTTAGTTTCCCTTGAAATCCAACAAATAAATGATCCGCGTTTACTTGAGCGATATCATCGGAGACATTGGGAAGCTTGGAGAAGACAAAGTTTTTTGCTAATTTATAGTTTTAGGGTACATACATGAAGAATTCCAGACCCAGTGATCCAAAGAACTCTGTGTTTAGGAGGTTTTGTGAAAAATAAAATAAGATGATTCAAGGGTTGAAATCCTACCTAAACCCTTTTGACAAGCAAAAAACCCACTAAATGTCAATCTCCCACATATCCTGCATCAAATGGTATGCCATATGTGTGGTGCACACAGAGACGTGGCCACCAACTAGCTCAAATGGGACGCATGCACAAGTAGTAATTACAAGAAAGAAATCAAAGTGCTCTGTAATTTAACAGTCTTACACTTTTTCAAAGGAGAACGGCTCTGAAACTTAGAAATACCCCACACAAACTATATATTTTTGGAATCACCACCTTCAGCTACATACGGTGCCATGCTTAATATACATGAAGAGCTCCAGACACAGTACTCCATAGAACTCTGTGCTTTTTAGGAGATTTTGTAAAAAAATATATAAGGTGATTCAAAGGTTGAAATCCTACCTAAACCCACTTGACAAGTAAAAAAAACCACTAAATGGCAATCTCTCACATGTCCTGAATCAAACGGTATGCCCTATGCGTGGGTGCACAAGAGACATGGCCACCAACTAGCTCAAATGGGACACATGCACAAGTCCAATTACAAGAAAAAATCAAAGTGTTCTGTAATTTGAACAGCCTAATCAACTTGGAAATACCCCCCAAAACACTATATTTTTGGAAGCTACACACCTTCAGTTCGTGATGGTATCATGCTTTATATATATAAGAAGAATTCCAGACGCTGTTATTCATAGAACTCCGTGCTTTTAGGGATTTTGTGAAAAAAATATATAAGGGACTCAATGGTTGAAATCCTACCTAAACCCACTTGGCAAGTAAAAAAACCCACTAAATGGCAATCTCCCACATGTCTGAATCAAACGGTATCCTATGGGTGGGTGCAAACAGAGACATGGCCACCAAATAGCTGAAAGGGGGACACATGCACAAGTCCAATTACAAGAAAAAATCAAAGTGTTCTGTAATTTGAACAGCCTAATCAACTTGGAATACCCCCCACAAACTATATATTTTTGGAAGCTACACACCTTCAGCTTCGTGATGGTATCATGCTTTCATATATATAAGAAGAATTCCAGACGCTGTTATTCATAGAACTCCGTGTTTAGGAGATTTTGTGAAAAAATAAAATAAGAGGACTCAATGGTTGAAATCCTACCCAAACCCACTTGGCAAGTAAAAAAACCCACTAATGGCAATCTCCCACATGTCCTGAATCAAACGGTATGCCATATGGGTGGGTTGCAAACAGAGACAGGGCCACCAACTAGCTAAAATGGGACCATGCGCAACTGCAATTACAAGAAAAAATTAAAAAGCCACAACCCACCCCCCACCCCTATCCCCACTCTCTCTTTAGTGGTATTTTAGTGAAAACCAGTTAGTACGGGGAGAGTCCCACAAGTTTTTGCACACTTTACTGATCCTAAAAATTCAATCCGGTCTTTTTGGTACCTCTGCAAAATTTCCACTAAAACAGGCTTAGTTCCCTTGAAATCCAACAAATAAATGATCCGCTTTACTTGAGATATCATCGGAGACATTGGGAAGCTTGGAGAAGACAAAGTTTTTTGCTAATTTATAGTTTTAGGGTAAAAAAAAAAAAAAGGTGGTGTATCACTTTAAGATTTTTTGTGTGCATTTCCCCTTTTTGGGGGATCTTCCCAAAGATGATCACCATCATCTTGGGAATGATAACGAACTTGGAAAACGGGCATAAATGCCCGTTTTCCAATTCGAAAACCGATCGGAAAAATCACTTCCGGAAATCATTTTCCAGGAAGTGATTTTTCATTCATTGGCAAAGATCAATAATGGTGATCAGAAGTGATCACCAAATTTTGATCTTTGTCACCATTTTTTTTCTAAGTCTTCGCTAAGTAGCAAAGACTTAGAAAAAATCCTATTTGTGAATGGAACTTTGAGTTCCATTCACAAATGTATAGTAAAAGCTGTCAGCATGACAGCTTGTGCTATACAGGTACTGCAGCATGATCTAAATAGAGATCATGCTGCAGTACCTCCACTAGACCACCAGGGGCAGCATCTTACCCTCTAAGGGAAGACCCCGGTGAAGCAGGAAGCTCAGTGATGTCACCGGGGTCTCCCTTTCCGGAAAGAAGATTTCCTCCTCTCCTTCTCCACGTGGGACCGTTTGCCGGGCTGCAGGTAGGGATATCTTCCGATCCCCCCTCGGATTTGGACACGACCGGGGGGGATCGAGGGGATCGAGGGGGCTAGGGGCAGTGGAATACTGCCCCCGATCGCCCCTAGCGGGCTGCAATTTTTTTGGGGGGCCACTTAAAGCCACAGATCGTATATCACGATCTGTGGCAGTTTGAGTATTCACTGCACAGATCGTGAATATACGATCTGTGGCAGGGAAAGGGTTAAATGGGATTCAGTTGTTGTACACATTGTTCTGACGAAGCTCCTGTGTGAGCGGAAACGCTCCCGCAATGATAGACTTAATCGTCTATAGCATTGGGGAATACTTAAGGTAAGGTTTCTGCTAGCGATATTAAATCGCCTATACATATTTTACCAGTACATTTCTCTACTGTTCCATGCAGAGGGATATTACAGCAGGTTTTGCCCCTTTGTCTGGAAACAATAGGAATCTTGTGCATCTCCTGTGCACGTAAAAAAGAAATCATGTATCTGTAATATTCAACAAATAAAGATAATAAAAATAAAGCTGTAAAAAAAGTATTTTTAAACACACTAACAAGAGAAACAAGTACCCCACAGAGCACTCACACGCTTTTGTCAGGCCGGCATTTATAGCCTAGGTGCCCAAACCAGTAATTAATGTCTGGACCTATTATAATTTAACTGGAGACATCATGGGATGATAAAAAATTAGATTTTTACAAAATATCATAACCCATTTCCCAAATAATAAACACTGCCCTTTAAAATACTTGTGTGTGAGCAAAAAAGAGTGGGTAGGAGCTGAAAATTCCTGCTTCACCTGGAAGGGTTAAACCCTACAAATCCGCCACAGGAATGATCAATCACAGAGGGGGAACACCTTCAAGGTAAGGATCTAGTAGTACAGAGAGTATTGATACACCCGCACTTCCAGCAACTACACTGTATATAAAGTTCATACACATCTAAATTTCAGGACTTACTTCTGCTATCCGGGAATTACGTAAGGGGCGGCTAACCCACAGTCTGTTGAACCCCTATGCACAGGTCAGACACTCCCACTCAGAATCTTCACCTGGATACTGCGCTCACACATTGGAGCTAAATGTCCCCAGGGTTGCATATCCGGATTCTCAGCCTGAGGAAGCTCACGTTTAGAGAGTAAAAGATCGTTGGTCCAGGTTTTTTTTGTGTGGTGAGCGGCATTCGAGGACGGATACAGAGAGAGGAATCCGGACATGCAACCCTGTGGACATTTAGCTCCAGTGGTAAGCAGAGTAACCAGGTGACATTCTGTGTGGGAGTGTCTGACCCGTGCATATGGGGTTGGGCACCTTTATAGGCTATAACAAAAGCGTGTGAGCTCTGTGTTCTCCTTTTAGTACTAGGCCAAACTGTTGCGTTTTTTTACGATTGCGCTTGCGATTTTACAAATCATTGACAACGGCCCCGCAAGCTTGGAGAAGACAAAGTTTTTTGCTAATTTATAGTTTTAGGGTAAAAAAAAAAAAAGGTGTGTGTATCACTTTAAGATTTTTTTTGTGTGCATTTCCCCTTTTTTTTGGGGATCATTCCCAAAGATGATCATCAAATCATCTTAGGGAATGATACCGAACTTGGAATACGGGCATAAATGCCCGTTTTCCAATTCGAAATCCGATCGGAAAAATCACTTCCCGGAAATCATTTTCCAGGAAGTGATTTTTCATTCATTGGCAAAGATCAATAATTTGGTGATCAGAAGTGATCACCAAATTTTGATCTTTGTCACCATTTTTTTTCTAAGTCTTCGCTAAGTAGCAAAGACTTAGAAAAAATCCTATTTGTGAATGGAACTTTGAGTTCCATTCACAAATGTATAGTAAAAGCTGTCAGCATGACAGCTTGTGCTATACAGGTACTGCAGCATGATCTAAATAGAGATCATGCTGCAGTACCTCCACTAGACCACCAGGGGCAGCATCTTACCTCTCTAAGGGAAGACCCCGGTGAAGCAGGAAGCTCAGTGATGTCACCGGGGTCTCCCTTTCCGGAAAGAAGATTTCCTCCTCTCCTTCTCCACGTGGGACCGTTTGCCGGGCTGCAGGTAGGGATATCTTCCGATCCCCCCCTCGGATTTGGACACGACCGAGGGGGGATCGAGGGGGCTAGGGGGGCAGTGGAATACTGCCCCCCGATCGCCCCTAGCGGGCTGCAATTTTTTTGGGGGCCACTTAAAGCCACAGATCGTATATTCACGATCTGTGGCAGTTTGAGTATTCACTGCACAGATCGTGAATATACGATCTGTGGCAGGGAAAGGGTTAAATGGGATTCAGTTGTTGTACACATTGTTCTGACGACAGCTCCTGTGTGAGCGGAAACGCTCCCGCAATGCTATAGACTTAATCGTCTATAGCATTGCGGGAATACTTTAAGGTAAGGTTTCTGCTAGCGATATTAAATCTGCCTATACATATTTTACCAGTACATTTCTCTACTGTTCCATGCAGAGGATATTACAGCAGGTTTTGCCCCTTTGTCTGGAAACATAGGAATTCTTGTGCATCCTCCTGTGCACGTAAAAAAGAAATCATGTATCTGTAATATTCAACAAATAAAGATAATAAAAATAAAGCTGTAAAAAAAGTATTTTAAAACACACTAACAAGAGAAACAAGTACCCCACAGAGCACTCACACGCTTTTGTCAGGCCTGCTATTTATAGCCTAGGTGCCCAAACCAGTAATTAATGTCTGGACCTATTATAATTTAACTAGGAGACATCATGGGATGATAAAAATTAGATTTTATTACAAATATCATTAACCCATTTCCCAAATAATAAACACTGCCCTTTAAAATACTTGTGTGTGAGCAACAAAGAGTGGGTAGGAGCTGAAAAGTTCCTGCTTCACCTGGAAGGGTTAAACCCTACAAATCCGCTCACAGGAATGATTCAATCACAGAGGGGGAACACCTTCAAGGTAAGGATCGTAGTACAGAGAGTTATTGATACACCCGCACCTTCCAGCAACTACACTGTATATAAAGTTCATACACATCTAACTTTCCAGGACTTACTTCTGCTATCCGGGAATTACGTAAAGGGGCGGCTAACCCACAGTCTGTTGAACCCCTATGCACAGGTCAGACACTCCCACTCAGAATCTTCACCTGGATACTGCGCTCACACATTGGAGCTAAATGTCCCCAGGGTTGCATATCCGGATTCTCAGCCTGAGGAAGCTCACGTTTAGAGAGTAAAAGATCGTTGGTCCAGGTTTTTCTTTGTGTGGTGAGCGGCATTCGAGGACGGATACAGAGAGAGAATCCGGACATGCAACCCTGTGGACATTTAGCTCCAGTGTGTAAGCAGAGTAACCAGGTGACTATTCTGTGTGGGAGTGTCTGACCCGTGCATAGGGGTTTGGGCACCTTTATAGGCTATAACAAAAGCGTGTGAGCTCTGTGTTTCTCCTTTTAGTACTAGGCCACACTGCTGCGTTTTTTTTGCGATTGCGCTTGCGATTTTACAAAATCATTGAAAACGCGGCAACGCAAAAAAAGCACGTTTTTCATTGCGATTGCGTTTTGCGTTCTGCATTTTTAATCGCAATCGCATGCGTTTTCCTATACTTATTGAAGAAATCGCAAGCGCAAACGCAACGAAAATCGCACATGAAATCGCATGCTATTGCGTTTGCGTTTGCGTTGCAGTGTGGCCTTGCCCTTAGTGTGTTTTACAAGCTGTATACCGTGAGCATATACTTTCACATATACTATACTAAAAATAAATTCTTTTAATAGTATACAAAAACATTTTTAAAAAGCAGTGCAGATAAATACATTTAAATATCTGTCTCCACAAGTTCAAAGAGGAAGAATGACTGAATCCTTCTGAATTGCTTTGTAAAGCTCTCTGTCATTGTGACTCAGAGGATATGTATTTTTTTTAGTCTTCTATATTTATACCCATCTGCATCATCCTTTACCACCTCACTTGTGTGTCCAACTGCAAGTAGGAGGAATCTCTAATTTGTGTTGCAAAAACTCAAGCAAAAAATAAAAAAAGCAGCCCAATTAAAACAGCATGCTGCCTCTGCCATTATTGTTTTTGGACTAGGTTAGATGAATAATTAGTGGCAAAGCCATATTTCAGTTCAGCAAGCAAACAAAAAAGCTTTGCAAAGTGTTGTTTTTAGAATAAACACATTTATGCTTATTTTTAATTTTCTAAAGTCATTCCGTGATAGCGACCACTTCAGAAGATTCTCAATGTACTTTTCTGTTGGTACGCTATATTTAAAAGGTGAATAGATTTACATAATTTCTCATTTGAAAAGCAGGGAAATCACTCGGCACAAATAATTTCTCATACTGCATTTGAAAAATTCAGTTTAATTCCAAGTCGAGTGAAACTTTGATGCAGTGGCATATGTTTTGCACATATTGGAACTTTAGCAGATGAGTGACAGCAAAAGAGAAAACATATCAGTACCACACACAAAGTCACATTACTGCAAAGTCAACTTGAGGGAAAGGATGTGGAAGATACCCAAGGCCAAAACATAACAGGTGCATAAAATATGCAGAAATCTGTTACGTGGGAGGATGAGGAAAAAAAAAAGCCATGAATACAGCTCATTCAGTGATAGGATGCTTTGTAGGCTGCAATAAGACTGATAGGATTAAAAAAATCTGTTTGGATTGTAGAAATGGGAAGATGAATCTATTCCAGATGCACTTAACTCTGCTAATGCCCCCCCTTTTTCAGGGTTACACTGTATATTTATGTTTACTGTACATTCTATATTCAAATTTGGTTTCTATTAATAGGCATAAATTATATTGGTGAGTAAAAATCTGTAATATTCTATAACAGTTTTGTAAAAATCAAAATAGGCCACATCTAAGTTGTGGAATTACACTTTTAGTTGTTAGAAACTGTCCGCGAGATTCAATAACAATAAAATAATTGCAAAACTCATGCTGCCCTGTTAGGTACCTGTAGTAGGCAAAGTCCGAAGTGGATAGTAAATGCGGAGGATACAAGAGAAGATGAAGAGAAGTTCAACAGACAAAATCCAAGTATAGAAGTCTGGCAGGCTAAGGTAAGACACAGGCAGCCGGGAGGTACACGATCAGGAGGCAGGAGAGTATTCAAAAACTCAAGCAAATGTACAAAACACAGTAGGCAGTCCAAGAGCTAAGAAGCAAACAAATCCAGAAACGAAACCACACAAACGGGCGTTAGGGCACAGGAAATGCTGTTATTTAAAAGGGACACTATACTGAAAAAATTACTTTGCCTCATCTTAATCTGTAATTGAATACATGTAAGTAGCACTTATTCTGATTTGTGTGTGTTACTGCATGCCTTCAATCCAGCACACATTTTGTTTAGGAGCAATAATCCTTAATCTTTGGAAATAATACAGCACGCCTGAAACAAATTCCCACTTGTTAAATTTTTCACTACCTCGTTGCCTGAAACTTAGCGTTGGAATGTATAAGGCTTTAATGCTTTTAAGTAGGTATATGTTTATTTATATAGCGCCACTTGGGGACGCAGCGCTGTACAGAATTAAAATACAATAGTCATACAAGGGGGATAAATACATAGATAGTTCAGTACATAAATATATAACTTATATAAATAGAAGTGCTAGGGCCATTACCTTTGCCACAAAAAGTAATATGGTCCCTGCCCAGTAGAGCTTACAATCTAGTTAGGTGGGTAACACACAGATAAAATGGAATGGGTATAAGTGAGACGTATGCAGTGCAAATAAAACAATCAAATACTGTGCTGGTTACCAGATAGGTAGGATGTAAGGCTAGATTTAACCTGCTGACTGAGGTTTCTTGATGTAGAGAGAGGGGAATAGAATTCCAGAGGATGGGAGCTACAAGAGAGAAAGGTTTAAGGCGAGAGGAAGCAGTCCGAGTGGGGGGTCTGTACAGGAGCTGGTTCTGCGAGGAGTGGAGGGTACGGGCAGGAACATATGGGGAGACTAAAGAGGTAATATAAGGAGGAGCAGCAGAGCGAAGGGATTTAAATTTTAGGAGAAGGATTTGTATACATTGCACTGTTTAACGGGGAGCCAGGCTGTTGTCCGGTACAGAGGAGATTTGAGAGATGGGAAGCCGGAGGACCAGAAAGTAGTAGCTTGCAATAGTCTAGACGTAATAGGATGAGAGCATGCATAAGCATAGCGGTGGTCGGGAGTCAATAATTACCCCTAGGAAGCGTGCAGATTGGATAGGGGAAATGGGGGTATTCTCAACAGAGATGGTGAAAGATGGGACAGGACCAGGTTTAGGTGGAAAAACGATCAGTTTAGTTTTAGAAAGGTTTAATTTGAGGTATTTGAGACATCCAGGAGGAGATGGCAAAGAGGCAGTCGGAGACACGTGATTGGATGTCAGGAGTTAGTGTAGGGGTGGACAAGTAGATTTGTGTATCGTCTGCATATAAATGATATTTGAAGCCAAAAGAGCTAATGACGGCTCCCAAGGAAATTGTGTAGAGGGAGAACAATAAGGGTCCAAGAACAGACCCCTGCGGGACCCCCACACCAAGAGGAACCGGAGAAGAGGGCGGGACCCCCACACCAAGAGGAACCGGAGAAGAGGTATTGTTAGCATAAGATACAGAGTACGTTCTGTCAGAGAGATAGGATAGAAACCAGGATGCCACTTCATTCTGAATGCACAAAGAGTGAAGTATACGCATAAGGAGGGAATGATCGACTGTGTCGAAAGCAGAGGAGAGGGCAAGGAGGATAAGAATAGAAAAGTGACCATTGGCCTTTGCAACCTGCAAATCATTTATAACCTTACACAGAATCCTGATTGCAAAGACTAATCGTTCTAGCAGTTTGGAGGCTATCGGTAAGAGAGAGACTGGGCGGTAATTGGCTAAACAAGAGGGGTTTAGTGAGGGCTTTTTTAGTTTGGGCTTAACATGGGCATGCTTAAAGACGGAAGGGAAAATTCCAGATGTAAGGGAGGCATTGAATATGTGGGCGAGTATAGGGGTAAGCACATGATTACATTGCTTCAGTAATACAGAGGGCATGGGATCAAGAGGACAGGTCGTGAGCAGATATGATAGAAGAAGGAACAAAAGATCCAAGAATAGCTGACGGGGGAGAGGGCAACATAATCTGAGTGTCATCCCTAGGACCAGATATCTGCACATGGATGGACTCCACTTTATGCTTAAAGTAATGCGCAAAATTCTGGGGAGAGTGCGGAGAAAGGAGAGGGTCAGCGGGAGAGGGGCACAGAAGGGAGTTGAAGATGGAGAACAGGCAATGTTAAACAATTTTAGGCTTAAAAAAGCTGTAAAAATTTGCTGTTAATTTGCAGCAACCAATCAGATGATACCTTTTTACTGGTCTAATTTTTAGGCAACATTTTTAGTCATGTGCTGCTTATATGTGCATGATTGCTGCTAGCCAATCTATACTGGGATCCACTGATCACTCTATTGTGGTATTTGAGTGGTGAAACTGTGTCAATCACATTATGTTTGACTGAAGATCTTCACTGCATGGCTGATTGGGTTTAGCCAGAAGCTTATAACCCAGAGGTAAATGTATGCTACTCAGTGCTTGAAAGGGACATTGTTAACTGTGCATCTTCATCCCACAGTATGCAATGATGTCTAGCGAATTTTACAGTTTCACAAAGACTTTAGCTGTGAACACTGTTAGCACTGTTCTTCTAAATCAATAGAAAGAATATGCACTTAGGTGTAATAAACCTGGTTAAAGAAATTAATTTACTTCCCAATTATTTAAAACACGTGCCAAGGAATTAAGCATATGGTTATTATTTAGTAAATGTATTACAGGGATATATAGGAAATGTTTACACTATTGCCCTGTAATCTATCTATCTATCTATCTATCTATCTATCTATCTATCTATCTATCTATCTATCTATGTTTTTATCTATCTGTTTCTATCTATCTATCTATCATCTATCTATCTGTCTTCTATCTATCTATCTATCTATCTATCTATCTGATCTACATCTATCTATCTATCTACTATCTGTTCAAAATAGTGTGCACTCTACCTTCTTGGCTCTTTGCAGCCTTGCTTGGGTCTTCCAGTCTGGATCCCAACACTGTAGTAATGCAATGTATCTTGGAGCACTCACAGGTCTTGTGAAACAGCTGTTTGTTCACATATAATAATAAACATATTTGTCCACTAGACTTGTGGAGTGCTCCGAGTTACATTGTATTACTATCCTCTCTCTATCTATCTATCTACAATCCCAAAATAACATGTGAGTGGGACCATCCATTGTACACCCCCCCTAGCTGTGCCTTAACCCATCCAGACGTGTCCAGAGACTGCCCAAGCCCCTACCACCGTGGAAAAGGGCAGTGGTCCAGGTTGCCATCCTCAAAATGGAATGTCATACACCAGCACACCAGGAAAGGGTCTATAATCTAATAAGGGAGCCATTTTCAGCATATTGAAAAAATGTTGTTAAATACCAACCAATAGTGCTACTAACCAAAGTTACAATATACATGGTTTTATCAATATTTTCTATGATCCACCTTTATAGAAAAGTGCACTCTAAGTATTCAGTTCAAAAGCTCAATGTATTAATAAAAAAATGGTGTTTAAGTATTTTGCAGTAAACCTTTTCATGTTATTTCAAGGCTTTGCAAAAATGCCCCAACTGTAAAATCCTAAAATGAAGAGCACAAAAAGCAGTCCTATGTTTGTGGAAATGCATTAATCAAGAGATTTGATTTCAACAAGAGCTTTAGGTATATCTATATCATCACAATACACAAAGAAAAATAGATTCCATGCAAACTGTACCAATCCCCCCTTTGTTAGAAACATACTTACTTTTCTAAAATATTGACTTATTTTTTAATGGATTATAAAGGCTTTGATCAATCATGTGTACCTTTGAATAAACAATAGTAACATTAAACCTATAAGTGAACAATCATCTCCTATATATCACTGTACTTATCTGGGAAAATTCTTACGAATTCTGATTTTATTATCTTGTCCATTATCTGAATGATTTAATTTTGTTTGAATTGTGTACTTTGAACATACATAATCCCCCAGATATTAAATACAGCCTTGCAATTCTCTCTTCTCCGAACCAAAACCTAATGCGTCAATTATGTCGATTTACCCTTCTTTTACCAGTAATGAAATGCAAACAAAAACTACATTAAAATTGACAATTCAGTGGGACACACGCCAGTCTGTCTGACATGGACAAAGCCAAAAGATGTGTTAGCTTTCTTTTCTCCACATTCAGTATTTTAACACAGGGATGGGCAAATACATTTTCGAGGGCCGCATGAGAAACTGGACTGTCATGAAGGCCATAAACAATGCTGTTATCCTTGGGACTAGCCTGTTTTTACCCAAGAAATAACAGTATTGTTTACTATAAGATTGTTGTTTAAGGTTGTTTTGTCTATTCAATGAATTATAACATTTTACAATTATACAAGAGTTTTTTTTATATTTGTATTTTTATATTATATTTGATAGAGGTCCTTGTTTTGTGTCTCCTCGTCTAAAATGACACTTAACTGCCACTCCAATAATTCTATACATGAATATTTGTTACATAGTCATATTTAACAATATTTATTATGCACTTAATCTACAATATTTTACTCACTTTACCAGTGTATTTATTCTTTTATATGCACTTAGCACTTTATATATGACCACTAGAGGACCTATGTTCCTGTGTTCCTGTCTATATAGTTTGATTACACTCTCTGAAGAAGGCAATCTGCCGAAATGTCACGTAAATTTTTGTTTGATTCACTTAAGACTGGTGTGCCCAGCTATATTTTTACTTAGGCTATAAAATAAGTTATTTTATCTAGCAACAAAAACCTGAAAGGAGCAATATTGTAGTGGCAACCCAAGCTGATTGAGAAAGGGATGTATATCTGTTTCTAGTAATTAACTTCATTGCTAATTGACAGGGTGTAGAATTGTTTTAAATACCAAAGTGAAAGGAAGTTCAAATCTTAAAAAGGTTAGCCATGTCCAACGACAAAGCCACACCCGCTTTAACATGGAAATAATCAAGGGCGGCATTCAAAGGCTCAGACAGCAAAGAAGTGCCCTTGTTAGTAGTTGTCTTAGATACTCTGCTTATG
Organism: Hymenochirus boettgeri; assembly: GCA_019447015.1. Classification (NCBI taxonomy): domain Eukaryota; kingdom Metazoa; phylum Chordata; class Amphibia; order Anura; family Pipidae; genus Hymenochirus; species Hymenochirus boettgeri. The sequence goes on along the minus strand of CM033473.1, from coordinate 206,401,213 downwards.
ATGTGTTTTCTGTGATTTGTCTTTCAGATTTTCCTTTAGAAATAGAAAAACCCATGCGATTGCGCAAAGAAAACATGAACTTCAAATGCCAATTGCATGCGCAATCGCATCGCACCCCAAAACACGCGTTTTGGTGCATTTCCACTCACGATTGCAGATAGGGGGAAAAGCTAGTGTGGCCTAGCCCTAGCTATGATTTTTGCCTGCTCCATTTATACTGTGCTAATGTGTTATTTCCCTCCAACTGTCAGTTATGCATCTGTTTCCTTTGTTTGTTCTTGGCAATTCCAAGTCTTCTGACCACAACTTGTATTGTTGCACTTGATTCATTAGCAGCTTTGTATGGTGGGCATTGCTTGTTTTCCAGCAAATGGGGGGCTTGTCTGTATGCTTAGCACATGGTGGAAATTGAAGTATATCAGTTAAAGAGAGACTAGAGTTGACAGAGCATTACAGATACAGTAAAGAATGAATCAAAGGTTTTCCTATTAAAAGGTTTTCTCACTTTTTTGAAAGCTGTGTTTTTTATGTTTCCATGGTACTCAGTGTACAACAATTTAAGCCATTCCTTAATGCACCTCACACCTTCACCTACTGGTCTTCAAGTGTGTATCCTAATGAAAGGTATTTCACAGAAAGAAAACCTTTTTGAGAAATGCTTTGCTGATGTTAATACTTCTATTTATATATAACCTACCCCTGTAGTGGATTTCTATGGGAGGAACTGTAAATTATAGCCTTATAATCTTACAGTTCCAAGAGGGGAAGGAAACCAGAAGCCACAAAGGGGTAGGTTATATAATAATAATGCCACCCCAAACTGTAAATTAAAGGGATATTAGAGGTCACCTTGGAGTTCAATGCCCTGTATAAAGGCACCGGCCTGTGGCCTCGTACTTTTATATGGTCCAAAACTCCTCAGTGACTTCTAATATCCTTATCATTTACAGTTGGGGGTACATTATCCACTATATATATATATATATATGTATAATTTTATTTATAAAGCGCCATAATGTATACATATAAAATACAGAGTATGCAATCAAGAGGATAAGTGCAAGCAATTATACAGATAAATAAAATGAAAACAATTTCATACATAGGTTAGGAACACAACTGCATATATAAATTATGAATAAACTAATATAAGTGCAGCATGCCATGACCCATTAGGAATGAGATCCCTGCCCCGAAGAGCTTACAATCTAAATGGATGGGACAACATCAGATTCTAGTGCTTGAGATGGCTAACAATCATTTGTTTTGCTGGTGCTCAGAAAGGTAGGATAACAGTCCAGATTTGAGTATTAAAGGAGAACTTAACCCAATTTTTTATTCTCCAGAATCGGAACCCCTCCTCCTAAAAACACCATTAAGCTATAAAATACAACTTCATTAAATTGTATTAAAGGGCAACTGTGGTCTCAAAACAAGTTAGGGTTAAATGTAAGTCTGCAGTATATCCTTTACACTGAGCCAACAATAAAATCTCTGGCTGGAGCCTGTGAGAAATTACATTGGGGTGAATGTTCAAACTTCTTGCTTCCAGTAGGTTGAGTGACATCCCCTGAACTCTTTTAACCCGGGGGAGAAGCATGCTCGGTTAAGACTTATTGCTTTGATCAGGAAGTACCTGAGGAAAAAATAGACAGTTGAGAAGGGGAGCCTATTAATGCAGACAGGCTGGTCAATGGCTAAAAACAGGAAGAGTTCAACCAGGAAGTTACATTGCCAGCAATAACTTCTCACACATTTTATCTAGAGATGTGATTTAGGTTTTATTTTGAAGGTGTGATGGAAGGCTTTTTATATAATTATTACTAGTTTGGAAGAATTTGAGACCACAGTTACCCTTTAAAGTAAATGTAAGCCTGTTAAGAACTGTGCAGTGTCAGACCACACCTCCTGACCTCAGTCACATGCTCCTTGCTTTATCTGCCCTGTAAAAGGATTGGCTAGAGATTATTAATGGGTGTGACCAACTGTAACAAGTTTCTGCCATAGCTAAGGACTGAGCGTGTGCAGAAGATATGGTCGTTGACCAAACTGTGTGATACTTGAATGCTGTGAAGTTAAGCACAAATCATATGTTATTTAGGTAAATTTCTCAGCGCACGTATCAAAATGAGAGGTAAACATAGATTACTGTTTTTATATTATGGTGTTCTGCCTTCTGGTTCAGTGTTGTTCTGTGGCTTTAGTTGTCCTTTAAAGGTTAAAAGTAGAGATAAGATCCGAGCCTATTTTCTATAATTATCGAACGTTCGAGGATTATCGAAAATGGCATTGAACGTTCGATAATCCTCGAAAATATGATCGGAGACTCAAAAGTAGCTCCGATCGTATTTTCAAAGGGTTATCAAACGTTCAATGCTAATTTAGAAAATTATCAAAAATAGCCCAAACATTAGAAAGTAATCGAAAATTCATTCCATTTTTGGATTTTTGGATCTTCGGGATTTTCCCAAGATCCGGAATCCAAAAACACAATGAAACTGGTGAGTTTCGGCTTCTCTAATAAAGAAGGTATTGAATATGATTCTTTTGTTGATGAGAAGCCACCCTGTGGACTAAAGTATTGGGGTTGAGGGTTCTCTTTGGAGGACAGTGACATGATCCAAGCTGCTGAATTTAAGATAGACTGGACAGATGACAGGCCGGGAGTCCAAGTAGCAGAATGTTACAAATGGTTGCTATTTTGCATGGGGTTCTTAATAAATATAAAATAACACAAAAGTTAAGTTGATGGAAATTAATTAGTTACAGGAAATAATTTTTAAAATGTTGATGCCAACTCATACATCAATTATAAAAGCTGCCATCTCTTTAAGATGGAATCTTTAAGGATACGTTACTGGTCTTGTTACTGGTTTGCTGAATGTTAAGCTCCGCCCTCTGAGATTTCCTCTGCTTTCTCCTGCTTACATTCAGCAACCAGTAACAAGATGTCATCAACTTTCAAGGCACAAGGTAGGCTCTGGAGGGGCATAGGTAAAAAAAAAAACATGGCAACAGTATTTTTAAGCTGCAGCTCTCAAATGAACATAACTTGTTTACAGTGCACTTATCCTTTAACACGTTCAAGATTTGGAGTGGATTACACCTATTGTCGATGCATAGAGAGAAGCTATTGGCTTGGTGCATTGTATTAAGGGGTAATAGAGAGCGATAGCAGCTTTCTATATTGCCCCTTACTATATATGTAAGCTCTTTGGGGCGAGATCTCATTCCAATGTGTCATGGCTTGTTACACTTATATCATTAATACATAATTTATATTAGGCTTTTTAACCTATGTATCAAATTGTATTTTTAATAATAAATTTTTTATCTATCTGTATAATGGCTTGCACTTATCCCCTTTTTGTATACTCTGTATTTATAATGTACAGCGCTGCGTACCTAAGTGGCGCTTTATAAATAAAATTATACGACTACATATTTCTTCCATGAATAGCTCCCCTGGATGAGTACTATGTCTTGACCCACGATCTTCACATATTTGGTGCTTCTTTCTTTCTTTTGAGAAGCTTCCCCTAATCTTTGTACCCAATGTGGTTAAAAGAGAAACAAAACCAACAGGGTTATTCAATAAAAGTTCTTATCATTATAAATGGTGCTAATTTTGCCCAACCAATCAGATGTTAGCTTCAAATGTTAAATAAGATCTGATTGGTTGGGGCAAAATTAGCACTATTTAAACGATAAGAACTTTATTGAATCTCCCTGCAAGTGTTTACCATTAAAAATTCAAACAGTATTTTTAGAAATACTGCTAAAAATGTAATCTGGTGATATTGTTTAATTCATTATCTCCCCACTTTTTCCCCTTCTTTCTCTTTTACTAACCTACCTCCTTCCCTAATTTTTTAAAACTTTTTTAGCTATTTGGTCTTAATACTGTATGTTCTCTGATAAAATGCATTATTAAAAAGCCCTCAGCTAAATTGCCTTCTGTTGAGATAATGAGGCAGGTAGAATGGACTCTGATCATTACTTTTGTACAGCATGTCTTCTCATTACAAGTCCTGACTGAAAAGGGAAAGGGGTGTGTACAGATGGAATGACAATTGTATCTTTAGGTAAGTATTCCAGCAAATCTAATGTACAGCAAGCATTCTAGGGCCTCACCCCAAGTTCATTAAATGGGCCAAAAAAGAAAGGGTTTGTTAATATTATTGATCTTTGAATCTATTTTATTCCAAAACATTTTAAAGAAACCTTACCTTTTTGTATTGTAACTGGTCATAGATTGCTTCTTGACTGGTAAACTGAAACATACTAAAAATACTGTAATAAAACCCCAATACCCGTATTTAGCTCCTTTTTATTACACAAATTTGCTGAAATCTTTAATAGCAGAGATTTAGTATTGTAATGCTTTCGAATTCTTTAGTTGTATTCTACCTTTAGATTAATTGGCACTTCAATCTGCTGATTTTAACAACATTTTTACAAGAATTATTTAAATTATTTATTATTACTCTCATAGAAAGAGTCTTTGTTGGAGAATAAATTTAGTTAGAGAGGAATATACTTCAGAGAATGTGCAATTATTGCAGGGGGATCTAGATAGATTGTCACATTGGGCTGCTAAGTGGCAGATGAATTCAATGTTGAAAAATGTAAGGTGATGCATTTTTGGACTTAAAAATCCTTGTGCTGCTTATACTATAAATGGATCTGTGTTAAGTGAATCCCTGTTGGAAAAGGATATTGGGGTTTTGGTGGATAACAAGCTTAAAGGTAGCAAGAAGTGTCAGGCAGCAACAGCTAGAGCCAGCAAGATACTGTCTTGTATAAAGAGAGGTATGGATTCAAGGGAGAAAAATGTTATTCTCCCTCTTTACAAAGCATTGGTAAGGCCTCATTTGGAATATGCAGTGCAATTTTGGAATCCTGTGTTAAAAAAAAAGATATCTGGGAAATGGAAATGGTTTAGAGAGGGCAACTAATTAATAAAGGGAATGGGGGAGCTTGAATATGAAGACAGATTGGATAGTTAAGACAATTAAGTACAATAGAGAAAAGGCGCTTGCTGAGGATATTACTGTGTATAAATGCATTATACATATCTATTGATCACCAAAAGACATGTCAGAGGACACATGGACATCCCTTAAAGGATAAGTACACTCTAAATCAAATGCATTATATTTGGAAGCTGCAGTAATCTTTTTTTCTAGGGCCTCCTAAGTCTACCTGTGAAGCTCTGAAGTTCCTGACATCTTGGATTGTGCTTGTCCTGCCTTTAGCTCCGCCCCCGAGATTTTCTGACTCTCCTTCTTGTGATGGTCTATGAAAGTGCGTCCCGTTACGCCGGTGCAACGTCCCGCCATTGCGTGTGACGTCAGCATGGGCATGAATGCGTGCGCGGCGTGACATCATTGCGGTGCGCCATGCTTGCATGAACTGTGCACGTGCTGATGTCACAGCCCACGCGCCATGACGTCACACAGCAGCGTGCACGTGCAAAAAGACGCGGAAGCCGGGATGTTCATTTTGGATCCGTGCGATGGATGTCCATTGAGTGGTTCGCATTAGGAGGAGGAGTCTGGAAATTTTCGGCGGTCTCTGGCCTTAGTTTCGTTTCGGTGGATGTCGGGTGAGAGAGATCAGTGAGAAGTGGTGTAGGAGGGTCGGTACACTGAATTAGTTCTGTGGAACACTTGATATCGCTTAAGGTATTATTCACATTTGTTTGGACTCTGTAAAGACTTATTTCAAGAGAAGAACTACTGTCCGGAGATTTTGTTGTTCCACATGGTGCATGGGATTGCACTTATATTATTACATATTATATGTACTGTAGAGGTAGGGACCCTTTATACCGATAATAAAGAAGTTCCTGTAAGCTGCACTTACATATAGCACACATTTTTTTGAAAAATAGCTTTTTTCTTCACAATCACAGCTTAGGATCTGTACCTTTTGTACGCTACACTTGTTACCTATTTACTTACATATTATATGTGTTATATTGATGATTTACTGTTTTATTAAAGGAATAATCCAATTATATCTGATGTTTATCTACCCCTTATTACTTACTTTGATCTATTATGTCTTTATCAACCTGTCACATGTCAGATTTGCATAGCCTAGTAAGAAATAAGCAATATTTTGACTTTCGTATATGAAGTATACCGTTCCCATCTAGAAAGATTCTGTTTAAATACTGAAAGTTAGAAAAATCTTTAGCTCACATCCTTGCAGCTTCTTTTTGATTTCTTACTAAAGAATATCCAAAACTAATGGACACTGCAAAAACCCAGGAGATATTAACAGGGTTATTCAATAAAAGTTCTTATCGTTTAAAATGGTGCTAATTTTGTCCCAACCAATCAGATGTTATTAACATTTGAAACTAAAATTTGATTGGTTGGGGCAAAATTAGCACCATTTTAAACGATAAGAACTTTTACTAAATAAACGGCTATCTATCTATCTATCTATCTATCTATCTATCTATCTATCTATCACTGCTATCTATCTATCTATCTATCTATCTACCTATCATCTATCTATCTATCTATTTATTATCTATTTATCTATCTATCTATTTATTATCTAATTATCATCTATCTATCTATTATCTATCTATCTATCTATCTATCTGTTATCTATCTATCTATCTATCTATCTATCTTTCTATCTATCTATCATCTATCTATCTATCTATCTATCTATTATCTATCATCTATCTATCTTTTTATCTATCTATTTATCTATCTATCTATTATCTATCATCTATCTATCTATTATCTATCATCTATCTATCTATTATCTATCTATCTATCTATCTATCTATCTATCTATCTATCTATCTATCTATCTATCTATCTGTTTATTATCTATCTATTATCTATCATCTATCTATCTATATATCTATCTATCCATTATCTATCATCTATCTATCTATTATCTATCTATCTATCTATTATCTATCTATCTATCTATTATCTATCTATCTATCTATCTATCTATTAATTATCTATCTATCTATCTATCTATCTATCTATTATCTATCATCTATCTATCTATCTATCTATCTATCTATCTATCTATCTATCTATTATCTATCATCTATCTATCTATCTATCTATCTATCTATCTATCTATCTATCTATCTATCTATTATCTATCTATCTATCTATCTATCTATCTATCTATCTATCTATCTATTTATTATCTATCTATCTATTATCTATCATCTATCTATCTATCTATCTATCTATCTATCTATCTATCTATCTATCTATCTATCTATCTATCACTGCTATCTATCTATCTATATATCTATCTATTTATTATCTATCTATCTATCTATCTATCTATCTATCTATCTATCTATCTATATATCATCTATCTATCTATTATCTATTTATATATCTATCTATTATCTATTTATCATGTATCTATCATCTATCTATCTATCATCTATCTATTTATTATCTATTTATCATCTATCTATCTATCTCTTTATGTATTATCTATCCATTTATCTAATATCTATTTATCAAATATCTATTATCTATCAAATATATATCAATTATCTATCTGTCTATCATCTATCTATCATCTATCAAATATATATTATCTATCATCTATCAAATATCTTTTAACTATCTAATAGTTAAATAGACTAATATCTATATATCAAATATTTATCTATCAATCATATATTATCTATCTACCTATCATCTATCTATCTATTATCTATCTAATATCTATCATCATCTATTATCTATCTAATATATATCATATATCTATCATCTATCTACCTATCATCAATCTACCTATTATCCATCTATCTACCTATCTATCTACCTATCATCAATCTACCTATCATCCATCTATCTACCTATCTATCTACCTATCATCTATCTATCTATCTATCTATCTATCTATCTATCTATCTATCTATCTCTTCTAGGCTAAGGAATGCGTGGAACCATTACGGCGTGATCGGCGAATTTCCGGATATTTTTTCCCATAGACTATATGGTAACATTCCTCAAATGTGGATATTTAAGAAAAAAAAAAAGTTTTTTATGGTCATAAATACAAACGGTGATACCCCCAACCCCCCACATCAGACACAGGTACACCCACCTACTGACCTACCTTTCCATTCCCATGGAAGCCATATTTAAGGGTACTAAAGTCAAAAACTAATTTAGATTTATCTGAATAAAGATAGTTTTATGGTTGAAACACAAAAAAGACATACCCCCTCAACCAGACCCAGGACACACCCTACTGATCTACTTATCCATTACTGTGGCACCTACTAGAAGGGTAACTACAAGTCAAAAAGGCAAACTTTAAACAATAATTTAAAAAGTTTGTTTTTAAACCCCACACGTGACACATGTACCACACCTACTGATCTACTCTATGGCACCATACGTAAAGGGTAACTAAAGTTTAAAAAAATGAATTTTGGTCATAATCAAAAGTTTGGTTTTTTAACTTCCAACCTAGATCCAGGTACACAACACTACTGACCCCCCCTTCCATTTCCATGGCAGCATATTTAAAGGATAGAGTAAAAAAAACATACCCCATTTTGACACATCATCAAAAAAAGTTAGTATTTTATCCCCCAACCTATATTTATCCCTTTTACTTAAAGGGTAAGTAAAAAACAACAATGTCCTCTTCATTGGCTTATGAGTTTCAAAATCTGCCGCACAAACACACAAATTCCCTTCCAAAGCGGTCTTTCAAGCCAAATTAAAAGTTTATAATTAAACTTTCCCTTTCTAGTTGTGAGGGGTGTACCAGAGTTTTATAGTGGAATGTAGATTTTGATGGTCAAAATTACTCATCAAACAAGGATGTAGGAGGATTTCGAATGTTCTTCAGGCCTCGAACGCCGCTTCTGAAAACCCCTGAACAGCCCGAGATTTCCCGAAAATGGCAACTCGTGGATGCCAAATGGGCAAATCCCACGGCCGGATGTCGGGGTCCGCAATTCGAAACTGTGACCCCCCTTCCTGGGTCCTTACAAGGAACTTGGTGGCCCGGACAAGGGCCCCTTTGTGGCTTAAGGGTCCCACAGCTTGAACTGAGATCCCCCGTCCCCGCCCTATCAGGGCCCTGTGGCTAGAAATAAAAGAAATATGAGAAGAGAGAATAAGGACTGTGTGGATGTATAGCAATATTTGTATTACTTTGAATTTTAAAATAATTTTGTTGCAATTTGTGAACTGATTCATTTGAGACACTTGCCTGCAAAATACTATTGGGAAGTAATATAGATAATTACATACACCAAGCTTGTTGTTGTCCTAATTGGACTTATGGATTAACTCACCTGCAGAGTTACCTATTAAACAGAGAGTGATATTCTTACCATGATATAAAGGGAGATTCCCTTTCTGTTAATAAAGCTCCTAAAGTAAGGTTTTAGTATAAGCAGCTGCACTTTCAGCATGGCCCCATCTAGTACATGTAAAAATCAAATCAAAGCCGCACAACCAACCCCATTAAGGATAAGTTTACTGCAGTGCAGTTCCCAAACGCCAGCTGCGTCTCACATATACATTGTAAATCAAAGCAGACAGCACATGCAATTATTCCAAACATTGGATTTTAAGGGTACTTAACCCATTTATTCAAACCACAACACACCACTAACTGTAGTGGATCAGAGTGGAGTAAATAATTCTGGGTTGAACAACTCGGAAAGGACTAGAGTTTTCTGCAAGCCTATATAAAGAGATTGCAAACCTCCACGAGCTCAGAAGTCACGCAGTAGATGGCGGAAGAAAGAAGATGTCGGATGTCGGTAACATTGGCCTCATTGAGGCGAGCCGGAGATAACCCCTGGCAGCAGGGGTACTTCTTGGTCGGTGGCCTCGTGGAGCTGGTGTCACGAATGGAAGAACGAGACGCCGACCCAAGGGCTCCCGGTTCAGCTGCAGGACCCCCAACAAGTGCCACAAGGGCCCCTCCAAGGGCCAGGGAGGGTGTCCCCGTTTTGAGCTACGGGACCCCTTAAACCCCAAAGGGCCCTTCAAGGCCCCCAAAGGCACTTATATGTTGCTAGGGAGGGGGGTCCCAGTTCGAGCTGTGGGACCCCTTAAGCCCCAAAAGGGGGCCATCTAGCCTTACATCCTACCTATTTGGTAACCAGCACAATATTGATGTTTTATTGCACTGCATACAGTACGTCTCACTCCAGCACTTATCCCATTCCATTGTATTTGTATGTTTACCCTCCTAACTAGACTGTAAGCTTACTCCGGCAGGGACCCTCCTTTCCTCTAGTGGCAAGCTCTAGCACCTTCCTTTAATATTATGTACTGAACTATTAGGCATTTGTTCCCCTTGGATGTTGTTGAATAGTTATTATAAACGCTCTTTGGGACGCATCGCTGTACAGTAACAAAATTCCAATAAAGTCATACAACATTGTATTTTGGTACTGTGCAGTGGCGCTTTATAAAATAACCAACGTACAACATACATGTATACATACTGCTACTGTGTGGAGCATGATTAAGTGCCAATAAACACTTTTTGCACTAAAGCATGTGTGTGCTATCACTAAATTACTTAAAGGAGAATTAAAGTGCGTATAAACTTTTTTCAAAACAGTTTTAAAAAGAAAAGTACCTGGGGCAGGGAGGTAGGATTGGTACTTTCTACCTCCCAATTCATTTTTATGATAAGTGGCAGCATGAAGAAAACTGCTTCTGCCAGGCTTCCTTGGATGCTTCAGCCTATCTTATAAAGAAGGCTCAGGGCCATAACCTGCAGATGAAAACTGTTGTGCTGTAGCTCCTCAACAAAGCAATATTGGAAGTTGGGAACATCAATCCTACCTCCCTCCCAGGTACTATTTAGTTCTAAAAAGACATACGTACCAGTATGTCACAAAATGTACTATGCCACCTTTAAGAGAAAAACTATATAAATAACACACAACTGCAGTATGCCAAAACGTGTAGTAAGCTCCCTCTGCTCATACTACGATCTAATAGAAAACACATGTTGAGAGACTTAGATGACCATTAGAAATAGGATCCACCTACAAGTCCAAAAAGTGACCTCACCTGGCAACAGTTAAAACCACTGGTTGTAAAAATCCATAAGAGCTGGTACACTTGTAACCGGTTTATATTACCGGTACCGGTTTTATTTCTTATAGCATTGTATATACACCTACAGAGCAGGATTATATCTATGGTTATGATATCAAATTTTGATATAGGTTGCATCTCAAAATTCCAGTTTTATCACCAATTGTAGTCACAATAGGTCCCACATAGGATTAGGGAAGAAGCCTTAGACAAAGTCTGCTAGAAAAAAAAGCAGATCAGTCAATATCAGTTGAAGTGTATCCTAAAGACAGAATCCTAGACCTTTATCTGGCAAGAAAGTTCATTTTTTGAGGATATGATTTTGAAAGATTAATTATCGCTAGGTCTGTTGTATTCAAAAGACATGATCCATTAAACGTCAGCACCTCTAGTGTTCTCAAGGGAGGGAGCATGTGGCGGTTGCCATTTATTAAACATATATCGGGGCTGTAGCCATTATATACCACACTGCTCTTATAATCATGTGTGTCCCTGGTCTTTTTTTTTTGCACTTCTCCATTCTTAGTATATCCAGTAATTTTATTATCCAATTCTGTTTTTTAATTTGCAAATCATACAAAATCTGCTCCCTTTTTTCCGGCAGGACATATTGAATCAGATTTAAAGTTTATTGTACGTGAGAAAATCTCTCATGCCAAAAATATGGGGAGAATGTGGAACTGACTTGTGTGATAGAAAGGTGGATTAGAATTTTTGAAATCTTTATATTCTCAGGGTTTAAAAAAACATTTTGATCTTCATTATTTTGTAACAATTTTAGCTTATAGTAAGGTGATCTGTCTTTGGCATCTCCTCATACAGTGTCCTATTTGTGTACAGTATTTAAATTTATATTGTACATCCCTTTAATTGTGGGACTGGGGACAGGATATGTGCTTATATATACTGTAATGTTGGAAGTAACTGATGTTATATTTTATATCCTGCTATGAGACATGCATAGTTTCCTAGCTTGATTAAGGGGATTTGCTCTCCCCAAACATCATTATATAGACAGTAGGCTACAAATAATATAATGAATTGTGTATTGGAATGCGATGTAGACTTTCGGCTAGGTCTTCACTAGAACACCGGCATCCACCTGATCTATTCTGGAGTCCTTATTTAATATTATATGGGGCCCAGGAATTTACATTGATTATCTTTTCTTTATATCTTTGAAGGTTCTCATTCATCCAGGTCATGGTATATCTGTTGTATTCTGATTGAGAAAGCAGTCGGATGACTAGCGAAACGTCTTCAAGAACTACATTTCAAGTCCCGTTGATCTAATTGAATACAACAGATATTTTCTTTATATAAATATTTGACCAGATCCTTAGCACTGTAATTTAGCTAAATGTGGCCGTAACCCATGAAATTTTACAGAATTTGTACTGACAGATCACATTGGTATCTGTCCGCACAAATGCTGGGGAACCGCATACAATGTCGTGCGGCCATACATGTGGAACGCGGGATTTACCCATTATCCTTCGTATTATGGCCCCTTAAGGAATGGTTCCACAGACCTGTGTTTGTTCCACCCATGGGCCTTTAAATAGTCCTATGCCTTTAATATAAAGCACTGGATGGGTGGCCTCTTCCCTCATTTTAAAAAGCCAATGGTATGGGGGGAGTGAGATGAGAAAGCCTGCTATATTTGATGCAGTGTGAAAGTATGAAATATCAAAATTTTGCTAATCATACCGTAATTGAAGTAAAAAAGTTAGGACCATCCAGACTGGGGTTACCTTGACGTGGTTGAAAGGCTTTTTATTCATGTATACTAAAACCCCTTTGTTATAATGTATGCCAGTGTGCAGATTCATGATATTGTATGGGGCCCAGGAATGTGCATTAATTATATATATAATATATATATATTATATTTAATATAATTCAGGCCAAAGAAGGCACTCCAACTAAACATAATCAACGCCCGGGTGCAGTTCAGTAAGATTCAAGTCTAGATTAGGAACACACTCCGGGTCTTCTCATTTAAAAAATGAATTTTAATCACCAGGTTACGCGTTTCCGCTCACCCAGGAGCCATCGTCAGAACAATGTGTAACACAACTGAATCCATTTAAAAGCCCATAGCCCCACCCCCATGTCATCACTTGCACCCATGGATCACATTTCACCATCTTAAAAACATTATATATAAAACAAAATAAATATTACAAATAGATATACAATTAGGGAGTATATATACCTGGCTCGCTGCACTCTAGAGCATAGCACACCCTCCTGGACCGGGGCTCGGCCCCTACATTGTAAACAAGGACTCCGTACTCCGAGATATGTCGCCGCCCAAGCCCAACACTACTCGCTTACCTCTCGCGAGGGCTGTTGCTAGGCAATACAAGAGAGCAGCAACGGAACAGATCATCGCTAGGCACAGAGGGTACCAAGTCTCTCCAACCACCCGGAAGTGTCCGCGAGCTCAGACGTACCTCTCCCTATCTCTAGAGACATGCATACAAATAGCCAATATCGCCTAACTTGGCATCTTTAGTATAAGTTAGGCCGATATTGGCTATTTGTATGCATCGTCTCTGAGATAGGGAAGAGGTACGGTCTGAGCTCGCTGGAACACTTCCGGTGGTTGGAGAGACTGTGTACCCTCTGTTGCCTAGCGATGATCTGTTCCGTTGCTACCTATCTCGGGGTTACGGAGTCCTTTGGTACACTGTGGGGCCGGGCCCGGTCCAGGAGGGTGGCTATGCTCTAGATGACAGCGAGCAGTATATATACCCCTAATTGTAATATCTATTTGTATATTTATTCTGTTTTATATATAATTGTTTTTTAAGATGGTGAAATGTGATCCACATGGGTGGAAGTGATGACACGGGGGTGGGGCTATGTGGGCTTTTAACCCTTTTCACTGCCAGGGATTTTCTTTTTTTTTTTTTTTGCGTTAACTGCCAGAAGAATTTTCAGGATTTTGCCCTCAATCGCTTAGACTAATTTTTACAGTAGGAAACCTTGCGTAAATCAGGATATTATACATTTGTTTTTTTCAGCCAAAGTCTACTTTAACATGGGTAACAAATTTTGTAACTTTTCTGGAAATTTTACTGGAATTATGGGTAAAATATGTAAAAAAAATGAAAAATGTGCAAATTTTTCATGGTTTTCCCATTTTTACTTAAGTTATCTTAAGGTTTACACACAAAAATCTTACTGTTTCTAAAAGTCAGATACTCCCGAGTACAACGATACCAATATTGTAGGTACCCAACTTTTCCTGTACAGAGACCCCCCCAAACTAAAACTGCACCTCCTAGAATATTACACACCAAATTAAAATTATAACCAACTACTGACAGTTAACATAAATATCTACATTACCTAAAATATCCCCACAGGAGATATTTTTAGAAACTACATACCCACAAGTTTTACGAGTGAGGTAAGTTTTGATCAAAATGCAGATATCCCGGACGCAGCTCTTCGTCCAATTGTAAGTTATTTTTTTTCTCACATTTTCCTTTTTTCCTCAACTGTAAAATCAGAGACAAAATCAAATGCGAATTTCAGCTAAAAACTGTGGAAGTTCAAACGCATCTCAATATGAAGGCCTAACCCCTCCCGAATAAACGGTATGCCACATTCATGGGTTACCCAGAGACATGGCTACCACCTAACCAAGCGTGACCAGTGCCAAATGTCAGTAGCAGCAAAAAAAAAAAATTAGCCCGTTTTTGTATTTGAACAGTCTGCAGTTTTTTCCACAAAACATCCCCCCAACTCAGAAATACCCCCACAAACTATATATTCCTGAAATCTACACACCTTCACTATGTAACGCTGTCGTTTCATTCATTCATACCATCAATGTTGTGGGCGCAGTTCTTCGTAGAAGTTTGCACTTTTACCCAGATTTTCCAAAAAAATGACATCAAACAACATTCAAAAAGGTAGAAATCATGCCAAACCCCATGGAATGTAAAAAAAAAGTTACCACCAATATCAATCTCCCCAATGTCCTGAATCAACGGTATGCCATATGTGTGGTTACACACGCGGACGGGGAAGTGAAAAGCCACAAAGGAGACAATGCACGATGGCTCAGAACGGCAAAAATATTTAGCCAACTCCGAATATGACAGTCTGCAGTTTTTTCAACAAAACACCCCCGTAAACTTAGAAATACCCCCACAACTATATATTCTGAAATTTACCACACCTTCATCTATGTAACCATGTAGTTTGTTAATTCATACCATCAATGGTGGTGGGCGCAGTTTCTTCGTAGAAGTTCGCATTTGTCTGAAAAAATTACAAAAACAACTTCAAAAGGTAGAAATCTACCAAAACCTCAAGGAATCTAAAAAAAAGTTACTAAAATCAATCTCCCAAATGTCCTGAATCAACTCGTATGCCATATGTGTGGTTACACATGCGACTTGAAAGCCAAAGCCACAAAGTGGGACAATGCACGATGGCTCAGAAACGGCAAAAAATTTATAGCCAACTCCGAATTTGGAAGTCTGCAGTTTTTTCCACAAAACAACCCCCTAACTTAGAAATAACCCCCCAAACATATATATTCTGAAATCTACACACCTTCAGCTATGTAACACTGTAGTTTGTTCATTCATACCATCAATGGTGTGGGCGCAGTTCTTCATATGAAGTTTGCATTTGTCTGAAAAAATGACAAAAAACAACTTCAAAAGGTAGAAAATATGCCAAAACCTCATGAAATGTAAAAAAAAAGTTACTAAATATCAATCTCCCCAAAGGTCCTGATCAAACAGTATGCCATATTTGTGGTTACACACGCGAACGTTGGAAGCCAAAAGCCACAAAGTGAAACAATGCACAATTGCTCAGAACAGCAAAAATATCAGCCAAATCTGAATTTGAACAGTCTGCAATTTTCCCCACAAAACAACCCCACAAACCATATATTTCTCGAATCCACACACGTTTATCTACGAAATTCTGTAGTTCGTTCATTCGTACATCAATGGTGTGGGCGCAGTTCTTCGTAGAAGTTCCGCAGTTTTAGCAGATTTCTAAAAAATTTTAAAAAACCCTCTCAAAAGGTAGAATCATGCCAAAATCCCAAGTATGTAAAAAAAGTTACCCAATATCAATCTCCTTAAATGTCCTGAATCAACGGTATGCCCTATGTATGGTTACACACGCAACGTGGAATCACTAGCCACAAAGTGAGCCAATGAACAATGCCCCCATTACAGCAACTTTTAAGATTTGTCAGACTAAACAACCCCTCTATATTAGAAATACAATACCACCCCAAACTATATATTCTTGGAATCTACACACCTTCAGCTACACAATGGTGTGTTCCTTTATGCATACCACCAATGGTGTGGGCGCAGTTTGATGTAAAATTTCGCTTTTTTTACCAGATTTTTCAGGAAAATTTATTAAAATTACAATTCAAAGTTAAAATCAGGCAAATTCCATATCATGTAAAAAAAAACTGTGTCAATTATCATCTTCCAAATGCCCTGAATCAAACGGTATGCCATATCATGGATGTACACAGGGACGTGGCCACCAACTAGCTCAAATGGGATGCATGCACAGTGTAATACAAGAAAAAAAATCAAAGTGCTCTGTAATTTCAAACGCCCCAAAACTTGAAATGCCCCACAAAAACCCACCACACTAAATATCAATCTCCCACATGTTCTGAATCAAACGGTATGCCCCTATGTGTGGATGTACACAGAGACGTGGCCACCAACTAGCTCAAATGGGACGCATGCACAAATGCAATACAAGAAAAAATCAAAGTGCTCTGTAATTTGAACAGCCTACACTTTTCCCAAGAAACAGTCCCGAAACATGGAACTTCCCCCACAAACTATATTTTTGGAATCTACACAACTTCAGCTACATTACGGTGCCCATGCTTTCATACATACATGAAGAATTCCAGACCCAGTAATCCAAAGAACTCCGTGTTTTTAGGAGGTTTTGTGAAAAATAAGTTAAGATGATTCAAGGGTTGAAATCCTACCTAAACCCGATTGACAAGCAAAAAAACCCACTAAATATCAATCCTCCAACTGTTCTGACTCAAACGGTATGCTATATGTGTGGGTGCACACAGAGACGTGGCCACCACTATCTCAATGGGACGCATGCACAAATGCAATTACAAGAAAAAATCAAAGTGCTCTGTAATTTGAACAGCCTACACTTTTTCTAAGGAAAACAGTCCCGAAACATGGAAAATCCCCCCCACACAACTATATATTTTTGGAATCTTACACAACCTTCAGCTACATTACGGTGCATGCTTTCATACATACATGAAGAATTCCAGACCCAGTAATCCAAAGAACTCTGTGTTTTTGGAGGTTTGTTGAAAATAAAAGTAAGATGATTCAGGGTTGAAATCCTACCTCAACCCTTGACAAGCAAAAAAACCACTAAGATGTCCATCTCCCACATATCCTGCATCAAACGGTATGCCATATGTTGGATGTACACAGATACTGGCCCACCAACTAGCTCAAATCGGACGCATGCACAAGTGTAATTACAAGAAAAAAATCAAAGTGCTCTTGTGTAATTTCAAACAGCCCCAAAACTTGGAAATGCCCCCACAAATAAACCCCCCACTAAATCAATCCCTCCAATGTTCTGGATCAAACGTTATGCCATATGCGTGGATGCACACAGAGACGTGGCCACCAACTAGCTCAAATGGGACGCATGCACAAATGCAATTAAAGAAAAAATCAAAGTGCTCTGTAATTTGAACAGCCTACACTTTTTCTAAGGAAACCAGCCCCAAACATGGAAATTCCCCCCACAAACTATAATATTTTTGGAATCTACAAACCTTCAGCTACGTAACGGATGCCATGCTTTATTCATACATGAAGAATTCCAGACCCAGATCCAAAGAACTCTGTGTTTTTAGGAGGTTTTGTGAAAAATTAAAATAAGATGATTCAGGTGGAAATCCTACCAAACCCTTTTGACAAGCAAAAACCCACTAAATGTCAATCTCCCACATATCCTGCATCAAATGGTATGCCATATGTGTGGTGCACACAGGACGTGGGCCACCAACTAGCTCAAATGGGACGCATGCACAAGTGTAATTACAGAAAGAAATCAAAGTGCTCTGTAATTTTAACAGTCTTACACTTTTCAAAGGAAACGGCTCTGAACCTTAGAAATACCCCACACAAAACTATATATTTTTGGAATCTACACACCTTCAGCTACATTACGGTGCCATGCTTTCATATATACATGAGAGCTCCAGACACAGTACTCCATAGAACTCTGTGACTTTTTAGGAGATTTTGTAAAAAAATATAATAAGGTGATTCAAAGGTTGAAATCCTACCTAAACCCCTTGACAAGTAAAAAAACCACTAAATGGCAATCTCTCACATGTCCTGAATCAAACGGTATGCCATATGCGTGTGCACACAGAGACTGGCCACCAACTAGCTCAATGGGACACATGCACAGTCCAATTACAAGAAAAAATCAAAGTGTTCTGTAATTTGGAACAGCCTAATCAACTTGAAATACCCCCCACAACTATATATTTTTGGAAGCTACACACCTTCAGCTTCGTGATGGTATCATGCTTTCATATATATAAGAAGAATTCCAGACGCTGTTATTCATAGAACTCCGTGCTTTTAGGAGATTTTGTGAAAAAAATATAATAAGGGGACTCAATGGTTGAAATCCTACCTAAACCCACTTGGCAAGTAAAAAAAACCCACTAAATGGCAATCTCCCACATGTCCTGAATCAAACGGTATGCCATATGGGTGGGTGCAAACAGAGACATGGCCACCAACTAGCTGAAATGGGACACTGCACAAGTCCAATTACAAAAAAATCAAAGTGTTCTGTAATTTGAACAGCCTAATCAACTTGGAAATACCCCCCACAAACTATATATTTTTGGAAGCTACACACCTTCAGCTTCGTGATGGTATCATGCTTTCATATATATAAGAAGAATTCCAGACGCTGTTTCATATAACTCCGTGCTTTTAGGAGTTTTGTGAAAAAATAAAATAAGAGGACTCAATGTTGAAATCCTACCCAAACCCACTGGCAAGTAAAAAAACCCACTAATGGCAATCTCCCACATGTCCTGAATCAAACGGTAGCCATATGGGTGGGTGCAAACAGAGACAGGGCCACCAACTAGCTAAAATGGGATCCATGCGCAACTGCAATTACAAGAAAAAATTAAAAAAGCCACAACCCCACCCCCACCCCTATCCCCCACTCTCTCTTTTAGTGGTATTTTAGTGAAAACCATTAGTACGGAGAGTCCCACAAGTTTTTGCACCTTTACATGATCCTAAAATTCAATCCGGTCTTTTTTTTGGTACCTCTGCAAAATTCTCTACTAAACAGGCTTGTTTTCCCTTGAAATCCACAAATAAATGATCCGCGTTTACTTGAGCGATATCATCGGAGACATTGGGAAGCTTGGAGAAGACAAAGTTTTTTGCTAATTTATAGTTTTAGGGTACATACATGAAGAATCCAGACCCGTGATCCAAAGAACTCTGGTGTTTTAGGAGGTTTTGTGAGAAAATAAAATAAGATGATTCAAGGGTTGAAATCCTACCTAAACCCTTTTGACAAGCAAAAAAACCCACTAAATGTCAATCTCCCACATATCCTGCATCAAATGGTATGCCATATGTGTGTGCACACAGAGACGTGGCCACCAACTAGCTCAAATGGGACCGCATGCACAAGTGTAATTACAAGAAAGAAATCAAAGTGCTCTGTAATTTTAACAGTCTTACACTTTTTCAAAGGAAACGGCTCGAAACTTAGAAATACCCCACACAAACTATATATTTTTGAATTACACACCTCAGCTACATTACGGTGCCATGCTTCATATATACATGAAGAGCTCCAGACACAGTACTCCATAGAACTCTGTGCTTTTTAGGAGATTTGTAAAAAATATATAAGGTGATTCAAAGGTTGAAATCCTACCTAAACCCACTTGACAAGTAAAAAAAACCACTAAATGGCAATCTCTCACATGTCCTGAATCAAACGTATGCCATATGCGTGGGTGCACCAGAGACATGGCCACCAACTAGCTCAAATGGGACACATGCACAAGTCCAATTACAAGAAAAAATCAAAGTGTTCTGTAATTTGAACAGCCTAATCAACTGGAAATACCCCCCACAAACTATATTTTTTTGGAAGCTACAACACCTTCAGCTTCGTGATGGTATCATGCTTTCATATATTAAGAAGAATTCCAGACGCTGTTATTCATAGAACTCCGTGCTTTTAGGAGATTTTGTGAAAAAATATAATAAGGGGACCATGGTTTGAAATCCTACCTAAACCCACTTGGCAAGTAAAAAAACCCACTAAATGGCAATCTCCCACAGTCCTGAATCAAACGGTTATGCCATATGGGTGGGTGCAAACAGAGACATGGCCACCAACTAGCTGAAATGGGACACATGCACAAGTCCAATTACAGAAAAATCAAAGTGTTCTGTAATTTGAACACCTAATCACTTGGAAATACCCCCCACAAACTATATATTTTTGGAAGCTACACACCTTCAGCTTCGTGATGGATCATGCTTTCATATATATAAGAAGAACCAGACGCTGTTATTCATAGACTCCGTGCTTTTAGGAGATTTTGTTGAAAAAATAAATAAGAGGACTCAATGGTTTGAAATCCTACCCAAACCCCTTGGCAAGTAAAAAAAACCCACTAATGGCAATCTCCCACATGTCCTGAATCAACACGGTATGCCATATGGGTGGGTGCAACAGAGACAGGGCCACCAACTAGCTAAAATGGGATCCTGCGCAACTGCAATTACAAGAAAAAATTAAAAAGCCACAACCCACCCCCCACCCTATCCCCCACCTTCCCCACTCTCTTTTAGTGGTATTTTAGTGAAAAACCAGTTAGTACGGAGAGTCCCACAAGTTTTTGCACCTTTACTGATCCTAAATTCAATCCGGTCTTTTTTTGGTACCTCTAATTTCCTACTAAAAACAGGCTTAGTTTCCCTTGAAATCCAACAAATAAATGATCCGCGTTTACTTGAGCGATATCATCGGAGACATTGGGAAGCTTGGAGAAGACACAAGTTTTTGCTAATTTATAGTTTTTAGGGTAAAAAAAAAAAAAAGGTGTGTGTATCACTTTAAGATTTTTTGTGTGCATTTCCCCCTTTTTTGGGGGGATCATTCCCAAAGATGATCACCAATCATCTTTGGGAATGATAACGAACTTGGAAAACGGGCATAAATGCCCGTTTTCCAATTCGAAAACCGATCGGAAAAATCACTTCCCGAAATCATTCCCAGATGATTTTTCATTCATTGGCAAAGATCAATATTTGGTGATCAGAAGTGATCACCAAATTTTGATCTTTGTCACCATTTTTTTTCTAAGTCTTCGCTAAGTAGCAAAGACTTAGAAAAAACCTATTTGTGATGGAACTTTGAGTTCCATTCACAAATGTAGTAAAAGCTGTCAGCATGACAGCTGTGTGCTAACAGGTACTGACAGCATGATCTAAATAGAGATCATGCTGCAGTACCTCACTAGACCACCAGGGGCAGCATCTTACCTCTCTAAGGGAAGACCCCGGTGAAGCAGGAAGCTCAGTGATGTCACCGGGGGTCTCCCTTTCCGGAAAGAAGATTTCCTCCTCTCCTTCTCCACGTGGGACCGTTTGCCGGGCTGCAGGTAGGGATATCTTCCGCCCCCCCTCGGATTTGGACACGACCGAGGGGGATCGAGGGGGCTAGGGGGGCAGTGAATACTGCCCCCATCGCCCCCTAGCGGGCCTGCAATTTTTTTGGGGGCCCCTTAAAGCCACAGATCGTATATTCACGATCTGTGGCAGTTTGAGTATTCACTGCACAGATCGTGAATAACGATCTGTGGCAGGGAAAGGGTTAATTGGGATTCAGTTGTTGTACACATTGTTCTGACGACAGCTCCTGTGTGAGCGGAAACGCTCCCGCAATGCTATAGACTTAATCGTCTATAGCATTGCGGGAATACTTAGGTAAGGTTTCTGCTAGCGATATTAAATCTGCCTATACATATTTTACCAGTACACTTTCTTCTACTGTTCCATGCAGAGGATATTACAGCAGGTTTTGCCCCTTTGTCTGGAAACATAGGAATTCTGTGTGCATCCTCCTGTGCACGTAAAAAAGAAATCATGTATCTGTAATATTCAACAAATAAAGATAATAAAAATAAAGCTGTAAAAAAAGTATTTTAAAACCACTAACAAGAAAACAAGTACCCCACAGAGCACTCACACGCTTTTGTCAGGCCTGCTATTTATAGCCTAGGTGCCCAAACCAGTAATTAATAGTCTGACCTATTATAATTTAACTAGGAGACATCATGGGATGATAAAAATTAGATTTTATTACAATATCATTAACCCATTTCCCAAATAATAAACACACTGCCCTTTAAAAATACTTGTGTGTGAGCAACAAGAGTGGGTAGGAGCTGAAAAGTTCCTGCTTCACCTGAAGGGTTAAACCCTACAAATCCGCTCACAGGAATGATTCAATCACAGAGGGGAACACCTTCAAGGTAAGGATCGTAGTACAGAGAGTTATTGATACACCCGCACCTTCCACAACACACTGTAATATAAAGTTCATACACATCTAACTTTCCAGGACTTACTTCTTCTATCGCGGGAATACGTAAAGGGCGGCTAACCCCAGTCTGTTGAACCCCTATGCACAGGTCAACACTCCCACTCAGAATCTTCAACCTGGATACGCTGCTCACACATTGGAGCTAAATGTCCCCAGGGTTGCATATCCGGATTCTCAGCCTGAGGAACTCACGTTTAGAGAGTAAAAGATCGTTGGTCCAGGTTTTCTTGTGTGGTGAGCGGCATTCGAGGACCGGATACAGAGAGAGAATCCGGACATGCAACCCTGTGGACATTTAGCTCCAGTGTGTAAGCAGAGTAACCAGGTGACTATTCTTGTGGGAGTGTCTGACCCGTGCATAGGGGTTTGGGCACCTTTATAGGCTATAACAAAAGCGTTGAGCTCTGTGTTTCTCCTTTTAGTACTAGGCCACACTGCTGCGTTTTTTTTGCGATTGCGCTTGCGATTTTACAAAATCATTTGAAAACGCGGCAACGCAAAAAAAGCACGTTTTTCATTGCGATTGCGTTTTGCGTTCTGCATTTTTAATCGCAATCGCATGCGTTTTCCTAACTTATTGAAGAAATCGCAAGCGCAAACGCAACGAAAATCGCACATGAAATCGCATGCTATTGCGTTTGCGTTTGCGTTGCAGTGTGGCCTTGCCCTTAGTGTGTTTTACAAGCTGTATACCGTGAGCATATACTTTCACATATACTATACAAAATAAATTCTTTAATAGTATACAAAAACATTTTAAAAAAGCAGTGCAGATAATACTTTAAATATCTGTCTCCACAAGTTCAAAGAGGAAGAATGACTGAATCCTTCTGAATTGCTTTGTAAAGCTCTCTGTCATTGTGACTCAGAGGATATGTATTTTTTTTAGTCTTCTATATTTATACCCATCTGCATCATCCTTTATACCACCCACTTGTGTGTCCAACTGCAAGTAGGAGGAATCTCTATTTGTGTTGCAAAAACTCAAGCAAAAATAAAAAAAGCAGCCCCAATTAAAACAGCAGCTGCCTCTGCCATTATTGTTTTGGACTAGGTTAGATGAATAATTGTGGCAAAGCCATATTTCAGTTCAGCAAGCAACAAAAAAGCTTTGCAAGTGTTGTTTTTAGAATAAACACATTTATCTGCTTATTTTTAATTTTCTAAAGTCATTCCCGTGATAGCGACCACTTCAGAAGATTTCTCAATGTACTTTTCTGTTGGTACGCTATATTTAAAAGGTGAATAGATTTACATAATTTCTCATTTGAAAAGCAGGGAATCACTCGGCACAAATAATTTCTCATACTGCATTTGAAAAATTCAGTTTAATTCCAAGTCGAGTGAAACTTTGATGCAGTGGCATATGTTTTGCACATATTGGAACTTTAGCAGATGAGTGACAGCAAAAGAGAAACATATCAGTACCACACACAAAGTCACATTCCTGCAAAGTCAACTTGAGGGAAAGGATGTGGAAGATACCCAAGGCCAAAACATAACAGGTGCATAAAATATGCAGAAATCTGTTACGTGGGAGGATGAGGAAAAAAAAGCCATGAATACAGCTCATTCAGTGATAGGATGCTTTGATGGCTGCAATAGACTGATAGGATTAAAAAATCTGTTTGGATTGTAGAAATGGGAAGATGAATCATTCCAGATGCACTTAACTCTGCTAATGCCCCCCCTTTTTCAGGGTTACACTGTATATTATGTTTACTGTACATTCTATATTCAATTTGGTTTCTATTAATAGGCATAATTATATTGGTGAGTAAAAATCTGTATATTCTATAACAGTTTTGTAAAAATCAAATATGGCCACATCTAAGTTGTGGAATTTACACTTTTAGTTGTTAGAAACTGTCCGCGAGATTCAATAATAAAATAATTGCAAAACTCATGCTGCCCTGTTAGGTACCTGTAGTAGGCAAAGTCCGAAGTGGATAGTAAATGCGGAGATACAAGAGAAGATGAAGAGAAGTTCAACAGACAAAATCCAGTATAGAAGTCTGGCAGGCTAAGGTAAGACACAGGCAGCCGGAGGTACACGATCAGAGGCAGGAGAGTATTCAAAACTCAAGCAAATGTACAAACACACGTAGGCAGTCCAAGAGCTAAGAACAAACAAAATCCAGAAAACGAAACCACACAAAAACGGGCGTTAGGGCACAGGAATATGCTGTTATTTAAAAGGGACACTATACTGAAAAAATTACTTTGCCTCATCTTAATCTGTAATTGAATACATGTAAGTAGCACTTATTCTGATTTGTGTGTGTTACTGCATGCCTTCATCCAGCACACATTTTGTTTAGGAGCAATAATCCTTAATCTTTGGAAATAATACAGCACGCCTGAAACAATTCCCACTTGTTAAATTTTCACTACCTCGTTGCCTGAAACTTACGTTGGAATGTATAAGGCTTTAATGCTTTTAAGTAGGTATATGTTTATTTTATAGCGCCACTTGGGAGCAGCGCTGTACAGAATTAAAATACAATAGTCATACAAGGGGGATAAATACATAGATAGTTCAGTACATAAATATATAACTTATATAAATAGAGTGCTAGGGCCATTACCCTTTGCCACAAAAAGTAATATGGTCCCCTGCCCGTAGAGCTTACAATCTAGTTAGGTGGGTAACACACAGATAAAATGGAATGGTGATAAGTGAGACGTATGCAGTGCAAATAAACACTCAAATCTGTGCTGGTTACCAGATAGGTAGGATGTAGGCTAGATTTCACCTGCTGACTGAGGTTCTTGATGTAGAGAGAGGGGAATAGAATTCCAGAGGAGGAGCTACAAGAGAGAAAGGTTTAAGGCGAGAGGAAGCAGTCCGAGTGGGGGGTCTGTACGAGCTGGTTCTGCGAGGAGTGGAGGGTACGGGCAGGAACTATGGGGAGACTAAAGAGGTAATATAAGGAGGAGCACAGAGCGAAGGGATTTAAATTTTGGAGAAGGATTTGTATACATTGCACTTTTAACGGGGAGCCAGGCTGTTGTCCGGTACGAGGAGATTTGAGAGATGGGAAGCCGGAGGACCAGAAAGTAGTAGCTTGCAATAGTCTAGACGAATAGGATGAGAGCATGCTAAGCATGCGGTGGTCGGGAGTCATAATTACCCCTAGGAAGCGTGCAGATTGGATAGGGAAATGGGGGTATCTCAACGAGATGGTGAAAGATGGGACAGGACCAGGTTTAGGTGGAAAAACGATCAGTTTAGTTTTAGAAAGGTTTAATTTGAGGTATTTGAGACATCCAGGAGGAGATGGCAAAGAGGCAGTCGGAGACACTGTGATTGGATGTCAGGAGTTAGTGTAGGGGTGGACAAGTAGATTTGTGTATCGTCTGCATATAAATGATATTTGAAGCCAAAAGAGCTAATGACGGCTCCCAGGAAATTGGTGTAGAGGGAGAACATAAGGGTCCAAGAACAGACCCCTGCGGACCCCCCCACCCAAGAGGAACCGAGAAGAGGGGCGGGACCCCCACCCAAGAGGACCGGAGAAGAGGTATTGTTGCATAAGATACAGAGTACGTTCTGTCAGAGAGATAGGATAGAAACCAGGATGCCACTTCATTCTGAATGCACAAGAGTGAAGTATACGCATAAGGAGGGAATGATCGACTGTGTCGAAGCAAGGAGAGGGCAAGGAGGATAAGAATAGAAAAGTGACCATTGGCCTTTGCAACCTGCAAATCATTTATAACCTTACACAAATCCTGATTGCAAGACTAATCGTTCTAAGCAGTTTGGAGGCTATCGGTAAGAGAGAGCTGGGCGGTAATTGGCTAAACAAGAGGGGTTTAGTGAGGGCTTTTTTAGTTTGGGCTTAACATGGGCATGCTTAAAGACGGAAGGGAAAATTCCAGATGTAAGGGGGCATTGAATATGTGGGCGAGTATAGGGGTAGCACATGATTACATTGCTTCAGTAATACAAGGGCATGGGATCAAGAGGACAGGTCGTGAGCAGATATGATAGAAGAAGGAACAAAGATCCAAGAATAGCTGACGGGGAGAGGCACATAATCTGAGTGTCATCCCTAGGACCAGATATCTGACATGGATGGACTCCACTTTATGCTTAAAGTAATGCGCAAAATTCTGGGGGAGTGCGGAGAAAGGAGAGGGTCACGGGAGAGGGGCACAGAAGGGAGTTGAAGATGGAGAACAGGCAATGTTAACAATTTTAGGCTTAAAACTGTAAAATTTGCTGTTAATTTGCAGCAACCAATCAGATGATACCTTTTTACTGGTCTAATTTTTAGGCAACATTTTAGTCATGTGCTGCTTATATGTGCATGATTGCTGCTACCAATCTATACTGGGATCCACTGATCACTCTATTGTGGTATTTGAGTGGTGAAACTGTGTCAATCAATATGTTTGACTGAAGATCTTCACTGCATGGCTGATTGGGTTTAGCCAGAAGCTTATAACCCAGAGGTAATGTATGCTACTCATGCTTGAAAGGGACATGTTAACTGTGCATCTTCATCCCACAGTATGCAATGATGTCTAGCGAATTTTACAGTTTCACAAAGACTTTAGCTGTGAACACTGTTAGCACTGTTCTTCTAAATCAATAGAAAGAATATGCACTTAGGTGTAATAAACCTGGTTAAAGAAATTAATTTACTTCCCAATTATTTAAAACACGTGCCAAGGAATTAAGCTATGGTTATTATTTAGTAAATGTATTACAGGGAATATAGGAAATGTTACACTATTGCCCTGTAATCTATCTATCTATCTATCTATCTATCTATCTATCTATCTATCTATCTATCTATCTATCTATCTATCTATCTATCTATCTATGTTTTTATCTATCTGTTTCTATCTATCTATCTATCATCTATCTATCTGTCTGTCTATCTATCTATCTATCTATCTATCTATCTATCTATCTATCTATCTTTCAAAATAGTGTGCACTCTACCTTCTTGGCTCTTTGCAGCCTTGCTTGGGTGCTTCCAGTCTGGATCCCAAACATGTAGTAATGCAATGTATCTTGGAGCACTCACAGGTCTTGTGAAACAGCTGTTTGTTCACATATAATAATAAACATATTTGTTCCACTAGACTTGTGAGTGCTCCGAGTTACATTGTATTACTATCTCTCTCTCTATCTATCTATCTACAATCCCAAAATAACATGTGAGTGGGACCATCCATTGTACACCCCCCCTAGCTGTGCCCTTAACCATCCAGACGTGTCCAGAGACTGCCCAAGCCCCTACCACCGTGGAAAAATGGCAGTGGTCCAGGGTGCAGGCATCCTCAAAATGGAATGTCATACACCAGACACACCAGGAAAGGGTCTATAATCTAATAAGGGAGCCATTTTCAGCATAATTGAAAAAATGTTGTTAAATACCAACCAATAGTGCTACTAACCAAAGTATACAATATACCATGGTTTTATCAATATTTTCTATGATCCACCTTTATAGAAAAGTGCACTCTAAAGTATTCAGTCAAAAGCTCAATGTATTAATAAATAAAATGGTGTTTAAGTTATTTTGCAGTAAACCCTTTTCATGTTATTTCAAGGCTTTGCAAAAATGCCCCAACTGTAAAATCCTAAAATGAAGAGCACAAAAAGCAGTCCTATGTTTGTGGAAATGCATTAATCAAGAGATTTGATTTCAACAAGAGCTTTAGGTATATCTATCACAATACACAAAAGAAAAATAGATTGCCATGCAAACTGTACCAATCCCCCCTTTGTTAGAAACATACTTACTTTTTCTAAAATATATTGACTTATTTTTTAAATGGATTATAAATGGCTTTGATCAATCATGTGTACCTTTGAATAAACAATAAGTAACATTATAACCTATTAAGTGAACAATCATCTCCTATATATCACTGTACTTATCTGGGAAAATTCTTACGAATTCTGATTTTTATTATCTTGTCCATTATCTGAAATGATTTAATTTTGTTTGAATTGTGTACCTTTGAACATACATAATTCCCCCAGATATTAAATACAGCCTTGCAATTCTCTCTTTCCCGAACCAAAAACCTAATGCGTCAATTATGTCAGATTTACCACTTCTTTTACCAGTAATGAAATGCAAACAAAAAACTAACATTAAAATTGACAAATTCAGTGGGACCACGCCAGTCTGTCTGACAATTGGACAAAGCCAAAAGATGTGTTAGCTTTTTCTCCACATTCAGTATTTTAACACAGGGATGGGCAAATACATTTTTCAGAGGGCCGCATGAGAAACTTGGACTGTCATGAAGGGCCATAAACAATGCTGTTATCTCTTGGGACTAGCCTGTTTTTTACCCAAGAAATAACAGTATTGTTTACTATAAGATTGTTGTTATAAGGTTGTTTTTTGTCTATTCAATAGAATTAATAACATTTTACAATTATTACAAGAGTTTTTTTTATAATATTGTATTTTTATATTATATTTGATAGAGGTCCTTTGGTTTTGTGTCTCCTCGTCTAAAAATGACACTTACTGCCATTAATAATTCTATACATGAATATTTGTTACATAGTCATATTTTAACAATATTTATTATGCACTTAATCTACAATATTTTACTCACTTTACCAGTGTATTTATTCTTTTTATATGCACTTAGCACTTTATATAATGACCACTAGAGGACCTATGTTCCTGTGTTCCTGTCTATATAAGTTTGATTACACTCTCTGAAGAAGGCAATCTGCCGAAATGTCACGATAAATTTTGTTTGATTCACTTTAAGACTGGTGTGCCCAGCTATATTTTTACTTAGGCTATAAAATAAGTTATTTTTATCTGAGCAACAAAAACCTGAAAGGAGCAATATTGTAGTGGCAACCCAAGCTGATTGAGAAAGGGATGTAATATCTGTTTCTAGTAATTAACTTCATTGCTAATTGACAGGGTGTAGAATTGTTTAAATACCAAAGTGAAAGGAAGTTCAAAATCTTAAAAAGGTTAGCCATGTCCAACGACAAAGCCACACCCGCTTTAACATGGAAATAATCAAGGGCGGCATTCAAAGGCTCAGACAGCAAAGAAGTGCCCCTGTTAGTAGTTGTCTTAGATACTCTGCTTATGATGTGTTTCTTGTGATTTGTCTTTCAGATTTTCCTTTAGAAATAGAAAAACGCATGCGATTGCGCAAAGAAAATGCAGACTTCAAATGCCAATTGCATGCGCAATCGCATCGCACCCCAAAACACGCGTTTTTGGTGCATTTCCACGATTGCAATGATAGGGGGAAAAGCTAGTGTGGCCTAGCCCTAGCTATGATTTTTGCCTGCTCCATTTATACTGTGCTAATGTGTTATTTCCCTCCAACTGTCAGTTATGCATCTGTTTCCTTTGTTTGTTCTTGGCAATTTCCAAGTCTCTCTGACCACAACTTGTATTTGTTGCACTTTGATTCATTAGCAGCTTTGTATGGTGAGGCATTGCTTGTTTTCCAGCAAATGGGGGGCTTGTCTGTATGCTTAGCACATGGTGGAAATTGAAGTATATCAGTTAAAGAGAGACTAGAGATTGACAGAGCATTACAGATACAGTAAAGAATTGAATCAAAGGTTTTCCTTATTAAAAGGTTTTCTCACTTTTTTGAAAGCTGTGTTTTCTTATGTTTCCATGGTACTCAGTGTACAACAATTTAAGCCATTTCCTTAATGCACCTCACACCTTCACCTACTGGTCTTCAAGTGTGTATCCTAATGAAAGGTATTTCACAGAAAGAAAACCTTTTTGGAGAAATGCTTTGCTGCATGTTAATATCTTCTATTTATATATAACCTACCCCTGTAGTGGATTTCTATGGGAGGAACTGTAAGATTATAGCCTTATAATCTTACAGTTCCAAGAGGGGAAGGAAACCAGAAGCCACAAAGGGGTAGGTTATAATAAATAATGCACCCCAAACTGTAAATTAAAGGGATATTAGAGGTCACCTTGGAGTTCAATGCCCTGTATAAAAGGCACTCGGCCTGTGGCCTCGTACTTTTCCACAAACCTGTGCTGATCTCACACCTGACACTGAGTGTTTGAATGAACCCTGTGAACCGGGATGTTCCTGCCCTCTGGGCCAGGTGGGTACATGGGATGAAGGTAAAGGGACATTTCTGCTAATAAATTTGGGAACCATCCTGCATCCTCAGACACCCATGGACCACCTAGATGTGTTATATACTGATCAGTTACCAAATACCCCTAGTTACAGTGACCTTTAATCAGGGGTGTAACTACCAGGGGTGCCAACAGCAGGGGGGCAGGAGCCAAGGGGCCCCGTCGTATTTTCCATATGACAGATATAGCCTCCTTCCAGTAAACCACTGTGGATGAAGCATGGAAAGGGGCCCCGTCAAGTGATTCTTAGTTACTGCCTTTAATTGAGAGTTGTCCCAAGAATAACTCCAGTGGTGTCAATGCGAGATCACACTGGGTCAATACTGAGACAGTCGGTCCCTGTACAGTTATAGAATTGTCCAGTAGTTATAGTCCTTCCTCTTATCTCCATAGTTGTATTAATGAGAGATCACACTGGGTCAATACTGAGACAGTCGGTCCCTGTACAGTTAAATGCCCTGTATAAAAGGCACTCGGCCTGTGGCCTCGTACTTTTTTATGGTCACAAAACTCCTCAGTGACTTCTAATATCCTTATCATTTACAGTTGGGGGTACATTATCCACTATATATATATATATATATGTGTAATTTTATTTATAAAGCGCCATAATGTATACATTATAAAATACAGAGTATGCAATCAAGAGGATAAGTGCAAGCAATTATACAGATAAATAAAAATGAAATACAATTTCATACATAGGTTAGGAACACACATACTGCATATATAAATTATGAATAAACTAATATAAGTGCAGCATGCCATGACACATTAGGAATGAGATCCCTGCCCCGAAGAGCTTACAATCTAAATGGATGGGACAACATACAGATTCTAGTGCTTGAGATGGCTAACAATCATTTGTTTTGCTGGTGCTCAGAAAGGTAGGATAACAGTCCAGATTTGAGTATTAAAGGAGAACTTAACCCAATTTTTTATTCTCCAGAATCGGAACCCCTCCTCCTAAAAACACCATTAAGCTATAAAATACAACTTCATTAAATTGTATTAAAGGGCAACTGTGGTCTCAAAACAAGTTAGGGTTAAATGTAAGTCTGCAGTATATCCTTTACACTGAGCCAACAATAAAATCTCTGGCTGGAGCCTGTGAGAAATTACATTGGGGTGAATGTTCAAACTTCTTGCTTCCAGTAGGTTGAGTGACATCCCCTGAACTCTTTTAACCCGGGGGAGAAGCATGCTCGGTTAAGACTTATTGCTTTGGAAATCAGGAAGTACCTGAGGAAAAAATAGACAGTTGAGAAGGGGAGCCTATTAATGCAGACAGGCTGGTCAAATGGCTAAAAACAGGAAGAGTTCAACCAGGAAGTTACATTGCCAGCAATAACTTCTCACACATTTTATCTAGAGATGTGATTTAGGTTTTATTTTGAAGGTGTGATGGAAGGCTTTTTATATAATTATTACTAGTTTGGAAGAATTTGAGACCACAGTTACCCTTTAAAGTAAATGTAAGCCTGTTAAGAACTGTGCAGTGTCAGACCACACCTCCTGACCTCAGTCACATGCTTCCTTGCTTTATCTGCCCTGTAAAAGGATTGGCTAGAGATTATTAATGGGTGTGACCAACTGTAACAAGTTTCTGCCATAGCTAAGGACTGAGCGTGTGCAGAAGATAATGGTCGTTGACCAAACTGTGTGATACTTGAATGCTGTGAAGTTAAGCACAAATCATATGTTATTTAGGTAAATTTCTCAGCGCACGTATCAAAATGAGAGGTAAGACATAGATTACTGTTTTTATATTATGGTGTTCTGCCTTCTGGTTCAGTGTTGTTCTGTGGCTTTAGTTGTCCTTTAAAGGTTAAAAGTAGAGATAAGATCCGAGCCTATTTTCTATAATTATCGAACGTTCGAGGATTATCGAAAATGGCATTGAACGTTCGATAATCCTCGAAAATATGATCGGAGACTCAAAAGTAGTCTCCGATCGTATTTTCAAAGGGTTATCAAACGTTCAATGCTAATTTAGAAAATTATCAAAAATAGCCTCGAACATTAGAAAGTAATCGAAAATTCATTCCATTTTTGGATTTTTGGATCTTCGGGATTTTCCCAAGATCCGTGAATCCAAAAACACAATGAAACTGGTGAGTTTCGGCCTTCTCTAATTAAAAGAAGGGTATTGAATATGATTCTTTGTTTGATGAGAAGCCACCCTGTGGACTGAAGTATTGGGGTTGAGGGTTCTCTTTGGAGGACAGTGACATGATCCAAGCTGCTGAATTTAAGATAGACTGGAGAGATGACAGGCCGGGAGTCCAAGTAGCAGAATGTTACAATAGGTTGCTATTTTGCATGGGGTTCTTAATAAATATAAAATAACACAAAAGTTAAGTTGATGGAAATTAATTAGTTACAGGAAATAATTTTTAAAATGTTGATGCCAACTCATACATCAATTATAAAAGCTGCCATCTCTTTAAGATGGAATCTTTAAAGGATACGTTACTGGTCTTGTTACTGGTTTGCTGAATGTTAAGCTCCGCCCCTCTGAGATTTCCTCTGCTTTCTCCTGCTTAACATTCAGCAAACCAGTAACAAGATGTCATCAACTTTCAAGGCACAAAGGTAGGCTCTGGAGGGGCATAGGTAAAAAAAAAACATGGCAACAGTATTTTTAAAGCTGCAGCTTCCAAATGAACATAACTTGATTTTACAGTGCACTTATCCTTTAACACGTTCAAGATTTGGAGTGGATTAACCCCTATTGTCGATGCATAGAGAGAAGCTATTGGCTTGGTGCATTGTATTAAGGGGTAATAGAGAGCGATAGCAGCTTTCTATATATTGCCCCTTACTATATATGTAAGCTCTTTGGGGCAGAGATCTCATTCCTAATGTGTCATGGCTTGTTACACTTATATCAATTTATACATAATTTATATATATGCTTTTTTAACCTATGTATCAAATTGTATTTAATTTAATAAATTTTTTATCTATCTGTATAATGGCTTGCACTTATCCCCTTTTTTGTATACTCTGTATTTTATAATGTACAGCGCTGCGTACCTAAGTGGCGCTTTATAAATAAAATTATACGTACTACATATTTCATTTCCATGAATAGCTCCCCTGGATGAGTACTATGTCTTGACCCATCGATCTTCACATATTTGGTGCTTCTTTCTTTCTTTTGAGAAGCTTCCCCTAATCTTTGTACCCAATGTGGTTAAAAGAGCAAAACCAACAGGGTTATTCAATAAAAGTTCTTATCATTTAAAATGGTGCTAATTTTGCCCCAACCAATCAGATGTTAGCTTTCAAATGTTAAATAAGATCTGATTGGTTGGGGCAAAATTAGCACTATTTTAAACGATAAGAACTTTTATTGAATCTCCCTGCAAGTGTTTACCATTAAAAATTCAAACAGTATTTTTAGAAATACTGCTAAAAATGTAATCTGGTGATATGTTTAATTCATTATCTCCCCACTTTTTCCCCTTCTTTCTCTTTTACTAACCTACCTCCTTTCCCTAATTTTTTAAAACTTTTTTAGCTATTTTGGTTCTTAATACTGTATGTTCTCTGATAAAAATGCATTATTAAAAAGCCCTCAGCTAAATTGCCTTCTGTTGAGATTAATGAGGCAGGTAGAATGGACTCTGATCATTACTTTTTGTACAGCATGTCTTCTCATTGACAAGTCCTGGACTGAAAAGGGAAAAGGGGTGTGTACAGATGGAATGACAATTGTATCTTTAGGTAAGTATTCCAGCAAATCTAATGTACAGCAAGCATTCTAGGGCCTCACCCCAAGTTCATTAAATGGGCCAAAAAAGAAAGGGGTTTGTTAAGTATTATTGATCTTTGAATCTATTTTATTCCAAAACATTTTAAAGAAACCTTACCTTTTTGTATTGTAACTGGTCATAGATTGCTTCTTGACTGGGTAAACTGAAAACATACTAAAAATACTGTAATAAAACCCCAATACCCCGTATTTAGCTCCTTTTTATTACACAAATTTGCTGAAAATCTTTAATAGCAGAGATTTAGTATTGTAATGCTTTCTGAATTCTTTTAGTTGTATTCTACCTTTAGATTAATTGGCACTTTCAAAGTCTGCTGATTTTAACAACATTTTTACAAGAATTATTTAAATTATTTATTATTACTCTCATAGAAAGAGTCTTTTGTTGGGAGAATAAATTTAGTTAGAGAGGAATATTACTTCAGAGAATGTGCAATTATTGCAGGGGGATCTAGATAGATTGTCACATTGGGCTGCTAAGTGGCAGATGAGATTCAATGTTGAAAAATGTAAGGTGATGCATTTTGGACTTAAAAATCCTTGTGCTGCTTATACTATAAATGGATCTGTGTTAAGTGAATCCCTGTTGGAAAAGGATATTGGGGTTTTGGTGGATAACAAGCTTAAAGGTAGCAAGAAGTGTCAGGCAGCAACAGCTAGAGCCAGCAAGATACTGTCTTGTATAAAGAGAGGTATGGATTCAAGGGAGAAAAATGTTATTCTCCCTCTTTACAAAGCATTGGTAAGGCCTCATTTGGAATATGCAGTGCAATTTTGGAATCCTGTGTAAAAAAAAAGATATCTGGGAAATGGAAATGGTTTAGAGAAGGGCAACTAAATTAATAAAGGGAATGGGGGAGCTTGAATATGAAGACAGATTGGATAAGTTAAGACAATTAAGTACAATAGAGAAAAGGCGCTTGCGTGAGGATATTACTGTGTATAAATGCATTATACACTATCTATTGATCACCAAAAGAACATGTCAGAGGACACATGGACATCCCTTAAAGGATAAGTACACTCTAAAATCAAATGCATTATATTTGGAAGCTGCAGTAATCTTTTTTTTCTAGGGCCCTCCTAAGTCTACCTGTGAAGCTCTGAAGTTCCTGACATCTTGGATTGTGCTTGTCCTGCCTTTAGCTCCGCCCCCGAGATTTTCTGACTCTCCTTCTTGTGATGGTCTATGAAAGTGCGTCCCGTTACGCCGGTGCACGCACGCGTGCCCATCACGCCATTGCGTGTGACGTCAGCATGGGCATGAATGCGTGCGCGCGTGACATCATTGCGGTGCGCCATGCTTGCATGAACCTGTGCACGTGCTGATGTCACAGCCCACGCGCCATGACGTCACACACGGTCACGTGCCAAAAGACGCGGAAGCCGGGACGTTCATTTTGGATCCGTGCGATGGATGTCCATTGAGTGGTTCGCATTAGGAGGAGGAGTCTGGAAATTTTCGGCGGTCTCTGGCCTTAGTTTCGTTTCGGTGGATGTCGGGTGGAGAGATCAGTGAGAAGTGGTGTAGGAGGGTCCGGTACACTGAATTTGGTTCTGTGGAACACTTGATATCGCTTAAGGTATTATTCACATTTGTTTGGACTCTGTTAAAGACTTATTTCAAGAGAAGAACTACTGTCCGGAGATTTTGTTTGTTCCACATTAGGTGCATGGGATTGCACTTATATTATTACATATTATATGTACTGTAGAAGGTAGGGACCCTTTATACCGATAATAAAGAAGTTCCTGTAAGCTGCACTTACATATAGCACACATTTTTTTTTGAATAAAGCTTACTTTTCTTCACAATCACAGCTTAGGATCTGTACCTTTTTGTACGCTACACTTGTTACCCTATTTACTTACATATTATATGTGTTATATTGATGATTTACTGTTTTATTAAAGGAATAATCCAATTTATATCTGATGTTTATCTACCCCTTATTACTTACTTTGATCTATTATGTCTTTATTCAACCTGTCACATGTCAGATTTGCATAGCCTAGTAAGAAATAAAGCAATATTTTGACTTTCGTATATGAAGTATACCGTTCCCATCTAGAAAGATTCTGTTTAAATACTGAAAGTTAGAAAAATCTTTAGCTCACATCCTTGCAGCTTCTTTTTGATTTCTTACTAAAGAATCATCCAAAAACTAATGGACACTGCAAAAACCCCAGGAGATATTAACAGGGTTATTCAATAAAAGTTCTTATCGTTTAAAATGGTGCTAATTTTGTCCCAACCAATCAGATGTTATTTAACATTTGAAAGCTAAAATTTGATTGGTTGGGGCAAAATTAGCACCATTTTAAACGATAAGAACTTTTACTAAATAACCCTGTAAGTCCCATAACAAGTAAAAACTAACAGACACAGAGGAAACACCAATGAGTTTCATGATGCCTACTGTCACTACATCAGAGGGCGTATGATTCTGGTTATCCTTTGGGCATTCTCCCATGTGCTATCCACTGGAATGTGGAGGTATGGCATATCCACTTAGGCTTAAAAATTTGGCCAAATCGGACAAAATATTGCACCAGGTAGCCAGTCAACCAGACATATCTTAATACAACTATAGTTTAAGAAGAAAGACTTCTTCTGAAAGCCCCTGAAGTAGTTTATAAATAAGTAGAGATGTCCGAACTTTGCAAAATCCAGTCCGCTCGAGGATTCACAAATTTTTTGAAAAATTCGAAAATCCGCGAGCGGACGCATTAAAACGAAAAAATTCTCGAAAGTAAGAAATCCTCGTAATTTCGAAAATACGTATTTTCATGCATTTTCGAAAATACGTGAAATCCTCATAATTTAGAAAATTTTCGAAAATACGTTTTTCATGCTTTTCTCAAAAAATTTTTTTTTCGAAAACGCAGTTCGGAAAAGTTCGGAAGGCGGAAAACTGGAAAATCCGCGATTTCTGCTGTTCGCAAACGAGGTAAATCCGCCGCGGATTCGGGTTGTTACTATAAATAAGCTGTAATCTTTAAAACATTGCGCTTGTGACCAAGCGCATGGGTTTATATGCCAGACACTGTTCTTATATGTATATTTTCTTTTATTGTTGGAAAATAAAGAACAAACTGCAGAAAACTTGCAAAAGATGCCATACACTATTTCCACCAGCAGGGTGGTGCATAATTATAAGCTGAAACTGTAGATCTGCTGTCTACCACATCTTGACACAGACTCCTCTTGCAAGCTAGACAGCAGCCTTTTATAGCTCCCAGACTGCTCCCTACTGCCACCAGGTGGTCAGTATCTAGTCTATAAATAGATGTGCAGAGAGGCTGCTCCTCCCTTTAGGAAGTGGTCACTCTGGAAGTTGCAGGTAAGGCACCCATGCTTTAAAAAAACAGTAGGCCTCTGTTTGGCAAACACTTTTGCAAAATGAACATATCGTACCATAACATTATTATAAATATATTATTTACATAGACATTCACTTTTTAGTTTACTGGCCAGCAACAATAGTTCACACTATATACAATGCAAAAAAAACACATTTACACCTTCACATATATATATAACTAATATTGCACAGGAACAGTCTAAGATCAATTGTCACAGTAATATTAACAGCCAGCAAATATAACGTAAACAGGAAATAACTCCCAGCAGCTTTTTTTACATTAATATAGTGCAGTTTACTGCCTTTGTGTATCACAACATGCACTGGTAGTACTGTCTCTTTGAACAACCAGCAGTGTGGTAGGATGATGTGGGACAGGTCACAAGCACTATTATTGAGATGTATGGGCAGAGGAGCATGCAAAGTTATTCCACTACTGTGCTGAGGCGGTGCAGTAGGTAGTGATGTGGAGCGAGGTAACTTGTTATGCACTGCAGTTGGAATGTTAGTAACCTGTCAAACATGTGCCTGTCACTGAACTCTGCTTATTTGGATCCAATAATTGACCCCTTCCCATTGTATTATTACCACATCATCATGTTCCATATAAACTTGCTCTTTTTCTCTTTTTTTTTAACCTACCTACAAAACAAACACATAGACCATTTAAATCTCACTCTCACCTCCTCTCGTTCTCTCTCCTGCTTCTACTTGCAGCTGGTGATATCTCCCTAATCCCGCCCCTCTCCCATACCGCACCTGTTTGATCAACCCATCCCCACCCTAATGTCTACTGCCTGTAACGCTCCTTCATCCACTAGTACCCTAAACATTAGAACAAACAAGAAAAGAGATGATCAATGCACATCCCCGGGCCCCATATACTATCATAATGTCTTTACTAGTGCAAGCAGTAAAAACATGGTGGTTTTAGTTACGATTTTATGCATAAAAGTAAAAAGCCTTCCAACCATGTCAAGGTAACCCCAGTATGGAAGGTCCTAACAAATTACCTTGGGTCATTTATCTGGGATGACGCTCCCTGCTTGGTTGCATTTTCGTGGGAAGATTGTCTCCCTGACCTTGCATTGGATTAGTATTGAAGGCTATCACTTCCCCCCGCCTACTGGCTTTTAACAAGGAGGGAAGAGGCCTGCTATCCAATGCTTTTCTTGTTTGTTCTAATGTTTTGGTCAGATCAGCAGCACTTCCACTATATGTCATAATAATGTTGCCATAGGAGTGCTCCCACAGCCCCCCCTTTTTGTTTATGTCTAGTACCCTAAACACACACAATATCACGAATGTACCTCTTCTTTCCCTTCCCCCTGCTCCTATATCTGGCGCCTTGTGGAATGCACAGTCTGTTTGTAATAAAATTGCACATGTATACAACCTATTTATCTCTAACTGCTTTACTTTTCTTGGTCTTACCAAAACATGCCACCCTCTGATTCTGTCTCACACGCCACGCTCTCATATGGTGACCTTCACTTCAGCCACACCACTAGACCCAATAATAAATGTGGTGGGGGAGTTGGTATTCTTCTCTCTGAGTGCTGTACTTTCAAACCCATCGCACCCTTACCAGCCCTCTCCCATCTATCTTTTGAGTTCCACTCAGTCCATGTTTACTCTCCCACGCCCCTACAGATTGCGGTTATTTATCAACCACCCGGCCCAACCACCACTTTCTTTGACCACTTCTCTGCTTGGTTGTCCCACTTTCTATTCACTGACTTCCCCTCAATTATCTTAGGGGATTTCAATATCCCATGGATACCAACACCTCTGCTGCCACTAAACTTCTCTCTCTTACCTCCTCCCTTGGCCTTACCCAATGGTCCTCTGCCCAGACCCATTGTAATGGGCATACACTTGATCTGGTCCTTACCCATCTCTGTTCTGTATCTAACTTCTCCAACTCCCCCTTTCCTCTGTCATAATCTTCTCAAATTTAATCTTATGTCATCTGTCCTGGCCGTAAACCCTAACAACCAAACAAAACTACTTCTCTTCACTCATATCCTTCCAATCC
The DNA here is from genome assembly GCA_019447015.1 of Hymenochirus boettgeri. Lineage (NCBI taxonomy): Eukaryota > Metazoa > Chordata > Amphibia > Anura > Pipidae > Hymenochirus > Hymenochirus boettgeri. Next base: position 206,361,119 of record CM033473.1, on the reverse strand, counting down.
CATAACACCAAACAGCTCTTCAAAGTGTTTAACTCCCTGCTCTGTTCGCCACCTCCTCCGCCCACCCCCTGTTTATCAGCTGATTAAATAGCCTCATATTTCACAGAGAAAATTGAAAACATCCGAAGTGGTTTTCAGGTGCGCCCTAGCTCCTTTCTACAGCTTCCAACCACTACAATTGCACAGCCCAACCTCCCTTCATTGCTCACCCCCTCCTAGTCTGCCCCTACCACTGCACTGTCTAGCCTCCCTTCATTGGTTAATCCATTGCCCCCTAACGAGCTTCATCACTATAACAAAATAGGGACTTTCATCTCTCCTATCCAGGACACGTCTCACCACCTGCCCCCTCGACCCCATTCCCTCTCATCTTATTCCCCCGCTCTCCTCTTCCTTCATTCCAGCCCTAACCTCTCTCTTTAACTTGTCCCTATTCACTGCCATTTTTCCCTCTATAATTAAACATGCCGTTGTATCCCCTATACCTAAAAAGCCCTCCCTTGACCCGTCTGCTCTTTCCAGCTACCGGCCTGTCTCCCTTCTACCTTTTGCTTCCAAACTACTGGAAAGACATGTCTATTCTGACCTGGTTAGTCACCTGTCTGCTAACTCTCTCTTTGACCACCTCCAGTCAGGCTTCCACCCTAACCACTCCACGGAAACTGCCCTCACTAAAGTGACCAATGATCTACTTAGTGCTAAATCTAAAGGTCACTACTCTTTGCTCATTCTTCTTGATCTGTCCTTTGCTTTTGATACAGTTGATCACCCTCTACTTCTTCAGATCCTGGCCTCCTTAGGTATGCAGGACACTGCACTTTCTTGGCTATCCTCCCATCTCTCTGGTAGGACCTTTAGTGTTTTCCACTCTGGAATTAGCTCCACTCCTCGCCCCCTCCCTGTGTGGGTCCCACGAAGCTCGGTACTCGGTACTCCATCTACACCTGGCCTTGGACAACTCACTAGTTCATTTGGGTTCCAGTATCACCTGTATTAGGACGATACCCAAATTTATATCTCTGCCCCAGATCTCTCCACCTGACATCCCAGGTCCCTGACTGCCTTAGTGCCATCTCTTCTTTCATGTCCACCCTCACGATCTGTTGCCCTCCCTAGTCTTACCATTAATATTAACAACACACCCATATCCCCATCTCCTCATGTCCGCTGGATGGGAATAACGCTAGATTCCGATCTTTCCTTCAAACCTCATGTGAATTCACTTGCCAACTCCTGCCGGCTCCAACTCAGAAACATCTCCCGCATTCAACCCTTCCTCTTGAAGGAAGCTACAAAAATCCTAGTCCATGTCCTAATCATATCCAGGCTAGACTACTGCAACACACTCCTGTGTGGTTTACCAAACAACTGCCTGGCACAATCCATTCCCAACTCTGCTGCCTGGCTCATTCATTTTTCTTTTCGCTTCTCTAATGCCTCTCCTCTCTGTCAGTCCCTCTACTGGTTACCCATCATGCAAAGGATCCAGTTCAAACTGCTTACCTTATCCTATAAAGCACTATCCAACACAGCCCCTCCATATATCTCAGAGCTGATCCAGCGAGACCGTCCCAGGTGCAACCTCCACTCCTCAAACAATACCTTCCTCACATCCCCCCTGGTCATGCCCGCATTCAGGACTTTACTCGTGGTGCCCCTCTGCTCTGGAACTCCCTTTCTCTGTCTGTCCGTCACTCACCATCCCATAACACCTTCAAACGTAACCTTAAAACCCACCTCTTTAGGCTAGCATATAACCTGGCCTAAACATTACCCATCTTACTACCCAATATGATCCAACCTGCCTTTCACGCTCCACTGCCATCTATTTACAGCCTACCGATTCCCGCAACCTTATGTCTCACCCCCATATCCTCTAGTCTGTAAGCTCTTTGGGCAGGGTCTTCTCTCCTATTGTATCACGGTATTGCTGAAACTCTACACTCTGTTTACTTATATTATGTATTACCTGTGTATGTAATATGTATGACTTTATATAACATGTATTACCCTGTGTGTAATGTATGACTATGCAATTGTAAAGTGCCACGGAAGATGTTGGCGCTATAGAAAAATAATAATAAAACATGACAATCATCACAAAGTAATCTGCATGCAATGCATAAGTGTAAATTGCCAGTGATGTATCATGACATGCCCCCAGCACTATAATTGTACTACATTGCAAGTTTACTCTTTTCACTTGGACAGGTAGTGTGTAGAACTATGCATCTTCTGTGGCAAGCAGCTATTAAACCTCTAATATGTGTAGTAGGAAAAAGACTGAGCCCATGCCATGCTGATAAAATAATGTGTTACATAGCATGCAGTGGACATGTTAAATTGAGATTCTAAACAATAAATCTCTACACCCTTTTTCAATGGCTTGCATTTTAGTACAAAACGGTAGTACAGTAGATATTTTACAACCTCTCTTGGGAGAGACTTACATGCTCAGAAAAAATGAAATTGTTCCATTTAGAAAGAAGTGCATTTTTTCTTATTTGAAAATGCATACATAAATGAAAGAGAACCATTAAAGCATAATAAATTCTCTGAAAGAAGACAAGAAGTCTACTGAATAGAGAAAATGACCAAAAGATGGCACGAACTGTAGAAAAATGCATTAACATATGTCACACAGAACATTTAAAAGTGGATATAGAAATACTGGAAGGCTGTGCGCTGAAATAATCATTGTAAAAGAATAAAACTCAAAGACAATATTCATAAATGGATTTATTGCAGACAAAGAATTGGAGAGAGCGATCTTTCTATGTAAAGCCCTTTGCTATAGCAACAAGCCAATTATTTAACAATCTAGATAGAATTCCCTTGAAACAAACCTTCCTCCCACAAAAAGCAGTAGGACTTAAATTCCCCAAGTTTTGTTCTGTCATTTTGTGTGACATTAACCCGGGTAAAATTGTTAATTGTAACAAGGGTTACCTGCAATGATAATCCATTTGGAATTTAGCCCAGAACTCTGTAGTATAATTAATCACATGCTGTACAAAAACAATGTCTTAATATATAGAACATACAGTATGTGAGTGAGGGATTCTAAATTACTTCTCAATTACTATATAACTTTTTAATAAGCAGATTAGCAATTGAACTATAGTTAATCGGCAACTGAATGATGGACTGAATCATATAGCCACACACATATTCACATATTCCTTATATGTGACAGTCCTCACTGATGAGTTTGTTAGCTCTCAAGCTATAATGTCAATGTCAAGAGTCGAAATTATCCACCCCTGTGGCTACTTTGATAACAGAGAAAGAAAATTATGACAAGAAATATACAGTATATCCTACCCCGTAGTAGGTTTCTAAGGGAGGAACCGTAAGATTATAGCCTTATAATCTTACAGTTGCAGGAGGGGAAGGAAACCAGAAGCCACAAAGGGGTAGGTTATAATAAATAATGCACCCTCAACTGTAAATTAAAGGGATATTAGAAGTAACCTTGGAGTTCTTAGCCCTGTATAAAAGGTACTCAGCCTGCGGCCTCGTGCTTTTATATGGTCACGGAATTCCTCGGTGACTTCTAATATCCTTATAATTTACAGTTGGGGGGTGCATTATCCACTATATAATTTCTATGTGCTTCAAAGGGTTCCACAAAGGTAAAAAGTTTAAAAATGGCTATTTTTGATAATTGTTCTAATTGGCAAAATAAACTGAAATAAACTGCTTCAACATTTTTCTATTGGTGCAGCTATCTTCCTATTACAGAAGGGGAAGGACACAGTCACAAGGAAGCAGAGAACTGTACAGTGATCCTGGTAGAATGGCAGAACTTTAGCATAAGAACAATGTATAAGACAATAGTTTGGATTAAAAAAAGCAATGGAATCACTGCTAGTTATATGACTTTTCCCTTGGTGCAAGTCGTACATTTAATGTTATATGATAACAGTAACATACTTATTATTATCTGGACTAGTCTACTACATGTGGAACATTCAATGTTGCAAACATTTTGCCCTATGCTACGGCAGCCATTCACTTAGTGAACACTTAAATGACTTGCAGCCTCATGGGAATAACAAACAGTAGTTGGGTAAATGTAAGACAACTTTCATTTTCCGTATAAGAAAATGCTGCAGTAGCTGCTATAGACAGGCAAAGATAATGAAAACTTGGCATTCCTAAAGAATGTCAAATGTGACACTTTGCAATACGTGTGAAAATAGCGAGTATAATACTGTATTGTTTCAACGAGCGCATAATTATTTTCCTACATGCGGTGTTCACATGGGTGCCATTAAAATTAATTTAAAATTAGAATTAAAAGGCATAGTGGTATAATTAACAACTCTCCTGTGTAACCGGCAAAGATCTGTGATTGCAACGCTAATACATTTCCAAAGGCCTCAGATAGTTCTACAAATTGCTAGGTACTGTATCTCTAATTCATTTCTTAATAAATGCACAACAGGTGTCTCTGTGTCCGAAAATTTGAATTACGATTAAAGGGCATGTCTGTCCCCAAAACTAAAATTTAACACACTGCTGGATCCAATTTAAAGTGTTAAAAAATCCTTACCTTACTACTCTGCTCCAAATGATTGTCCTGCAGTGTCTGTTCAAAATCCAGGAAAGTAGTGCAGGAACTGTCTCTGTGTAAAAAGGTTTCTGCCCCTTAAAGGGCATCTATAGTGGGAAAATGAACTTTTTTTTCTTTCTTTCCATGTGTTCTATAATTCCCCACAACCCCCAGAGTGTCTTCACTTTTTTCAGATTCCCTCTCTGTCCTGAGATACACCAGTTAGAAGAATACGTGATTGCATTCCTCTACTCCTACTTGGACTGTCAATCAAATCCCTGTGACTTGATCCCCCCTCCCTGCTCTGTAATAAACATAGAGATAACAGCATTAGCAGGGGGAGAAAGGTAGCTTTGATGTTAGATATAAGGCTGCACTTGACCCCCCTTCTTAATAGCTTTCACTGATTGATGATGGGTCACAAAGTGAGAGATCGTAAACTGTACTGATCTCCTTCTTCCGTGTCTCCAGGACAGCTTGCTTTCTATTGGCCACTGTGCATGGGTGTGTTTTTCAGGATGTTGAACTTTTAACTCCTACTGCACATAAAAAGCTTGTCGGTTAGCCGGAGCTGAGACATGGAGGAGGTAACAGAGGGGAGGGAGAAGGGGGGAATGCTGCACATAGATCTGACACCGTGGTTAAACAGAGTCAGTGACAGATATAGGATTAAGGCAGCATAGAGTACATGAATTTAACTTTGCAAAGGGGCAATGTGTTTTTTTCACTATAGATGCCCTTTAACTGTCCACCCACCCTCCGGATCCCTCCATGTTGCAATGAGCAGTAGTAAAAAATATATTTTCTGTAATGTAGCTACCCTCTGTAATGCTCCAGATTCCCAAGTATTCCTTCAGCCCGGATACCCCAATCTACAACCACTATCTTCACCAATAGACAAGCCCCCGTTTGCTGGGAGGCTTGATGTGCCTCACTGAATACGGTTGCCCCCTGGACTTAAAGTGCAAGGTATCCGAGCTGAGGCCAGGAATACTGGAGAAGTCCGAAGTAGTCTGTACCAAATATACAAGGTACAGACTAGGAGTAGGCAAAAGCAGAGACAAAAGTAGAGCAAATGGTCAAAGAACAGGAATCAGGCCGCCAGGCACGGTACAGAGGGTTCAGCAAAAAAGCATAGTAAGGAACAAGCAGAGGTCAGGGCAGGCAGGTAAGAATCAAGGTCCAAAACACAGTCAAGGGATCAAATAACAGAGAAAATACGAATTACACACCACCAGCAAGACAGAGAACTTACCGCTATATCAGGCAAGGACCAATGGGCTGAGGGGTTTAAAAAGGCTAGAGGGACCAATAGGAGAAAAGCCAAGAAGAAGAAAAGAGCAGATTGGATTTTTTTTTAAAATGTGCCAGGAAACACATGGCCGTGTTCCGTCAGCTATTTTAATAGCCGGCAGTCGCGACTGTGATTGGCTGCCTCACACTCTGAAAAGTGTGATTTGACCAACTTTTGCTCTCCAGTAGAGAACACGGTTCTGAATAGGATTTTACAGATCTGAATGGACTTGGACTTTTTTAATTTCTCAGTACAAGCGATTCAGCCACATGACCTAAAATCATCCAACCACATATATATATCGTTAACTTATGTGTAAAATGTATTTATGTAATTAATTTATCTGTTTAATTCATATGCCCTTGTATTTCATAATGTATAGCGCTGTATGACCTTGTGGCATAAATAAAATGACAGTTTACATACATACATTCCAGTAATCCTTACACCTTTGGCTATTTGACAATGCTATTTTCATGTATACTGTTCCGGCAAAATAGAGCTGAACTTCTGAAAATCCAAAAATCCAATTGAATCTGAATTTTGAAATATTCTATCACAATTTTCATCTAAATTTCAATCTAATTGAATTTCAATCATCTAATTTTCAATTTTCTTTTTAAATCGAAAACCAGGTTCATTTACAATAATTTTGTACAGAAAGCTTTTTTTATACGTTTTATTAATTTGTTACCCTCAAACAGCCATCACTTCTCCTCACCACCCTCTTCATGGCAAACCTTTGTACTGTTTTCTAAGATCATTTATATCAAAAATATTCTAGTTCAATGGAGAATCTATAATAAACAAAGCTGTCCTGTGCTGTGTTGTCCACAGAAATAAATTGTTTCCATTGTCATTTTCCATATGACTCATCATGTCTTTTGATTAAGTAATCTATTCCTATTTTCTTATCTCATGGTTCACCTTAGCAAGTGAGATACTGATTATTCTAAGCTATAATTCTGTCTGAATATTTTTTTCTTCTGTTTGTAAGGTAAAATCAAGTAAAAGAAAACTGAAACAATATTATTGAAATTCAAAACATAACAAAAGGATCAAATATTCTTGAGCGTTCTCTACTGGCCAGTTCAGTCAACTGATTCATCTTGAGAGCTTGGGCTCTTAGCAGTTATTCAACTCTTCATAGTACTGTGTCGTGATTGTCAGGAAAAAGAAGAAAGGAAGAACTCAGATCACAAAAGGGTATATATATGAAAGACATTGTTGAACTTACTTTCCTTTCTCTTTGCTACAAAACATAATGTTACTATATCTAAAAACTAGAACATGGTTATGCAAAGAAATAAAAACGAATACATGCATATACAGGGAGATGTTATATTATCCACAAATCCCCAAGTCATGTTAAAACCCATTTTGAGGTGTAATTTTTTTGTTGTGGAGGCAATGTTAGCAAGGCCATGTACAGTGGCGAAACTGAACTTGCTTACTGTTTAAAAACAGCTGATTGTGGTACTGGGTCTACAGATTAGCAGGCACACTTAGTCCCCAGCCCCCTCGCCGCTGCTGGGGCTGTAGAGGCTATAGTTATGCCACTAGCAGTATAAGATCTGCAATCTATTAGTTCATCAGAAATACCTACACTTTGGTGCTGATGCAGTAAAATGTGCAAAAGTTTGCCTATGCAACCAATCAGATGTTATCTAACTACAGCAAAGTAAAAAGCTAACATCTGGGTACAGACCAGTAAATAAGTTATAATGTTGATGGACCAATGTAATAAGGAGAACTGAAATTTCATTGGACAGATGGTATAGTCATGTCAATGTACACAATGAGGACAGAGAAAATAATTGCCTGCAGCCTGTCCTGTCTTCTAGATTCTGACAGCCACAGTCACAACACAGATTTCCTGCCTCACTGACGTGTGTTTGCTTCTACTCTACTGTGCATAACAAAGTAAAGCATTACATCTACTAGCCCACCAGAGCTACTTTAACACATAGAGAACAGCTCCATTAAAAAAAATTAGTTTTTAATGTAGAAGCAAAAAAAAAAAGTAAAAGTAGCTGACTATTTAGTATTGTTCCTGGTAGGTTTATACTGGCTGGAAAATAAATTGCAGGGTCACAGCAGCTTTGTCTTATACAAGCCTTTCATATCCATGTGAAAACATCTGCAGAGAAAATGCTCTGTGTATAGTGAATACTGGGGTCAGGGGGCATGGCCAATTGGTGCACATGCTCACAAGGTTGCTTGCAGACTGGACAGAGACATGTATTGGCAACAAAATAAATACAGTATCCACTTCTTACATGTAAGTAAATGCAAATAAATGGAATAGAATTTTACAATGCATGCGTTTTCTGGGTAGGTTAAAAAAAATGTCTCTTTAAAATGAAGGAGCCAAATAAAGAGTAATATTGCTATAGCCATGGAACACCCCACAAACAGATGTAATTAAGATGGCATTATTAAGTTGGATAAATCTCAAGTCAATAAAATATGCCCAGTAATTATTTTTTAAAGCTACTGTATTTAGAGCAGTGTCTACTAGTTGCCTCATGCGGAACCATTATATAACAGTTAGTAAGATGCTTGAGTTTCATAACATAGGAAGACATAGGACAATGTTGAAGTTTTAGCTAGAGGCAAAGCACTCAAGGTTTAAAAATTGGGCTCAAGGGTAAGTATGTGTACAGATGAATATCATCATATAAGGTGGTGTACTGGTATATATATATATATATATATATATATATATTATTGATCAAAAAAAAAGCCTTAAATTGAATTTTCTCATTCATACCAGATGGGGCTAGACAAATCAACATCTTGAAGGCAGATCAATATAAGGCTTTTTTATGATCAATAAAATATATATACCAGTACACCACCTTATATGATGATATTCATCTGCACATCGCACACTTTGCTTTGTCTTGGTTAAGTACTTTATTATCACACTTATATCCCCTCTTTGAAGCCCATTTACGATTGGAATAATTAATGCTTTGATATTTGCATTGATATTTAATTCACAATAAATTGTCCTATTGATAGAACAACCTCGATCTTCCTAGCCCCCTCTCTGCTTTGAACCACTCTGCCGATCGTATTGGGCAGAAGTATTATGGAGGTTTGTTACCTTCTGGATCCAGCGGTATTGGCCAGGGGTATCGCCAAAAAGAGAGGGTGGGAGGGATTGAAGGGGTATATAAGGGTGGCGCATGGTGTGTGACATCTATGATTAAGCTCTCGTAAGAGTGAAACACGTCTGGGGGCTTGTGTTGTCGTTTCTTCTCTTTAGCACTTTTTGGTAGCTGCTGAGTTATCCTCTTTAGCTATGCACTGAGAGGGAAGACTTACCTGGATGCCGACATTTGAGCATTGACCGAGTACCTTATATCGGTCAGCAACTTCACTCAAATTTATGTGCTACATGTGAATTTTTTACATGGTACACATCCCTTGTGTGCCATGTAAGTTAGGGATCTGCTACTAGGGAACCTCTGCTATTTAGACTTGGAGGGCATAGAGTGTCTAGGGCTTTTACCCAGTATAGGGACAGCTATCCTAGAGACACTGTGTCCTTTAATGCAAGGGATATTGAGGTCTCTCTCTCTCCCTTACTTTTTCCCTGCTGAGGCACACATGTGGCTTTGCTATTTTTTAACTAGCTTTCTTTTGATTTTTAATGTATACTGATTGAATGTTAAGTTTTAATATCCTAATTATGACTGAGTGCACTTTATAGGGGGATACTTTTTCTTTGTTCTCTTTTATGTATTGGAATATTTGAAATGATAGAAATGCGGAACTTTCATTCAAATATGGAAAATTCGAAAATCAAAGTTTTCTATCAAAAAATCTAAAATTCCTATCAAAAATTCTATCGTAAAATCGAAGTCTTTCATTGAAAAATCTAAAAATTCCTAATTTCTATTCCAAAATAGAAAATTGGACAATGCTATAGAAAATTGGGTTTGAATTTTCAGAACTGTATGAGGTTCTGCTGAATCACTTTCAGAATGCAACACACCCATTTCATTCCTCTCTAGTCTGAATAAAGATCGGGGTGTACTTTATACTGTACATTAGTATAATAGTATTATTACTTACTTGCACATTACAGGTAACATTTTTGTCTAATACATACCAGGCTGTAGCATAATAAGAATTTTCTTATGCACATAAAATACAGGTTTCCTAAAATAAAAGTGCTTAAAGTGCTGCGTTATTGGATAAACTGAATTGCTGGCAGTAGTAGCTAGTGGGTGGTGTTATTATCATTGTTAGATGCTGGCTTTTGTTAGATATATAGCCAGCAACATCTGCCTTTTCCCTCTAAATGCTACAAATGCATTTTAAGGGTCCTCCACTTTTTCAAGTAAGAATGTGCCTATTTATTATGTGCAGTGAATAAAACACATTAGAAAGTCTTGTCCACTGGTAATTATTGGGAACAAAAAGCAGTGTGTTTTGGCAGCTTACAATATACATTGTGAGAATACAGAGCAGGGAAATAAATGGAACTAAAATAATAAGCAAGGAACATGTATGCTTTTTTTCACAGAGTTTTAGAGAAGTGTTACAGTATAATACTAAGGGCAGTAATAATAAGGTATAGTCACAGGACAGCTGATCAAGTACTACCAAATTGTGCATTTTGCTGGGTTTATATGGACTTTTATTTATAACATGATGGGTACTATTTGGAAGTCATTCACTAACATTTTCTAGCAATAAAAGGGCACATTTTTAAAGAGGACATGTTAGGATTTGTTCAATTAAATATGAAAAATAGATGAGAAAATTCCACTGTTCTTTTCTTATGCTTTTTTTTACAGTTCTGTTGCATATGTAAAGAACATATAAAGAAAATATAATATCATTGAATATCCAAATGGCTTACATTCTATTTTCGTATTTTATTGCAGTGCTATAAGAGGTTGTTGACTCAATTAAACAGTATAAAAGAGGTTGTTGACTGTATATAAGGCATGTTCACCCATTTAACAAACTTTTAAACACACTAAGCCCCCACCCCATTTCTGCAATAATGACCTTTATCTCTGGTGCTCCTAAGTGAAGGTATTTTAACTTGAAGCCCTCTGGTCCCTCGTCTCTCGGCCACCCCCTTAACACATTTGTGAGCTCTTTGTGAGCTTCTGCAGATGTAAACCAGCCAGCTTGTGCAACCATCAGAAGTCATTGGCCATGACCTTTATAGTCTTGACTGAAAGCTTGCACGCGGAAGAGCCGGGATTGAGCATCGAGGAGCCAGAGGACTTTAAGGTAATATTTCTTTACTTGGGAGCACCAGGAAGAAAGGTAAATAATGCAATGCAAAGTAAATAAATTAATTAACAAGGGAAAAGGGGGGGAGGCACATATTGAATTGAAAGATAATCTGACTCTTTAATATCTAAAGAAAAATTATGACTAGAGGCACTGGGTCGAGAATTCTAGTTGCATCAGGATTGATCAATATTAAGTACTAGGTATCTGGATCTTGCCTATATAAAATATCCATCCAGCCTCCATATAATTTTTTGTTTATAGAAGATCTGGGTATCCGTAAAGCTCTAGACAAAATAGTTTTTTTGAAGGACTGAGGACTTTTTAGAAGGACTGAGCAGTATTATGGCAAGCCTAATAGATATTGTAAAATTATTCTCTGTTCATCCCTAAGATTTGTTGTCAGGGTCCAGAAAAGGGGGGTAAATTTCAAAGGGTGTCACTGAGGGTATGCTAAAGTAGCTTTAATAAATTCTAAAAAATGGAGCATAGTTCCACGAGTAAACACAAAGAGGATAATCCTCTGTAGATAAATTGGTCAGTGAAAAAAGAATATTTCACAGAGGTAAATATAGAAATATAGTGGGTTCACGTGGATTAAAAAAAACAGTTATTGCTGTACTGTAATCCTCCAAATAAACGTTTCCTTGGGCCACAGGTGGCAAGGTCACCTTAAAGGATGGGGCATCTCTGAGTATCAGCATAAGGTTTGGTCTGTTTTTGAACTTTTGAACTGTTTTTGAAATTTGAAAGTTTGAATTCGGACCCATTAAAGTCAATGGAGAGTGATAGTTCGAAAAGTCCAGATTTACAGCTAAACTAATAATGGTAACTTACTGTATATGGCTGTGGCCCCTGGGAAATGGTCTGGGGAACATGTCACTATCACCGAAACTTTTTTAAACACTTATTAAACACGAGCGGGCAATTGTCAGGTTTTGTGCAAGCTACATTCGAGGGTTACGGCCAATTCGAGGGTTACCGAACTATACTTTCGGGGGTTATCGAAAATGAACAATACTTTCAAGGGTTAGCGAACGATAAATTCTAGGGTTATTGAAAATGATCCATACTTTCCAGGGTTACTGAAAATGAGCAATACATTCGAGGGTTAGTGAACAATACATTCTAGGGTTAGCGAAAATGAACGATACATTCGAGGGTTAGCGAATTGCCCTTTAATTTGATAATTATTGAATTTTCGATAATTATCGAAATTACAGCCACAAGTCCGGAAAGTCCGAGAAATCTAGGTCCGGGATAGTTCGAGAAGTCTGAGTCCGTTTGAACTTGTTAAATTCGACTCAAACTCGGGTTTGAGTTCTAGTCCATCTCTAATCAGCAGATCAGCATACTGATAAACACATATTACTTTCAAGACTGATGTGCATGTTTTTTTCTACCCTATATTATGTCTACTTGCCACAGCTCTGTAGCACGCACGTAGCATCTTTATTTTTTACTATTGATATTTTAAACGTGCAGGATCTTTTTCTGTTCTGGAATATGCTAAATATAATGCCTGTGATTTGGGACTAATTGTAGATTTTGTTATATAATTTATCTCCCTTCTTACTTTTTGTATAAAAATATAAAAATTGTGTCTTAACCCAATGTTTTAGCCCAGTTTTTCGGTCAAATCGGCCAGGTGATATCTGCTACTCCATTTAAGCCTCTCATATGTGTCAGTAGACATGGCATCATAAAAATCCAGTTGGACGAAACGTGGCTGGCATTTACTTGAATGGCGGTGGACTGAGCATCTACACACACTGCACAAGTTGGTGCTATAGTATTTATATTACTTCTCTTTAAGTTTTATTGGTTGTATATGCTGAATGTACTCTAGAGGGATAGTGATTGAGCATGTTATGTATACCTTTGTTACTTAGTTAGTATCTTACTATCTAAGTACATTGATACACAATGTAATAATTGTTATACACCTATTACCTACCCTTTGTATACGAAAATACCAGTGTTTATTTCCATTTCCCCAATTACTATAAAGGACTTTTATATATACAATTTTCAGAGTGCATCTGAGGCTTTTTTTCTAAGTTGAATACAATATTGTTTTTTGGTTAAGATTGCACCTACCTACATAGGTTGAAGATAGTTAGTGCCTTGTGTCCCTTTTAATTTTATCAGTAGTAAGAGTAGATCAGGCTGAGATTGGCCTTTTAGTATCGGCTTTAGTGCTTAGTCCTAAAAACTACCATATATGCTGCATTTACTGGCTAGTCTCATGGGTAAAAACAACATAAATGCCGGTTTACTTAATAGTTGAATTAAAAAGGTTACAAATGCCAAACTGATAGCAAGAATGGAAAATTTGTGTTTTGAAGAGTGATTATTAAAGTTGGGTTTGCTTTACCTAGATAAGAGAGAACTATGGTCAATAATCAGGAATAATCAAGAATAGAGGCCGCCCCTTTAGACTAGAAGAAAATTGATTTCAGTTAAAGCAAAGTAAATAGTTCTTCATTGTGAAGATAATGCAGTTGTGAAATGCAATGTTTTAAAATGTTGTGTTGGCTGAATCTTTGAGCACATTTAATGGATGCTTGGATGTCTTCTGGTACAGGAAGTATATCCAGGGTTACAGCTGCTGTTAGTGCATGTGTGTTTGGTTGTGCGTTTGTCTAGTTTAGTTTACTAGGGGGTATTCACCATTTGATTGCAGAAGATTGTATTTTTTTGTTGGGTTGGGGGCTGGGGGTATCATGGAGGACTTCATTTTCAACATAAAAATTAACCACATTACCATGCTTATCATGTTTCTGCAATACCAATAACTTTCTCTAGCATTATATAATATACATTTTTTTCTGTGTTTTATTTGCAGGCAATAAAATGTGGGGTGTTTTTGGTTGTTTAAAAATATGGTGAATTGTTAATAATTTTCATCCAAGTACATTTTTACATTGAAGTTTATGCTTTATAAACAGGCAAATCTATTATCAACAAGAACATTTTACTGGAAGTTAAGAGAAGGAATAGTTCATATTTAATTTTGAAATGCCCAATAAGCCAAATTAGTTTAATGTTTCTAGTAATTAAAGCATCTGTTTAAAATGGCTAAATATCTAGGTTTCAATTGTGTGCAGGTACTTTCCATGTATGGAAATAGAGTAAATAAAGTAAATGAAGTGCTACATAGAGAGCTTTCACAATCCCATTGCAGAATCTTAACTTGAGGTTCTGAAAAGTACAGATGATATGTTTGAAAAACTGCTTCATCTGCAACTGAACAGCTGTCTTTGTATGTCCTTCGAGATTCTTAGAAGGCTGTACTTTTCTGTCTTTAGATATGATGGTAAATGTTCAGATTACAAAATGGAGACTTTTCAAAGATAAATGAATTGCATTCAGAGCAAAAGATTGTAATTTGATATTTAATTAATTCTAGCCATGTCTAATGCCATAGACATTTAGCAACTATAAACAATGAAATACAGGCTTTACAAGGTCATATTTTAAGTACTGATTGTAGAATCTATATAACAGAATCTGCATTGAAAAGTTATATAGCTCAAGGCAGGTTTGTGTGTGAAACTGTATCTCCTGACACACTAAGATGAAAGAGTCATTCTAATAACATTCTTATCTGTATCTTAAATGTACAAAATTCTATACTAACAAAGTCTAATGAGTTAATACATTTCTTGATGGTACCTTAATAATAAACAATCTGTATGGATTTAGTAATATTAATTAAAAGAATGATTTATACATCTATAAAATATGTAGAGTAAACAGTTTTCATTATTTGTGGAGAAGGTGTGACAAGCTACAGTATAATGAAACTGTAATACTCTGTAATTTCTAATACCATATACACAATTTGACCAATTTATGTTACAAAAGTAAGTACAACAAAGTCAATAAAGCGTGTGTGTACTACCTGAGATCCTACCACCATGTACAGTATTCCCGGGAGGGGAGAGTCCATTCAAAGAAGTACATTCAAAGAGTCCATTCAAAGAGTACATTCAAAGAAGCGGTACCCTGACACGTTTTGTGACGCTTTACATGAAATTTCATCACTTCTGATGAAGTGACGTGTAAAGTGTCACGAAACGTGTCAGGGTACCTCTCTCCTAATGCTGTTTGACTTTTAATGACTGGTGAATAAAAGTTACTTTTTACCCAAGATGGGATTGAGTCTCGGCCCTCTTCTTTAATGTACAAAAGTGAGTACACCCCTTACATTTTTGTAAATAGTTTATTATATCTTTTCATGGTACCATACTGGATATGACACTTTGATACAATGTAAAGAAAGTTATCAGTGTACAGCTTGTATATAAGGGTAAATTTGCTGTCCCCTCAAAATAATTCAACACATGGACATTAATGTCTAAACTGCTGGCAACAAATAAATTGCCCAATTAGCCATTTTTCCTCCCTGATGTCATGTAACTCATTAGTGTTAAAAGGTCTCAGGTGTGAATGGGGAGTAGGAGTGTTACTTGTCACTGGAAGCTGTAACATGGCACATCATGGTAAAGAAAACTCTGAGGATCTGAAAAAAAAAGAATTGGTAATCTACATACAGATGGCCTAGACTATATAAAAAGAAGGAATTTTATAAACTGCACACACCCCAAAAAAACAAATAAATAAAACCAAAACTAAAACAAACCCAAGGGTAAGGATTGTCCAACATATTGATGTATAATTAGACTCTCTTAATCTATGAATACACAATAAAGTAAGGTCTGAATGCCAAGAAATACTGTTTTACTGTTTAGAAAGAACACCAGAATAGACCAAAATTAATATTCTGTCATTAAAGGCCCATTAAATCAATACTTTGGAAAATCTAAAGATAGTATTACAATTATCACAAAATCACATCTACAGATTTTTGTGCAAGAATTAATTAGATTCTTAAATATGTCTTGCAATTTCACGGTAAATAGAAAATTATTAAAGGTATTTATAAAGGATTGATATCGTTCCTTTTACCAGCTGTAAAAGATTCAAATATTTCATTGAATGAAAAATTCTAATTTGTTTAGATTTAAGAAAAGATGGGTTATATAGCTACATCCATATGTGGACTAATTCCCAACCTTTGAATGGTATGGCTAAATTAAACTTCAAACAGTTAAACTCAACTGAGTTTAGAGACCATAAAAATCAGTACAGACAATGATGCAGATTTGGGATGGATCCATATAAAAATGAAGTTAAATGCAAATGTGAGAAAACATAAACGCTTCAGAGGTATAACATTTAATCAAATATATCTAGACCACCAGGGACATTGTTATTTTTGCTTAAGTCAAGTGTTAAATTTAAAGGGAAACAAATGGGAAAAAAATGCTTACCCGTGAGTACAGCTAGTAGTTTGCATGTAGTAATTAAATTCCAGCTGCCCTTACCAATTCATTGTTTTCTCAGCACTGGGAGCGCATGCTCAACAAGAGATGTCCTCCCATTGGCAGCACATTCAAAAAACCCACAGCCACAGGTAGGGGGTAAGTCCAGAGTGAAGCGGTGAGGCAAACTATAAGGTAAGTACCCAGGTAGAGGTGATTATTTTGACTTGTGTTCCTCTTAAACTAATTCAGTTGTTGAGAAAGAAGTTGTGCTGACAGACATTTTTAGATTTATAAATTGTGGAAAATCCACACAAACTTAGATATGGGTATTGCTGGTATAGCTAGAAAAACGAATGCAGCCCCAGAAAAAAAGAGCAGTCTTTCTAAAAGCAAGATCAAGAACCCACAATAAAGTCACAGGGAATACAAGTCATATGTTTATAGACCTTATTAACAAAGAAGTTCCTAAAATAAAAAATAAAAAACTTAAACAACTCCATTGCTCCCTATAAGGAGATGAGGGGAAATAAAAAGAACACACTTCAAGGCACGAATAGCAAAGCAGACAAAGCAACTCAATGGAATTTTCCAAGTTTTTCCATGGAAATAATAATGCAATGCTCCCAATGTGGGAATACATGTCGGAAAACAAAAAGACCACTGACAACAAGGGAAAAATTCTTCAATATATTGTAAAAGGAAGTAGATACTGTAAATCAGTAAATTAAAAAAAATGGATTACCTAACAGCACCCAACATGAAAGCAATAAAACTATTCATGCAGTAGGTAAGAACAAACCTTTTAAGATACATTACTAAAAACAGTTTAAAGAACTAACAGGGAGATTCAATAAAAGTTCTAATCGTTTAAAATGGTGCTAATTTTGCCCCAACCAATTAGATCTTATTTTGCATTTAAAAGCTAACATCTGATTGGTTGGGGCAAAATTAGCACCATTTTTAACGATAAGAACTTGTACTGAATAACCCTGTATAGGCATAATATACAACTTTTCCAGAAGATAAGTCTGCAATCTGACCCCATTGTTTTAAAAGATTTTAAGAGATCTGTGATATTTACAGATATCTGCGCTCCTTTGTGATTTATTGATTGACTAAAATTTTTTACTGGCTTGAACACGGCATATTGGGGAAGGAGATTCAGTAAATATCAATGCATGCAAGTCTTATTCAGGAAAGCAAGATCATGTGGCTGAAAAAAGTTCTTAGTTATTCTAGGATGAGGTTCAGTAGTTATAGGTCCTTTTTGCAGCTGTTGAGAGAGCTGGAACTATGGGGTTCCTTTTGATTATTATTGCTTTAGAAGGAAAGTTATTTCATTGGTTCATTATCATTACAAATACAAATTTCAATATAGACAATTATTTTTTTCAGTGGCATACAGAAAATAACTCCAGTGTAAATTGCTCACCAAGCTATTATGTTGATATTAATTTGTTTTAGTAGAACAAAATCCATTGTCAGGTCCCAGTTTGCCATCTTAATAAGTGTAAATAGCCTCTCCAAGAAACAACAGCAAAACAAAGAGACAATAACTACTCAGCAGTAGAATAACTCCACTAGAATATAATCTGGTCAAACATTTATACAAACATAGAAAAGATAATCAATGCACATTCCTAGGCCCCATACAATATCATATTATCTGCACACTGGCATACTTTATAAACAAAGGGGTTTTAGTATACATTACTGTGATCACATGAATAAAATCCTTCCAACCACATTAAGGTAACCCCAGTCTTGAAGGTCCTAACATCTAACTTTCTCTACTTCAATTACCATTAGCAAACTTTTGCATTTCTCATAGTTGTTCACTGGATCCATATAACAGGCTTTCTCACTTCCCTTTGACTTTTTAAATTGAGGGAAGAGGCTATCTACCCAGTGCTTTATATTAAAGGCATAGGACCTCCCACAAAAGGGGAGTGTTGGAGGTGCTATAACCACATGGAAGGCTGGACCTGGCATCACAATAAAAAACATACAATACAAGGATTGTGGAAGCACTCCAATTAGGCTAATTTACAACTACATTTAGCGGAAGTGCTACTGATCTGGTCAAACATTTATACAAACATAGAAAAGATAATCAATGCACATTCCTAGGCCCCACACTATATCATATTATCTGCACATTGGCATACTTTATAAACAAAGAGGTTTTAGTATACATTACTGTAATCACATGAATGAAAAGCCTTCCAACCACGTCAAGGTAACCCCAATCTGGAAGGTCCTAACCTCTAACTTTCAATTACCATTAGCAAACTTTTGCATTTCCCATAGTTGTGCACTGGATCCATATAACAGGCTTTATCACTTCCCCCAGCCCTTTCACTTTTTAACAAACATTATATTAAAGGCATAGGACCTCCCATAAAAGGGGCATGTTGGGGGTGTTATAACCACATGGAAGCTTGACCTGGCTTCCCAATAAATACATACAATACAAGGATTGTGGAAGCACTCCAATTAGGCTAATTTACAACTACATTTAGAGGAAGTGCTACTGATCTAGTAAAACATTTATACAAACATAGAAAAGATAATCAATGCACATTCCTAAGCCCCATAAAATATCATATTATCTGCACACTGGCATACTTTATAAACAAAGGGGTTTTATATACATTACTGTGATCAAATGAATGAAAAGCCTCCCAACCACGTCAAGGTAACCCCAGTCTAGAAGGTCCTAACCTCTAACCTTCTCTACTTCAATTACCATTAGCAAACTTTTGCATTTCTCATAGTTGTGCACTGGATCCTTTCTCACTTCCCCACAGCCCTTTGGCTTTTTAAAATGAGGGAAGAGTACATCCACCCAGTGCTTTATATTAAAGGCATATATATATATATATATATATATATCCACTAATAAATGGATGTTTTGGTATAAACCCTAGGAGTGCTCCTTCACCTTATTCACCCTATTCATATCTACCTTATCCAGGAAGCACCCAGGTGGATGGCCATATGGTGAGTGCCGCTCGCTATTAACTTGTTTATATATATATATATATATATATATATATATATTGTGCATCTATAATGCCTAGGCCCCATGTTATATACTATATGTGCATTTTCTTCCAATTAAATGGCCTCCAATGGTCCTCCAATTAAATGGCCAGGTTGGTGGTGCTACTACCACATGGAAGCTATTTTCCTATTAACTAGTCCTTCATAGAAGAATTGAGAAATTGCTCCTTAAGCTAAATTACAATTACCATACTATCTGTGCACTTGCATACACTATAAACAAATGGGTTGTAGCATAAATGATTGGGATTCAAGTGTTCCTAGCATGTCAAGGTAGCCCCAGTGTGAAAGGTCCAGACTAAAACTTTTTTTTACCTTAATTTCTTTTTCTTAGGAGAAGTATGTCTCAAACTTTTGCATTTCTTAGACTTGTGCATTGAATTTGTGTAGCAAGCTTTCACTCCACCCCACTATATTTTTATAGTAAGGGGATAAAAGCCTTTACTAAAATGTTTTATATTAAAGGGGTAGGCAAATTGACGGGTTGGATGTGCTACTTCTACATGGAAGTTTGATCTATCATTTTAATAAATACATAGAATAATATAACTGAAAGATACTGTGATACTAATCATTTAAAAAATCCATACAAAATATTTATTACATATTATAATTATCATATATTATATATTTTGGTCACGTCATAGCCAATGACTTAAGGCTGCTTCCAAAGGTGTCCCTTCTGTGACTTCGCCAGCTCTTTAACAGTTCATAAAGCCATCATAGGATTGGAAAAAGTAGAATACTTCTGTCTATGGACCAAAGGAAAATAGGTAAACATCATGATCATGTGGTTTGAGGGGATTCTTATGGTTTCTGTATTTGTGTGTGAAGGATGGAATATGCCTTTAAACAATAAACAGAAGGACCCAGATGGTTTTTCATATTTCGGGTTTTTTTAACCACAAAACCTTGCAACAATAGCAACAAAAGCACCAGACATTGCTGCAATGTATTTATAAAAGTGTGAAAAAAATTGTGATGTGCAGCGATGTACAAGAGCCCTTGTGGATCTGGACCCCTGGCACTTAGAAGAGCACTTATAGCTCTAAACAGAGCCTTTAGAATAAGGAGATCAAACTGCTTACAACCGGGACCACCCCTGATCCTAAAAAGGACCATTATAAGTCTCCGAAGACTTTTTTTTTATCTTCTTATCTGTCCCATCCTTTATCTTTTGCAGATTGTCTCTCAGCTTTATTTTATATTTTATGAGATTCCAAAATGAGATTCCAAAGTCCACACCTCCACTAATGGCTTTACAAGTTCTTTATAAGCGGGTGCAGACAAGTTGCAGACATTTTCTGGGTTATACTTATTGGAAATCTTTTTAATGAGTATTAAAAATACTCCTCCAGTAGCATGTTTAATAGGAATATAAAGGGCTAAATGCAGAATGTATGCATTTTTTACTTTATAAACAAAGGTAGGAAGAACAAGGCAAAGCATGTTAGTGTTAAGAGGAAATTTGTATTTAGGACACTTAAAATAAGTATTTTGCAGAAAAAAAGTAATGTAACACCCCAATAAATATATAAATATATTTATAGCAAAAACAAACAAAAAAAAAGATGGGACCATACTGAACCATATCTATGTTTCCAATTACAGAAGGAAATCCCAAAAAGATTACATAGGCACACTTAAAAGGTAAAATTAAATATGTTTAACCAAAAGGGTAAATCTTTAAATATTTAAAAAAATATTAAAAACACATACACACTATTCTACCTCTGTCTGCACAAGTAGACAGAGTACACAAGGGCAGTAGTTATCTAGTCTTAGCACCATGGAGGTACACACATAAGAATAAAAGGTCTGAAGTATACAAAGGCAGAGTTACCATCAGCCAAAAAAATGTCTCATGAAGCCTGAAGGATTCATACAGAAGTTAGGGCTGACACCATTAGGCAGATGCGTTTCGCCCCACCATAGTACAGGGCTTTCCCATGTGCTAATAGTAGAGGTATCAGGGTACCTATCTTACCTTTAAATTGTGTGCGGCACCCTAAAATGGCTGGACAGCGAAATGTCACTGGACAGCGAAATTACATTATACGGAAATGACACGCTAACGCCTAATCACCGTGCGCATCATTCCGTAAATTTGTGAGGAATTTGCTTGTATTTGGTGAAACGCTTTGATCTATTTTTATTTTATTTGTTTTTACTTCTTTTTAAGTGATTTTAAAGTGATATCATGACTTTGGATGCACCAATATATATTTTTATGTAAAATATGGAAGTGTGAACCAGCCCATGATTTAAGGAGTGGATTAAGATTGACCATAGCAGGTGTTGGACCAGCCACTAAACTGGGATTAATCAGGAACACACTCAAATACTAAAAATCCACACTACTGCTATCAAAGAGTAAGTGTTTTTATTTAAACTGGTGTTAAGGTATAATACTTGATTTTAATTTGAAGCTTTTTTGTTATTTTTTTTTTTTATCTATCATATTACACCTCAACTGCGAGTCACCTGCACATTCTGTTTTTTTTATTATTATTAGGACTGGTTTTTTTTTCTAGTTTTAAGAGCTGAAAGACAATCACTAGCACTTAGAGACAACGACTAACTTTACATGTAGAGAAATCAACTATAATAAAACCCATTACTATGTATAAAGTGTGTGATATCATATATAGGTGAATATAATTCCATACTACTATAGAACTCTAATTAACATGATCATTAAAAAATCTTAATAAATACATATTCGAAAGGATCTTATGAATAAATGAGTTCCAGAAATGATCCGCTGTCTACAGTGTCTATAGGTGGATTCCTATATATCCGTATTATTACAAAATAAATTACAATTTGTCACGTTGAGATAATACCATATCATAAAGATACTTAATGGTAAGCATTGTTAAAGTCACATTATATAAGGTTCCAAAAAGGTCCATTAAATATCTACAACCATGTGCCTATATACAAATATTCAAAGGAATGGGTGATTTTAACACAATAATTTTTTGAGGAAACCATGACAAGTGCTGAAATGATATGTGCTCTTCCAAAGATTAATGTAAGTAGATATTCTTAGAGCAGTTTCATGTAAGGGGGTTATTGTAAGAGAAACTCTGTTAAAGGTTAAGAAGTTGAATCCTATTTGTCGATCTGCTTTAGGGGAAGATCATTGAGAAACATGAAGGTAATTAGTGAGTAAACTCTGTAAGTACCCTTAAAGGGCAGTTTCTGAGGGTAAGAAATTATGCCAATGACGTTCCTGATAGGGTTGTCCTGGGTCCGGTGCTTTTTGATTTATTTATAAATGACCTACTAGGTGTTAGGTGTATAAAATTTGATCCCAGTGTTTGCTAATAATACAATATTATGCACAACTAAAGGCTGTGTGCAAGAAGCCTCTGCCTTGCAGAGTAATTTAAATTAACTTAGGGAATGGGATGCAAAATGGCAAAGAAGGTTTAATGTTGGGAAATAGAGATGGCCGAACTTTCGAAAGTTTGGTCCGTTTTCGAACTTTTGAACTATGTGGAAAGTTCAAAAGTTCGAAAACGGACCCATTAAAGTCAATGGGAGTCAAATAGTTCAAAAAGTTCGAATGAAATACAATTAAAATATCAATGGTAACTTAATGTAAATGGCTATGGTACCTGGGAAATGGTATGGGGAACATGTTGGAATATCCAGGACTATCGAAAATCAATTTTACTCTCACTCACGCTATTTTCGAGCTCTCGCGTTCGAACATTCGATGTTCGCACTTAGGTATCATGGACATTTTACTCGCGGATTCAATGCTCGTTTATAGGTTTTAATGGACACTTTACTCGCGGATTCAATGCTTGCGCCAAGGTATCATGCACATTTTACTCGCAGATTCGATGCTCGCATATAGGTTTTCATGGACACTTTACTCGCAGATTCGATGCTCGCATATAGGTATAATAGGCATTTTACTCGCATATTCAATTTCCTCGAACGGTCGAACATTCGATAATTATCCAAAGTCCGGAAAATATTGAAAATCCGGGTCCGGGATAGTTTGAAAAGTCCAAATTCCTTCGAATAGTTAAGCTCGAACTCGGGTTCGAGTTCTAGTTAATCTCTAGGAAATACACAGTTATACTTTTAAGCAAAAAAGAAAAAAAAACACAAATGTTAGTTACACCTATATGGAACGAAGTTAGGAACTGGCACTTTCTGATTTGCAGTGAAAATTATTTACTGGGATTGTAGTAAGGTTTGGGATATTTTGCTTGAAAAATGTTGTAAAGAAGAACTATCAAACACATTCAAAGGTGATTGGAAGTGCTGGGCAGACATAATATCCAGTGTTACAGTTAATAATATGTATACATAAGGGTATAAATGTGATTGGTTACATCTTTGGGCTGGGTGGAGTATGTGTCCTACTAGTCCCAGAAATGTGTCAATTATTTTTATAATGATGTATTGGTAACTGCGTTCACATTTTTAAAAGTAATAATACCCTGGAATGTATTAATGGTAAATTGACCATATGATAATGTGACATAGAGCACCAATAATGTATCGCTATCTCACTCATCTACTCAGGTAACTGCTATTAAATGGAATATCATATTATATTATACATGCAACCAAATACAGTGTGATGTGTCTGACTTATACATTAAATATGAAACAAGAGGTATATAAGCAGATGTTTTGTATATACATGTATTGGTATGTTTGTAAAATATTGAGGAAGCGAACTCCTTTATATATATGTGTGTGCTTGGAGAGCATTCAAACTCTCCGTCACAGTGCAGCACATTTACTTTTTTTTTGTTTGTTTGTTTGTTTAAATGCTTGCAAGTTAATTTCTACTTTAGTTATCCAAAGCAGGAAACACTGCCGTGAGCAGTAGATTGGAGACCAAGGAGAACTAAGTCACACGGGTTTAATTGTCATGGCGAATGTTTTGTCAGTTCCTTGTGACCTTAGAGAAGTTATTTGTCTTCCTCTGCCTTAGGAAGCAAACTTTAGACTGTAATCTATAATTGATAGTGCTGTGTATTAGCAAAGTAGCTACATATATAAAATTGTCAGTACTAGGATTGCCCTTAAGCTGAAATAGCAGTGCTCTATTTTATTGTTGCAGATTAAATATATATGATAGGAGAATATAGTAGTGCCAAGTCTAATGACTAGAAAGTAACACAGAATGTGCTGTTTTTGCTATGGAGTGGGTCAGGCATTGTGTATTGATCCCACAGTCTGTCTGATATAAAATACATCCCAGGAGTGTCAAGATCGCAAACTAGAGCTTAAGGCTAAGTAGCCTACTGATGCTCATGTAGTAACACACATTAAAGTAAATTTATTACAATGGACAGATCCAGGCTTTTCCAAAATATCCATTCTCTTGCAGTGCTATAAGAATTGTATTGAGGACCATCTGTGAAGCAACTATAAGTTAAAGGGTAACTGGTCTCTATAAAAGTGTACTCTATTGAAATACCTTTCAAACAAGCCAAGAATTATGTCTCTAGCTTCTCTGAATCTTAAAGGGTATGTCCATCCACCCCCCAAAAAAACTTTTTATATTTCGCAATGTCTATGCCAATCACAGGAGACGCTGCTGGTCCAGCCCCTTTTACTTGCTTCCATGCACAGAGAAGGCACGGAATGAAGCATAAGCACACCGGGGGAAAGAAACATAGCAAGTTTGCAAGTTCTATTAGAAATATCTTTGGAATTTATAAACCTCACGTGGTCGAGGTTTTGGGGGCTGCCAATGAAATATAATTTGTTTTTTTGGGGGTGGACATACCCTTTAAGCTATAGGCTTTTAAATTTACACTTAGACAGTCAGGATAAACCAGGAAGTGTGTGACAGTCACATGAAGTGCTGTGTAAGAAGCCCCACTTCCCTCCAAAAAAACAATTGGCCTAACAAAAAGGGGGTTAGAGCAATGGTGCTGGTAATGTCACAGCTCAAAGTGCTAGCTGGAAACACCACCATTTATACTTAGACTGCTGCTAAAAGCATGATCCTGGAGTTTGTTTTAAAGGTAGGAATGCGCTCTCTTTAATAAGGGGCACTTGTATAGAGACCATAGTTACCCTTTTACCAACAACAATAATACAAAAAAAATGTTATCTTCTTAAAAGAAAATTCTATCTTCTATAAATATAATATTTAGAATTGAAACAATATAACTGAAGAGGAAATTGGTTTAAATGACATTAGGGCCAATTTGACGATGACTACAAAAATACACTAATGCTCAATTAATAAAAAAATTAAACACCTTGCCATATTTTGGAAAAATGTTATAGGACAATGTGTCCAGGCTGTCACCATGGACTAAAATCATCAAAAGTTATTTATGTCAACCAGAAATATCCTATTAAAAAAATAACTAGGTTTAATTCTGTCCAAAGGATGTTTTTAGAAATTATTTTGTCCCTGCTAGTAATTAAAAAAATACATCTAAAAGGGAAGCAAAATGCAAAATATTAACGGGTTTAGGACAATACAGTAATCTCGCATCCAGGATTGCTGTCTTAAACTTCCCTAAAGTTATTTTTTTTATAGCTATTACATACCTTATTACTTACAGCTGAAGTGACAACACCAGTTCCATGCTACCTCCATCCATCCTGGGCATGCAACGATTAGCCTGCTCTTTTTTTCACTGCTCTCAGCAGTCGGGCTTCCTGTGATGCCACTTACACAACTCTGTGTAGATGTAGAATATAATGAAGGTAAGTAATTAAATATTAGATTTTTGGACATTTAATGCAGCAATCCTGGGTACTGGATTTCTGACTTATCTTAAAGGAGAACTAAAGCCCCAAGACAGAGCACATTTACAAACACACAACAAGCTGTGTCTCATGTCTCCCTTTGCTGTGCATGCTGGGTGATTTATGAAAATAACCTGTGTGTACTAAGGGTCAGTTCCCATAATTCACCTTATCTGGAAACACCCAGCTAAGTGTGCGCCGGACACTTCACAGGAAACTGCAGTCTTGCTTCCTGGAAGCTGATAGCCAATCATGTTACAGCTCAGAGATCCCTCCCTCTGACACAGAACACAGATATCAGTGCAGTTTTAGTGTAAACACATTAGAAATGCTCCTGTCCCTAACAATGATAAATTCCTTTGCTTTTCATACAAAAAATAAAAGTAATCTTTGCAGTGTATGTCTTTGCTTGCACGGATGAAAGAAACAGAACATTTAACATTTCAGCAAAAAATAAAAGTAAGTATGGGGATATCTGTTGTATTCAATTAGATCAACTGGACTTGAAATGTAGTTCTTGAAGACGTTTCGCTAGTCATCCGACTGGCTTTCTCAATTCAAATGACTTGTACAAGAATCTGTGGCAATTAGTACCCTGGAAAATCCCAATTAGCATATCACAGCCAGGTTTAAGGTGTGATTAGATAGTGGCTAAAGGGTGTTATAGGAACGCCCAGAGTAAGGTGTTAAAACAGCATTGTATAGGGCAGACGTTGGTGTCGAACCCCCCCACCTCTATTTAGCTTGGTTTCTTTATTTCACATAATGGCCTCCTTAACACCTCTCTTGAACCAGTCACGTTCCTTCGCCAGTATATTACATTACAATCTTCAAAGGTATGTCCTTTATCCTTAAGATGCAGATACACAGCTGAGTCCTGACCTGAGGAATTGGCTCTTCTGTGCTGGGCCATACGTTGATGCAGTTGCTGTTTGGTCTCCCCCACATACAAATCAGAGCATTCTTCACTGCACTGCACTGCATATATGATGTCGCTTTTCTTGTGTTTAGGTATTGGGTCTTTCGATGTACCAATTGCTGCCTCAGTGTGTTTGTTCGGTTTAAAGCAGACAGGGATACGATGTTTTTTGAAAATTCTTCTTAATTTCTCGGAGACCCCCGTGCTACATATGGGATGACAATGTTCTTCCTCCTGTCTTGCTTTTCCCCCTTCACTGTTGATATTTGTGTTCTTTTCTTTCCTTCTACTTCTTTTGACAAGCCCAGTCTGGATATCCACAAGTTTTAAGGCTCCTCTGAATGTTTAATTTCTTTAGCCTTCCCTCTGTGCTAGTGGGGATGTTCTCTCTGCTCTGTGTTGCAGGGTTCTGATGACACCCAGCTTGTGATCTAAAGGGTGGTGGGAGTCAACATCAAATACTGATCTGTGTGTGTTGGTTTTCTGTAAACCTCTCTCCAGTTTACCATTTTCCTTAACTTCTACACAAGTCACCAAGAAAGCAAGTTTGTTGTTTTGTACCTCTTCCCTTGTGAATTTAATGTTTTGGTCTACCGCATTAATGTGTTCTGTGAAGGCTTGTACTTCCTTCTGGTGGATTTTAACCCAGGTGTCATCAACATATCTGAACCAGTGGCTGGGTGCTATGCCCTTAAAGGTATTAAGCGCCTGTTTTTCTACCTCCTCCATGTAAAGATTGGCCACAATGGGTGAAACTGGAGATCCCATAGCACATCCATGTTTTTGCTTATAGAACTTATCCCTGTATTTGAAATAGGTGGTATTCAGGCACAAGTCCAACAAGGAACACACCTGTTCTGGGTTGAGATCAGTTCTGCTGGTAAGAGTGCTGTCTTGGCCCAGCCGTTTTCTCACCATGTCAACAGCCTCCTTGGTGGGTATACAAGTGAAGAGAGATGTCACATCATAGGACACCATAGTTTCTTCTGCACCAAGTACTATATCTTCAATCTTGTTGGTGAAATCCTGAGAGTTCTGGATGTGATGCTTAGAACTTCCCACCAAAGGTCCTAAGATGTTAGCTATATCTTGTGCATCTATAATCTAGGCCCCATGTTATATACTATATGTGCATTTTCTTCAATTAAATGGCCTCCATGGTCCTCCAATTAAATGGCCAGGTTGGTGGTGCTACTACCACATGGAAGCTATTTTCCTACTATTTTCTATAACTAGTCCTTCATAGAAAGATTAGAGAAATTGCTCCTTAGCTATTAACAATTACCACTAATCTGTGCACTTGCATACACTATAAACAAATGGGTTTGTAGCATAAATGATTGGGATTCAAGTGTTCCTAGCATGTCAAGGTAGCCCCAGTGTAAAGGTCCAGACTAAAACTTTTTTTTACCTTAATTTCTTTTTCTTAGAGAGTATGTCTCAAACTTTTGCATTTCTTAGACTTGTGCATTGAATTTGTGTAGCAAGCTTTCACTCCACCCCACTATATTTTATAGTAAGGGGATAAAGCCTTTACTAAAATGTTTTATATTAAAGGGGTGGCAAATTGACGGGTGGGATGTGCTACTTCTACATGGAAGTTTGATCTATCATTTTATAAATACATAGATAATATAACTGAAAGATACTGTGATACTAATTCATTTAAAATCCATACAAAATATTATTACATATTATAATTATCATATATTATATATTTTGGTCACGTCATATGCCAATGACTTAAGGCTGCTTCCAAAGGTGTCCCTTCTGTGACTTCGCCAGCTCTTAACAGTTCATAAAGCCATCATAGGATTGGAAAAAGTAGAATACTTCTGTCTATGGACCAAAGGAAAATAGGTAAACATCATGATCATGTGGTTTGAGGGGATTCTATGGTTTCTGTATTTGTGTGTGAAGGATGGAATATGCCTTTAAACAATAACAGAAGGACCCAGATGGTTTTTCATATTCGGGTTTTTTTAAACCAAAAAACCTTGCAACAATAGCAACAAAAGCACCAGACATTGCTGCAATGTATTATAAAAGTGTGAAAAAAATTGTGATGTGCAGCGATGTACAAAGCCCTTGTGGATCTGGACCCTGGCACTTAGAAGAGCACTTATAGCTCTAAACAGAGCCTTTAGAATAAGGAGATCAAACTGCTTACAACCGGGACCACCCTGATCCTAAAAAGGACCATTATAAGTCTCCGAAGACTTTTTTTTTATCTTCTTATCTGTTCCCATCCTTTATCTTTTGCAGATTGTCTCTCAGCTTTATTTATATTATGAGATTCCAAATGAGATTCCAAAGTCCACACCTCCACTAATGGCTTTACAAGTTCTTATAAGCGTTGCAGACAAGTTGCAACTTTTCTGGGTTTACTTTTGGAAATCTTTTTAATGAGTTTAAAAAATACTCCTCCAGTAACATGTTTAATGGAATTATAAGGGCTAAATGCAGAATGTATGCATTTTTTACTTTATAAACAAAGGTAGGAAGAACAAGGCAAGCATGTTAGTGTTAAGAGGAAATTTGTTTTAGGACACTTAAAATAAGTATTTTGCAGAAAAAAGTAATGTAACACCACACCAATAAAATATATAAATATATTTATAGCAAAAACAAACAAAAAAAAAGATGGGACCATACTGAACCATACTATGTTTCCAATTACAGAAGGAAATCCCAAAAAGATTACATAGGCACACTTAAAGGTAAAATTAAATATGTTTAACCAAAAGGGTAAATCTTTAAATATTTAAAAAAATATTAAAAACACATACACACTATTCTACCTCTTGTCTGCACAAGTAGACAGAGTACACAAGGGCAGTAGTTATCTAGTCTTAGCACCATGGAGGTACACACATAAGAATAAAAGGTCTGAAGTATACAAAGGCAGAGTTACCATCAGCCAAAAAAATGTCTCATGAAGCCTGAAGGATTCATACAGAAGTTAGGGCTGACACCATTAGGCAGATGCGTTTTCGCCCCCCATATACAGGGCTTTCCCATGTGCTAATAGTAGAGGTATCAGGGTACCTATCTTACCTTTAAATTGTGTGCGCACCCTAAATGGCTGGACAGCGAAATGTCACTGGACAGCGAAATTACATTATACGGAAATACACGCTAACGCCTAATCACCGTGCGCATCATTCCGTAAATTTGTGAGGAATTTGCTTGTATTTGGTGAAACGCTTTGATCTATTTTTATTTTATTTGTTTTTTACTTCTTTTTAAGTGATTTTAAAGTGATATCATGACTTTGGATGCACCAATATATATTTTTATGTAAAAATATGGAAGTGTGAACCAGCCCATGATTTAAGGAGTGGATTAAGATTGACCATAGACGTGTTGGACCAGCCACAAACTGGGATTAATCAGGAACACACCTCAAATACTAAAAATCCACACTACTGCTATCAAAGAGTAAGTGTTTTTATTTAAACTGGTGTTAAGGTATAATACTTGATTTTAATTTGAAGCTTTTTTGTTATTTTTTTTTTTTACTATCATATTACACCTCAACTGCGAGTCACCTGCACATTCTGTTTTTTTTTTTATTATTAGGACTGGTTTTTTTTTCTAGTTTTAAGAGCTGAAAGACAATCACTACGCACTTAGAGACAACGACTAACTTTACATGTAGAGAAATCAACTATAATAAAACCCATTACTATGTATAAAGTGTGTGATATCATATATAGGTGAATATAATTCCATACTACTATAGAACTCTAATTAACATGATCATTAAAAATCTTAATAAATACTATTCGAAAGGTATTAAATAAAATGAGTTCCAGAAATGATCCCGTGTCTACATGTGTCTATAGGTGGATTCCTATAATCCGTATTATTACAAAATAAATTACAATTTGTCACGTTGAGATAATACCATATCATAAAGATACTTAATGGTAGACATTGTTAGTCACATTATATAAGGTTCCAAAAGGTCCATTATATCTACAACATGTGCCTATATACAAATATTCAAAGGAATGGGTGATTTTAAACACAATAATTTTTTGAGGAAACCTGGACAGTGCTGAAATGATATGTGCTCTTCCAAAGATTAATGTAAGTAATATTCTTAGAGCAGTTTCATGTAAGGGGGTTATTGTAAGAGAAACTCTGTTAAAGGTTAAGAAGTTGAATCCTATTTGTCGATCTGCTTTAGGGGAAGATCATTGAGAACATGAAGGTATTAGTGAGTAAACTCTGTAAGTACCCTTAAAGGGCAGTTTCTGAGGGTAAGAAATTATGCCAATGACGTTCCTGATAGGGTGTTCCTGGGTCCGGTGCTTTTTGATTTATTTATAAATGACCTACTAGGTGTTAGGTGTATAAAATTTGATCCCAGTGTTTTGCTAATAATACAATATTATGCACACTAACGGCTGTGTGCAAGAAGCCTCTGCCTTGCAGAGTAATTTAATTAACTTAGGGAATGGGATGCAAAATGGCAAAGAAGGTTTAATGTTGGGAAATAGAGATGGCCGAACTTTCAAAGTTTGGTCCGTTTTCGAACTTTTGAACTATGTGGAAAGTTCAAAAGTTCGAAAACGGACCCATTAAAGTCAATGGGAGTCAAATAGTTTCAAAAAGTTCGAATGAAATACAATTAAAATATCAATGGTAACTTAATGTAATGGCTATGGTACCTGGGAAATGGTGTATGGGGAACATGTTGGAATATCCAGGACTATCGAAAATCAATTTTACTCTCACTCAACGCTATTTTCGAGCTCTCGCGTTCGAACATCGATGTTCGCACTTAGGTATCATGGACATTTTACTCGCGGATTCAATGCTCGTTTATAGGTTTTAATGGACACTTTACTCGCGGATTCAATGCTTGCGCCAAGGTATCATGCACATTTTACTCGCAGATTCGATGCTCGCATATAGGTTTTCATGGACACTTTACTCGCATATTCGATGCTCCATATAGGTATAATAGGCATTTTTTACTCGCATATTCAATTTCCCGACGGTCGAACATTCGATAATTATCCAAAGTCCGGAAAATATTGAAAATCCGGGTCCGGGATAGTTTGAAAAGTCCAAATTCCTTCGAATAGTTAGCTCGAACTCGGGTTCGGTTCTAGTTAATCTCTAGGAAATACACAGTTATACTTTTAAAGCAAAAAAGAAAAAAAAAAAAAACAAATGTTAGTCCACCTATTGGAATGAAAGTTAGGAACTGGCACTTTCTGATTGCAGTGAAATTATTTACTGGGATTTGTAAGTTTGGGATATTTTGCTTGAAAAATGTTGTAAAAAGAACTATCAAACACATTCAAAGGTGATTGGAAGTGCTGGGCAGACTAATACCAGTGTTACAGTTAATAATATGTATACAATAAGGGTATAAATGTGATTGGTTACATCTTTGGGCTGGGTGGAGTATGTGTCCTACTAGTCCCAGAAATGTGTCAATTATTTTTATAATGATGTATTGGTAAACTGCGTTCACATTTTTAAAAGTAATAATACCCTGGAATGTATTAATGGTAAATTGACCATATGATAATGTGACAGATAGAGCACCAATAATGTACGCTATCTCCCTCTCTACTCAGGTAACTGCTATTAAATGGAATATCATTATATTATACATGCAACCAAACAGTGTGATGTGTCTCTGACTTATACATTAAATATGAAACAAGAGGTATATAAGCAGATGTTTTGTATATACATGTATTGGTATGTTTGTAAAATATGAGGAAGCGAACTCTTTATATATATGTGTGTGCTTGGAGAGCATTTCAAACTCCGTCACAGTGCAGCACATTTACTTTTTTTTTGTTTGTTTGTTTGTTTAAATGCTTGCAAGTTAATTTCTACTTTAGTTATCCAAAGCAGGAAACACTGCCGTGAGCAGTAGTTGGAGACCAAGGAGAACTAGTCACACGGGTTTAATTGTCATGGCGAATGTTTTGTCAGTTCCTTGTACCTTAGAGAAGTTATTTGTCTTTCCTCTGCCTAGGAAGCAAACTTTAGACTGTAATCTATAATTGATAGTGCTGTGTATTAGCAAAGTAGCTACTATATAAAATTGTCAGTACTAGGATTGCCCTTAAGCTGAAATAGCAGTGCTCTATTTTATTGTTGCAGATTAAATATATATGATAGGAGAATATAGTAGTGCCAAGTCTAATGACTAGAAAGTAACACAGATGTGCTGTTTTTGCTTGGAGTGGGTCAGGCATTGTGTATTGATCACAGTCTGTCTGATATAAAATACATCCCAGGAGTGTCAAGATCGCAAACTAGAGCTTAAGGCTAAGTAGCCTACTGATGCTCATGTGTAAACACATTAAAGTAAATTTATTACAATGGACAGATCCAGGCTTTTCCAAAATATCCATTCTCTTGCATTGCTATAAGAATTGTTTGAGGACCATCTGTGAAGCAACTATAAGTTAAGGGTAACTGGTCTCTATAAAAGTGTACTCTATTGAAATACCTTTCAAACAAGCCAAGAATTATGTCTCTAGCTTCTCTGAATCTTAAGGGTATGTCCATCCACCCCCCAAAAAAACTTTTTATATTCGCAATGTCTATGCCAATCACAGGAGACGCTGCTGGTCCAGCCCCTTTTACTTGCTTCCATGCACAGAGAAGGCACGGAATTGAGGCATAAGCACACCGGGGGAAAGAAACATAGCAAGTTTGCAAGTTCTATTAGAAATATCTTTGGAATTTATAAACCTCACGTGGTCGAGGTTTGGGGGCTGCCAATGAAATATATTTGTTTTTTTTGGGGGGGACATACCCTTTAAGCTATAGGCTTTTAAATTTACACTTAGACGTCAGGATAAACCAGGAGTGTGTGACAGTCACATGAAGTGCTGTGTAAGAAGCCCCACTTCCCCTCCAAAAACAATTGGCCTAACAAAAAGGGGGTTAAGAGCAATGGTGCTGGTAATGTCCAGCTCAAAGTGCTAGCTGGAAACACCACCATTTATACTTAGACTGCTGCTAAAAGCATGATCCTGGGAGTTTGTTTTAAAGGTAGGAATGCGCTCTCTTTATAAGGGCACTTGTATAGAGACCATAGTTACCCTTTTACCAACAACAATAAACAAAAAAAATGTTATCTTCTTAAAGAAAATTCTATCTTCTATAAATATAATATTTAAATTGAAACAATATAACTGAAGAGGAAATTGGTTTAAATGACATTAGGGCCAATTTGACGATGACTACAAAAATACACTAATGCTCATTAATAAAAATTAAACACCTTGCCATTTTTGGAAAAATGTTATAGGACAAATGTGTCCAGGCTGTCACATGGACTAAAATCATCAAAAGTTATTTATGTCAACCAGAAATATCCTTTAAAAATAACTAGGTTTAATTCTGTCCAAAGGATGTTTTTAGAAATTATTTTGTCCCTGCTAGTAATTAAAAAAAATACATCTAAAGGGAAGCAAATGCAAAATATTAACGGGTTTAGGACAATACAGTAATTCAGCATCCAGGATTGCTGTCTAAACTTCCCTAAGTTATTTTTTTTATACTATTACTACTTTATTACTTACAGCTGAATGACAACACCAGTTCCATGCTACCTCCATCCATCCGGGGCATGCAACGATTAGCCTGCTCTTTTTTTCACTGCTCTCAGAGTCGGGCTTCCTGTGATGCCACTTACACAACTCTGTGTAGATGTAGAATATAATGAAGGTAAGTAATTAAATATTAGATTTTTGGACATTTATGCAGCAATCCTGGGTACTGGATTTCTGACTTATCTTAAAGGAGAACTAAACCCCCAGACAGAGCACATTTACAAACCACAACAAGCTGTGTCTCATGTCTCCCTTTGCTGTGCATGCTGGGTGATTTATGAAAATAACCTGTGTGTACTAAGGTCAGTTCCCATAATTCACCTTATCTGGAAACACCCAGCTAAGTGTGCGCCGACCTCACGGAAACTGCAGTCTTGCTTCCTGGAAGCTGATAGCCAATCATGTTACAGCTCAGAGATCCCTCCCTCTGACACAGAACACAGATATCAGTGCAGTTTTTGTGTAAACCATTTAGAAATGCTCCTGTCCCTAACAATGATAAATTCCTTTGCTTTTCATCAAAAAATAAAAGTAATCTTTGCATTGTATGTCTTTGCTTGCAACGGATGAAAGAAACAGAACATTTAACATTTCAGCAAAAAATAAAAGTAAGTATGGGGATATGTTTGTATTCAATTAGATCAACTGGACTTGAAATGTATTTCTTGAAGACGTTTCGCTAGTCATCCGACTGGCTTTCTCAATTCAAATGACTTGTACAAGAATCTGTGGCAATTAGGTACCCTGGAAAATCCCAATTAGCTATCACAGCCAGGTGTTTAAGGGTGTGATTAGATAGTGGCTAAAGGGTTTATAGGAACGCCCAGAGTAAGTGTTTAAAACAGCATTGTATAGGGCAGACGTTGGTGTCGAACCCCCCCACCTCTATTTAGGCTTGGTTTCTTTATTCACATAAATGGCCTCCTTAACACCTCTCTTGAACCAGTCACGTTCCTTCGCCAGTATATTAACATTACATCTTCAAAGGTATGTCCTTTATCCTTAAGATGCAGATACACAGCTGAGTCCTGACCTGAGGAATTGGCTCTTCTGTGCTGGGCCATACGTTGATGCAGTTGCTGTTTGGTCTCCCCCACATACAAATCAGAGCATTCTTCACTGCACTGCACTGCATATATGATGTCGCTTTTCTTGTGTTTAGGTATTGGGTCTTTCGATGTACCAATTGCTGCCTCAGTGTGTTTGTTCGGTTTAAAGCAGACAGGGATACGATGTTTTTTGAAAATTCTTCTTAATTTCTCGGAGACCCCCGTGCTACATATGGGATGACAATGTTCTTCCTCCTGTCTTGCTTTTCCCCTTCACTGTTGATATTTGTGTTCTTTTCTTTCCTTCTACTTCTTTTGACAAGCCCAGTCTGGATATCCACAAGTTTTAAGGCTCCTCTGAATGTTTAATTTCTTTAGCCTTCCCTCTGTGCTAGTGGGGATGTTCTCTGCTCTGTGTTGCAGGGTTCTGATGACACCCAGCTTGTGATCTAAAGGGTGGTGGGAGTCAACATCAAATACTGATCTGTGTGTGTTGGTTTTCTGTAAACCTCTCTCCAGTTTACCATTTTCCTTAACTTCTACACAAGTCCCAAGAAAGCAAGTTTGTTGTTTTGTACCTCTTCCCTTGTGAATTTAATTTTTTTGGTCTACCGCATTAATGTGTTCTGTGAAGGCTTGTACTTCCTTCTGGTGGATTTTAACCCAGGTGTCATCAACATATCTGAACCAGTGGCTGGGTGCTATGCCCTTAAAGGTATTAAGCGCCGTTTTTTTTACCTCCTCCATGTAAAGATTGGCCACAATGGTGAAACTGGAGATCCCATAGCACATCCTGTTTTTGTTATAGAACTATCCCTGTATTTGAAATAGGTGGTATTCAGGCACAACCAACAAGGAACAACACTGTTCTGGTTGAATCAGTCTGTGCTGGTAAGAGTGCTGTCTTGGCCCAGCCGTTTCTTCACCATGTCAACAGCCTCTTGGTGGGTATACAGTGAAGAGAGATGTCACATCATAGGACACACATAGTTTTTCTTCTGCACCAAGTACTATATCTTCAATCTTGTTGGTGAATCCTGAGAGTTCTGACAGTATGGGGCATATATAGTGACAGTATGGGGCATATATAGTGAAAGTATGGGGTATATATAAAGAACGTATGGGGCATATATAGTGACAGTGTGGGTTATATATAGAGACAGTGTGGGATATATAGTGACAGTATGGGGCATATATAGTGACAGTATGGGGGATATATAATGAAAGTATGGGGCATATATAGTGAAAGTATGGGGCATATATAGTGACAGTGTGGGGCATATATAGTGACAGTGTGGGGCATATATATTGACAGTATGGGGCATATATAGTGACAAGTATGGGGCATATATAGTGACCATTGTGGCACATATAGTTACAGTTAAGGGCATATATAGTGGCACTATGGGGCATATATAGTTACAGTTTAGGGCATGTATAGTGGCACTATGGGGCATATATAGTTACAGTTTAGTGCATGTATAGTGGCACTATGGGGCATATATAATGACCGTGGGGCATATAAAGTGACAGTGTGGGGCATATATAGTAACAGTATAGGGCATACATAGTGACAGTATGGGGCATATATAATGACAGTGTGGGGTATATATAGTGACAGTGTGGGACATATATAGTAACAGTATGGGGCATATATAGTGACAGTGTGGGGCAGATATAGTGACAGTGTGGGGCATATATATGGTGACTGTGGGGAATATATAGTAACTGTGGGGCATATATAGTGACTGTGGGGCATATATAGTGACAGTGTGGGGCATATATATTTACAGTATGGGGCATATATAGTGACTGTGTGGGGCATATATATTTACAGTATGGGGCATATATAGTGACTGTGTGGGGCATATATATTTACAGTATGGGGCATATATAGTGACAGTATGGGGCATATATAGTGACTATGGTGGCATATATAGTTACAGTTAAGGACATATATAGTGGCAATATGGGGCATATATAGTGACAGTGTGGGGCATAAATAGTGACAGTGTGGGGCATATATAATGACAGTATGGGGCATATATAGTGACAGTATGGGGCAGAACTATAGGTGACAGGTATGGGGGCTATATAGTGAAGTATGGGGATATATAAAGAAAGTATGGGGCATATTATAGTGACAGTGTGGGATATTATAGTGGCACATATGGGGCATATTTAGTGACCACTATTGGGCATATATAGTGACTGTGGTGGCATATATAGTTAAAGTTAGGGACATATATAGTGGCACTATGGGACATATATAATGACTGTGTGGGGGCATATAAAGTGACAGTGTGGGGCATATATAGTGACAATGTGGGGCATATATAGTGACAGTGTTGGGCATTTATAGTGACAGAATGGGGCATATATAGTGACTGTGTAGGCATATATAGTGACGGTGTGGGGCATATATAATGACAGTATAGGGCATATATAGCAATTTGGGGCATTTATATGACAGAATGGCATATATAGTGAATGTGTGGGACATAATAGTGATGGTATGGGGCATAAATAGGTGACAGTATGGGGCATATATAAAGTGACAGTATGGGCATATTAGTGACAGTGTGGGGCATATATAATGACTGTGTGGGGCATATATAGTGACAGTGTGTAGAATATATAGTAATATGGGGAATATATGTGTTAAATGGTGTAAAATGTGGGATATGTGTGTAAAATGTGTAAATATGTTAATATGTGTTTGTGTTTGTGGTGTGTTTTTTTAAATAATTTTGAATTTTAATTTAATTTAAATACAATACAAACTCTTATCAAATGAACATTATATAGAATTATGTGAACTTTGTGGATATGTTGTTTAATGTGTGTGTATACTTGTTTATTGCATGTGATGTGTGCCTGATACTAACATTTAATGTGTGTTAATTGTGTGTGATGTGGTATTGATATTATTGTGGTGCATATATAGTGACTGTGGGGCATATATAGTGACAGTGTGGGGCGGTGGGGGCATATATAGTGACAGTGTGGGGCATATAAGTGACAGTGTGGGGCATTAAAGTGACAGTTGGGGCATATAAAGTGACAGTATGGGGCATATATAGTGACAGTATGGGGCAATATAAGTGGACATTATGGGGCATATATGACATTGGGATTAGTGACTGGTGGGGCATATTTAGTGACAGTGTGGGGCATATATAGTGACAGTATGGGAGATATATAGTGACAGTATGGGGGCATATATGTGACATGTAGGGTATATTAGTGACAGTGTGGGGCATAATAGTACAGTGTGGGGCATATAGTGACTGTGTGGGGCATATAAAGTGACAGTATGGGGCATATAAAGTGACAGTATGGGGCATATTTGGTGCAGTTTTGGAATCCCATATACAAAAGGGACATCTTGGAAATTGAGGCAGTTCAGAGAAGGGCAACTAAATTAATAAGGGGAATGGAGGGGCTTGAATATGCAGGCAGATTAGACAAGTTAGGGCTGTTTACTTGGAGAAGCGGCGGTTGCGTGGGGACATGATAACCTTATACAAATATATTAATGGCCCATCACAGTGAACTCTCTGGTGCATTGTTCCTAATAGGTCATATCAGAGGACTCGTGGACATCCTTTAAGGTGGAAGAAAAGAAGTTTCTCA
The DNA here is from genome assembly GCA_019447015.1 of Hymenochirus boettgeri. Lineage (NCBI taxonomy): Eukaryota > Metazoa > Chordata > Amphibia > Anura > Pipidae > Hymenochirus > Hymenochirus boettgeri. Next base: position 206,321,648 of record CM033473.1, on the reverse strand, counting down.
TCTTCAGGTTAGGAAGGTTTCTTTACAGTGAGAACGGTGAAACTGTGGAACTGTCTTCCAGCGGAGGTGGTAATGGCAAGTTTCATTGAATAACTTTAAAAAAGGCCTGGATAGTTTCTAAAACTAAAAATATTGAGAATTACTGGTATTAATGCATATAGATCTGGTTGATCCAGGGATACTTTCCGATTGCCGTTTGGAGTCAGGAAGGAATTTTTCCCCCCCTTTTTAGCTGGGTTTTTTGTCCTTCCTCTGGATCAACTGTTAGGTAGGGTTAAAAAAAAAAAAAAAAAAAAAAGATAGGTTGGACTGGATGGACGAATGTCTTTATTCAACCTTAATTACTATGTTACTATGTTACTATGTTACTATATATAGTGACAGTATGGGGCATATAAAGTGACAGTATGGGGCATATATAGTGACAGTATGGGGCATATATAGTGACAGTGTAGGGCATATATAGTGACTGTGTGGGGCATATTTAGTGAAAGTGTGGGGCATATATAGTGACAGTATGGGGCATATATAGTGACAGTATGGGGCATATATAGTGACAGTGTAGGGTATATATAGTGACTGTGTGGGGCATATTTAGTGACAGTGTGGGGCATATATAGTGACAGTGTGGGGGCATATATAGTGACTGTGTGGGGCATATATAGTGACTGTGTGGGGCATATATAGTGACTGTGTGGGGCATATATAGTGACTGTGTGGGGCATATATAGTGACAGTGTGGGGAATATATAGCAACTGTGGTGCATATATAGTGACTGTGTGGGGCATATATAGTGACTGCGGCGCATATATAGTGACTGGGGAATATATAGTGACAGTATGGGGCATATATAGTGACAGTATGGGGCATATATAGTGGCACTATGGGGCATATATAGTGACACTATTGGGCATATATAGTGACACTATGGGGCATATATAGTGACTGTGGTGGCATATATAGTTAAAGTTCCAGGTGTGGGCAGACCTGTAACGTTGTATCGAGTATAATTAAAGACTGGACTCCCTCTCTAGACCCAGTCTGTGTGGACAGTGTGGCACCTTACTGATATATATAAGAAGACATGACATCCCTCCTAGACCCGTCTGTGTGGACAGTATGGCACCTTACTGATATATATACAGACATTGACATACCTCCTAGACCCCAGTCTGTGTGGACAGTATGGCCCTTAGTGTGTTAATAAAAAGCATTGACATAACTCTCGCTGACCCAGTCCTGTGTGGGCACTATGACACCTTACTGATATCTAATCGACATGGCATACCTCCTAGACCCATCTGTGTGTGGCGTATGACACCTTACTGATATATATAAAGAATTGACATCCCTCCTGACCACGTCTGTTGGACAGTATGCAACCTTACTGATATATATAAAGACATTGACATCCTCCCCCTAGACCCAGTCTGTGGGACAGTATGGCACCTTCCTGATATATATAAAGACATTGACATACTCCTAGACCCAGTGCTGTGTGGACAGTATGGCACCTTAGTGATGTTATAAAAAGACTTGAACTCCCTCCTAGACCCAGTCTGTGGAACAGTATGACACCTTCTGATATATAATAAAGACATTGACATCCTCCTAGACCCAGTCTTGGTGACGTGTGGCAACCTTACTGAGAATGATAAAGACAGTCTACATCCCTCTAGACCACATTCGGTATGGACAGTATGACACCTTACTGATATATCTAAAGACATTGACATCCCTCCCTAGACCCAGTCTTTGTGGACAGTAGACACGCCCTCACTGAGATATATAGACATGACATACCTCCTAGACCATCTGTGGGACAGTATGGCACCTTAGTGATTATAACAAGACTTGACATACTCCTAGACCCAATCTGTGTGGACAGTATGGCAACCTCTAGTGATGTATAAAAAACATGACATCCCTGGTAGACCCAGTCTGTGTGGACAGTATGCGCACTTAATGATATATATAGACACTTGACATACCTCCCTATGACCCAGGTCTGTGTGGACAGTAGACACCTTACTGATAATTATAAGACAGTTGACATTCCTCCTAGACCCATCTGGGTGGGACAGTATGGCCACCTTACTGATATATATAAAGACATTGCATCCCTCCCAGCTGTGTGGACAGTAGTGGCCTCTTGCTGATTGTGAGATCCACAGGCAGCTTTAAGCATTTCCAATTAGTACACAGAAGTTTAAACCACGTTGAATTTTACTTTAGTGCAATACAGGGATGATTTCCCGTCTAATTTACTTATTTTGGTTTTGGTTTGTAAGAAGACAATGATTCCTTAAACCTTCACTCTAACTAACTACAAAGCAGCGATGGAGTGTTTAGCTATAGGAAATATTAATTAACACTAAATCAGGAGGGGGGAGGCAAAGGACATACCAAGTGAACAAACAAGTTGAAAGAGGGGGTACATTAAAGAACAAAATTTAAAGCTGCTGTGGCAGCACACATCTCCCCGTTATTTTCCAAAACTAGTAGCAAGTGCAGAACGAATGAGGTGACATTTATTGACATTTAAATGTTTTTGGGACCAGAGAAGCCAATTTGATACCGGTGCCCTGTGGCCATATATCACTAGCTCTTTTTCTGGACAAACAAGTTTTAACATCATTAAACTGGCCTGTATGGCAGATTTCACTCCAATGAACTTTCGGATTGCCTCCAACAAAGCCAAGAACTTCAAAAGAGCCGAAACACTATTACCTCCTCAATCTGTTTATACTAGAAAGAATGACAGATTTATTAAGATCAGTGGGAAATTAAATAGTAGGAAACATGACAATTCACATAGCCGCCTCTATTCTCCGTATGAAATCCCAAACAGGTTTTCTTAAAAATTATCTTTTATGGAACTTGACAATGAGAGAAGAACCTCTTTGTGTTTACAGATTGTGGTAAAACATCACGTAACTAAGAACTCACACCTACAGGGAATCTTAAACTTGACCAACCACGATAAGGATTCTCCATGTTCCCACTTTCCTGAATAAAGTGCGTTGTTATCCCACAGAGCTTTCTGGCAATAGTGGGACTCTCCATAATCGGAAGTAATGTATATGAGGAACAAGTTTGTCTACTTTATGAAAAAATTTACTTGAAGCAGGAAAGCACAAAGGCTTGCAATCTGATTCCAAATAGTTACTTGATTTTATCTTAAAAATAATTTGTGTGCAATTTATGATGTCATCAGTTGTGTGTGGCACAGAAATAAACTTTATATACTTACAACATCTTATCAAAAGTATCCAGTTTTTTAGGCCAGAATGTCCCATTTACAAGACGAAACACAAACAGGAATTTTACAGCGAGCCAGCGCTGCTATTTCTGCCTTAAAAGCAGTTAAGGGCATTCCAAAAAAGTTATAAGTATAATCACCCCCTCACCAAATGCCTAAACTGCATTAGTTAGAAAGGCTTATCAGAGATGCAGAACTATAACCGTGTTATTCAGCAATATGTTGTTTTCTCACGTCCTATTTCCTCTCTCTAAAGGGAGCCATATTGATAACGGCGAGGTGACCGATTGTAAAAAGAATCGTTAAATTGTAATTGTATGATCCCCATAGAACCATGTTGCAGATAGGTAGGGGCTCATTTCCAGTCCAGTACACATATGAGGGTCTGCCAGAGATACTGCACGACTATGCTTTTTCAATCTATTAACTTATTTTTTAATATTTATTGTACATGATTGGATCATGCCTGAGTGAAGGATATATATGATTATAAATGTAATGAAGAAACACTGAAAATAGCGACAACACAGGAAAACCTGTTTATTGATTTCTTTTAATTAGAAATGTTCTCTATTTTTTATCTCCTTCTTCATTCTTCTTTTCAGTAATAGATTTCAGAAACCCACTCCAAACGTTACTGTTCCAAAAATGGGCGGATTGTGCGGATTCGGGGGACGTCTTGAAACGCAATTTTCGAGGGTTACCCCGAATGTACAAGGTTATTTCGACTGACCTTGAAGTAACTTAAGCGTTGATTCACCCTTGAAAATCACGCTCAGAACTCAAAATAGTTTCCATCGTATTTTTGAGGGTGATTCAGAATTTTCTCTAGGCTTATTTTGAGGGTTACCGAAATATCCTCGTACATTCGGTAACCCTCAAAAATAAGATCCGAACACTCAAAAGTAAGTTTTCTTCTTTCGGATTTCGAGTTTTTCCTGAGTTCCGTTAATACAAAACAGATGAAAAACTTCCAAGTTTCGGGAACCTCTAGTGATCATCTGAGTCTGGAACCACAATCCAAGCAATTGTTTTCCTCTGATTTTTTTGTTGCTTAACTCAGTTTATAACAAATGTTAGATGTGTGTAAAATGTCAATGAATGATCTATGTGGTCTTCAGTAGCCACACCATGGTCGGGTGAGTAATTGATGTATACACTTTATTACTCTATATAGTGATGGTAACTATGACGATTGCCACTAAAGGATCAAAATCGATGTATTTACTGCTTGTAACTTTTTCTATAGTTTCTGTTTAGCTGTGTGGCTGTTACTGACAACAGACAATCTCAAATAACACTCAGTGCTGTGTGACGGGATATTTTAGATTTTAAGTTTGACTCTTTACTTTTTCAGGAATCTCCAGCCTCCCTTCTGTGGGGGATTTAAGATTCAAATCCTATTAGGTAAAGCTTGTTGTGGACATATTTGAACCCAATCACAGTAATTGAGTTTAGCAATATGCAACGTCTGACTCCTCAAGATCAGGATGGCAGTTTTTTATTTTTGATGTAGGTGATGTTCAATTTCCTGAGGAATATCAATATATAAGTGCTGGTAAATACAGCAGGATTCTGAAAAAAGTGCACAGGAGACAAATCGTTGTGATCTGCAGCCACGACAGGTGATAGATGTAGCTGAAGCTTTTGTTATTAAGCAACAAACATGAAACATCCTTTGCTTTTAAGAAAAAATGAAATTACAGGAGGGTGAAGAAGATATGCTTCCTGAAGTCATTATGTTGGGTTGGCGATCCCTCTTGAAATGAAACGAAATTTAGGTTAAATGAAAACATGGCATGACTGCTTTACTTGAGATTTATCAGTCCAGTAAGACAGGTTTAACCTTTACATATGAAATTAATAAAAAACGTTCATTAAATTAAAGGAAAAGTTCACACATAATAGAATAGCCTATTTAAAATATGCTGAATATCCATCTTGTCCTCTGGAATCATGAGCTTATGCCTGCAATGCTCCTGGATACCTTGTGAAACTAATTGTTAGTATGTGTTAACGGCTACCAGTTGGTCACAGCCTTCTGGGCAATTGTGTAAGTTGTTTGAGCTGAAGCATGCTCAGAGGAGAGCAGCTAGGGGAAAGCATAGTCCATTGGCTTGATGGCAACTGTCGCTACCATGATTTGACATGTTGCTAACTGGAAAACATTAGGAAGCAGAGGCTACAGAACGTTGTGCAGCATTTTCAGTTTATAGGGGGGCCCATACCTAACAATCCTGAGCGAATCATACAATAAATATGGATACAATAATAAAAATTTTGATGATGACCAATACCATTGTCTATATATGAACCGACGATTGTATGGATATTGGGATATTTCAATATCATCAACCAGGATCGGTGCTTGTTATGGGTCACATTGTCTTTTTATATTCAGTTTCTCTTATTGCAGTTTGGGTTTGGGGGAATTTTACTACCGTAATACATTTTTCATTAAAGGAGCTTAAACTTGTCCTTTAAGATGTTATTGAACGATTGAACGTTTTTAAGAAAAAAAAAAAATGGAAAAGTTCCTGGGGCAGGGAGTCGGATTGATTATTCCCACCTCACCATGTAATTGCTTATGTATATACAGCACTAACGGTTTTCTTTGACCAGGTTAGTCCTGCGAAATATTCCTGTATTAACAGATAGTTGCTGAAGCCAGGAGAGACTGTAATCTTGTAAAGTAAGTTGTAAAAAGGTAATCGATGTAAAAAATTAATCACTGTTACAAGTAATCATGTTGTCAAAGTAAACATTACGATCGTGTTACAAAGGATCCAGTGACAACATATCAGTTACAAAGTAATGTTCAAGAGTAATCATAATTATAAAATAATCGTGTTACAAAGTAATGTTAGACAAGGCAGCTATATAGCTTAAGTATAGATGGCTAAGAATTTGGAACCCGAGTTTGGAGTCGAACTATTCAAGTTCGAACAACTCGACTCTAAAACTATTCCGGAACCCGGATTTCTCAGACGTAAAAAAGGTTCTATTATACTTATGCACAGGAGTAAATATCGAATCCGCAGCAAATGTCTATAACCTAACGCGAGTGCGATCATGCGAGTAAAAGGCCATCTATTATATATCCGATTTGTATATCGAATTGCGTTTGTTCATGTGGATAATTAATCGGAATGTTCGACGTGAGAGTCAAAATAGCGCAGTAGAGAAAAAAGTCCCTGGATATTCAAACATGTTCCCCAGACCATTTCCCAGTACCCACAGCAATTTAACATTAAGTTACCATTGATATTTTAATTGTATTTCATTCAAACTTTTCAAACTATTTGACTCACATGGACTTTAAAGGGTTGTTTTCGAACTTTTGATATCGGTCGACAATGTGTCAGAGCCATCTCTTAGCTTAAGGAGAGGTTGGGCAAAAATGTAGCGAAAAGCACTCCACTGAGCATAAAAAATGGAGCATAGCCTTCGTTATACCAGCCTGATAACTGGTATCTTGCAGTATCGCATGCTATATGAATAGACATTGCCCACAATGTGATAAAGAAGGCTCTGCTCCAAAGGAATGTTCAAAGTAATCATGTTACAAAGTAATTGTTTAGAAAATAATCGTGTTACA